>JAGIQG010000020.1:6548733-7140391 GCA_024679065.1 Sphyrna mokarran
CGGCATCAAGCTGGAGGGGACAGAAAATGATCCACTGAATGTGAAGCTGATGGGTGTAAGATGAGGACAACAACACACTGTGATTCTAGGTGGGAGAAGAGGGGAGAGCAGAAGTGTAGGAAGTGTGGAGAACTTGATTAAGAGCTCTATCAACAATGGTGGAAGTGAATCCATATTGAAGGAAAAGAGAAAACACTGATGTAAAAGTACATATCATCAGCATAAATGTGATGGATATGAGGAATAGAGAGGATTATGCCGGGAAGATGTGAAGGAATATATGATTCTGGCTACTTTTTTTAATGACAAAGGCATTACACTAACTGAAGCTACAAGTCATAAACAGAATTTCTAACCTTCAGAAAACACCAAGGATCTTGTTATCTCTAAGGATGCACTAATGCCTCTTGTGATTACAGAAGGCAAATTCCAAGGAAATGCACAAAGATCCTTCATATTTCTAAGACAAAACTTTGGCCAACAGAAACAATACATTTGTGAGGACAAAGAGACCTTTGAACCCTTTGAGACTTATTAATGGATAAAATATTAACCATTTCAAGTACTTAGATGAAGAACAGATCTGTTGTCCAAATCAACGGAGAATAAGTGAGAATTATGTTACATGACACTCCTCCCCTACCACTATACAAAGGCAGTTTGCTATTTTCAATCAACAAAGCAGCAGAATATAAATTCTGTTCATTGAACTACTTGATCTTCATTTACACTGTTTTCTACTGGAACATCTGAATTTCCGTACCTGTACCTGCTACGTGATTGATTCACATCTCTGTACTTCTCCCATCACTGAAGTCAGCGCTACTGGAAATGTGGATCACCCCTATCAACTTCAGCCTACTAACTCTCTAAAGGAATATACTACTGGACTTTGGATTCTGAACTCTGGACTTATATGAAACGATAATTCTTATTTTTGTCTGTGATCTTTGCTGTGCGTGTGAGCGGCACAGTAGCACAGTGGTTAGTACAGCTGCTTCATAGCTCCAGAGACCTTGGTTCGATTCCCAGCTCGGGTCATTGTCCGTATGGAGTTTGCACATTCTCCTCATGTCTGTATGGGTTTCCTCCGGTTTCCTCCCACAGTCCAAAGATATTTGGGTTCAGTTGATTGGCCATGCTAAAATAGTCCCTTAGTGTCCTGAAATGCTTAGGTTAGAGAGATTAACAGGTAAAATATACAGGGATATGGGAATAGGGCCTGGGTGGGATTATGGTTGGTGCAGATTCAATGGGCCAAAGGGCCTCTTTCTGCACTGTAGGACTCTATATTACTATGTCTTTCTTTCCCTTAACCTTTGTATGATATGGTGCACTTGGGTGAAAGCCCACTTGTTTTAAACATGTGTAGAATAAACTAGCCCTCTAATTTTACCCTATCTCAAGTTTGTTGTGGGGTTATTAATGGAGGATTGGATCACTTCGAAACTGAAATGTTGGAAAAAAAAGAGGAAAATTAAAAGTCAAAAAAAACCTTTCTGTTTACAGACGAGTGATGAGAGGAGAAATAAAAAGGGTTTTAAATTGAAACCATTCATGTCCATTACAGAAGAATGGAATGGAGTTCTTACAAGGTGCAGTATTATAATGAAATCAGGAGATGAATGTAATAGTCATATGAAATATTAAAGAAAATCTTAGGAATGCAAAACAAGACTCAATTAATATCCTTCATTCACATAACAATCATCAGTGTATACAACTCAGCTCAAGGTGACAGCTGACAAACATGGTTAATTCCTCTACTATCTCCCATCAGTGTTGTTTAGTTAGAGAACTATCAAAATAAAACGTCAGAATGGTTACGCAGCCTTCACTGAGTAAGGCTGAAGTGAAGGCTTACTCAGCCTTCACTGAGTAAGCTCACCATGGGCAAAAAGAATTGCAAGCACCGAGGGAATTATGAAATGATACAGGAGGGCAGGAAGGAAAGCATCTTTATTCACTGCAACTGACCAAACGCTGCAATAAAGCACCTCCAATAAAATAACTTCTGACATTGTTCCCAGAACGGTACGTCACACAAATGAAATATCATCCTGATATCAGACAGGAAATTCTATTGGTTTGTAGAGATCAATGTAGTTCAGCAGCTACAACATATATCCTCCATTTTATAGTATTTAATATCCTGTCATTTTGATTTCTTGTTGCTGTGGTATTATTGCTTCAGAAAAGGCACAGCGATGGTAAAGGAGAATACTACCATGGAAAATAAGGATAAAGTACTTTCAATGCAACATAATCCCAGCACACAGATGATAAAAATGAAATATTTACTTCTCATTCTGATGATGTTGATGCTGTTTGACTGGGTTAGATACAATAGGTCAAGCATAATCACAGAAATGTGGTAGCCATAGATCAAAATTGTTCAGATTTTCCAAAAAATCCAAGCCAAATTTGATTATTTTAAAATTTTTAATTCACTTTGGCACTCAAGTCTTTAACTCCCCTGGCCCAAATTCCTAATGTAAAGATGCCGGCGTTGGATTGGAGTGGTAAGAACTCAGTAAGAATTTAGCAACACCAATTATTAATCCAACCGATTTATTTGATAGTAAAATGGCGAGCTTTCAACACTCCCGTGTCTTCATCAGGCAAGTGCAGTGTTCTGGTCTGCAATAGCACACATCAGCACAGACAGTCAGAGATTGCTGATTAGAATGCGAATCCTTACATCTAACCTGCTATTCAAGTGTTAAAGTGGCTAACAATGTGTGTGAAGGGGATCCTGAGCATTGTTAGAGAGTGTATTTTCTCCAGACAGCACAGTAAGTGAGGTTTTTTGCTAACCCAGGCAAGTTACAGGGGTTACAGATAGTGTGACATGAAGCCAAGATCCCTGTTAAGACCGTCCTCATGTGTGCGGAGCTTGGCTATCAGTCTCTGTTCAGCGACTCTGCGCTGTCGTGTATCACGAAAGCCCCCTTGAAGAACATTTACCCGCAGGTCGGAGGCCGAATGCCATGACTGCTGAAGTGTTCACCCACAGGAAGGGAACTGTTTTGCCTGGTGATTGTTGAGCGATGCTCATTCATCCGCTGTCGTAGTGTTTGCATGGTTTGCATGGTTTGCATGGTCAATGAGCATCGCTCAACAATCACCAGGCAAAACAGTTCCCTTCCTGTGGGTGAACACTTCAGCAGTCATGGGCATTCGGCCTCCGACCTGCGGGTAAATGTTCTTCAAGGGGCTTTCGTGATACACAACAGCGCAGAGTCGCTGAGCAGAGACTGATAGCCAAGCTCCACACACATGAGGATGGTCTTAACAGGGATCTTGGCTTCATGACACACTATCTGTAACCCCTGTAACTTGCCTGGGTTAGCAAAAAACCTCACTTACTGTGCTGTCTGGAGAAAATACACAACTCTCTAACAATGCTCATGATCCCCTTCACACACATTGTTAGCCACTTTAACACTTGAATAGCAGGTTAGATGTAAGGATTCGCATTCTAATCAGCAATCTCTGACTGTCTGTGCTGATGTGTGCTATTGCAGACCAGAACACTGCACTTGCCTGATGAAGACACGGGAGTGTTGAAAGCTCGCCATTTTACTATCAAATAAATCAGTTGGATTAATAATTGGTGTTGCTAAATTCTTACTGAGTTCTTACCAAATTCCTAAAACAAGCTGTGGGTCAAACATTACAATGTGGTCATAGAAATTGTACAACGCCAAATTCAATGTAATAAAGATAGGATAGAATCATAGAATTCTACAGTGCAGAAGGAGACCATTCGATCCATTGAGTCTGCACCGACCACAATCCCATTTCCCCTTAAGGGATCCCATACATTTCCCCTTAAGGAATCCCATATATTGCAAAGCTCTGTCCCCCTTATCCTGTAGGGGAGGCACGCGTCATGGGATCACGTGCTCATAGTTTTACCCTGTTATCCAGAGGCCCGCACTCTTAATGATATTCTTTCTTTATCTGTATAACAGGAGACATTGACCATAACAATTACAATGATTGATAAATTTGGACTATTTGTATGAATATATTGGACCATTTTTGCATGTATATGTGGAATAATGATGTGGAGATGCTGGTGTTGGACTGGAGTGGGCACAATAAGAAGTCTTACAGCATCAGGTTAAAATGCAACAGGTTTATCTGGAATCATAAACTTTTGCAGCGCTGCTCCTTTCTCAGGTCGGTGAGGAAGGAGCAGCATTCCTAAAGCTCGTGATTCCAAATAAACCTGTTGGACTTTAACTTGGTGTTGTGAGACTTCTTACTATGTGAAATAAAGATTACTCTGCGCTGTACTAGATTTTGGGGATTTGTTGCGGTTTTGTGGTAAAATGAAAAACTTTCAATATAAACATTCTTTATAAAAAGGTAGATCACTATTTACTACTGAAAATCTAATACTCATCTAAAATAAAGAGTTTATCAGTAGTTTATTTCATCCACATTGAATGAAAGTCAGGCAGTTCCTGACAGACAATAAATTCTACCACTTTCTGGTAGTCAGAACAAACTGCTCCCCGCATTTAATTTCACCCCTTCCTCCCCATTTTTGGATTTGAACTCTCTTACGCTTAAATCTCTCTACCACATTTTAAAAAATTTACCAGTGAAACATACATGTAGAACAGTGCAACAAATGTGCAAGTAACCATTAGATGGAACACGTTTCTGTTCAGTAACTAGTATTTCAATGTTTCCCAGATTGTTGAGTTCCAGAAAAGATTGACAGAAACTATGAAGATCCTCAGCTGAGCCATCACCTCCGCACCAGCAACATGTGACAAACATTGGTGCTGCATTCAGTGTAGGCAATTCCTTCACCATGTTACTATTGGTCAGACTCAGTAATTTGAGGGAAAACTGATAACACAGTTGATTAATTTCAAAAATCTTCATTTTTTTTTCAGAAAAGCATTTAATTACACATGGTTCTCACCCCAAAAATGAAGGGAAGTTTTGCGTTTTGGTTCTATGTAGTCCTGTGTTTATTCTGTGCTACTTTCACTCTAAAACTTCAGATAGATATTGATCTGCGGAAACTTAATGTTTGATGGGAATTGAACCGCTTCAATCTAGACAGCAATGCCTATAATTTACTTGCCGGGAGAAAACTCTCCATTTCCTGCCAGGATCTGAAGTTGCAGCCACTCTAACAGTGAATTATTATTCCTATCCACTGAGTCAGCAAAGACCATAGCGAAATGGAACAGGGAAGTCTTCCTCACCAAATTGCAGAACACCAGAATCTCTAAGCCAACTATTCATCTGCTGAACTCGGTACAACTGGAATTTCAAATCATAATGACCATAGTGCTGAATCATGTACTATCCACAATGCAGGGACTGTTTTGTATATCTTTTTTTAAAACTTACTTATTGTGGACTCAGTTCTCACTTATAATTTATATGAATGTATGTGCATGTGCTTTTTCTTTTTCTTGCTATT
The DNA here is from genome assembly GCA_024679065.1 of Sphyrna mokarran. NCBI lineage: Eukaryota > Metazoa > Chordata > Chondrichthyes > Carcharhiniformes > Carcharhinidae > Sphyrna > Sphyrna mokarran. The sequence continues at coordinate 6,554,189 of JAGIQG010000020.1, forward strand.
AGTAGTTAATAATCTCACTCTATCCTTAACTAAGGAAAATCTGGTTATTTATTTTAAAACATAAACATCAGGACTGGGAAAAGGCATCTGCAAAGGGATGGATCCTTTTTATATTATTCTTTTGTGACCAACAGGCAGGGTTGAATAAAGAAAGAACCAGTTCAGCCTCCTGTCAGGAGATATCCCAACCAGACAGTAACAAATTTAGTGATCTTGTCAGGATTAACAAATCTGGGGAACCGCACTTGGGGATCAGTCGTAACATAATAAACATAAGACATGGCTGAGGCTATGAGTGGATGCAATAATTGAGTATGCAGCTGTTAATGGACTGTTGCTCAGCAACATAGGCACAAAGCATAAAGGGAACATTGGTCAGCATATAAATCATCCCAGAAGCCTTGAAAAATCCATCCAAAAACAGGAGTTGACTTATACGTCAAGTACAAAATGAAACCATTCCCATGTGAATGGCAGCCATTTTGAAATGTCGTTGCTATCTGACAGACAGTGGACATGCCTTGCGCTCCTGTGCATCTTTGCATCATAGCCCATATCACCTGCTTGATCTCCCCTGCCCAGGAATAAGATACATGAAAGTAATTTGTGGGGTGAAAAGTTGAGGTGAACGTCTCACATGAGTACAGCATATCATGACTGAAAATAGTGGCTGACTTACAGACTGAATATAAGCAAATATATGATATTGGAAAATGGAAAATTATAAGATTGTCTTAAACACTGGGTCAACTTATAAGCTGTCATTTATGATAAATAAATATTAATAATTCATCATGGGAGCAAAAGTTACGTAACTCTGTAATGAGAACGAAGGAATGCACAATCAAATGTGGAAATTCGAACTTGTTGGCAGTCAATTCTACGCTTCTCCAAAAGGTGCACTAACCACCCCATACTCCAATCAACGGGAAATCCATGAACTGATGAGAACTTCCGTTCTTACACTATTCATCCCACTATAAAAACTCCTGAAAATGTTATTCTTTGTTGAACAAAAACTGGATTTTTGACAGTGTACCAAGTTCATAATTACTGATGAGAAACACTTCCCGCCCTGAAAAACATTACTGCCTAAAAAACCTTTCTGACTTGAATGGCTAATTTTATATTTGGCAAATTTCTCCACAATTCCAAAAATTTCCATATATATTGAAAATACATTTTTCATACCAGCTTGTTCACAATATTTCAGCATTTTACTTAATTCTATGTGTGTCCCAATTATTTATATCACTTTGTAAAGCTTCTAATTAAAGTTAAAAATTCAATGCATTTTACTTCCTACTTTATCATCTGTGAAATCTCCTTGATCTGGTTCCAGAGTCAAAGCAACATCAGGAAAGCAGCAATGCATACCATGGAGAATGAGATATCTTTTTGGATAGCTTTCTTAGATGTCAGCAGCAAGCACCATTGTTTTGCCACTGACTGCAAAACCTGGGCAGATTGAAAATATAATAAGGTTGTAGGTTGGTACTAAATAATATTGCAGTTTTTTTTCTGACATCTGTCTTTTTCTTTGTCACGAGGTTTATATGTTATTTGAGTAACACGACACTTCAATAAATCTGCTTTATTACTTTGATGGGCAAATCGCATTTAATCTACAGCTGCATTGACAATCAAACAAGTTATACTATGGTTCCATACATCCTGTGATTAATGCAGTTATCCCAAGTAAATTAATAACAATAAATCTGGAAGAATTAAACGAATCCTGGTTCAACCTGGTTGAACTCAAAAAGTAAACAACCAGGATCTAACAATGGAGCATGAGCAAACAAACTGAATGGCCACTGAACACATTCACAGCTATATGACTGAATACAGCTTTAAAATTTAGGTGCTTTGCACCATCTGGTGGCAAGTCACACAACAGAAATTAATTTTGGAGAGGCATAAAACTGGGTAGTGAGCCTTCTCAGATCATCACATGTATCAGAAAAATCTCAGACAGAATAGTCTCATTTAATTTGACAAGTCAGAGTCCCTCAAAACCACTGAAATGGGGGAAGTAGTATGATCCTCAATCAATTAGAATGAACCTTTGTTCAAAATTATAGTGCTTCATGTAGAATGCTGAGAATCAGCAGCACATCATTTTTCAAATGCTAACATCATAATACCAAATAGGCAAATTAACCACAAGGATCTAAGGTGGAATTCATTTGGAACAGGATAACTAGAAAATGCTTTTAATTTTTCCTCCTCTGTGGTTTAAGAAATTCAACATAATAAAGCTTTATAATTGCTTTCTATTTCTATTAAGATGTGATCATATTTTGAGCAAGAAATACTGTTGATCTCATGAAAACAAATAGATGAGAGGGTATATGGAACCCACAAAGAAGATGGAATATCTAAGTCTGGGTTAACCATTTACCAGTAGGAAGGTGAAACACAAACTCTGCTCTATGCTTAAGCATTTTTGGACAGCTTTGTTTTTTTTTCATAACTTACTCCCTCAAGAATTTTACTGATCTGGTGTCAGAGTGACTAATAAGTGTGAATAAATGCATTGTATTACAGATATGAAAAGAAGATAATGGTGCAACAATTATGCTTTGACTGTTGCTAGCTTCATCTTTGGCATTGTCATTGCTTATACGAGCAGCATGAAGGCTACAATGAACACCTCTAAATCATAGTAATCAAATGTAATTTTTGTTAATAGGCATATTATTTAATTGCATGTATTCACTCAGGTCTGGTTTGCTGTATGTAATAATTATCTACAATATATTAAATCTGTGCGTTACATTAAAAACAATCAGTTGTGTCAACATTCTAAAGATACTGCATCTGTAGATGAAAGGTGGCAGTGCAAACATAACAATATGTAACAAACTAATTGCAAAAGGATATCACTTCATGTTGTGAACCACCGGGAAGCACACAACTCTCAATGGTTAAAAGGCATTTCTGTTCAAAAATATATAAAACCCACTTCACACTATACAGGCTAAATGTATTTGCACTTCACAATATAGCAAATTTTCCAAATTGCAAATACATCCAGCAATCACAGAGTGCTGCATTATAGAACTGAAATCAATAGGCAGCAGGAAAAACTGGACAACAAGTTTTATTGCTTGTAGATAAATCATTCAAACAACAGCTTGTTGTACATGTAAATCCAGGAAAACATAATCAACAATCCACCCATCTCAACAGTAAATATAAGGACACTTTCCTCCTGAAATATTGCAAAGACAGGCCACTATGAAGATGACCTCTAATAGGCTTAATTCAGCCATCTCTATCTGTGTAGGCACTGGTAATTATATCTGAGGTGTAAATCAAGCTTCCATCACTAGATCATGGCACAGAAACAAGCCATTTGATCCATCAGCCCATGTCAGTCTTCATGCTTGAACCTCCTCCCATCTATCCTCATCAATGGCTACCCAAATAAAAGTAATAAATAGGTCAGAATCTTACCATCATTCCACGCCACCTGGGTTTTTCCCATCCTGTTGCAGTGAACGAAGATTTGGTTGGCCGCCAAATTCTCCAACCTTGCTGCGGTCGGAGCATGGCATAAACAGCAGGTAGTCCTTCACTGTCCATTCAATTGAGTTACCTCACAATTTTGAAGACCTCCAGAAAATCCCACAAATTATTTTCTTGCACATTTCAATCATGCCCTATAAATACTGGCAATTAAATATCAAACAACCTTTGTCCAATTCCAATCTTGGGTATATACAGGTTAGTAACACAGTTTTATCACAATTTCAATTTCAGCTTTAGAAAAGTAGAATATATCCAGAGCTTTAAAGTTTCTTAAAATATATTACAATCTCTCATTCATACATAGAGAGAAATAATCTTTTCTTATCATGCAAAAGCTGTTTAAAGTGTACAAACTGTATCCAAAAGATATGCTTTGCTACTCAAAAGATATGTATGAATTGTCACAAATATAAGTTATTTAATTAATTCTAAATTTCTAATATCAAATTCATATCTCCTCTGACATACGACTGTACTATGCAGGGAAAGTATAACAAAACTATGACCATGTAATATCATCTCCCTTCAGATAAACTGTTACTAAGAGAATATATCAATCTGTGTGATGTTCCTCAATTATGAAATAAAATTGTTCACAATTACTCACTGAACATGTTGAATAAATGGTGTGTGGGTAGCTGAACAGAGCGAGAAGCACATCACACAATTTTACATTTAAGAATTATATATTTTTCATCTGATAATAATGGAATGATGCATAATTCTAGCTACACATATCAGATTTAAAGGAGTTCAAATGTCAGTTCAACACCGGAAACATTTCAGTTTCTCAAACAATCCAACTTGCTGTAGTTGCCCTAAACTGACATGAAATTTTTAAAAACATACATGTCACTCAAAACATTCATTTCTTTGCTCAATACATTTTTTTAATTCTGCTGAATTAAGATCCTACCTGCAGGGATTTGTGAGAACATTTCCATAACCATGTGCATGTTTTTACGACAGATATCCTCAGGATCATTAAGCAGATCAGACAGTGGTGTAATCACATCATGTTCCAAAAATGCAAACCTGCAGGAGAAAAGAAAACAAGGAGTAAATAATAATAAAAGTATTGCTTTTACTGCAATACTTGGTATGACTTGGCATCATTAAACATACAAAGCGCATTTTGGATAATGAAATTTGTATTTGTTACACTTCATGAAAGACTATATAAGCTGTTTACTTATATGCATTTATTAATTTCAGGAAAATATTTGCTCAAATTACTTTTTTTAATACTGGCATTGTGTTCACTTCATCTTTTACATGGCTGAAATTTCTCTCGATTTCAGAAATACATTCACAAATTATACACCATGTTTGATGGCCAGCTCAGGCACCATAGGCCAAACAGCCTCTTTCTGTACTGTTAAACTTTATGATTCTACTGCAGCTCACTTCTATTTTGCCCAGTTTACCAAGTCCTCCTCTTTAGTATAAGTGATTACATTTTGCTTTGTAAATAAAAGGCAAATGTGGCATCATAGAATCATGGAAACGCCACAGTGCAGAAAGAGGCCATTCAGTCCATCAAGTCTGTACCAACCACAATCTCACCCAGGCTCTACCTCCATATCTCTATATATTTTACCCCCTAGTCCTTCTAACCTACACATCTCAGGACACTAAGGGGTATTTTAGTATGGCCAATCAACCTAACCCGCACATCAGGTTCCAATGCCATTGCCACCACTCCTATTCTTGATATAATCTAATAATAGTTTCAGAATGAAGAACATAGCAACAAAAGACACTTAAAACTGGAATACGCTCCCTCAATCCAATTCAAAATGAAGTAGAATAACAGCAGAGAATAAGGGAAACTTCCACCTGTGAGACCTATCATCATTTCACTGTACCAATCTAGACTTCCCTCTTAATATTCCCATTAAGTCTTTTATAGGTCACTCCTTCCCTGTTGGAAGAATGATAGCATATGAAAATCCCATCAGATTTCCCTGGCATCTGCCTCAGCTATCAAATTTCCTGGGACCATAAGAAATAGGAGTTAGTGTAGGCTTTACAGCCCACCGAACGTGCTCCACCATTCAATAAGATTGTGATTGATCTGATCATAGTCTTAGCACCACTTTCCTGTTTATTCCCATGCCTTTCACTCCCTTGCAGATCACAAATCTGTGAAAGTTTATGTTAGGTATGAATCCAGCCAGTAGAGAGTTTTTCCTTTGACACCCACTGATATATTACAAGGGCTCTTAGCTGTCACATTCAAATGCTGCTTTGGTCTTGGGCAGTCAATCTCATCACACTGTTGTTTCAGAAACTCCAAGGTATATTAAGAAGTTAGTCTAGACCCTAAGTTTTACTTTTGATTTCAGCCTCTTTTAAGATCAAACCAAATAAACAAACTCAAGTTAAATCAAGACAAAGTAAAAGGGGCAGCTCCCCAAAAGTAGGGGGAGCAGCCCAAGCAAAATCAAATTACGAAGGAAACTTGAAAAACATCAAATTAAAATGTGATTATTAGGGTCAATAATGCACTCCAACCCCTGTGGTGCCCAATGGGCACAGAAGGTGAGAACTGCACCTGTGAACACTGCATGCTTTCTTTCCAGGGGCACCTGGCTGTGAACGTAGCCGCAGTAGAGGGGCAGACAGTCAGGATGGACGGCCCCCTCGTTTGCCCGCTGCCTGGACCTGGAAATGGCACACTTCGCCAGGCCCAGGAGCAGGTTCACGAGGAGGTCGCCATCCTGACCCATCCCTCTTCACATTAGGTGTCTGTAGATCAGAAGCATGGGACTGAAGTGCAAACAAAACATTAATAAAAGGTTCTTCGGGAAAACAAAAAGAGTGTTCAACCTGAGATACAAAATATAGACATGGTCCATGGACTCCACAAGGCCACAGGAGGAACAAGCTTCGGAGCCGTGAATCTTATGGTTGTGCAGAACTGTTACATGCATCACCCCACACCCTAGGTTCCTGATGTAATTGGGGGAGATCCCTCTGACGGCAACAAGGTCCACAAAGGTATTCCCGGGCGACAGGCGAGGATGAGGTAGTGAAAGGCGTATAGCAGCAGCTCGTACGGGAAACGCCTCCATGTGGTGGAGAAAGGTACGGAGGACATTTCCGCGAGGCAGCTCATGCTGTGGGACTCCTGACCCGAGGAAGTGGACTCAGACTTTGGGCCAACACGGAATTCCATCCGAGCAGGGGAACGCCCAAGTGGGATCCCACTGCACACATGCACCGCCTCGAGACCATGTGCACTTTCAGGGGTGAGCACGACTATCCTAAGGCCTTGGGATGGCTTTGGTCGCGCACCAGATGGACACACTTTTGATTTTGGCATTAAGGTGAATATAAGGTGTTTTGCTCCAGGTATGATTCAATTGACCCATGAGGAAGTTTTTATTGAAACAATCTTATTTAAGAACACAGTTAGAATATAACAAAAAGAATTAGCACAACTTTTACCAATTAAAATACTTCAGCATGACAAAGTGTAATTCTTAATACTAATCCATCTCTAATGTTCCAATTTAGAGGTATCCCCAGACATAAATTCCTTGTTCAGAACCAGTTGAAGCCAGAAGCAGATGAGCTTCTGTCGATGCTAGATTTCCAGCCTTTTAAGATCTTGCACACAGATCCAGACAGATACCTGTCTTCTGATTCTCATACAACAGACCATCAGAGAAAGATCCATTCCCACACAGCAGATGATAAACCTCATCTCTGGCAGATCCCAATCTCCAGACTTCAATGGCTTAAGCCAGAATTTTACCACCTCGCCTGCTTCAGAATCAGGGCAGGTGAGGCTCGCAGAACAGCATCCTACTCCGGCCTCGGGCAGGATTTTATGAGCTTCAAATAGGCAAGACGTAAAATTCCAGACTGAGAGTTACTTCTTCTTTCCACAGCTCCTAAGAAGTAACTGAGGTTTTTTTTGTGTATAAATCTAGCTCCACCTAGTCACATGATTGATTCCCTGTCAATCATCTTAATCAAGCCCTATTCTGCAAAACCCCAGAGAAACACTAAGCACAACAAAACAGCATCAGTCCAGATTAAAAGAAACATTCTAGCAATTAAGAACAATTATGCTTCTACAGTAACAATAAAGCAGTTTTAGACCCAGCAGTACTAATAAAATGGAAGGGGTTTCTAAAAATAACCTGTACAGAAACATAACCAAAACATATTTCTTAAAGGCAACAGCATCATCACCTCTGAAATTAAACTCCCGTGAAGATTCTAGAACTTGTGAAATTTACAGAGTTTGATTATTTTAAAACTGAGGCATTGGGGGAAGGGAGCCAGGGATGATTGTTTAGGGAGATTGTATACTGTGATATAGAATACCAAATTTTCTTTAACTGATTTGCCTGGTTTTCCATAGACCAGTTAAAACCTTCAAGAGCCTGTTCATGTATTTTCTTCTGATTTGCAGAATTTAATTATTATTATTTAGTCAATGCAAATCATTGAAGCCAAACAATAGCCTCATTTGTGGAGTATTAGGCGATTAATTAACCACTTAGTCTGTAGGAGGGACATTGTTAGTTATTTGATTTTACAAAGAAATTAGAGAAGACATATGAGATATTAGGGCTGAAGGGATCATAGGATATGGGGGGAAGGAAGGATAAGAATATTTATTTTGATGATCAGCCATGACCAAAATGAATGGCGGAATAGGCTCGAAGGGCCAAATGGCCTACTCCTGTTTCTATTTTCTGTGTTTTCATGTTAAACTGGCCTTTTTAGTAGATGTTAAACTGGCCTGACAGCTTCTGCAGGAGTTGACAATTATACCCTGATTCTCTCTTTGATTCTTTCTGCTGTACATTGGGGAGCCTGTCTTTTGCATTCCTTGACTTTTGAAAATTAGCATCTGTGTGCTTCCATCATCTCTCAGCCATCCAGATCAGATACAAATCACTCTATCTCAATTTCCGCTAATATTCTTACTGAAAAAAGGATGTATCTTATCATCCCCTTTCAATGTTGGTTACTGCGGTCACCAGACGTATTCTTCCCTGTTGCTGGATAGATACATTCTATCATTCCCTTTATTAATTCTGGATCCTGCTCTTATCAGGCAAATCCATGACAAAATGTTGAGTGTCAGAACTTGATCACATGTACGCTTTACAGAAACCAACTTGGTCAACATTAATGATGGTCTCCATGTGCAGAGACATGCATTATAGTATAAGACACTCAAATATCTTAAAGAAGGGTCTACTACATATGGAATTAATATGGGACTGAGTACAGTCCCTCCCACATATTGATGAAAGGAAACATATTAGAGATTACCAAATAATGACATCATGGTGGAGCGAGAAATAAACAAAGAAATAAAATGGTACAACAATTATCATGGATGATTTTAATCTACATATCAAATGGTCAAATCAGGTCGGTTAAGGCAGACTTGGGAATTCATAGAATGTATCTGCGATAGGTTCCTTGAACAGTATGTAATGGAACCATCAAGGAAGCAAGCTATCCTAGATCTGGTCCTATGTAATGACAGTGAGAAGTCTGACAACACCAGGTTTAAGTCCAACCGATTTATTTGATAGTAAACTCACAAGCTTTCGAAGTTTTCCTCTTCGTCAGGTAAATGAGGTGTTCTGGTCTCAAACAACACATATAACAGTTTACTGTTTACAGATTACTGATTAGAATGTGAATCTTTATACCTAACCTGCTATTCAAATCTTAAAGTGGCCGACAATGTGAATGGATAGAGCACTGAGCACAGGTTAAAGAGATGTGTATTGTCTCCAGACAGCACAGTGAGGTTTTTTGCTAACCCAGGCAAGTCATGGCAGTTACAGATAGTGTGACATGAACCCAAGATCCCTGTTGAGACCGTCCTCATGTGTGCGGAACTTGGCTATCAGTCTCTGCTCAGCGACTCTGCGCTGTCGTGTGTCATGAAGACCACCTTGAAGAATGCTTACCCGAAGGTCGGAGGCTGAATGCCCGTGACCTGTTTGTTTGAGACCAGAACACCTCATTCACCTGACAAAGAGGGAAACCTCGAAAGCTCGTGAGTTCACTATCAAATAAATCAGTTGGACTTAAACCTGGTGTTGTCAGACTTCTTACTGTGTTTACCCCAGTCCAATGCCGGCATCTCTACATCATGACTCCTATGTAATAAGACAGGAATAATTAATGATCTTGCAGTTAGGGATCCTCTTGGAAGAAACAATCACAGTGTGGTTGACAGATGGAGCGTGAGATGGTGAAATCCAATATCAGTGTCTTGTGCTTAAATAAAGGAGACTATAAAGGGATGAGGGAGTTGGCTAAGGTAGACTGGGGGCAAAAACTTTATGATGAGACAATTGAGGAACAGTGGAGGACTTTCAAGGCAATCTTTCATAATGCTCAGCAAACGTATATACCAGTGGTAAGGAAGGACTGAAGAAAAACATATAATCAGCCATGGATATCCAAGGAAATAAAAGAGGATATCAAATTGAAAGAAAATGCATACAAAATGGCAAAGATTAGTGGGAACCTAGAGGATTGGGAAATCTTTAGAAGTCAGTAGAAAGCCACAAAAAAAGTTATAAAGGAAGGTGAGATGGATTATGAGAGTAAGCTAGCACAGAAAATAAAAACAAATAGCAAAAATTTCTACAAATATGTAAAATGAAAAAGATTGGTGAAAGTAAACATTGGTCTTTTAGAGGACAAGAAAGCAGATGTAATAACTAGAAATGATAAATTGGTCGAGTCATTGAACAGGTATTTTGTGTCGGTCTTCACAGTGGAAGACACAAATAACATGCCAAAAATTGATGACAGGACGGCTATGGCAGGTGAAAACTTAGAACTATCATTATCACAAAAGAGATAGTGTTGGGCAAGTTAATGAGGCTAAAGATAGACAAGTCTCCTGGTCCTGATGGAATGTATCCCAGGGTACTAAAAGAGATGATGAGAGAAATAGCAAATACACTCATGGTAATTTTGCTGGACTCTGGAATGGTTCCCAAGATTGGAAAATAGCAAATGTGACACCACTGTTTAAAAAAGGAGTTGGACAAAAGGCACTCAACTATAGGCCAGTGAGCTTAACTTCTGCAGCAGGGAAATGCTTGAATCTATCATCAAGGAAGAAATAGCGAGACGTCTGGCTATAAATTGGCCTGTTGGTAAGACACAACATAGGTTCATGAAGGGCAGGTCATGTTTGACTAATTTGGTGGAATTATTTGAGAACATTACACATACTATGGACAATGGGGAACCTGTGGATCTAGTGTATCTGGATTTCCAGAAGGCATTTGACAAGGTGTCGGATCAAAGATTACCATATAAGGTAAAGGTGCACAGTGTTACAGGTAACGTATTAGCATGGATGAAGGATTGATTAACTAACAGAAAGCAAAGAGTAGGGGATAAGTGGATGTTTTTCTGATTGGAGATCAGTGAATAATAGTATGCTTTAGGGATTAGTTTTGGGATCGCAATTATTTACGATTTACATAGATAATTTGGAGTTGAGGACCAAGTGTAGTGTATCAAAATTTGCAGGTGACACTAAGATGGATCGAAGAGTAAAGAGCAGAAGACGCTGAAAGTGCGAAGGGATATAGATAATCTAAGTGAGTGGGCAAGGGTCTGGCAGATGGAATACAATGTCGGTAAATGTGACGTCATCCAGTTTGGTAGGAATAACAGCAAAATGGACTATTGTTTAAATGGTAAAAAATTGCAGCATGCTGCTGTGCAGAGGGACCTGGGTGCCCTTGTGCAGGAGTCTCAAGGAGTTGATTTGCAGGTACAGCAGGTAATTAAGAAGTCAAATAGAATTTTGTCCTTCATTACCAGAGGGATGGAGTTTAAAACAGGAAGGTTATGTTGCAGCTGTATAAGGTACTGATGAGGACACACCTGGAATATTGTGTACAGTTTTGGTCTCCTTACTTGAAAAAGGATAAATTAGTACTGGAGGGGCTGCAGAGGAGATTCACTAGGTTAATTTCGGAGTTGAGAGGTTCGCTTATGAGGGGGAACTGTGTAGACTGGAGCTATACTGTTTGGAATTTTGAAGAATGAGGGGAGATCTTACAGAAACATATAAGGTTATGAAGAGAACAGATAAGAGAGAAGCAAAGTTATCTCCACTGGTGGATGAAACTAGAACTAGGGGGCTTAGCCTCAAAATAAGGGGAAGCAGATTTAGGACTGAGTTGAGGAGGCACTTCTTCATGTAAAGAGTTGTGAATCTGTGGAATTCCCTGCCCAGTGAAGCAATTGAGGCTACCTCATTGAATGTTTTTAAGGCAAGGATAGATAAATGTTTGAACAATAAAGGAATTAAGGTAAGCGGGCGGTTAAGATCAGCCATGATCTTATTGAATGGCGGAGCAGGCTTGAGGGGCCAGGTGGCTTAGTTTTGCTTCTAATCCTTATGTTCTTATTAGCTGCACCAAGGGGTCAGTATGGTGTTGGACAAAGCTTTGTGCAAACCTAAGCATGGAGATCGTTCCTGGCTTATATCTTTTACTGTATACTTATAAATAGTTCTAAAAGACTTACAGTTAACCCACTTCAGACTATGAAGACTTCATTAGAACCTACTGAGCTGTAAACAACACCCCCCCCAACAAATTTGGTTCTTAAAAATAAGTGCAGGAGTGGTCCATTCAGCCCTTCAAATCTACTACACCGTTCATAACGATCCATTATGAACCATTCTCTAATTCCTTTAACCTCAAGAGTTATATCTAACTCATTCTTGAAAGCACACAATGCTGTTGGCCTCAACTGTGGTAGAGAATTCCACAGGCTCACAATTCTCTGGGTGAAGAAATTTCTCCTTATTTTAGTTCTAAATAGTCTATCCCATATCCTCAGACCGTGAGCCCTACCTCTGGACTTCCCTGTCACCAGGACTATCCTGCATCTGCCCTGACCAATCCTGTTAAAATTTTATAGATCCCTATGCGATCTCATTAATTCTCCTCAACTCCAGTAAATATAATCCAAACTGACTTAGTTTCTCCTCATATGTCAGTCTTACCATCCCAGGAATAAATATGTTAAACTTTCACTGCACTTCCTCCATACCAAGAACATCCTTCCTCAGATATGTACACCAAAACTGCACACGTGTGGCCTCATCAAGGCCTTGTATAACTGCAGTAAGACATTCCTGCTCCTCTACTCGAATCCCCTCGCAATGAAGGCAATATACCATTTGCTTTCTTCACCTCCTGCTGTACCTGTATGTGTACTTTCAGTGACAAGGACACCCAGATCTCATTGTCCATTCCCTTTCTAAATCCATAGACATTCAGATAATAATGTACCTTCCTAATTTTGCTATCAAAGTGGATAATCTCACAATTTTCCACATCATACTCAGGGCAGAGGAGGTTGATAGGGGACATGATTGAGATGCATAAAATTATGAGGGGCATAGATAGACTGAAAGAAACTTTTTGCTTAGGTGGAGAGATCAATGACGAAAGGGCATAGAGACTAGATATAGAAGGGACACACGGAAAATCTTTTTTCACTAAGAGAGTGGTGGGAATCTGGAACTCACTGTCTGAAAGGTTGGTGGAGGCAGAGAATCTCATAACATTTAAGAAGTATTTAGATGTGTACTTGCGATGCCAATGTATACAAGGCTGTGGACAATGCTGAAAAATGAAAATGATTCCCTTTTGTAAATCCTTGCTGATTCTGACTAATCGTACCATTGTTTTCCAAGTGCTCTATTATTAAATCTTTCAATATAGACACTAGCATTTTTCCCACTAGCAACACCAATCCGACTGGTCTATTATTCCCAGTTTTCTCTCTACCTCCCTTTTTAAATCGCAGGGTGACAAGAGCTACCATCCAATCCATAGGGACTGGTCTAAAATCCAAAGGATCTTGGGAGATGACCACTAAAGATGGGGGCTTTCTCTCAGCTGCTAAGTATTGAGTTGAACAGCTAAATACAAAGATTTGCCAAACACAGTAAGCTGGTTAAAAACGTTCTTTATTGACCACCGGGAGAAAGGCAGCTGAGTAATCCAACTCTTTTTTTAAGTTTACAATGCAGTGTCAAAACGGTCATACATTTTTGAAACTTTATTTCGTTGCCTTCATCCTAACTCAATTGTTTTGGTACACATTATTTATCTTGGCTAATCACAGACTACCTTCCAGCACAATTAGTAATTCATTGGTCTATAGGACCCAGGAGTTCCTATCCGCTGTAATAAGCAACCTCACTTCTGTAAATCTGAGAGGTTCAAAAGTTGCCTTCCCAACATAATCCACAGAGTTGAAAAGGTGAAGTTCCCAGTATCTCGTTCTGCTTCATTATCAGTAAGAATTAAATAATTTATATGCATTGTAAATATTTCTATTCACATTGTGTAAACATCTATTCACGATCTAAACTATGATAATGTGTATTCTCCTTGACTCTTTCCGTTAATATGATTGTATTCTATGGCTTACTGTTCCCAAAGAATGTGGCCTGTCTGGTCTAACCCTCTTCCCATTATGCTTTAGGGTAGCTTGCAATTTGACCAAGGTGTTCAATACATTTAAAAAATACTTGTTTAAATCTGAAATACGTGTTGTAATTTCGATAGTAGCAGTTGTGTATGTGTCAATACAAGTAGTTACAAAATAAGTAGAAAGCACATTGTGTTCCCTATTCTAAGTTAATTTTTCCTGTTTAGTAATTTTATTCTTCTTTGAATCTCAGGGTTTCATTCCAGGGTTTTCTGACTTTCTAACACCACCAATGCATCCATTATTTCTAGGGCTATTTTCTTAAGTGCTTGGGGATGTAGATTATCAGTCCCTGGAATTTATTGGCCTTCAATCCCATCAACACCTAATTTCCCCAACACCATTTCCCTACTATTATTGATTTCCTTCATTTCCTCCCCGTCACTGAACCACAACATTTCTAGTGTTATCTATGGCCTCCTCTATGGAAACAGAACCAAAGCATGTAATTTAGTTGGTCAGTCATTTCTTTGATCGCAATTATACATTCTGTTTCTGGCTGCAAGAGACTTACCAATCTTTTCCTCTTCAGTTTTTATGCACCCACAAGCATACTTGATTTTCTCTTTCTTAATCAATTCTTTGTCCTTCTTTATTAACTGCTCCCAGTTATCACGTCTGCTGTTCATTCTGGCCAGTTTCTATGCCTCTTCCTTGGAACTAATACCATCTCTAATTTTTCTTGTAAGCCCTAGTTTGGTCACCTTCCCCATTCTATTTTGCATCAGACACGAATGAACAATTGTTGCAGTTCATCAATGCACTCTTTGAATGTTTGCCATTACCTATCCACCTCATCCCTTTAAGTTATGTTGCCCAATTCATCACAGCTGGATTGATAGCTGGCCGCCAATGTGAGAATCTCAATTAAATGTATTTAAAAAAGAGATCTGCCAATGTGTGATAAAGAGAATTGCAAAGCAAAGTGCTACTACATACGATTGCACTAAGATGTAGTAATAATGGTGTCTTTTTCGACAGAAAAAACTAGTCTTTTATTCCGGGTGCAATCTTTTATAAATAATCTGTATGTTTTTTAGATTTTACTTTTCAGAATGGTTTAAAAGAGAAAGAAAGAATAAATTGTTGCTAATCATTCTTAAATATTGCCTTCCGAAGGCTTTGTTTCCCACAAAACAATTTGCTTCACAATTTCACGACCCACACAACATGCTGTCTTTTCCCTGACACCTTCCTGTTTAAGTGGACAAGATACTACAAATGTTCAACTTTCTCCAATATCATTGTTTAAGACTGGAAACACATTCCACGTCATGACATTCCATGTTACAGAAGCAATACACCAATTGGGTTGCAGCATGTCAAAACACTTCAATTTTGTCAGCAAGTACACAACCAAGCTTTGTGTTTTGCAACACATTGTCATTCTAAACTCTCCATTTGTGACGTACTATCTAATCCAATGAAGCTCAATGCAAACTCAAGGGAAAACGTCAGTATGTTATAAAGCACCTTTAACAACAAAAAAAAATCCCAAGGTGCTTCAGAGAGTGGTAAATGAAAACTGGATACTGAACACTGTCCAGAACCAGAGGTCACTGTCTGGGGATCAGTAGATCGTTTAAGGCAGAGATGAGGAAAAATTTCTTCACCCACAGAGTGATCAGCCTATGGAACTGATTACCACAGAAAGTAGTTGACTCTAAAACATTGTGGGTGTGATTTTTCCCAGTCCGCTGCCTTGCTTAAGTAGATGAACTCAGCATGGGACTATAGTGGGATTCACTGGTTGCAATTTTCCCAGGCCATTTTTTTATGGTGTAATCAGCCTTGTGTTGGAAATTAGCATGTGGCTGATCACCATATTTAAATTTTAGTTTCAATTTCAATATCATTAGCAAGACCGGGACAGTATCTTCTGGGCTTACTAATGTTTTCCTCACTCTCCACTGGGAGAGGTTGACACCGGAGGGGGAGATTAAAGATAGCTCCCATCAATGGGGATCAGGTATTATGACCTCACTGATGAGGGCAGAAGCCATTGATGTCCCACAAGAGGGTGCACTTTGTGCAGAGTCAGCTTGGTACCTTGGCAGTACTGAGGAAACAGGGCCTGAGATGGGGCAGAGATTCCTGGAGTCAAGCCAGATGGAGGTGGGGAGAATTGGGAAGGGCGGGGCAGGCTTCTGAGTTGAATGATCAACCATGATCATAATGAATGGCAGACCAGGTTCAAAAGGCTTCCTTCTGCGCAATTTCTATGTTTCTACGGACCAAAGAAAGAGATGTTAGGAGAGATGGTGGGTGAAAGGAATGGGTTTTAGCTTGAAGAAAAAGACATGTAAAGATTTCAGCAAGAATTTAAGGGCAAGGGCCTGGGCAGCTGACACAATAGTAGTTTATGATGGAATGAAAGTACACATGAAGCACAAGCAACCAGATTCAGATGAAAGGTGGCTTTGAAAGAATTGAAGAACTGAAGAATATACAGCAATAGGAGTGAAAAGGGTGATCCTTCAAACATAAAGATGAAGAATTTAAACTTGAGCCGGCTGTACAGAGTTTCACGTATGCTGACAAATGCATGTCAAGGAACCAGATAAATTTTTAATCCAGCTCAATTAAATACTCCAAAGGAACCATCTGGGGTTTAGCATTCAAATCTTATGTTTTGGAATGAATGATGCCTAAATCAGTTTGCCAAACCAATTAAAATATTCAGTTCAGAATGAATTTTGCACACATTATCAAAACTTAATAACGATACCTGAAGCTACTGATTGAATTAATTCACTCTTTCTTGATTAATTGAGGAACACGTCAAACAACAAGCCTTGTATTAACATAATTTATTGACTACAAAATCAGGACTTGCAGGTAAATGAGCAATTAATAGATGTAATCAGAATCAAATAACAGTGTGAATGACAGTCAATTTATAAACAAAATATGGAGTTGCTCCATTGTATCACCATAATTCAGCACCAACAAAGTCAGTTATTATGAAATTAATGTTGAGATCAACGTGTGAGACTTTTGAAAACTAATTAAGTTAAATTTGGGTTAATTCACTCAATAACTGACTCGGTAAAACTCTTTAGAAAGCTGATAGACAGACATTATTGTACTGGTGGTTAGCAATGTTTTGAAGTTTACACAATCTGGTGATAATCAGATTTCGGTTGAATCTACTTTCTACCTTGTCTGTGCCACCTTGGCTGTAGGTTTTCACATTCTCCACTTGGATATTCTGTTCTAGTTGAGATCATCTTCAGGAGTGATAACATTACAGTTGACTGCCTGTTCTCTAACCTCTCCTGACATCACACACTATTTCAATCTGACTTCTGCAACTTTTGAACATAGAACACAGAACACTACAGCGCAGAACAGGGCCTTCGGCCTTCGATGTTGCGCCGACCAATTAAGAAAAAGCAATGATCCTCTGACCTAAACCATTCCCTTTTCATCCATAAACTTATCTACTAACCTCTTAAACACCACCAAACTTGGCGCATCGACAACTGCAGCAGGCAGGGCATTCCATACCCTAACCACCCTCTGGTTAAAGAACTTACCTCTGACATCCGTCCTATAACTACCACCCCTTAATTTAAAACTATGTCCCCTCGTGCTAGCTTTCTCCATCCTAGGAAAAAGGCTATCACTGTCCATCCTATCTAAACCTCCAATCATCTTATATGTTTCCATAAGGTCTCCTCTTAGCCGCCTTCTTTCTAATGAAAATAACCTCAAATCCCTCAGCCTCTCTTCATAAGACCTGCCCTCCATACCAGGCAACATCCTGGTAAACCTCCTCTGTACCCTCTCCAATGCCTCCACATCTTTCTTATAATGCGGGGACCAGAACTGCACACAATACTCCAAGTGCGGCCGCACTAGAGTTTTGTACAGTTGCAACATGACGTTGCGGCTCCGAAATTCAATCCCCCTACCAATAAAAGCTAAGACTCCGTATGCCTTCTTAACAACCTTATCGACTTGATTGCCAACTTTCAGGGATCTATGCACATATACACCAAGATCCCTCTGTTCATCAACACTATTAAGAGTCCTACCATTAGCCCTATACTCTACACATTTGTTATTCCTGCCAAAGTGAATTACCTCACACTTTTCCGCATTAAACTCCATTTGCCACCTCTCGGCCCAGCTCTGCAACTTGTCCAAGTCTCTCTGCAAACTATAACACCCCTCTTCACTATCTACCACTCCTCCGACTTTGGTGTCATCCGCAAATTTACTAATCCATCCTTCAATACCCTCATCCAGATCATTTATAAAAATTACAAACAGCAGGGGCCCCAAAACAGATCCCTGAGGTACACCACTTGTAACCAAATGCCATGTTCTGAATATATTTCTTTTGGTAAGGGTATCTATGTCCATTACGTTATTTGTAGAAGTAGATGAGAAAACACAAAGGTAATCATCTTCAAACTAATGCAAGAACTACTGTAAGAAAGTAAAAAAAAAGTTGGTGACTTGTGGAGTGCCGCAGGGATCTGACTCGACCCTGACCCCTTCACCCCCAACAAACCACACACCTCCTCCTCCAGCCTATCCCGATTGCTGTCCTCCCTCTAGCCCTGACTGATCCTGCCTGCAGAGTGACAGTAGGACCCCTCCCACCCCCACCAATCGCCCTCTAGGTTCCACCCATAATAAGCTACGTTGTCTTGGCCTCCTCCCACTAGGCCCCACCCCCTTGGCACTGCCTGATGCCCTCTGAGCATGGGTATTTTGTCCTTTGGGCAGTCCTAGGAGGTTATTTAAAACCCCACCAGTGTGAAATAGTCCTGGTGGGGTGAAAGATACTATTAGGCTGGGAGAATTCAGTCCTGGGCCTGATAATGACATTAAAAACAGATTAAAATCACTTTATCTGGTCTTCCTGCAGGTTCTCACTGTGGTCCTGACTGCGCCTACTCTCTGGACATGGGAGACATGCATGCATCAGGAACACATGGGTGAATCTCACAAAATGGCTGACATATGCATCTCCCAACCCAATGTGCCAAAAAACATATGCATAGGGATGGGAGAATTAGGCCCGAGGTGTCATCACAGTGCTACCTGGTAGCACCACACAGCAATAACCTACTCAGCCATGATCTTATTAAATGGCCGACTGCTGTTCCTTGTTCATATGTTCCTATGTACAAACTAATCCTCAATTTGGGTTCCACTAGTGACATGTGATTGTTGACCTCATATAGCCTTGGTCCAAATATGGACAAAAGAGCCAAATTCCAAAGGTGATTGACAGCATCTGTCATTGACAGCAATGCATCATCTAACTTACTGTCACATCAAAACGACCTAGTAAAATTGAAGCCAATGGAGATCAATGGGAAAACTCTTATTTGGTTGGAGTCACACCACGCACAATGAAAGATGGTTGTTATTGAAAGCGAATCATCTCAGCCCAGGACATCCCTGCAGGAGTTCCCATAGTAGTGTACCAGGCATAAGCACTTTCAGCTGTTTCGTCAATAACCCTCCCTCTCTTAAGTCAGAAGTGTGGATGTTCAGTACCATTCACAAGTCTGATACTGAATGAGTCCATGTCGACATTCAGGCTTGGGCTGATAAGTGGCAAGTAACACTTGGGCTACACGTCTCCCCTTGACAATTTCTAACTTCCCCACCATCAAAATATTGCGGGTACTGTTGATGGGAAACATAACTTGATCAGCCAGTAAGTACTGTATCTACAAGAGTCGGTCAGAGGCTGAGAATTCTGCAATGTGAACTGACCTCCCAACTCTCCACAGCCTGTGCACTATCTGCAAGTCATAAGTCAAGAGTGTGATGGAATATTCCCTGCTTGCCTGAATGAGTGCAACTCTGACAAGACTCAAGGAGTTTGTCACCATCCAAGACAAAGCTCCCTGCTTGATTGGCACCACGTCCACCACCTTAAACGTTCACTCCCTCCAACACCAGTGGCAGTAGTGTGCACCATATACAGAGATGCACTATAGCAACTTGCCCAAGCTCCTTCGACAGCATCTTTCAGTGTTGTAGTAGAAAATTTTCAAGTCCAAGTACTCCAAGAAAATGTGCTGGCCATATCACTTCTAAATCTACATTTGCAAGGTCTCCCTATATATTTATCACTTCAGTCCCCAACCATCACTAAAACTATACTTTTTAAGTGAAAAATATTAATGCCATTAGGCATGTTATTTTAAATCATGTAGTATTTTGAATCAATAGTCTTTAACATAGCTGGAATTGCATTATGCAAGTGGAAATATGGAGATAGGGCCTGGATGGGATTGTTGGTGGTGCAGACTTGATGGGTCAAATGGCCATCTTCTGCACTGTAAGGATTCTATGATTTCTATGAATACTTTAATTATTTAATTCAATGAATCAAACATGAATTATAGACGACCTTACTTCTAACTGGGGGATGGTATATGGTGGGATCACTACTTTACTTGATTTATATTTATAACCAAGAGCTGGGTTTACATGGTACAATTTCAAAATCGGAAGATTGAGTCATAGAGGTTTCCAGCATGGAAACAGGCTCTTTGGCCCAACTTATCCATGCCACACTTTTTTTAAAAAAGTTAATCCCAATTACCCGCATTTGGCTCATATCCCTCTCTTCCCATCTTACCCATGTAACTGTCTAAATGTTTTTTAAAAGACACAATTGTTTCCACCTTTACTACTACCTCTGGCAGCTTGATCCAGACACTCACCATCCTCTGTGTGAAAATATTGCCCCTCTGAATTCTTTTGTATCTCTCCCCTCTCACTTTAAATTTATGGCCTCTAGTTTTAGACTGCCCTACCTTTGGGAAAAGATACTGACTTTTTGGCTGATCTATGCCTTTTATTATTTTATAGACCTATGCAAGATTACCTCTCAGCCTTCTACACTCCACAGAAAAAAGTCCCAGTCTATCCAGCCACTCTAGTAAATCTTTTCTGCACTCCTTCTAGTTTAATAATATCCTTTGTTCATAGAGTGACCAGAACTGTACACAGTATTCCAAGTGTGGCCTTACCAATATCTTGTACAACTTCAACAAGATGTCCCAACTCCTGTATTTAATGTTCTGACCAATGAATCCAAGAATGCTGAATGCCTTCTTCACTACTCAATCCACCTGTGACTCCACTTTCAAGCAGTTATAAACATGTACCTCCAGATCTCTTTGTTTCTTAACTCTCCCCAACGCCCTACCATTAACTGAGTAAGTCCTGCCCTGGTTCAATCTCCCAAAATGCATCATCTTGCATTTATCTCAATTAAATCTCAATTATCTAATGTTGCAAGTGTATAGAATGTTGGTTAGGCCTCACTTGGAGTACTGCGTCCAGTTCTGGTCACCTTACTACCAGAAGGATGTGGAGGCCCTGGAGAGAGTGCAGAGAAGATTTACCAGGATGCTGCCTGGTATGGAAAGGCTGTCTTACGAGGAAAGATTGAACGCACTGGGGTTGTTTTCCCTTGAAAGACGTCGGCTGAGAGGGGATCTATTAGAGGTATATAAGATTATGAGGGTATAGATAGAGTAAATGGTGGTAAGCTTTTTCCACCATTAGATTCGGATAGAATGAGGGGTCACGGCCTTAGGGTGAGGGGGGCTATGTATAAGACTAATATTAGAGGGCATTTTTTCACACAAAGGGTAGTGGGGGTGTGGAATGCACTACCGAGTAAGGTGGTGGGAGCAGACACGCTAGGGTTGTTTAAGGGTCTCTTGGACAGCCACATGAGCGGTCTGCAGATAGAGGGATATAGTAGGACTGTTTAAATATCCTATTTGTTCCCACAGGATGTTCGGTCCACCTTGTTGACCAACAAGGGCATGCATGCGGCAGGTCATGCGAGAGCTGCTCTTGGATGTTGCTTCAGGAGTGGCCTAGTGCTTCACGTCGTTAGTGTATGCTTAAACTGGACCATCTGATGGGCACCATGACAGCTCAGGGACTATCGCTGTTGCTGTGCAGACACATGGATTTGGGCCTGTGTCTGCGGGAGTTTGCGCGTTCTCCGCGTGGTTGCGTGGGTTTTCTCTGGGTGCTCCGGTTTCCATCCCAAAAATGTGCTCTTAGGCTGATTGGGTAACAAATTGGTCCCTATATGTCATTAAGACGTTAGGACGGCGGCGCGGGCTCATTGGGCCGAACGGCCTGTTTCTGGTGCTGTGTTGTTCTTTGTTCTTTGTAAATTCCATCTGCCATTCATCAGCCCAATGGCCCAATTAATCAAGATCCTGTTGCAATTGGAGATAACTTTCTTCATTGTCCACTATGCTACCAAATTTGGTGTTATCTGCAAAATCACAGACTATGCCTCCTAAATTCTCAATCATTTTATTAATATAAATAACAAATAACAGTGGACCCAGAACTGATCCCTGAGCCACACCGCTGACCACAGGCTTCCAGTTTGAAAAACAATCCCCAGATGTTACAAGATTGGGAAGAATTGTGAACTGAGAGGAGGGTAACGATAGACTTCAAGAGGATACAGATAGGCAGGTAGGACATGTACATGGCAGACAAAGTTCACAGTGATGGAGGAAAAAAAACCATGAAATTATAACAGACTTTAAAAAGACCTGAGTTTCATATTTTAAACAAAGGAGACAAAGTCTGAAGATGGCTGACAGCATGTAGTGAGCCACCTGCAGGAATGGTTGCAGGATGATTCTCTGAGGGACAACTGAACCTTTCCTGTTTCCAGACAAGGTGCTTCTAAAAGCATCCAAAGATTGATAACTTTCTCCAGAAAAGACACAGGAACATAATAGGTGACCAGAGAGGTAGATAAAGGTAAAGCAGTTGACATGGTTTATATGGATTTTAGCAAAAGTGTTTGATAAGGTTCCCAATGGTAAGCTACTGCAAAAAATACGGATGCATGGGATTGAGGGTGATTTAGCAGTTTGGATCAGGAATTGGCTAGCTGATAGAAGAGAGGGTGGTGGTTGATGGGAAATATTCAATCTGGAGTTCAGTTACTAGTGGTGTATCGCAGGGATCTGTTTTAGGGCCACTGCTGTTTGTCATTTCCATAAATGATCTAGACGAGGATGTAGAAGGATGGGTTAGTAAATTTGTGGATGACAGTAAAAGTCGGAGGAGTTGTAGACAGTGAGGATAGATGTTACAGTTTGCAGAGGGACACAGATAAGCTGCAGAGCTGGGCTGAGAGGTGGCAAATGGAGTTTAAAGGAGAAAAGTGTGAGGTGATTCACTTTGGAAAGCGTAACAGGATTACAGAATATAGGGCTAATGGGAAGACTCTTGGTCGTGTCGATGAGCAAAGAGATCACGGTGACATGTGCATAGATCCCTGAAAGTTCTTTTCCACAGATCTCTGAAGGTTGCCACTCAAATGGATAGAGCCGTGGAGATATTGTGCTCGCATTTATTAACAGGGGGTTTGAGTTTAAAAGTCGTGGAGGTATGCTGCAACTATACAGGATCTCAGTGAGACCACGTTTGGAATATTGTGTGCAGTTCTGGTCACCTTACTGTAAGAAGGAAGTGGAAGCATTGGAGAGGGTGCAGAGGAGATTTACCAGGATGCTGCCTGGTTTGGAGGGTAGGTCTTATGAGGAAGCTGAGGCTTTTCTCTTTAAAGTGGAGGAGGATGAGAGGAGACTTAATAGAGGTTTATAAGATGATGAGAGGGACAGATAGAGTGGACGTGCAGAAATTATTTCCTCAGGTGGATGTAGCTATTATTAGGGGCATAAGTATAAGATTCTTGGTGGGAGATATAGGAGAGATGTCCGAGGAAGATTCTTTACACAGAGAGTGGTTGGGGTGTGGAATGCACTGCCTGCTGTGACAGTGGAGTCAGGCACTTTTGGAACTTTCAAGCGGTTATTGGAAAGACACATTGAAACACCAGAATGATAGGGAATGGGACAGCTTGATCTTGGGTTTGGACGTAGTTCAGCCCAACATCAAGGGCTGAAGGCCTGTACTGTGCTGTTCTGTTCTACGTTCTATGATTTCTGTTGACACTTCCATACAGTAATCTCTAATGTTTTCCAATGATCTATCCTAAACCATCTCCTATTGCTCATCTATATGCTGTCCCTCAGCAATATTATCTGAAAATACATTCGTTTCTTCGTGTACACTAATGACACCCAGTTTACCTCATCATTACCTCTCTCGACCACTCTATTGATTCAAAACTATCACACTGCTTATCCAACATTCAGTGCTATATAAGTGGAATATTTCTCCAATTAAATATTGAAAAGTCTGAAATCATTACACATCAATCCCCACTCCAAAGCTCACGCCCAGCAACCAGCTCCATCTCTGCCCCTGGCAACTGTCTGAGGCTAAACCAAACCATTCACAACTGTATGATCATGTTTATCCTCAAGATAGGTTTACCAGATATCTGCATAATCACTAAGATTACATATTTTCGACCTTCATAATACCATTCAACTTTGCCCTTGCCTCAGCTCATGTGCAGCTGAAATGTTCATTTATGCCTTTCATACCTCCAGAATTGATTAACCCAATGACTCCTGGCTAGTCTCTCACATTTGCCCCTTTGTTAACTGGAGATCACTGAAAAATGATGATGCTCATATTCTAACTCACACTTAATGCCATTCACCAATCATCTTTGTGCCCGTGAACTATACTGGCTCCTGGTAAGCCATTTTAAAGTTATCATTCTTGTTTTTAAACCTCTCAGTGGTCTGGTGCTTCTCTGTAATCTTCTCCACCCTGACAATCCTCCCAGATGACTGCACTCTTCTAATTCTGACATCTTGGGCAACCAAAATTTTTAATTCCTTCACTACCAACGAATGTGCCTATAGCTGCCTTGGCCTTGAATTCTAGAATTTCATCCTTCAACCTTTTCCCCCTCCCTTAGCTCATTTTCCTCCATTAAGACAGTCCTTAAAACTCAGTCTTCATTTGTGTCTTGCGTCATCTTCCATTTTCCCTTATTTGGAAGTCATCTATTGTTTTATAAGTAAAAAGTAATAGTAGCCATGGTCCCAGATGACTATAGGCTGTTCTCTCCTTACAGAGAGAGAACTGACTTATGGTGATTTAACCCGAGGATCACCATAATTCAGGCAAGGGGGACTGAGTTAACCAACTGCCCAATAATGCCTCTTATGTTTTATAATGTTATGTTTATAATGTTTTGTTTATAATGTTTTATAATGCCCCTGTAATGTGTTTTGCCATTTTGTGTACAAGTTGTTGTTGACATTCTTCAGTCCATTCACTGTATATACAAAATACTAAATGGTTTTTGACAAATTCCCAAACTGAAAACCTTATGGAAATGCTCCACAATCGACTATCTTCATTAGTATTGTGGGTTAACTCAATAGTAAACCATTACATATCATAGCACTTGATGAAATATCTTGCATCAGCAAAGCCAGCTTTATTATAATTAATCTGGTCACCATCTAAAAGCATTAAGAATAAGCATTCATAGCTGGCGAGCATAAATATTTAGAATCTGCATTATGCTTCATTACTATACCATTACTATATTGCTGTTAGCATAATACATAAAGTGTTGTATTCTGCCTAGCATCTTGGAATCCCAATAAGGAGAGTTCCATCCAAGGCAGTTATTGCTATTTCAAGATGGTGGCTGACTACTGGACTTTTCCAGCATTTTAAATCCTTTAAATTTTTTATATTTACTCTTTTTCTTTATTAACTTTGGTATTCCACACATGCTGAGTCTTTTTGAATCTTTATTGAGTCCATGCTGAGTCTATATTGGCCTTGGAAGGAGTACAGAGAAGGTTCACCAGACTGATATCAGAGATGAGAGGGTTAGCTTATGAGGAGCAATTGACAGATTGGGCCTATACTTATTGGAGTTTAGAGGGCTGAGGGAGGATCTTATAGAGACATATAAGATAATGAAGGGGATAGATAGGATAAAGGTAGAGACATTCTTTCCACTTAGAAAGGAAACAAGAAAGGCGTTTGACAAGGTTCCTCATGGTAGACTGATAGAGAAGGTGAAGGCGCATGGGATACAGGGTCGGGTATGTAGATGGGTCGAGAACTGGCTCAGGAGGAGGAGACAGAGGGTAGTAGTGGAAGGCTCTTTTTCCAACTGGAAGCCTGTCACTAGTGGAGTGCCACAAGGCTCAGTACTAGGTCCTCTTCTATTTGTGGTCTACATAAACGACTTGGAAGTTGGGGTAGGTGGTGAGATCAACAAATTTGCTGATGACACCAAGATGCTTCGATTGGCGGGTACAGAGGAGCAGTGTCAGGCAATACAACAAGACATAGATAGGCTGGTAGACTGGGCAGATAGATGGCAAATGGAATTTAATCCGGATAAATGCGAGGTGATGCATTTTGGCCGGAAAAATGTAGAAGAGAGTTATAGGATAAAAGGTACAACTATACGGAGCATAGAGACGCAGAGAGACTTGGGGGTGCAGGTTCACAAGTCTCTGAAGGTGTCCTCACAGGTGGAGAAGGTGATAAAGAAGGCGTATAGCATGTTAGCTTTCATAGAAAAGGGTATAGAATACAAGAGTAGGAGTTTGATGCAATTGTATAGAACGTTGGTTAGGCCTCACTTGGAATACTGCGTCCAGTTCTGGTAGCCGTATTATCGGAAGGATGTGGAGTCCTTGGAGAGAGTGCAGAGGAGGTTTACCAGGATGCTGCCTGGTATGGAAGGACTGTCTTATGAGGAACGATTAGATAGACTGGGGTTGTTTTCCCTTGAAAGACGTCGGCTTAGAGGTGATCTCATAGAGGTGTATAAGATTATAAGGGGTATAGATAGAGTAAATGGAGGTAAACTTTTTCCACCTTTAGAAATGGATAGGACGAGGGGTCATGGCCTTAGGGTGAGGGGGCTATGTATAGGACGAATATTAGAGGGCAGTTTTTTACACAAAGGGTAGTGGGGGTGTGGAATGCACTGCCGAGTAAGGTGGTGGGAGCAGGCACGCTAGGGCTGTTTAAGGGTCTCTTGGACAGCCACATGAGCATTATGCAGATAGAGGGATATAGTAGGACTGTTTAACTATGGCTTTTTTTTTTCCACAGGTAATTCGGTCCATACTTGACCAACAAGGAGCATGCATTCGGCAGGGGGTGCGAGGACAGCTCTTGGATGTTGATTCATGGGTTGCCTGGTGCTTCATGTCGTAAATGAGTGCTTTATCTGGACCATCTGAAGGGCACCATGACAGCTCAGTGACTATCGCTGTGGCTGTGCAGACACTTGGAATTGGGCCGGTGTCTGCGGGAGTTTGTGCGTTCTCCCCGTGGTTGCGTGGGTTTTCTCCGGGCGCTCTGGTTTCCTCCCACATCCCAAAAATTCGCTCTTAGGCTGACTGGGAAACAAATTGTCCCTATAGTGAGATTCTTCCATACTAGGAATAACCTAAATTTAGAATAGGATAATGGAATTGTTACTATATAGTTATGACGGCGGCGCAGGCTCGTTGGGCCGAAGGGCCTGTTTCCCGTGCTGTGTTGCTCTTAAAACTAGAGAACACAGCCTCAAAATAAGCAACGGGGGGAGGGGGGGCAGTTTAGAACAGAGTTGAGGAGGAACTTCTTCTCTCAGAGATTAGTGAATCTCTAGAATTCTCTGCCCATTGAAGTGGTGGAGGCCACCTCGTTTAAGTCACAGTTAGATAGATTTCTGATCGATAAGGGAATTAAGGGTTATGGGGAACAGACGGGTAAGTGAACTGATCTACTTCTGATCAGCCATGATCTTATTGAATGGTGGGGCAGGCTCGAAGGGCTAGATGGCCTACTCCTGCTCCTATTTCTTATGTTCTTATGTTCTTTTCAACAAAGTCTTTTCAAAGAGACTTTTAAGAGATCCTCTTACCTCCCAATGGAATGTGTAACCAATACGTAGAAAATTTCTGTGGTCTTGCGACGGACAGTAGCATCTTCATCCGATAAAAGTAATTTCAAGTTATCCATACAACCTTAAAGAACGAAAAAATATCCAGCATTAACCTCACAGCTAAATAACTACATTGTAATCTATGAAACAGACTCCAACTTTTGTCTGGTTATGCTTTCATATAAGATACATCCAAATTTGACAATTTCCTTGAAAAAATATACATTGACTATGAATTCAGGTTGCATACATTGCTTTAATAAAATGCAGTTTAAATGTTACTACAGTATAAGTTCAAATATATATGAAATTGTTATAATGAATGGAGCCCCAGTAAGCCACGGAAAATTAAAATAAAAAGTGTATAAATCAATCATAGCAAAATTAAATATTTTAATAAATCCCTTATTGCAATTAACAGTAAGCAAAAAATTCCATTACGTCCACCACTCCATCGCAAATGAGGCAGAGCTGACCTTGCATACACCAAAAACTCCCAATGTTCATCCCACACTGAATCTCAGGTGCAGCCAATTTTAATAATACAGGGATGGAATACGTGGTACAGAATAAAGAATTAAGTTGTGCTGGTTGCTTCCAAATCAAATGTTTGATAAATGGCAGCCTTTTGCATTCAGACTATGAAGGAGCTTCATGAATGTTGCCCAGTGGTCACAACTGCTAGTTTTGAGCCACTCTAAGAGAAGTCAGGCATTCAATAAAATTGCAATGCTCTCTTTATCTTCTACAAGAGAGGGCTAAGGCCTGCAGCACTTTGTTAAACAGCATCTTTGAAAATTCAACAAATTAGACAAGGACAGAAATCTTGGTTGGATTCTGTAATGCATCCTGACAAGAGTCAGTAGAAAGGAAGTTGATGGAAGAGAAAATAATTCCAGAATTTTTAAGAGAGATTGGAAGCCAACTGATTACATACTTAAAGCACTTTCTTCACAGGGCACATCTTATTAAGGCACCTCCGCCTTTGTTTTGACTTATTATTGTCACATGTATTGATATGTAGTGAAAAGTATTGTTTATTTTTATTCATTTGTGGAATATGGGCATTGCTGGCTAGTCAGCATTAATGTCCATTCCCTACTTGCCCTTGAGGGCAATTGAGAGTCAACCATAATCTTTGGAGACACACTTAGGCGAGACCAGATAATGATGGCAGATTTCCTTCCATAAAAGACACTAGTGAACCAGATGGGTCTCATAGTCAATTGACACTGATTTCATTGTCATCAGTAGATTCTTAATTCCAGACTTTTTTTATTGAATTCAAATTCCACCATCTATCTTGGCAGGATTCAAATTCAGGTCCTCAGAACATTTGCTGAGTTTCTGGATTTATAGTCTCATGACACCACTAGGCCATTGCCTCCCCTCTCATGCACTATAGAGACAAAGCATACCGTTCAGAGAGTTTAGAGGGGAGAGGTAAAGGAAAGGGTGCAGAATATAGTATTACAGACATACTTAAGGTGTAGGGAAAGATCAACTTAATATAAGGTTAGTCCATTCAAAAGTCTGATGGCAGCAGGGAAGAAGCTGTTCTTCGATTGATTGATACCTGATCTGAGACTTCTGTATCTTTTTCCTGACAAAAGATGGAAGAGAGAATATCCAGGGTGCATAGTGGGGTCCATGATTATGCAGGCTGCTTTTCCGAGGCAATGGAAAATGTGGGCATCGTCAATGGATGGGAGGCTGGTTTGCATGATAGTCGGGCTACATTCACAACTGTTTGTAGTTTCTTGCAGTCTTGGTCAGAGCAGGAGTCATATCAGGCTGTGATACATCTGTGAAAATTGGTGAGAGTCATAGCAGACATACTGAATTTCCTTAGTCTCCCGAGAAAGTAGAGACATTGGTGGGCTTTCTTAACTA
The DNA here is from genome assembly GCA_024679065.1 of Sphyrna mokarran. Lineage (NCBI taxonomy): Eukaryota > Metazoa > Chordata > Chondrichthyes > Carcharhiniformes > Carcharhinidae > Sphyrna > Sphyrna mokarran. Next base: position 6,584,019 of record JAGIQG010000020.1, read on the forward strand.
TGGTGTCAACATGGAAGGACCAGGACAGGCTGTTGGTGATGTGGATACCTAGGAACTTGAAGTTCTTGACCATTTCTACTTCATCCCTACTTATGTAGACAGGTCATGTCCTCCACTACATTTTTTGAATTTGATGACTATCTCCTTCATTTCACTTGCATTGAGGGAGGGATTATTGTTGTCGCACCAATTCACCAGATTCTTTATCTCGCTCCTCCACTCCAACTCATCAACGTTTGAGATCTGATCCACTAAAATGATGAAATCAGCAGACTTGAAAATGGAGTTGGAGCAGAATTTGGACACACAATCGTAAGTGTGAAAGGAGTGTAGTAAGGGGTTAAGGACACAACATTACAGTGCACCAATGTTGAGGATTATCTTGGAGGAAGCATGTTACCTATCCTGTGATACCATTCATATATTGCCTAAAATCCTCTTCTTTTTCCGATCAACATTCTCTTCCTGCATTAAAATGATACATAAAATAAGACATTGCCATGAATAATTCCAGCCGGAATTAAAAAAATCAATCATTTTCCCAGTGTTCCAAATGACATCTGCTGGAAGTACAAAGCGTTTTGCAGGTTAAGATCTAGTAAAGATCCTATATTTATGGATGATTGACGTGTAATTGTCGTTCCAAATCATATTGCATATTGTGAAGGTAATTTCCAACTACTGTATTCATACTGCATGTATTTTTCTGATAGTCTCTGAGGAATTTTATAGTGGCATAGAGAAATATAACACAGAAAGAGTCCCTTCAACCCAGCCAGTTCACTGATGACCCTGGTGTGCCCTGACAGCTATTTTCAGCACATGATTTTACTACTGAGCGTGTTGGTGATGGGTGAAGTTCCCAAACATCAACATGTATTCAGTAAAATATATTCATCCACTTGATGCACATTAGTATTTCTGAGTTGAGCAAATACTAGCAAAATTCAAGTGAAATAATCAAAATTTATTTAATTGCAGATCAATTTTAAGGAAGTTCGTCTAACACTACATACATATTTGGTGGAAATGGTGGGGATTTGGACTGCCACTTCAGAGAAAAATAGACAAGATCCACAGAGATGTACCAATGTACCATTTATTCAGTTGGTCTCCTAAATTTCAAGGCCATCTGTATTAATGAGATGTCAATGACCGAGCTGACTGCAAATCAAATTGGAATAAGACTATAGCTCATAACATGTCAGTTAACTCAATCAGCTGGTTCATGATGCAAAGTGATGCCAACTGCAGACTCAATTACCATACCGACTGAAGTTATGCATGAAGGCCCATTTTTTCAACCTAGTCCTCATCTGAGGTGTTGTGATCTCAGGTTAAATCACCACCAGCCAGCCTATGGTCATTTGGGATGATAGTGAATTTACCTTTACTTGTAGTAAGAGTGGAAAATTCACCATTAGCGACATTACCTTAAAATACGACAAGCTGCTTTATGATCTGTTACATGATTTTTCTGTTGGTGTGAATAACATGACATTTTTTCTAATTACACATATCAGCACCAAATTGAGTATTAAAAGCATTTTGAACCTGAGTTAAATAATCCAAATTCAAGTGTGGTCTTAAATGTACATCAAATTTAAATCTCCATGTTGTTTCCTGAGCTGGAATTGATCCTGGAAACATTAGCTGTATTTTTCAAATTGTTTATCATCTTCAAGATTCAAATCCTCTAAATACCACTCATTTATCTTGCATCTGTATCCAAGAATAAGCAGGGAGGAAAATGTTGTAAAACCAAGTTTTCAGAAATACAATTTTCTACTGGCTTTTGGTTATCCATGCCACAATAAATACAAAGAATAAAGAACAAAACAGCATGGGAAACAGGCCCTTCGGCCCAATAAGCCCGCACCGCCACCCTGATGTTCCCACCTCTACCCGTGATCCCTGTCTATGTTTATAGATCTATGGATTAAAAACCAAATTTGAGACAATTTAGGGAGAATTTGTTTAGTAGAAGTTTTTACCAAACCAATTCGACCCAGAAATACTAATGTGCATCAAGCAGATGAATATATTTTACTGAATATATGTTGATGTTTGGGAACTTCACCCATCACCAATACGCTCAATAGTAAAATCATATGCTGAAAATAGCTGTCAGGGTCAGCAATGAACTGGCTGGGTTGAAGGGACTCTTTCTGTGTCACATTGCTCCATGCCACTATAAAATTCCTCAGAGACTATCAAAAAACTACATACAGTATGAATACAGTAGTTGGAAATTACCTTCACAATATGCAATATGATTTGGAAAGACAATTACATGTCAATCATCCATAAATATAGAGAATTCCTCCAAATTTATATGAAACTATAATTCATACAATCTGATTGCGTTAAGAGATTATCTATACTTTCTAGTGGTCTTTATTGACCAGAAGTGACCATAATCTTTTTAAAATAATAACTTTAAGCAAATTCATGGTGGAATAATGGCCATGTAATTATTTTAGCTATGTCACTTTCTAGTAGTGTCATTAATTGTAACTAATCATGTGACTGACAGGATTGTGCTGCATTTTGAATTGTCTGAATTGATTTGATTATTATTGTCAGACATTTTGGGATGCAGGAAAATGTATTGCCATACAGACAAAATAAACTGTTCATTGGTGAGAAGGAAAGGATAGGGTTGCAGGGTATGTATTGTTACAGTTACCGATAACGTAAGAAGAGAAATCAGCTTTATATATGATAAGATTAATTCAGAAGACTGATGGCAGCGGGGAAAAAGCTGTTGGAGGTATGTATTTTCAAACTTCTGTAACTTTTTCTCAATGGAGAAAGGTGGAAGAGAATATGTCCAGGATACATGGGGTTCTTGATTATTCTAACTGCTTTCCTGAGGCAGCAGGAAGTGTTGATAGAGTCAACATATGGGAGGTAAGTTTGCATGATGGCTGCATTCACAACCCTTTGTAGTTTCTTGCGGTCTTGGTCAGAACAGGAGCCATACCAAGCTGTGATGCTTCTGAAAAGGATGCAATCTATTATGCATATGTAAAAATTGATGACAGTCATTGTGGACATGCCAAATTTCTTTCGCTTTCTGAGGAATTGGAAGTAGAGGAATTGGTGGGCTTTCTTAATTATAGCATCAGCTTGGAGGAAACAGGTCAGATTTGGGTCATTTGAACATCTCAAAATTTGAAGCTTCCAACCATCTCCATCCATTTCATCACCTTTGATGTAGACAGGGACATGTCCTCCACTATGTTTCTTGAAATTGATAATTATCTCCTTCATTTTAGTGACATTAATGGAGAGATTAGTGTCATCACAGGTGTGGACCAATACCATTGAAAGCAGGGCAGGAAACTGGCAGCCTCTGTTTATGCAGCAAAATTTTATTGGTCCCTAATAACAACATGGTCATTAAAAATTACATCATAAGTATGAATTTCCACCATCGACCCGATTCCAGTGGATAAAATATTTTATAAAACCTTGAAAAATACACTGCATTTTCCAGATCATACGACACACCACCATTACACAAACAAATATTTAGGAAAAAATATTTCAGTCCATGAAATATTTAATAATTTATCATTATGGAACAAAAACAACAATGCAGCATGAAGTCTTACTAATCATAAAAACCCAAAAAGTCCTTCCTCATCACTGCTGTCATATTCGTCATTACTGGGGTTATGTGAACTGTCATATTCTTGAAATAGTACGACATCTTCACAGCCATCAAGGCCTACGGCATTGCTGGTAGCACATTTCTTGATTGATGAAATTATGCAGTCAATCATTACCACAAATTTCTCAACCACAGAGTGGGCAATTAAATCATTCCCATCAGTGCTAAATCAGGATTTGGTGTCTCTATCCATTCAGAACATTCTTCAAACAAGATTTAAATAACTTGTTTACTAAAAAGTTCAGAGGCTATAACTGGCAAGTAAGATTGTCTTAAATCACAGCTAGCTGTATCTTCAATTCCACAGCCTTGCTTTTTGTGGCATGTGTGTTCATCTCTGCTCACAATACTAAGGATTTTTTTTGAAGGAGGCCATCTGGATGCTTTGATAACACTTTCTTCAGCCAGACAAACATGAACAAAAATTCCTGTAAAATTTCAACTTTGGTTCTTTTTTCTCAAAGGAAAAGTAGCAGCAGCAGTATTTTGTTGCAAAACAGTGCTCCAGAACAACAGTGTAGTGGGTCTTCTTTTTATTGGCATTGTTCCAACACTTTATGTCCATAATCTTGCTCAATGAAACATCAACTGTTAGAGAAATTTTAGCCAAATTGTTTATCTGTCCAAGTTCAGAAAATAATTTCTTCCTTGCATTAATCACAAAGCTGTGCAATTATTTTTGCATTTTCTGTGCTATACTAGTTTTAGTACGCATGCTAAGTCCATGCTTTTTCATAAATCTGTAGCACTAATATCAGTAACATCACTGACTCTCTTTTCTTGCTTCACATACAATCTTTGGTAGATGCAGAAATTTCATTTTTCCTGTGGTCCAATTATCTAATGTTTCATCTCTTTTTCCGGCAGTATATCCATAAAACGTGCATCAAGGTGGCAATGGTTAATACTGCTGCCTCAAAGCGCCAGGGACCTGGGCTTCAATTCCCGGCTTGGGTCACTGTCTGTGCAGAGTTTGCACGGGTTTCCTCTGGGTGCTCAAGTTTTCTCCACAGTCCAAAAGATGTGCTGGTTAGGTGTATTGGCCATGTTAAATTCTCTCTCAGTGTACCCGAATAGGCACCGGAGAGCAGTGATTGGGGGAGTTTCACAGTAACTCAATTGTAGTTTTAATGTAAGCCTACTTGTGACACTAAAATTGGATAGTGATAGCCTTTTTGGATAGTGATAGCCTTTTTCCTAGGATGGAAAAAGCTAGCACGAGGGGACACAGCTTTAAATTAAGGGGTGATAGTTATAGGACGGATATCAGAGGCAGGTTTTTTACCCAAAGGGTGGTTCGGGAGTGGAATGCCCTGCCTGCAGCAGTTGTAGATGCGCCAAGGTTGGTGGCGTTGAAGAGGTTAGTTGATAAGTATATGGAAGAGAAGGGAATGGTTTAGTTTGGGGGGGCATTGCTTTTTATATTGGTCGGCGCAACATCGAAGGCCGAAGGGCCTGTTCTGTGCTGTAATGTTCTATGTTCTACGTTCTAATAAACTAAAGTGTCCTTACTCTTCTCCATTTTCATTCATTCTTCCTTTTCCTTCTTCAATCCCTTTTTCATTTCTCCAGCTGAAGGTGGACCAAAATGTATTTCATCCAGTTTGAATCCTCCAATACGAGAAAACCTTTTCTGTTTTGCAATTCACATCAGGTTTTACAGAAAATCCACAACAAACTAGCGGCATCATAATTACTATCTGCAATGTCAAAACATATGCTAACAATCTTTGAAATGGGATAACCTTCGGACTGTAAGCCTTGAGGGAAATTTTTCCAGAAAAATAGTACACCTTGTAGTCTAACAATGGTATTAGCAGTATCAGAGAACATAGGTCATGAGGACAGAGTGGTATTGCAAAATTAACAAAATGCAAAGTCAGATGAATAATGGAATATGGATAAAATTATACACAGTAGGATACATATAATATAACAAATATAACTTTTTGGCCCATGAGCAGCAGTGGGGGAGTGGTAATATAGATGCCGGGTTGGGCGGGGGGGAGGTGTAGGTCCTAATTCTATCGGGGGGGGGGGGGGGGGGGGGGGGATATGGTGATTTGGGGGAGGGTTTGCAATGTTGCAGGTCCTTTCTTTGAGCAAGGTCACTCTAAAGACACATCAGTTTGATGAGTTCATTTTATTAAAAATACTTTCCTAGCACACCATGCTCAGGAGGCAGATTAGGTGCACTAGAAAATTTGTACAAGTGCGGCTTTCCGAGCAACATCAGGCTCTCCCTCCCCTCTCCCCCTTCCCCACCTGCATTGGTGAAAATTAAATGCTGGCACCTTTTTGGCACTCAGTGCCATAAGATTGCATTTTCAAACTTGCCACTTGGAATTTTCAAACTTGGCACTTGGTATTTATTTTTGTATAGTTCCGCTCAAGGAAACAATTTTTGTCCCACAGGTGAAACAGCAAAATGCACTTGAACGAGGGCATGACTTCGGCACCAGAACCTCACGTCACATTGAAATATTGCAAGTCCAAGTGACAGCACACTACCAAATATCGGCCAATAGGGAAGAGAAACCATAATTGTGTCTTCTCTGTGGTTTCGAATTGCAAATTACACTTTAACTTTTACTCAAAGTAATATTGGCAGTATTTTCACACTCTCCCACTCTGCCCAGTGCAGTGTTTTTATTTCTTTTATATTAAAAGTTATGGAAATGAAGAGATGCAACAAAGATGAATTGATGATAGTTTCATGGACAGACAATTTAGCAACTTTTCATTGTATATGTAATTAGTGACTGGCAATGTGCCCTCTAATTGTTCTTTATTTAATTTACATTGCTGGTTCTCAGTAATCTGATAAAGCAAGTTCAAAGTGGGATTTGAAAACTAGAAACAGATCATCAATGGGGTGCAAAGCAATTAGTGGAAGGGCAAGCATGCTAAGTAATGTGCAGAAGAATAACAAGTTACAAAATTCCAAAACAGCTGGATTTTCCATTGGAAGAAGCCAAAATGAGCTGGAAAATCAAGCTGGGGATGTTTAAATAATCCAGAGGTGACAGACTAGATGTTGAGTAAAACGTTTGGCTCAGGTTCCAATAGAATGTATGTATACATTGGGTTTCAGCCTAAGAGGATAACCAAGAAAAGAAAACAGAAAATCCTGGAAAAACTGAGCAAATCTGGCAGCACCTGTGGAGAGAAAACAGAATTAACTTTTTGAGTCCAACATGGCATCTGCTTCTTTGGTAACCAGGAATATTGATGGAGTTGGTGGGAGTCACGGAAGGGGCTTACTGAAAAGACAAGGCTTTGGAGGAAAATTGCCACCCCACCCCTCCCCAGGATTTGGTTTTGGGTAAATAGAGATGTGCAGTCTTTTGAAAGCTAACCTCATTTTTTTTGTTTTCTTTCATGTACCCACTCCCAATCTTAATTTGGTAAATCTACATTTAGAATGGATAACTGAGGGGTGGCACAGTGATTTGTTCTGTTACCTCATAGCACCAGGACCCAGGTTCGAATCCTGGTTTGGATTAATGTTTGTGCAGAGTCTGCACATTCTCCCTATGTCTGCGTGGGTTTCCTCCAGGTGCTCTGGTTTTCTCCGAAAGTCGTGTTGATTGGGTGCATTAGCCATGCTAAATTCTCCCTCAGTGTACCCGCATGGGTGCCAAAGTGTGGGGATTTTCACAGTAACTTCACTGCAATGTTAATTAATGATGTGAAAATGCCAGCATTGGACTGGGGTTGGGACAGTGAAAAGGTCTTACAGCACCAGGATAAAATGGCCACTCACTTAATGAAGGATCAGCATTCCAAAAGCTGGTGATTCCAGATAAACTTGTTAGACTGGTTGTGAGACTCCTCACTGTTAATTAATGTAAGTCTACTTGTGACACGAATGAATAAATTGCAAAAACTTTGCAGTTTGACAATAAGTAGCAGCACCTTGGGAAATGCATTCTCACCCCTCAGGTTTATTGAGCACCTGAATAAGTGGTATGGGTGAGGGTGGATGTGGAGTTAGTTTGGATTCACAGAAGTTGACATCTTCCTCTTTTTGTTGAGTGTGCTGTGCAGGTACAGTGAACAGTTTGGTGAGGAAACGGGGAGGGTGTCTTCACTTACCGATCTCCACCGCCGTGTAAGCTAACTCGGGGTCGTGCACCAGGTCGCACAGAGCCATGAGCGCCCGCTGGCGGGTCAGGAGCTCGGGGTCCCCCAGCTCCCGCTTCAGCTTGGGCAAAGCCCGGTCTCCGAAGGCGATGGGCGCTTTGGTCGGGTCGATGTGGGGAGGCATTTTGGCGGAAATTCTCGTGTGAGCCATGCCGTCGCCGCTAAATTTTAACGAGCAGCGACGAGGTGGCGGGCGGGGAGCAAACTGAGGCGGGCGAGCGGGCGCTGCTCAGTCGTTTGTCCGCCGAACGTTTGAAATCTGGGCTCGCGGCTTGACTCTGTCGCTATAGCAACGGCCGAGGCCTACTCCTGCCGGCGCGCCTGTCGCCAGGTGCCCAATGACAAAGGGCCCGCTTTGCCCGGCTAATTCAAACGTAGGGAAAACGTCCCAGTGCCCGACACAAAGGGCATCATCAAAACAAAGTGGGCTTGCAGCCAAAAAAAAATTAACATATGGTGAAAAGTATTTTTTTAGCCCCCTCCCTCAGAGTTGAAATGTCTCACATTCAAGGGCATTACACTTAAGGTGAGTGGGGGGGAGGCATCGAGAGTGGGGCATGAGGCAGTGGAAGTAGACTGCATATCATCTGAGTAGATGAGTGATTGGAGACAGTCTTAGAGAGAAGAAAATTGATGTTTAATGTTGTGCCGAACCTAATCTTTCAAAAATTTGTTTGACGTCCCCCTCAAGTGAGAAACATTTTGAAATGTAAGCCCTCAAGTGAGATGGTTAGACAAGCCTATACTAGATCAAAAGGACTGACATGTAATGTTTTCAGGAAGTTTGGCAAACCTGGATAAGATGCTCCGATGCAGGGTCGGTGCAGACTCAATGGGCCAAATAGCCTCCTTGTACAGATTCCATGATTCTATGAAGTGAGGGATAAGTTTTTTAACACAGAGAGTGATGGGTGTCTGGAATGGGCTGCCAGGTGCAGGCAGATATGATATATTTGATGTATTATTGTCACATGTATTAACATATGGTGAAAAGTATTGTTTTTTGCATGCTGTACCGACAAAGCAGACTGTTCATAGAGAAGGAAAGGAGAGAGTGCAGAATGGAGTGCCGAGTATTAGCTGGGGTGTAGAGAAAGATGAACTTCATGCAAGGGAGGTCCATTCAAAAGTCTGATGGCAGCAGGGAAGAAGCTACTCTTGAGTTGGACGGAGATGTGGGAGGTGACAACATGTTAAAGAGTATTGAGAGGGAAAGAATGGCGAAAGGTAGTTTATCATAATATAGAGAACAGGGGTTGTGTTTTGAGGAAGTCGATGACAGATTTAAACGAGAGAACCTTTTTAAAGATCCCGCTAACTTCAGAGCTAGGAAGAGAATTTGACCGGTTACCATTTTAGAGGAAGTAAGGTCGAGGGAGTGTATCATAGTCGAGGACAAGATGAACTCAGCGAGGGCATGAGAGGAGATATGAAAGAAACTAGAGAAAAATGTGAGTTCATGGCTGCAGGGTTAAGGGGTGTGGGGAAACGGATTCTTGCAGGAAGTAGGTTGGGGACTGGAAGAAAGCAGCAGGGAGAACTAACCAGATGGACTCACTCAGTGACAAAGTAATTCAAGAGCTCTTTGCAGTTGTTATTGGAGGAAGGAGTGGAGGAGACGGGATAGATAGGTTTAAGAAGATATCTTGCAGTAGAAAAAAGAAGCCAATGGTTATTTTTACATTATTGGATGGTCCTGGAACAGTGACCAATTTTGACAAACAAGCAGGATCGTACACACAGAAGGTATTAGGTTTAGGAGAGGGAAGCGGGTCTTCGAGGAGTAATATTACACCAAGTGAGAAGTGAGAAGGTGTTTTCTGCCACTCCAGTTCTGACCACCACAGATTTTTTTTTGTGAATTTAGAGAGGATGTGTTTTACCCAAACTGCAAAATCCCACTATTTATGACTTCAAATGATAAAGAATTGGTTCGACAAACTGAGTTTAAATGAAGGACAAAGTAAGGATATTTAAATTATTTTCCAAACTTAAATAGTCACAAGCACCATTCGTCACAAATTTCCCTGCCCCCACCCTCCCCCTCACACAGACACATATATGCACGTGCGCGCGCGCATACACACACACACACACACACACACACAAAGTACCAATGGTAGAATAAGAGGATTGGCTTAAAGATCTTTTACAGTTTGTGAAGACGGTAAAATAGGAATATATGGGTTAGCTGTATTGGACTGGTTTTGATACAGTGATTCATCGTTGTGGCTGTTTTGTTCATTTGTCTTCCTCAGTTTTGTTCTATGGAGCAGATTTTCATGTTTTCTTTCCAAAATATCTTGGTTTTTAATAGATTTTTCTTTTCAGGATAGTTATTTTGAGAGGGAGACAGACAGAGAGGGCAAACAGCTTCAGCTTGTTTTCAGTATAGCATTCTGCTCTCTGATGTGTTCAACATTATTTTGCTGGCTGAATATTTCAGAAGCATTAATTTAATCCATGTCTTCAGCAGCCATTGTTTTTAGAACAGTAATTGCATTTTGATATCTTACCTCTGAAATATTTGAAAAGTTTCAGAATAATGTAATAAGAGATGGGCACCAGAACTCTACCACCTCACCCACCACAGAATCAGAGCAGGCAAGAGTCCAGCAATGGAAATCTCTATTGACCTCAAGTGGAAATTTCTGGTGTTGCCCGAGCGAGGTCATAAAATCCTGCCTGGGGTCTTTCATGCTCCCCAGGGGGTTTGAGCATCTGTCCCTTTTCATTCTACTTGGTGGAATGAAAGCTTGTATATTGTAGCTGGATACCTGTCCTCCAGTGTCTTAATAGCATTTTGGTTTAGTGTTTTTTTTTAAATCCAGCTGGTAAAGAAAAATTACAAATAGAACATAGAACATTACAGCACAGAACAGGCCCTTCGGCCTTCAATGTTGCGCCGACCAATATAAAAAGCAATGCCCCTCCAAACTAAACCATTCCCTTCTCTTCCATATACTTATCAACTAACCTCTTAAACGCCACCAAACTTGGCTCATCTACAACTGCTGCAGGCAGGGCATTCCACTCCCTAACCACCCTCTGGGTAAAGAACCTACCTCTGATATCCGTCCTATAACTATCACCCCTTAATTTAAAGCTGTGGTCCCTCGTGCTAGCTTTCTCCATCCGAGGAAAAAGGCTATCACTGTCCACCCTATCTAAACCTCTAATCATCTTATATGTTTTGATTAGGTCCCCTCTTAGCCGCCTCCTTTCTAACGAAAACAACCTCAAATCCCTCAGCCTCTCTTCATAAGACCTGCCCTCCATACCAGGCAACATCTGGTAAACCTCCTCTGTACCCTCTCCAATGCCTCCACATCTTTCTTATAATGTGGGTACCAGAACTGCACACAATACTCCAAGTGCGGCCGCACTAGAGTTTTGTACAGTTGCAACATGACGTTGCGGCTCCGAAATTCAACCCCCCTACCAATAAAAGCTAAGACTCCATATGCCTTCTTAACAACCTTCTCGACTTGACTGCCTACTTTCAGGGATCTATGCACATACACACCAAGATCCCTCTGTTCATCTAGACTACTAAGAATCCTACCATTTGCCCTGCACTCTACACAGTATAGGGCAAATATACAAAAATAGCTTTCTTTAAAAAAAATCCATGCAACAATAGTGATACAAGGAAGGGTGGCCTTATCTGTGAGTGAAAAGATGGAAGTTGAGGCCATTTGAAATTGTATGGTCAAAGAGGGTGTTGTACAGATGGATTGGAAGTTTATAGAAGGAGAAATTAAGGAAGGATTGGAGAGCAATAAACACCGAGGAAAGAGAGCAAGATGGATTGAGATAGAGGTTGAAATCACAACTAGATATTGTGACTGAGAGAGAAAAGCAGTGAGGATACCCTTTTTTTTGCTATAATTCAGTGACTAATGTGAGTCATCAAGGATAGAGGGATATAACGGGCAAGTCCGTAGCACAAGGTAGGATAAATTATGTCTATCCTACACATTGATCCTAAATGGTTTCTGAGCTGGCATGCTGCCCACTACACAATTCAAATAAACTGTTTCAGAATAATTCATTCAATAGTTTTCTGTATTTTCCAGCACAGATGGACCTTAGTCTGTTAGTTTATGGAAAACATTTCTTTCAATGATACCATTATTTGATTAGTTGACAGTCTTTCAGGAGGTGGCACAGCAGGTGCCTGAGTGTATGTCAATACTTGCCCCAGATTCCCTACAAAGAAAATTGCTGACTTAGTGAACAAATCTGTCAGTGTTAGCAAATCTTGCTAACACCTACATTGTTAGCAAGTCACTGTGCAATAACATGATGTTACCAGGTGGTGGTCTGTCTAATCTATTCTGCGTATTATGCTAATATCATTGTAAATGTGACACTTCCCGCAACTTAAGTTCTTCTTGAAACTGGCATAAATGTCATTCTACATTTACTTATTTTAAATCTCATACGCTACCCATGACTCCTGATAAATTCTGACTTATCTTATTAATGACACTATGATACTCTTAATAGCCATTGATAAGGCAGTAAAAATGGCAGTAACTTAATACTCTATTGAGTTCTTTATGATACTGCACATTACAAAAAAGACCAACAAATTTTTCACAAGCTAAGATGAGGAGTCAAAATTAGCCATGAGGCAGATAAATGACCAAAGAGAAATGTAAATATATTCAAATTCTTATTTTCTTTATTGCTGCTGGAGTTGAGTAGATTACTACATATATTAATTATGTAATGATTTTGAATGGAAAGGAGCTCTGACAATAAAGGATGACATAGGGCATTAGTAACAAAGGATTTTAGCATATCAGGAACTGGAATTGATATGTGTGGAGATTAGAAATGACGAGGTTCAGAAGATGTTGGTGTTGGGTTTATAGACCCTCTAACAATAGTCACATTGTTTGACAGAACCTGAAGCAAGAAATAATTGGAGCTTGTAAGAAAGGCAATATAATAATCATGAGCTGCTTTAATCTTCATTTCGACTAGAAAAATCAAACTGGCAAAGATGGACTGGTGAATTTGTAGAATGTTTTATGAACGGCTCCTCATTCAGACTCTCTGGGCGAACTGGCCTCTGTTTACACTGTAGGGATTCTATGCTAGTAGGGCATGTTTAGTTTCAACACATATGAAGGGACTCTTATTAAACTGATTTGGTTGAGCCAGAAACTTTATATTTGTAATGTTTCATTCTGTAAATAAAAATAAGACTGAGTAAGGGTTGTCTCAAGTATTACCCTTTACCAACTGGCTTTTTGGAATAAAACACAATACATTGGATCCAATGAGGGACAAAACTCTTTAAATATAAGTTTGTACAATGAAACAGAGTTAATTCTCACAATAAATAGCACTCGGTAAAAAAATGATCATTATACAATTCAATTCCATATTAAGTTTGAAAGAGCTGTATTTCAGTCCAAAACAAAATATCTTAATTGCCAATTATATGGGCATGACAGGAGAGTTGACTAAGGGGGATTAGACAGCTAGACTGAAAGATACTAAGGGAAATTAGAATCATAGAGTTGTTATGATATAGAAAAAGGCCCTTTAGTCTCACATTTGGGCCAGTTCTGCAAGAGCAACTTAGCTCGTTCCATTCTTGCAACCTTTCTCCATAGCTGTGTAGATATTTCTCTTCAGCTACTTATCCAATCCCACTTGAAAGCCCTGATTGATCTGCATCCACAAACTCAAACTGTGCATTCTGGACCCTAACCATTTCCAGAAAGGTGTTTCCTCATACTGCAATTCAGTTTTTTATCAAGTAATTGGTGACTTTTGATTTGATTTATTATTGTCACATGCATTAATATACAATGAAAACTACAGACAAAGCATGCTGTTCATAGGGAAGGAAATGAGAGAGTGCAGAATGTAGTGTGACAGTCATAGCTTGGATGTAGTGAAAGGTCAGCTTAATGCAAGTTAAGTCTATTCAGAAGTCTGACAACAGCAGAGAAGAAGCTGTTCTTGAGTCAGTTGGTATGTGACCTCCGACTTTTGTATCTTTTTCCCCTCCCGTGGAAACAGTTTCAATTTTTCTACTTCATCTACACTCCAGACTTGATTCTTCTCTCAGCCTTCAATGAAACAGCCCAGTGAGATGGCTCCTACTAAGAAAGGTGGAGAAAAAAAGAAGGGCTGTTCTACCTCTAACAAGGTGGTTACGAGGGAATACACAATACACATGCACAAGCACATCCATGGCGTGGATTTTAAGAGCGATGCTCCCCATGCCATGAAGGAGATTCGTAAATTTGCAGTGGAGGAGATAGGTACTCCATATGTCCACATTGATACTCGTTTGAAAAAGGTTGTTTGGACAAAAGGCATAAGGAATGTTCTATATCGCATTTTCTGGAGTGCGTTTATCCAGAAAATGCAATGAGAATGAGGATTTTCCTAACAAACTACATATTGATAACTTACGTTGCTGTCTCATCAGAATAAAATATAAAAGTAGGGAGATTCTATTGCAGCTGTATTGAGTGTTGCTGAGGCCGCAGCTGGAGTACTGTGTGCAGTTTTGGTCGCCGCATTCGAGGAAGGATATATTGGCCTTGGAGGGGGTGCAGAGAAGATTTACTAGGCTGATACCAGAGATGAGGGCGTTAGATTATAAGGAGAGTCTGAATAGGCTAGGTTTGTACTCTTTGGTTTAGAAGGCTGAGAGGGGATCTTATAGAAACACATAAGATAATGAAGGGGATGGATGGATAGGTTGAGAGATTCTTCCCGCTTAGCAAAGATAGCAGGACTAGAAGGCACAACCTCAAGATTGGGGGGGGGGATTCAGATCGGATTTGCGGAGGGGTTTCTTCACACAAAGGGTGGTGAATCTTTGGAATTCTCTGCCTGGTGAGGTGGTGGGGAGGCTTCCTCACTGAATATGTTCAAGTCAATTGACAGGGGAATTAAGGGTTACGGCGAGAAAGCGGGAAAGTGGTACTGAACCACTACAGATCAGCCGTGATCTTATTGAATGGCGGGGCAGGCTCAAGGGGCTGTATGGCCTTCTCCTGCTCCTATTTCTTATGTTCTTATTACGTTCTTATCATAGGTCTGTTGATGAAAACTAAATTGTAAATGTTATGTTTAAAAATAAACTCCAAAAAGTGAAAAAAGGTTAAAAAAAGGGCCTTGCAACTTTACCTTCAATTCTTAGTGGTTAGTTCAAAGATTTAACCATTTTAGGAATCCAGATGAAGAATACACTTCCCTTGTGAAAGACAATGTGTAGAGCTGAGAGTCATGTGATAGGGATATCTACCTTATGGAACCAGTTGTATTGCTTTGTTGTACTGCAAAATCTTAGTCTTCCATTTTAACCAGCCAATTAGCAGCATCACAGAGTAGGTCTGTATTGAATACCTGGCCCCATCTACACAATGTTTATTGGAACTTCTATGCCACAACTTATAAGATTGATTGACCTCCATGTGCCTATCAGCATGTGAAGTCAACTCTACTGGCAAAGTGAATTATTTATACAGCATCTGTTCCAGCCTGCTGAACTTGGGAGGAAGGAAAATCTCATTGAACTTTGATTCTGGGTCAACATGTGTCAAAAGTGCTCTGGAGAGTATGCAGCACCTCAGTATAAATGTTCGGGGTGAGTCCATATTGAAATGATTGCCTTACCCCACTTCAATTATTTGATTAATAGGCTTTTAACGATGATGGGATGAGAATCTTGCCCCTCCTAGTGAGTGGAGCAGGTGATGGACATATTGGAGAGGATAGAAGGGAAGGGTGCATTTAGAGGAAAAGCAGTGGGACTTCTGATTGGCACCAACTATCTGATGGGTGCCAGCGGTCCAACAAGGAGACCATCCCCTTTCACTGTCAGGGTCATGACCTGCATCTTAGATGGAGACCTAACTTGCTGCTCATAAAATTACGGTGGGATGCCTGCGCAAGCAGCAGACACATCTTCAATTATATAGCATCCTATTTTCTAAGTCCACCTGTGTGCTTTACTGCCCATGGGTAACCCATAAAATCCAGTTAAGTTTCTGTTTTCACAGAGGAAGACTCAAATTACATCCTAGAAATGGAGGGTAATGAAAGAGCTAATAAAAGTAAGGGACTTGAGGTAATTGCATCAGTAGAGAATTATTGGAGAAATATAGGAGACGGAAAGCTGATAAATTTCCATGACCTTGCCTTTATTATAAGGACAGAAGCAGGGATGTTTGGTGATGATTACACTATGTTCAGTCACAGTCACGTCCAAATGCAGGAAGACCTAGTCAACATTCAAGCTCAATTGATATGTAACAAGTAACATGAGTGCCATTCAGGTGCCAGGCATTTGCTGTCTCCAACAGGAAAGAATCAAAACACTCCCCATGGGGGTACCATCAACTAGAAACTGAAATGGAACAGCTATAAGATCAGGTTGAAGGCTAAGAATCCTGTGGTGAATAACTCAGCTTCTGACTCCCTAAGGTTTGTCCACCATGTACAAGGCTCACGTTAGGGACATGATGGAATATTTCCAACTTACCTTGATGTTTGAAAGCCTTGATGCCTGTTTTCTTCTCTTGTTCAGATATTGATTAACAGAACACAGGGCAGATTCAGTTTTCAAATGATACCCACCATTTCTTGCAGCCACAGAGCACCTCACTGGACACCCCCCCCCCTTTCAGAAGTCCTCAGCCCTTTACTATACTCCTTACACATCTATGACTGTGTGGCCAAATTCCCTCCAACTCGATTTTCAGGTTTGCTGATGACATCATGGGTTGGATCTCAAACAATGATGAAACAGAGTACAGGAAAGAGATAGAGTATCTGATGAAGTGGTATGATAACAATAACCTTTCCCAATGTCAGCAACAGGAAGGATATAGTCATCAACTTCAGGAAGTGTATTGGAGAATGTGCCTGTATCTACATCAATAGGAATAAAGCGTAAATGGTTGACAGCTTCAAGTTTCTACGTATCCAGATCATCAACAACTTATCCTGGTCCCTCATGTTCAACGTTAATGTTAAGAAAGCTGACCAACACCTCTACTTTTTCAGGAAGTTAAGGAGATTTGGCATATCCCCCACCAAAACACTCACCAACTTTTACAGATATATCATGAAAAGCTTTCTTTCTATTTATATCACGACTTTATATAGCTTCTTCATAAGTTCATAAGATATAGGAGCAGGATTATGCATTCAACCCATCAAGTCCGCTCTGCCATTTGATCATGGCTGGTATGTTCCTCTTTCCCATTTTCCTGCCTTCTCCTCATAACCCTTCAACCTATTACCAATTAAAAATCTGTCTAATTCCTCTTTGAATTTACTCACTGTCCCAATATCCACCTCACTTTGGGATAGCAAATTCCACAGATTCACAATCTTTTGAGAGGAGTAGTTTCTCTTCCTGCTCTGTCCAAGACCACAAGAAACTACAAAAGGTTGTGAATAAAGCCTAGTCCATCACACAAACCAGGCTCCAATTCATTGACTCTGTCCACACTTCCTGCTGCTTCAGAGAAGCAGCCAGCATAATCCAGGACCCCACCACACACCCTGAACATACTTTCTTCCAAGATACAAAAGTCTGAGATCATGTACTAACTGACTCAAGAACAGCTTCTTCCCTGCTGCCATCAGACTTTTGAATGGACCTACTGATCTTTCTCTGCAGCCTAGCTATAACTGTAACACTAGATTCTTCACCCTCTCCTTTTCTAACTAAGGTATGCTTTGTCTGTACAACGTGAAAGAAACAATATTTTTCAATGTATACTGACACATGACAATAATATTCAAATCAAAACATTTGAAACTGTAAGGCTCCAACTAAGAACAAAATGGTGTCCAGCGATATGTTTGAATTAGCTGATCTAAAATGAATCCCTTTTATGGACATGCATAATTAAAATGACACACAAGACAAAGACATTAATAGCTGATTACTTGTTGGACTGTTTAAATGTGGAATCCAGCAGTTATCATCATTATCTTGTTGCTTCAGAAGTGCAAAGACTGTTGACATTTTAGTTGCTCAATTGTTTCAGAGATTGCTTGAACTTCAAATTAAAGCCTCCTTATAACTCAGCAATCTGCTCCCCGGAGATAGTAACTTGAATTCTCTAACCTTACCATGCTGGGATTCTCCAGTCCTGCTGCAGTGAATAGAGTTTTGGCTAAGTGCTAAATTCTTCAATCTTGTGGCAGCGGTAGCAGTGCAATCAAGCTCGGAGAATTAAGTTCAGTATTATTTTAAGAGTTTGCCAGAAGTAACTTGAATAAACGGGATTCACTTTGAACAGTCAAATTAATCTCTATGCTGTGTATTATCTTACCTTTGAGATTTTGCTTCTATGAATTATTTTTAAGTGTAAATGAACTGATGGTGATTCAATTTTTGCAAAGTCTTTAAATAGTGATAATGTCTGTCATTTAAATTTCAGGAATTATAGTAATCATCATAATTGCTGCTTTAGTAAAAAATACTTATGATTGGAATTAAATGTTAGATCACAGCTCTGTTGGCTGTTAAAGTGATAAATCTCGCTTATTTAGAGTCCAAACTAGATTAAATTATCAAAATAAGTGACATTCCTCTAACCAAATAACTGCATGTCAGGTCAAAAAGAGAAGCATTTAGTATTCTAGCTTGATAGTGATGTCCCCCTATGGGAGGATGAATACCAGGTAAGCAAGTCTAGAGTTGCAGTGAGTTTTACAGCAATAGCGAGCATGACTCAGCCTACAGTTCACCCACAAAGCCAATGAATTCTGAACCCACCATGTTCCAAGTTCAGCAATCAACATATTGCTCCTGAAATAAACTCTGTTGAGGCAACATTTAATCTAAGTGCTCTGTAGCCAAGCACATGATATGGCACCGAAGTCATATGTAGGTATAACTACCTAAAGCGGGTGGAGGGCATGTCCCCTTCCCAGAAAGATACTTGTAAACCGAAATTTAGATTTTTACTGCAATCTGCACCTTTGATGAACATTTGTTTTCTGGTGCAAGTACATAAATAACAAAGGTAGAATCCCAACAGTGCAGAAAGAGACCATTCGGCCCATCAAGTCTGTGCCGACTCTCCAAAAGAGCATTTTATCCACCCCTACCTCACCCCATCTCACCCACTCTATCCCTGCGCACTTACCTTGGCTAATCCACTTAACCTACACACATATTTTGGACACTAAGGGGTAATTTAGTATGGTCATTCCAACTAATCTACACACCTTTGATCTGTGGGAGGAAACTGGAGCACCTGGAGGAAACCCACAAAGAGAACATGCAAACTCTAGTTTGCCACCCAAGGCCAGAATCAAACCTGGATCTTTGGACCTGTGAAGCAACATTGCTAACAATGTGTCACCATGCCACGAATTTAGTAAATTCACTTTCACAACTTACTATGGTGCACTCTGAGCTCAATCTTTCAGTTGTTAGTCCAGTACCCACAGCCTAGACATTTATAAACATCATCCTGATTTTAGCTTCTCCTACCTCCAACCTGCTTCCATGCTAAGACAAAATGGTGTTGAGGTAGCATGTTAACATTTTAACGTTTTTCTCTTTACAAAGAAAAGCAAATGTTAGCATCATATACCGAACCGAGGAGAAAGAAATAAGTTTGGGAACAAGAACATCTTGAAATGATGGTGTGAGAATCTAATGGATGTTTTAGTTGTTGCCTCCTCTCAAAGAGCAGAGGGAGCAATTTTGCATTAATGTCATTAAATTTTGTCTGCAAGTGTTGCACATTTTTTTCAAACTTGCATTCTTTGAAGCTGTTAGACTTGGGTAGTTGATATTATTTAAAGATACAACTGAATGAAACAGTTTTCAAAAGCACTGCGTTGAAGTTGTGTATATTGTAAAGAAAAAAATAAGAAATATATTGCTTATGAATGGAGATGCAGAGGCAGATTTTTCCCTCCTGAACATTCCTGGAAAAGAGTCAGTACTTGGCAAAATGATGCCTGCAGGCCCAGAATTTAAAATCTATCCCTCCATTCCAACCCGCAGTATCCTTCGCTAAGGGGAAAATGGCACAGATTCTGACCCTCATACACATTCCGTGGAGCTGGAGTCTCATTACAAAAGCTTAGGGAAAATTAGATTTTAGTTGTAACAGGATGGATTTGGAAGCCTGAGAAAACTCCATCATGTAAGACAATTCATGAATTGGGGGGAGAACTCTGAAAGATAAAATTTGACAGTCTTGATAACTTCAAATGACGTTCTTAGATGCTGTCTTTCAGTTAAATGCATTTTAATGCAGTTTGATCAAAGGACTCTGTCCTGAAAAGATAAGCTGACCATTCCATTGACCAGCATTCTATAAATATTGAGATGCATTAAAATGCTTTTCCTATTGCAGAAAATGCTCTTTCACCTTCAAAATTATTGAAAAATGTACTTAGGAACCCTCATGTCATGAATGAAGAATGATTTAAAAGTCCAGACCACAGAAACTTTGAAAAAGAAAAGCTCATCTGGCACTGGACTTTGTTGATTGACAAACCATTTACAGTCACTTTGAAAAAAAAATCTAATGACCTCTTTCTTAAATTTAAAAAGGATCCTTTGGATTCAGCTGTAATGGTTTGATAGCACAGCTTATGACCATTCTGAATACTTGGTTGAGTTTCAAAAACCACTAATGGACTGAGCATTGCTATGAGTTATTTGCACAGATGTGAAGGGACTGAGAGCTTGGTTGATAGTTTTTGAGATATTAGGATCCAAATGTATTTTGAATGGATGTTGTGAATGGCTTTAAGTTATTTTTCAATGGAACAAGAATTTCTTTCACTATAGATTGTGATTAGAAATAGTCAGCATGGTTTTGTAAAAGGCAGGTCGTGCCTTACAAGCTTAATTGAGTTCTTCGAAAATGTGACTGAACACATTGACGAAGGAAGAGCAGTGGACGTGGTGTACATGGAATTCAGCAAGGCATTTGACAAGGTCCCCCATGCAAGACTTCTTGAGAAGGTGAGAGGGCATGGGATCCAAGGGGCTTTGGCCTTGTGGATCCAGAACTGGCTTGCCTGCAGAAGGCAGAGGGGGGTTGTGGATGGCTCTTTTTCTGCATGGAGGTCGGTCACCAGTGGAGTGCCCCAGGGATCTGTTCTAGGACCCTTGCTGTTTGTCATTTTCATAAATGACCTGGATGAGGAAGTGGAGGGATGGGTGAGTAAGTTCGCCAATGACACGAAGGTCGGTGGGGTTGTGGATGGTCTGGAGGGATGTCAGAAGTTGCAGCATGACATCGACAGGATGCAAGACTGGGCGGAGAAGTGGCAGATGGACTTCAACGCGGATAAATGTGTTGTGGTCCATTTTGGCAGATCCAACGGAATGAATGAGTACACTATCAAAGGTAGGAGTCTTAGCTGTGTGGAAGAGCAGAGGGATCTTGGGGTCCGGGTCCACAAGACTCTCAAATCGGCCTCCCAGGTGGAGGATGTGGTTAAGAAAGCTTACGGTGTACTGGCCTCCATTCATCGAGGGATTGAGTTCAGGAGTCAGGAGGTAATGCTGCAGCTTTATAGGACCTTGTCAGACCACACTTGGAGTACTGTGCGCAGTTCTGGTCGCCTCACTATAGGAAGGACGTGGAAGCTATTGAAAGGGTGCAGAGGAGATTTACAAGGATGTTCCCTGGATTGGGAGGAATGCCTTATGAAGACAGGTTGAGGGAGCTGGGACTGTTCTCCCTGGAGAGACGAAGGTTGAGAGGCGACCTGATAGAGGTTTACAAGATGTTGAGAGGAATAGATAGGGTGGACTCTCAGAGACTATTTCCCAGGGCTGAAATGGTCGCGACGAGATGGCACAGATTTAAGGTGCAGGGAAGCAAGTACAGAGGGGATGCTAGGGGAAAGTTTTTCACTCAGAGGGTGGTGAGTGAATGGAATCGGCTGCCGTCGGTGGTGGTCGAGGCGAACTCGCTGGGGTCTTTTAAAAGACTTCTGGATGAGTATATGGGATCCAATGGATTGGGGGTTATAGATAGGTCTATGGCTGGGTAGGTTTTGATGTGTTTGGCACAACTTGTGGGCCGAAGGGCCTGTTTGTGCTATAGTGTTCTATGTTCTATAGTTTGAAAGAATATATGCTTGATTGACAGTTTTATGAGTTTATGAGACACTCAATATTTTAAATGTCTCTTTGAGAGGCTTCCTGTTGTTATGAATGGCTCATGAATGAGCTCTGTACATAATGGATGCTAGGCAAGTAACCATTGGTGTTGCATAGGGGTCAGAAGAGCCATGAAGAATGCCACTGAACCAGAAAGCAGCTTGCAGTTGAGATTTCAACATTTTATTGCACTTTATAAAAAGTAATTTCTGTTATCCTTTTTAAATACAAATGCACTTCATGGGTTAACCATTGTCAAATAATTACTGAAAGTTCAATAAATGATAACTAACAATTGTTTGGCAGGAAATAGTATATAAAGGTAATTCATGATCAGAGGATTGAGAAACTATCAAAAATTATAATGGTAAATCTTTAATAGCTTATAAAATGATTTGAAATTCTTCTTTGTGAACCTGTGAATATGGTACTGATCATTTGTTAGTTAAAATTATCATCTAGGGGGATTTTCCACCCTTGTTTTCAAAATCAGAAATCATGGAGGAGGGGGACACTCCAGCAGCAGGATTTTCCATTGAGATTGCACTGCCCCCACCAAGCATATCATGGGGTTCCTGCCACAAAAGGTTAGTAACCCCATTGGCATATATTTAAATACACTTAGCAGGTCACCCCACTGTATCATTCCTCCCACAGGAAGAATTGACCTTCCCCACCCACCATGGCGTGATATTATATCAATGAGGTTTACAACAAGTTTTACAAATGGAATCTGGCAGACAGAACCTGCTGGGAATGCATGGTTAAGTACAGCACCCAGGGAGAGGAAAGTCACGCTGGGCACTGCTAGTGCCAGAGGCATCATGCAAAGCCCGGCCCAGGAGAATGAAGTTGTGGAACCAGCCACTTCAATTTTCTTTGCTGTGTTAAAAATATAGCAGGAAAATCCAGCAAGGCAGATGATAGGCTGTCCTCCGCTTTTCCCACCATAGACAATACTTAAAAAAAAAATCAAAACATTGTATCACTCGGCTACTTTGAGAAGATTTTGCTCATGACTTTGAATATTCTCCTGTGACCGCAGTGTGTAAATTCATTGTGTTTGAGAGAAGGATATAGCAAGATGTGACTTGGTAATCAGGGATTTTTCTTTATTCATACGCCTGGGAAACAGTTATTGTATGATATTAAGGTTAACAATCCATTAAACGGCTTCAGCTGATGCAGTGCAGATGTCATTGATGCCACCAGAAATGGATTCCTCAGAAGAAATGTTCAATATATTGATAATGGTCTGACATGGATAGCTACAGTCACAATTTGAGCCATACCTCATGTCCCACTTGTGGCGCAAGTGGCCTCATCCTCCTTAGCCCATCCTCAGGTAGTTGAAGGTTCTCCAGATTTTTCATGGGAAGTTGAAACTTGTGACTTCACCATGCTTGGTGATTTTTGCAATAAAGCGTCAACACATTGAAAGTGTCGTCCATTGTGGGATACGGAAACATGTTGCAGAAGAGAGTACAGGAATTCAGATGAGCGAGTGTTTTTTCTGCACCTTTTGTCAATGGGAGTGCTTTATTAGCTGTTCATCAGTGGTGATCTCTAAGGAAGATGTTTTCCCTGTAGATATCAAAAGATCAATGTATGCTTGTACAAGAACCCAAGCAAGCTTTGTTGGTCTCAGTGGTCCAGAAATAATCCTCTTGGCTTTCCAGAGAGTAATACCAGAATTTTACCGGCACGTCTGCCCCAAAATTGGGGCGAACAAGCCTTGCAGAATGGCATTCTCCATTGTCCTCGGGCTGGATCTTACAAGCTGTGGGCAGGCGAGGCAGTAAAATTCCAGCATAAGTATTATACTGGCTTTTACTTAATTACGGGTCAGATAACACAATGACTTGCAGAAACAAGTATTCTAGATAAAGATGTATCTTTATTTTCCAAGGTTCGTCAATGTACAAGGAAGAGAGATTTGGGGCTGTTCAAAATCACTCTGAAATTACATCACTCTTAGTATTACAATTAGACAATTTCCAAAAGGCATTTGCCCTCTGCTTGCTCACACCAGCTGGCTGTTAGCCAATCATTCTGAATATGGATTATTTACTTGGCCAGTGACATTTACTCTGTGACAGCATGGGACTACGTGAGTTCATGGATTTTGAAAGTCTTTCTCATGGTCACCTGACACTCTTCCTAGACCTCCTTATCTGGTGTAATGTATGTCCGATTCATTAAACTGTCTGAGACCCCTGCTTGGCTCGTGAATATTCTATTCATTAGGGCTATCCAGAGACATTGATAAGATTTGCTCTTCCCTTCACTCAGTTAGCTGCATTTTGTCAAGTTTTTACTTGAATGTGCCACATTATGTCTTAGAATATTGTGTCATTACCCAAGGTATATGCTTTTAATACAGAATATGACGTTTTTAAAAATGCATGAGTAAATTCTCTGGCAGTGATTATATCTGTCTCTATACAAATAGTACATTTGTAAACTATATTCCACTTTGTAGCTTTTCTATATTCTATTCACTCTGGTCTAATCTACTCTGATCTGTTAGTCTTTTAATCTCAGATTATTCTCAATTACTCTTATTCCAGACATTGATATCCCAACCTTTATGTCGTGCTACCTGAGACAGGATGAGCAGCAGTGGTCTGCCATTGGGTTGACCAGGGCAAGTGAAATGATGCATTATAGATTGGATCTGCAGCCCCAGGTGCAAGTTGCCAATTTTTATAGACAGAGGGTGCAGAAAGCAGGAAACTATCGGTCAATTGGCTGATCTCTGTCATGGGGAATGTACTAGAATTGATCGTTAAGAAGGTTATAGTTGGGCACTGAGAAAATCTCAGGAAGAGTCAGCATGATTTGGCAAAGGGAAATAATGTTCAACAAATGTTCTTGGAGTTATTTGATGGAGTAACATACAGTGTGGATAAAAAGAAGTCTGTAGGTGTACTATACTTGGATTTTCATTAGGCATTTGATAAGATGCCACATAATTGTTATTGCAGAAAACAAAAAATATCTCATGGTGTAGGGGTTAAAATGTCAATATGGAAAGAAGATTGGCTGGCTAGCAGAAAATAGCATATATATAAATGGGCCTTTTTCTGATTGGCAGGATGTAAGGAATGGCATCCTGTGGGATCTGTGTGGCAGACTCAATCTTTTCCAATTTGTATGAATGACATATGTGAGTAGAGTGAAGGCAAGGTGTGTAGCAGACATAAAAGGTAGGGTTCTAAATGAATACTTTATGTTGTTTACCAGTGAGAGGGGCAATGTGTTTTCAGAAATCAGGAAGAAGGACTATGTTTCAATCAAATAAATTAACATCGACAGAGAGGAGGTTCTGAGTTGTCTGGCAGACTTAAAAGTAGATAAATCTCCAGGGCCTAATGAAATGTGCCCCTAGCTGTTGAGTAAGGCAAGAGAGAAAATAGCAGGGGTGCTCACAATAATTTGAGAGAGAGGTGCCAAAGGATTGGAGGACAGCCAGTGTGATACCATTATTCAAGAGGAAGGAAGGGACAAAGCAGAAATTTAAGATCAGTCAGAATTTCCACTTCATGGTGGGGAAATTACTGGAAACAATTCTAAGAGACAGAATTAATCTGCATTTGGAGAGGCAGGAATTAATCAAGAACAATCAGCCTGGTTTTATTCAGGAGACACATGTCTGAATGATATTTTCAAAGGAAGTGACAATGTGTGTAAATGAAGGCAGTACATTTGACATAGTTTACTTGGATTTCAGCAAGACTCTTCATAAGGACCCACATGGGAGACTGATGGCGAAGGTAAGAACCCATTGGATTCAAGGAAATTTGGCAACTTGAATCCAGAATTAACTGGGTGGCAGGAAGTAGAGGGAGATGGTTGAGGAGTGTTTTCTGACTGGAAGCCTGTGTCAAGTGGGATTCAACAAGGATCAGTGTTGGGCTCTTGTTATTTGTGATTTATATAAATTATTTTGACTTGAATGTGGGAAGGTTGACCAGTAAGTTTGCTGATGATATAAAATTTGATGGGATGGTAAATCATGATAAGAAGAGCCTTAGATCACAGAAGGATAGAAATGGAATCATTAGAAGCAAATGGAATTCAATCCAAATAAGTGTGAGGTGATGCATTTAGACAAGGCAAACAAGGCAAGGGATTCATAATGAACGGCAGTACCCTGGGAAGCACTGGGGATTAGAGGGACCTTGGTGTGCATGTACGCATAGATAGACAGTGGATAAAATGGTTAAGAAGGCATATAGTATAATTGCCTTTATTAGCCAAAGCACAGAGTTTAAGAGTAAGGAGGTTATACTGGAACTTTAAAAAATGTTGGTTAGGTCAGAACTAGAATATTAAGTGCAGTTCTGGAATCCACATTATGAGAGGAAAGGGTACAGTGGAAATTTACCAGGATGTTGCCTGGTCTGGAGGATTTTAGTTATGAAAAGAGATTGGATAGACTGGGATTGTTTTCCTTGGAGCAGAGGAGACTGAGAGGGGACATGATTGAGATGTCTAAAATTATGAGGAGCATAAATAGACAGGAAGAAACATTTCCCTTAACAACATTTATGAAATATTTAGATGTTCACTTGCAATGCCAAGGCATACAAGGCTATGGGTCAAGTACTGGAAAGTGGAATTAGAATAATTAGATAGTTGTTTTGATTGGTGAGGACATGATGGGCTAATGGGTCTTTTCTGTGCCGTCAACTTCTATGACTCTAAAAAGGCTGTAGATGGATATAAATGGGTTTGAATGAGTAGTTAGAAGTCTGATAGATGGAGCATATTGTGAGAAAATGTGAAGTTCACTTTGGCAGGAAGAATAAAAAGGCAAAGTATTACTTAAACAGAGAATACCTGCAGAATTTCAAGATGTGGAGTGATCAAGGTGTTCTCATGTTGGAGTCATAAAAAGTTAGTATGCAGGTACAGCAAGTAATTAAGAAGGCTAATGGATTCTGTCCTCTCTGAAATGTGATCTGAGATTGGGCTTGCTGCCCCATCAAGGAAGGAATGGTGTTTGTTGCAAGAGTGAAGGGAGCAAAGTGGTGGTGGGGTGGGAGGGGTGTGGGGGTGGTGGCTGGAGAGCTTAACAACAATTACAAGAGTGGAAAGTGAAGAACATCATTGAATTTGTAGCCAGGCCCCACCTGAAGATCCCGAGTCCTCCCACCCACTGTTTGCTGACCGAGGAACATCATACATCCCCCACCCCACCATCTCCTGCTGACCTGGGGCACCTGCTTACCTTCGTTCCCCATCTCTCATCTTCCCTCCGGTGCCTCCTGCTCCTCTGTCTCGCTGTCTTCGCTCCATAAATGACTTTCCATCTGGAAAAGCACTCCTATTCCATCTTCTCCCCCTTTCCCTTAAACATGGGAGACCTGGGGTGGGTGCAGCACAGCGGAGTAATCGCGGTATTATCTTCCCAGTGGCAGGGCCCTCCAAGTCTGAAAAATCTACAAATGTTTATTGTGAGACTCTTACACATATCTATCTCTACAGCATCTATATTAGTTACATTCTAGATATTTACATTCACAGCTTGATGGCACTAGCATTGAGCAGAGCATTCATTTTCCTTTATATGCAGTGTTGCGACACCAAAGTATTAGTGACTATGATGCAATGGATTAGATTCTGTCAATGTGTGAGAGTGGAAAACAGTGATAGTGAATCAGCAGACCACATTTTGCCGCTCTCCTGATTTAAGTCAATGAAAATAAGAACTAAGAGAGTGATGAAAAACAAATATACGTTCATTATCAAAATTTTCCATTATGTCACAAAGTCAAAATCTATCCCAATTAGGGCAAGTTCAGTGGTGATCAGCAGTTGGTCATTAGGTAAATCTTAATTATAACTAAGCTTAATTTCTTAAACTTAGATTTAGCTTATAGACATAGCTTCTTAAATTTAGCTATGCTAAATTAGTGTCAGAGGAATTAGCAGGGTAAATATATGGGGTTATGGGGATAGAACCTGGGAGGGATTGCTGTCAATACAGGCTTGATAGGCTGAATGCTCTCCTCCTTCTGCACTGTATGGATTCTATAAGTCTATTGTTTTAATATAAATTAACATATTCTTGGAGACATGAACAAAGAAAACTAAGCACTCACATACACACTCTCAAATCACACTCTCTCACACATACACACTCTCTCTCACACACTCTCTCTCACACACATTCTCTCTCACACTCACTCACACACAATGCAGTCTCTCTCACTCTCACACACACTCTCTCTCTCACACACACACTCTCTCTCTCACACACACTCTCTCTTTCTCCCACACATTCACACTCACTCTCACATAATCTCTCACACACTCTGTCTCTCACACACTCTGTCTCTCACACACTCTGTCTCTCACACACTCTGTCTCTCACACACTCTGTCTCTCACACACACTCTCTTTCTCATCTCTGTCTCTCTCTCACACATGATGTAAAGATGCCGGCGTTGGATTGGGGTGGTAAGAACTCAGTAAGAATTTAGCAACACCAATTATTAATCCAACCGATTTATTTGATAGTGAAAAAGCGAGCTTTCAACACTCCCGTGTCTTCCTCAGGCAAGTGCAGTGTTCTGGTCTGCAGACTCGCTTTTTCACTATCAAATAAATCGGTTGGATTAATAATTGGTGTTGCTAAATTCTTACTGAGTTCTCTCTCACACACACATATTTTGTTGAAAATATGAGCTCACCACTTGCAAAACATCACCGCTAACATATCCAGCAAATCCAAAAAACGAGGGCAGCAGCATACATTCTGAATAAATTCACACCTTTAAAAATTTCTGCTATGTGTCAAATGAAGTTTGACATAATGAATTAAGACATAAAATTCAGTCTCCTCTTCACAGATCAATGTGGTATCACACCTCATAGGACATACAAATTGAAATCGTAATCTAACAGATTGGATCACGCACAACTGTATGAAATTTCACTCTGGAGTTTTATTAATACTGGTCTTAATATTAAAAACATTTTTCATAAGAAGTGTCTAGTTCTACATCTGGATAACTTTATTTGAAATAATGAAATTAAGAGAACTAAACTGGACCATTTCCTACTTACATTAGTATGCTAATGTAGTATGCTAGTTGATAATTTTTTTTAAGAATGCTTTTATTGAAGCTACTGCAGGGTTCTCTGGAGGCTGGTATTGCCAAAGACTTCAGCCAATACAAAAATTCACGAAAGCTAGTCTCCTGGTTAAAATGTATCTTTATTGACCAATGATTTATGGGAGAATGAGTACTTGTCAGTCCAATGCCTCCTTACAAGAAAAGGCCTTGAGCATTCCCATTCCACTTTGAAGTTAGAGCTCAATTATACATTTCTAAAGTTTACATTTCCCGCCTTCTGTTCGTTATGAAAAGGTCATTTTCAAGAGAAATCAATCGTTAATACCTGTCATACGCTTCAGTCAATTGCGGTTTACCCTCTGATCTCCTGGGATTTCATTGGTCCGTAAAATCCAGATGCTTCCTCCCTCCTGATGCTTGGCTACAAAGGTCAAACTTACTGTTGCCATCACCTCTTGTTTATATCAGTGGCCAGGCTAGGTAGGTATACATTCTTGTGTTTGAAAAGACCTACCTTTATCTGGTTAATGTGAACAACCTTTACATAAAGAAGACCAGTCTTATCTGGACAGTATGAACTATTCTGTTCATGAAGGGGCTGAGAAGACCTTACTGCCCAAAACTGCTGTTGATAAGAACTTGCAAATTCTATAGTTCCGTTGTCTGAAAGGATGTGATTTGTCTCAGTATGCTTCTTATCCCATTAGGCTTTGCAGTAACCTGCTTTTGGCTGAAGTATACAGATTTCTTTAAAATACAGCTAAGATATATTTTTAAAGATACAAAATACATATTTAAATTAGAAGCACTTGTTTAAATCTTATACTTAATTAAATGTCTTCTTGTGCTTAACATCAAAATTAGAAGCAAGAGAAAGCCATTAAGCCCCCCGAACCTGCTCCATCATTCATTTTGATCATGGCTGATCGTTGAATTCAGTATCCTAATTTCCCACTTCTCCCCCATATCCCTTGATCCCTTTAGTCTCAAGGGCTATATCTAATTTCTTCTTGACATCAGACCTCTACATATTTATATGTGCCTTTATGTAGACTGTTCCCCTCTTAGCTTGTATGTCAAATCTAAGGTCATTTCACTTATTGTTAGTATTTTATTAGTAACTGACCCCAAGCCTCAAAATGGATATAGTAGCTTCATCAAACTTGAAACTCCCAGCCTTCAATTTGGAAACATGACAGGCAGTTCTCAAATTTAGCCTGGAGTTCATCCCCAGCATCTCACGAGAGGACGGGTGAATGGATACTCCTTCTCCAGGCTCATCTCTCCAAGTCAACCCAGATATCTGACATACCGTGCAGCAGGTTTTCCCGAAGATTGATGACTCACTGAAGAAACTGCCCTATTGACAGCATTCTCTTCTCCGCTTCGTCCATTCCCTTCAAGACATCTCACAGTTCATCAACATGAACGTCAATAATCTATGCCAGCGATCCGAGACCATTGTCACAATGTCATTCACAATGGCAACCATCATTTAGATGCTAATGGCGTCGCTGAAGCATAGACCTGCTCACCAGCTAAACTGCCACTATAAATCCCCCCGCTAGTGATACTTGTAGTTCAGTTTCAATGGCAGAGCCCGAGAAGTCTTCTTTGGAGCTGCGGAATGATTCCAACTGGCTGCGCCTACTCTTGCTTATTGTGGTTGAGTTTGCTGTAATTTTCTTTGTTTTTCTGACTTCATAAGTCATGCTTTTTGTAGAATTTATTCAAAAGCTGTAACAATATATCCAGTCTCTTGTCATTATCCAAATTATTTACATTCCATTCTAAAATCACTTTACTCCTAATTTCATTCTTCAATGGTAATGATAAAGCCAAGGCCATACTGTGTAGTAAACCGTGTCTACATCTCAACTTCAGTTTTCTATTGCCCTGCAGCTCCGCTTCAGAGAAAATTGATAGGTAATCAAAGCCTGACATTCTCTTTCTGCCATCTTGTAATTTAACTTCGTCAGCAGCAGTATACTTCTTTTCCATCAACCAATCATCAAGATTTAATGTTCATCTTCTGCTATCATAATAATACTAACTGTCAGTGTATGATGGAGAAATTATACAGCAGCTTGTCTTTTAATGTCAGTGAGTTTATTATGTCACCAACTTAGCAAATATACAAATTCCATATGAATTCCCACTCAAGTGTTCCAGCTGTGTCCATTCATATTCTGAGACTAAGCCAATAACCAGCCACTGTCTTTAATAAGGCAATTAGCACAACAGTGTAATAGTCACAGCATGCACTTGCTAATTCTATGGGTGGGATTTTCTGGCCACGCTTGCCCCAAGACCAGAAATTCCCACCCAAAATCAACGGATCTTTGCATGTCTGTCCCCACCTACTACCATTCCTATGTGGAATGAGATGGGAAAATTCTGTCCTATGATTTCAAATACTTTCTCAGCCCTTTGGTTCAGATCAAGCGTTAGACCAAGCCCAACATAGGGTGTAATGCCTCATCATGTCAGCTTGGTTCTTGTTTGTCTCCCTTGTGGGTATCTTGAATTTAATTCAAATGGATCACCGGGCAGGGGTGATTTTTAGAATAAGCAACGAATGATTTGGATTTATCCATTCTGACCATTGGCTTTGTAACTTTAAGGATGGAGTAAAAAAAATTTTAAAACTATTTTCAAAAAATGGCATCTCCTTTACTGATCTACGTTTCACAGAATTTAAAACTTCTATAATAACATTACTTATAATTTTCAAACATTATCAATTGTTTTGTTCATTCAATAAATTCACTTTAAATAGCCCAGTTAATATTTTCCTCTTTGCCTAGTTTCAGCCTTTTATTTGTTACATATTTGTCCACTTAAATACACTTGTATTTTTTGAATTCCTCCTGGGGTTAATCATTTGCGTACTCCCAAGTTAATTAGTTATGTATTGCATAAAGTGAAATTGACTTTAATTCTTCATTGACTGACCCAATAGCTGACTCAATGTATGCTAAATGAATGACATTTGCATCAGATCTTCGGAACTAGTTTACATATAGACATAGCTCTGAGATAGAAAATACATAGGAGATCTAAAAAAAAAGGAATAGGGGATCAAAGAAGCTATATGAGAACAGAATGATGGCTGACCAAAAGGAACCCAAAAATAATTTATAAATTGATAAATAGTAAAAGGATAGTTCTAGGAAAGGTAGAGTCAATTCAGAATCAAAAGGGAATAATCTTGTGGAGAAAGAGTCAGTGACTGCAACAGTAAAACAGGAAGCAATATCTTTATCTAATAGGATAAAAATAGAGGAGCTACTTTAAATGTTAGCAGGATTCAAAATACGCTCTATTTTATACTCTTGCTCGAGGTCAACGGAGATTTCCTTGTCGGACCCTCTCCCATGCCAATTCCATGGCGGGCGAGGCAGTAGAATTCCAGCCCCTGA
This sequence comes from Sphyrna mokarran, assembly GCA_024679065.1. Classification (NCBI taxonomy): domain Eukaryota; kingdom Metazoa; phylum Chordata; class Chondrichthyes; order Carcharhiniformes; family Carcharhinidae; genus Sphyrna; species Sphyrna mokarran. Next base: position 6,616,497 of record JAGIQG010000020.1, read on the forward strand.
TCCAGGTGACATACATCCAGGTATCTAAGGGGAGTAAGAGTGGAAATTGTGGAGGCTTCAGCCACAATCTATCAATTTTCCTTGGACATAGAGTGGTCCCAGAGAATCACTAGATTATAAATGCTGCAGGCCAATCAAGTGGTGAAATCTCTAGAGACAATAGCCAGAGTTTTTCCGGGTACTTTGAGGATTGGCTCAAAGATATTATTAGTAGGGAGGAGTGAATAAAATTGCATGGGAAATTACATGAATTATAACATCCAAATTTTGCAAGAAGCTGATGGCCTGGAGTGACAATTGTGCCTTGACTAGCAAAAAAGTAATTGAGTCAATTAAAGTGCAAAGACAAGCTATTTTATGGGCTTGTTTCAAGATTTTTCACCAGATTCCCACACATGCAGAGCATGGTTGGCTATACTCACACACTCATCAAATTTCACCAGCATTTCCACCACAGAATTTTATGAGCATTTGAAAGAAATAAACTTGCAGGGCTTTAGGGGTAGTGAGGGGGTGGGACTGGATTGCTCTGTGGGGAGCTGGCATTGACTCAGTAGGCCAAATTACCTTCATCTGTGCCTTATGTGACTCTTTTCCTCCATTCCATCAATATCCAAATGGTCTGTGACCATCATCAACATAGCCTGCATGTGTGTTCTCAGTACTCTGAAATTAGCCATGACGCTGGCATGCTCAGGCACTCCCAACTGTCTGAGATTTTCCTTCCACCACATACTTTCAAAGTTGGATTCTGGGTGATGTGGACTACCTACTGAAGAAATGGATTATTTATTCCTGCGAGGAATCCAAGAACTGATGCTGTGGAGAGATGCAACTTCATCAATGAAGCAACCTAAACGACCAAGTAATCTCCTCCAAGCCCTCATCATCAGAGAGAGTATAACATTCCACAATATCCTTGTTGTTCAGAGCACTCCTTTGCAGTATCAAGTTGTGCAGAACACAGCAGACCGTCAAAGTGTCTGTGATTCAGATGTTGTACTTACCATCATAGTCATCAATAATAATAAAAACAAAATGCTGGAAAAACTCAATAGGTCTCGCAACATCTGTGGAGAGTAACAGAGTTAACAGGTTGGATTTTCTGGTGTTTACATGCCACTCCACACGAGGATGTAGAACTTGGCACTCAGCCAAATCTCCGTTCACTGCAGCAGGACCAGAAAATCCTGCTGGTGTAATCAACTGGAAAATTCCGCTCTGTATCTTCAACGCATCTACATTCTCAGAAAATTAAGGAAATTTGGCATGTCAACTACAACTTTGCAGACGCATCATAAAAAGCATTCTATCTGGTTGTATCACAGCTTGATATGGCTCTTGCTCTGCCCAAGACTGCAAGGAACTACAAAGAGTTATGAATGTAGCCTAATCCATCACGCAAACCAGCTCTCCCAGCCATTAAATCGATCTATACTTCCACTGTCTTGGCAAAGCGGCCAGCATAATTAAGGATCCCATGCACCCCACACATTCTCTCTTCCACCTTCTTCCTTCGGGAAAAAGATACAAAAATCTGAGGTCATGTGCCAACTGACTCAAGAACAGCTTCTTCCTACTTGCTATCAGACATTTGAATGGACTTAACTTTACATTAAGGTGATTTTTCTCTACACCCTAGCTGTGACTGTAACACTATAGTCTGCACTTTCGCATTTCTTTCTCTCGAAGGATACACTTTGTTCAGCGCACAAAAACAATACTTTTGTTTGTAACGTTAATACATGTGACAATAGTAAATCAAATCAAGTCAAATTCAGAGCATCAATCACCAGAGTAACTTGTCTACAAAGACCAGTGTAGGCTACCACTCAGTTTGACTCTCTCAAAAATTCTAGTTATCTTACTTCACCTGAATACAACTCGCAGGGCTGCAAACTCCTGAATGGGAGAAGCTGGAAATTTGAGGTTATTCCAGTGAAGGATTTTGAAAGGGTTAAAACAAAAGTCAATTTCTTGAAATAAGCCCCTCCTCTCCTGACGTCAGTATTGGAAGTGAGAGACGCTTGTTGCTGTAGAAACAGCTAACAGGCGGCTGTACTGGGAACTGGTAAGTTTAGTGCTGATGTTTGCGTCGAGTGACTTTTTTTTTTACTTAATGGCCTGGATCAGGACAAAGCAAAAAGGTGTCACTGCCTTAGCACTCCGCTCCCCGGTTCAGGAGTTGCTGTGTCCTACTGCCCTGATAATGCTCAGCTTTCTCTGAATGCTGCAACTGGGCTGGACGGTTGGTTGCTTTGCTCTTCACGTTTCCTGTTTGATCTCACGCAGAAAATAATCGGAAGAATTTCACCCGAAGAGGGGGGAAAAGATGAATAACGGTATCTTGCACGCCCCGCCTGTCAGCAGGGACCGAGTCATCTCCAGATTTCCCAAGGTCACGGTTTGCCTTTGATACTTTTCATGTTTTCTCTCTCTCGGCAACGCTGCAGTTTATCTGGTGCGAGGCATGGCGTGTTTATCTGGCCGAGGATCCGGGCTGTTGTGGGCTGGAACATAAATGTTGTCCTGAGGGTTGTTAACACTGGCAGCACCAGGAGTAACTACAAACTCAGTGCCAACCTTCTGGATGCCTCAGTCATGGAAGATAGCTGAAAGATGAATGGGAAAGATTCAGTTGTACTTTTTGAGGGCTGAGGGGAGGAGGAACTGACTTTATTTCGATTGAAGGCTCAGTAGTAAGTCTGGAGTTAGTAGCTTGATCCCGCTTCCTAACTCTTTGATATTCTTAAGTTTATTAGTCACAATTAGACTTACATTCACACTGGAATGAAATTACTGTGAGAATCCCCCAGTTGCAACACTCGGGCACCTGTTTGGATACACTGAGGGAGAATTTCACATGACCAATGCACCTAACCTGCACAGGAAATCAGAGCACCTGAAGAAAACCCACGCAGGGAGAAAGTGCAAACTCCACACAGACAGTGACCCCAGTCTGGAAGTCAAACCCAGACCCCTGGCTAACTACTGTGCCATCAGTCCACCCCATTCCTCTCATTCCAAAACAATTAACACCAGCAATGACAAAACTATGAGTGGAGAGAGGGAGGTGGTATCACTTGGTTCTGACCACTTCAAATGTAACATTTCATTACCAATGAAACTTGGTCCCATTGGTTTGCCTTCAATCTTTGAAAAATAGAAATTGAGCTCCAAATATTTGTTCTTTGAAATAGAAATTTGTTTTATTTTTGCTGATAGATGTTGGTCCCAGAAAGATCCTGGGATGCTTCCTATTGTGTGTATTGGTCAGGAAGCAGTTGTATTGTTGGATAATACTGAGGGGTTTCTTTGACACTAGCCATAACTTCTACCACCTTAGAAGGACAGGAACAGCAGATGCTTGGAAACACTGCTCTCCAAACACATTCTCTTCCAAATTACACACTATCCTAACTTGGAAATAAATTGTGGTTCCTTCACTATTGCAGGGTCAAAATCTCAGAACTGCATTACGAACAGCATTTTGGGGGTGTTCCTGCACCAGATGGGCTGCAACAGTTCAAGAGGCAGTTCACCACCACCTTCCTAAGGGCAATTAAAGTTGGGTGATAGATTGCCAGTCTAATCATCACCCACTTCTTGTGGAATAACTTTTAAAAAGTGATACATAGAATTTCCATGCTTGTCAAATGGCAGTTGCAAACATCAATTCAACATATTTTCCTTGTTTTACCAGTTGGTACCTATGGGCCTTTCTCAGCCAGTGTGATTTTGAAGGGAGTCAAAGGTTACGGAGGTAGGAAAGTCAAGAAGGACAATGATCAGATCAACCATGGTCTTATTGAATGGTGGAACAGAGTTGAGTGATCAAATGCTATTCCTGCTCCCGGTCTTATGCCATGGCTGGTACAAGTTCCCAATCAAAGTTGTTGTTTTCTGGTCAGTTGACATCTTTGAAGAGATCTAATCAATATCAGTTAATAGAGAATTGAGGGTTATGGGTATTAATAATATTGTTTGATTTAATCTCAGGAGGTAAGGAAAAGAGTTTGATGTTCCACAAAGTACAGTGTGTTGCAGGATCGCATAGCAATCACACCTGGTTTCCAGATGGAGAGGGTTTAATGGATTCAGTGGCCTATTCTCACTGCTTACAGTGAAAGACACTAAATTTTAGTGAAATGTTGGCTTTTTAAAAATTCATTTGTGGGATGTGGGCATCATTGGCTTGGCCAGCATTTATTGCCCATCCCTCCTTTTCCTTGAGAAGGTAGTGATGAACTGCCTTCTCAAAGCACTAAGGTTCCTGAGGTGTAGGTACACCCAAATACTGTTAGGGAGGAAGTTTCAGAATTTTGACTCCGTGACAGTGAAGAATCGGCAATATAGTCTTCAAGTCAGGGTAGTGTATGACTTATAGGGGACTTGGATGTGGTGGTGTTTTCAGGCAACTCTTCCTTGTCATTCTACAAGGGAACGGGGGTGGATTTGGAAGATTATTGCCAAAAGAGCCTTGGTGAATTCTTGCAGTGCATCTTGTAGATGGTACACACGCTACCATTGTGTCAGTAGTGGAGGGAAGGAATATTTAAGAAGGTGCATAGGATGTCAGTAAATCAGGGTTCTTTGTCCTGGAGAGTGTTCTTGAATGTTACTGCTCATCCAGGCAGGGGAGAGTATTCCATTACACCCCTGACTTGTGCCTTCTAGATGGTGGACAGGCTTTGGGCAGTCAGGAAGTGAGTTAATTTCCACAGAATTCCTAGCCTTCAGTCTGCTGTTGTTGCTAAATATTTCTGTGACTAGTCCAGTTCAGATTCAGTTGATGGTAACCTCTGCACCACTCCTCCTGGGATGTTGTTAGTGGCGATTCAGCAATGGTAGTGCCACTGAATATCAGTTGTGGTTAAATTCTCTGGTCGGAGATGCTCATTACCTGGCACTTCTGTGACATGAATATTACAGACCACTTGTCAGATCAAGCCTAAATATTGCCCAGATCTTGCTGGTAATACCCAAGGACTGCATCAGTATCTGAGGAGTTGCAAATAGTGCTGAACATTGTGTGATCATCTGCAGGCATCCCCACTAATGATGCAAGAAAAATCATTGAGGCAGCTGAAAATGGTTGGGCGTAGGATATTACCTTAAGAAACTCCTGCAGTGATATCCTGGACTAACCTCCAATTATATCTTCTTTTGTCGTAGGTGTGATACCAACCAGTAGAGTTTTCCTCTCCAAATTCCCATTCACTTTAGTTTTGCTAGGTCTTCTTGATGTCACACACAGTAAAATGCTGCCTTGATGTCAAGGGAAGTCGCTCTCACTTCATCTCTTGAGTTAATCTCCTTTGCCCATGGAACAAGGCTGTAATAAGGATAGGAGCTGAATGGCCTTGGCAGAACCCAAACTGAGCATCAGGTTATTGCTGGCTAACTGCCACTTGTTGGCACAGTCAATGACACCTTCCATCCATTCGTTGATGATTAAAAGTAGGCTGGTAATTGGCTGGATTGGAAAGTTATCAAATTAGTTTGACTCTCCTTTCCCCATAAGCTGTATTTTTATTTTCTTTTTATTTATAAAGTATGTATCTAATTCACTTTTGAAAATCATCCTGAAATCTACTTCCAATATCATTTCTGCCTACGCAGAGAAACAGAGGTCAGTGGCCCTTCGTCAGAATTACTGTACAATGAAGACGTGAGACATTGATTGTGCTTCTCTCACAGATGCTGCAAGATTTGCTAAGCGTTTCCAGCATTTTCTGTTTATATTTCAAATGTCCAAAATCTGTAGTTCTTTGCTCAGCAATATATACTTCATGCTGTGTGTGGTTTAGAAAAAAAGAAAAGTGTAATTTTTTTGTTAACAAAACCTTCTTTATGGATAGAAATAGCACAATTGCAGGTGAATTGTGCTAATTTACTGGAAGATTTTGCCATTTTTAAACTTGGAAATGAAACAGGAATTTTGTGGAAACATAATGTAATTGTTAGTGCATGATTTTCTCATTTCTACATAGCATTGTTGTTTGCAGTGCTTGTGAAATTCAAGTCTTTTGGATGTTGCTGTTCGGCCATTGCATCAGGCCACGTTCGTATCAGTGGGGTTGGTTCTATAATATGAACAAGTTGTGTGTAATTATCTGATAAAGCCGTGATTGAAAAATGTATCATACTGAAACCTGAGCTTTCGATGGGCTTTGTAAATAAAGATGTGGAGTACAGAAGCCAAGACACTAAATCTGTATGAAACAGTTGAACCCCACTTTGACAATGATTACCGTGGGCACTCAAAGGATGTGCAGGGAGGGAATAAGGGGCCCAGGAATAGGAGAAGCATCAGGGCCCTTTATTTCTCTTTCTGGCCTTGGGTGCAGCCAAATCTCAACCTGGAAGGCGCTGTATAGGTGTGCACCTACTAAAAACATTGACAGGTGTAGGGCATCAAAAAAATTGGCCTCACAGAGCAGCAAATTTTTTTAAAAAACTTTGGTACCAAAATTTTTATTATTTATTGTCTGTTCACAATCAGTGACTTTAAGAGAATGCCTAGTGCCTATGCAGTCGTTTCGTGATTCTTGATCATTATAGTCAGCTTCATGGTACGATTGAATACTCATAACTAAGAGGAACTAATTTGTCCTATCATCATAGAAGCCAAGAACATTTCTGCAATGTATGTGGTGCATTGATATGTGAATTCCACTTCAAGATGAATAGCCAGTAGATCATTATGACATCCTCTGCTTCATTTCATTTTGATATCTGAATGAAACAGAAACCATTTATATTAAGCCTGCAGATAAATTACTCATTGTTCCCCAAGGACCATGAATTCAATTATCTTCGCAGAACCAAACTATCCTGGTGGATATAAATATCTTATAAGCTAGCTACTCATTTAGGCAGTTCAGGGATGATTTTTTTCGTATTACTGCCTGCTTCCACCTGTAAATGGGAAGATCTTGGGACGGGTAAAGTTCACCGACCTACATCTGTTACCAATCTTCTTGCATAACTTGATTTATATAGGTGATCAGATTTCTGTTGGAAGCTGTAGTATTTAATCTTGGGTCCACTGTCATTGTCACAACCTGATGTGGAGATGCTGGGGTTGGACTGCGATAAACACAGTAAGAAGTCTCACAACACCAGATTAAAGTCCAACAGGTTTATTTGATCAAATACCTGGTGTTGTGAGACTTCTTACTATTGTCACAAATCCCAATGCCAATCAGCACAACCTTTTCTGCAGGCTGAACTTACCAACATTCTAGAAATGATGTAAATCGGTTGCGGGAGCTGTTTTTTAGAGTTTTCTTAAGGTACCATGAAAGTGTGTGTGTGTGTGTACGCGCACGTGCGCTCATGAAGCTCTGATACTTTATTTAACTCAATCTTGGTCTTTTAGGTAATGCTGTAGCATTGTTAGGTTTTCTGATCTGCCAAATAATAAAGCTCACCTTTTCAATTTAAATAGGGCAAGCCCACCAGTATCAGTTGGGCCTCTTGCTGATTGTGAGTGAGGTGGGGTAAGTGTTATGACCACAAAGGCCACAGAGGATCATCAGTAGATCTACCTGTGGGCTTTACGGAGTATGAGCTGCCTTATTGAATGAGTGGAGGCTTGTCCAATAGGGAATAGCCAACAGGGGTTACAGGCCTGTAACTCTACATAGACAGGAGGTGTAAGTCCCAAGGTGAAGATTACCTGACCATAAGCCATGGTGCACAATAAAGGCTGTTGGTGATTGGGAGCTAACATTTGACTGAATTACTACAGTGGGGTTGGTTGGGTTAGAGTGTGATGTTTAATGGCATCAGTTTTAATGTTTGTTTGTTGCCCATACAAGCTGAGGTAGTTCTTTGGACCTGCCTCTTCTGCCTATCCCGTTGTGATACCATGAGAAGATATCATTGCTTGAGAAAACGATGTGTGGAGACTCATGATTAGCCCTGATGAAGAGAGAATGTGAAGCAGGCCTGTCCAGTCACTCCATGCCAATATCAGCCCCCTTCTGTCTCATATTAACAGGATGGTTATTGAACACTTTTGTCACAGCTACAAGAACACCCTGAGATTAGAATCAAACAAAGCAAATTTTTACTTTGCATCAATCTGTTTTCTAAAGTCATCGTTTAAAAAAACAAGCACTGAAATGTTCCCCATTTTGAAAAGGGGGTCACTTATTCCATTAAATCATATGTAAACATCTGCCTTTAGTTGTGGCCAAGTTATTTATGGCTTGAAAAAGTTCCCAGTGTTACAGGTCAAGATTAGTTTCAGTGCAAATTAAATTTTAAGTGAATGAGGTGATAGCAGTGAAAATGATCACTTCTCAAGATTCACATGAGTCTCTCCTATTTCTAGTTATATTTTTATCTAATTACCTCAGTAAGTTCTCATTCTTTCATAATAATTCACATTTACCACTTTATTTATTTACCTCTAACAAAGATCATAACTACATATTTTACTACAACATCCACTTCAATCCCTGCCAATCATACCATTGGCACACATCTGAGATTTAAAGGAGCGAAATTGAATAGCCCTGAATACAAGTACAAGGATTGGGATGTGCATCTTGGTACTGAAGTTTGATTTCTGCTTGCAGCCACTGGTAACCATTCTGTTTTTTTATTTCAAAACTATACTTTATTCATAAAAATTTCTCAAATAGACAATTGCAGAACAACAGATCCAAAAATTAGAAACGGTGCCAAAAAAAAATCATTTTTCCTGTTCAATACCATGCTTATTTACACATTACATTCATTACATTCATTACATTTCATTATTTAAAACTATATACATGTTTTAGACTTTTATTTTTCAGTTTCACATACAGTTATGCAGGCCAGGGGTATTCAGCAGTTCCCAGACCCTCGGTCTACCTTGATTGAAAGGTCTTTCCCTGTTGTGCCTTTGCGGAGGCTGCCCCAAGTTTGAGCGTGTCCATTAGCACATAATCCTGGACCTTGAAATGTGCCAATCTGCAACACTTGGTGGAGGACAGTTCTCTCAATTGGAAGATCAGCAAGTTTTGGACATCCTTCACCAAGTTGATGACCTTTCAGCAGCAGTTGATATTTCTCTTGGTCTGCATCCCTGGAAACAGACCATCTTGCACTCCTTAGCAGGATGTTCAAACTCGATACTGGTTAACAGCCTGCTAGCTTAAAGCTAGCCTCCCTCTCTTAACACGGATTTCAGTGAAGCTGAAGCAGCTTCTCGGCCTTTTGGCTAAGATCAAGTGTGATACTGAGATGCTGTGCTTGATTGAAATCATTAGATTACATTCTAGCTTCATTTGAAGCAATTTTTATAAGCGGCATCTCGACCTTTTGGCTAAGATGCGAATGACATCAAACCTTAGAGGAAGAGGTATGCCTATTCCAATCAGCTTGGATCGTGTAGATCAAGCCCAAGACAGGAGGTGAGAGCCTTGTCTTGTCAGCTTGGATCGGGAATGTCTCAACTTGTTGAGACTCTGAATTGGACTTGAATGGATTGAATTGGAATTTTAACAAAATCTTCACAAAAAAAACAGCTGCTGGGAGTCAGGTGTGAGCTGAATGACCTGAGAGTGGCTGGACAGATGAGAAAGTGTAAACCCAGGATTTCTGAAGCTGCATAGAACATAGAACATAGAACATTACAGCACAGAACAGGCCCTTCGGCCTTCGATGTTGCGCCGACCAATATAAAAAAGCAATGACCCTCCAAACTAAACCATTCCCTTCTCTTCCATAAACTTATCAACTAACCTCTTAAACGCCACCAAACTTGGCGCATCTACAACTGCTGCAGGCAGGGCATTCCACTCCGAACCACCCTTTGGGTAAAGAACCTGCCTCTGATATCCGTCCTATAACTATCACCCCTTAATTTAAAGCTGTGTCCCCTCGTGCTAGCTTTCTCCATCCTAGGAAAAAGGCTATCACTGTCCACCCTATCTAAACCTCTAATCATCTTATATGTTTCGATAAGGTCCCCTCTTAGCCGCCTCCTTTCTAACGAAAACAACCTCAAATCCCTCAGCCTCTCTTCATAGGACCTGCCCTCCATACCAGGCAACATCCTGGTAAACCTCCTCTGTACCCTCTCCAATGCCTCCACATCTTTCTTATAATGTGGGGACCAGAACTGCACACAATACTCCAAGTGCGGCCGCACTAGAGTTTTGTACAGTTGCAACATGACGTTGCGGCTCCGAAATTCAATCCCCCTACCAATAAAAGCTAAGACTCCATATGCCTTCTTAACAACCTTCTCGACTTGACTGCCTACTTTCAGGGATCTATGCACATACACACCAAGATCCCTCTGTTCATCAAGACTGCTAAGAATCCTACCATTTGCCCTATACTCTACACATTTATTATTTCTGCCATAGTGCATTACCTCACACTTTTCCACATTAAACTCCATTTGCCACCTCTCGGCCCAGCTCTGCAACTTGTCCAAGCCCCTCTGCAAACTATAACACCCCTCTTCACTATCTACCACTCCACCGACTTTAGTGTCATCTGCAAATTTACTAATCCATCCTTCAATACCCTCATCCAGATCATTTATAAAAATTACAAACAGCAGGGGCCCCAAAACAGACCCCTGAGGGTACACCACTTGTCACCGAACTCCAAGATGAATATCTCCCATCAAAAGCGTTGGGTGAGTTGGTGGAGGAGGGGGAGAGAATGTGTAGTCTCCACAATGGACTAGGAGGCCCTTCAAAAACACAGTGAAAGGACAGTGGGAACAGATAATATTGAGGTCAATGCTAGGACCTTAGCCCAACAATCTGGATGCAGTGTTGTAGAATGTTAGTACCTCACGCAAGTAATAAAGAATGCATCTTCAAACGCCATATCCTATCAATTGCCTCAGCCAGTGCCCAATTCATTAAACGCTCACCTTGAGAATAACACACATCATTCAGAACTCATAATATATATATATGCACCTCACCTTCACATGCTTATCACTATTATAAGCTCTGTTTCCCAGCTTGCATATATGGCTAGCTAGGCAAATATGACTGCCACATCATTCAAATGAAGTGCACGGCAATTACTGGTTAGGATGAATAAAGGGAAGCTAGTGGAGGTGGTGCATTTGGACTTTTGGAAGGTATTCAGTAAGATTGTGTTACAGGATTAAAACACATAAAATTGAGGGTAATTTATGGGGAACAAATACATCTGGATTGTCAATTATTTAACAGACAAAACAAAGAGCATTAATAAATGGGTAATTTTCAGGTTGGCAGGGTTTTACAATTTGAGTAGCATCAGGACCAGTGCTTGGACTTCAAATGTTACAATCTATATCAATGACCTCGATGAAGAGACTACAATATGTCCAAGTTTACTGATAATACAAGATTAGATGGGAAAGTAAGTTGTGAGTAGGATTCAAAGAGGCTACAGGTTAAATGAATAAGCAAGATGGAATATCATTTGGGAGAGAAGAGGTTATTCATTTTGGTTGGGAGAATGGAAAATTAATATGTTTTTTAAACTTGGTCCACAGTAAACATTGGTATTATAGGTGTCCTTACACACAAATCAGTAAATTAGTATTTGGATACAGCAAACAATTAGGAAGGCAAATCGTATATTAGCCTTTACTGTAAAGAGGTTGCGGTTTTAAAAGTCAAAAAGTCTTCCTTCAATTATACAGGGCTTCAGTGCACCTGGATTACTGTGTACCATTTTAATTTCCTCATCTAAGGAAGAATATCCTTGCTTTAGAGAGATACAACACAGTTTCTGGATAATGATTAAAATAGAATCATAAAATCCGTACAGTACAGAAGAAGGCCATTTAGCCCATCGAGCCTACACCAAAAGCAATCCTACACAGGCTGTATTCCCCATTACCATACATATTTACCCTGCTAATCCCCCTCATACTAAGGGTCAATTTAGCATGGCCAGTCATCCTAACCTGCACATCTTCATTCTAAAGGTTATGAATCTTTGGAATTCTTCACTCCAGACGACTGATGATAACTGAAGTCATATACCAGCTCCAGAAAGCTCTATTTCAAGCCCAAGGTTTTAGTCCATGGCCAAAGCAAATCATTTAGCAGTGGATAAATTCACTTTTCTTGAGAGCATAATCTCTTGACTTGTCTATATTAATGAGAGACATCTGAGAATTGCCAAAGCAAATGTAGCCTTCGAAAAACTTTGAATATCAGTCAATAGCAAAGAAAAGTAACTTGCCTGTCAAACTGACAATCTGTAGAACAATTGTCCTGCCAATTCTACTCATGTGAGACTTGGAACATGTATCAGGATCACATGAAGAGGCCCAGATACTTTCACTCGAATTGCCTTCAGAAGCTTATGAATATCAGCTGGCTGGACAAAATAGCAAACACTGACATGTTCACCTGAACTGACCTGCCAAACATCCACAACCAATGTCAGTCACAGCTGAGTTGAGCAGAATGCCTAACACTTTCTTTCTAAGGCAAATCTTTAAGGGAGAGCTTGAATCTGGGATGTGCTCTTGTGGCAGTCAAATGAAAGATTACTGAGACATTCTGAATGAGTTTTTTAAATCAACTTTGAGTACCAGGAGAAATTTTCCAAACTTGCAACCAAATAAAATAAATTTTAGCGCTTTTTGTGAAAATAGCGCGTCTATTTCATTAAGTTGTCTTTCTTTTACCTTCCTTCCTGTGAAGAATGCTCAGCAGCAACCTGGGAATGAACCAACTGCACATCTTTTCCTTCTTCCTTGTGGGAAAATGCTCCATGACGACATGGCTGAGTTTGGTAACTTAGCTTGTGGGAAATCATTGCACTAACCAATGTCCTGCCATTTTGTGACCCAGCACAGTGGGTATCTAGTTATAGGGCAAGGAATATAATGAGAGTCATGTCTCAGCAATCCTCCCACGATGTAGCATTATGATCATTAGAATGTTGCATTAAAAATACAGTTTATCAGAAACAATCCAAGTCTGCATTATCACATCTGCATTAGGCACAATACAACACTCGGTGGAAAGCAAGTTGCAAGGGTATAGAGTCTACAAAGTGTTATAAGTAGATTAACTGAGTGGGCAAAAAAAAAGGAAGATGGAATATATATGAGAAAATGAGCCTGCCCATTTTGGCAGGAAGAATAGAAAAACAGAATAGTATTTAAGTGGAGAGAGACTGCAGAATGCTGTGGTACAGAGGGTATCTGGATGCCTTTGTACATGAATCATAAAAAGAAAGCTTAGGGGTGCAGCAGAAAATTAGGATGGCGACTGGATTATTGGTGTTATTGTGACAGGCTGGAGTGTTAAAGTGGGAAAGTCTTCTTCCAACTATACTGAAAATTAGTCCGATCACATCTAGTTTACTTTGTGCAATTTTAGTCTCTAAAATACTTGCTATTGGAAATAATTCAGAGAAATATGACTTGGTGGATTCCTTGGATGAAAGGGTTATCTTACAAGGAAAGGCTAAGCAAATTGGACCTATACACAATGGAGTTTGGAAGAATAGGAGAGAAATATGTCAAAACATGTAAAGTTTTAAGAGGGCTTGACAGAGTAGATTCTGAGAGGATGTTTCTCCTCATGGGAAATCTGGAACTAAGGGGCATCATTTCAGAATAAGGAATCTCCCATTGTGGATGAAGTTGAGGAGAAATTTCTTCTCTCAAACAGTAATTAATCTTTGGAATTCTCTCCCAGAGTGCTGGGGAAAGTCTGAAAGACACGCTGTTTGGTGCATTTGCGATGCTAAAATTCTCCCTCAGTGTATCCGATCAGGTGGCAACTAGGGGATTTTCACAGTAACTTCATTGCAGTGTTAATGTAAGCCTACTTGTGACAGTAAGAAATAAACTTTAAACTGTGAAGCCTGGATCATTTAATATATTCAAAGTTGAGGTAGACAGACTTAATCTACAAGGGAGTAAAGTGATAAAGTAGCAGATTTGTGCAATCTGCAAGGCTATAGAACAAGTGCTGGAAAGTGGGATTGAAATGAGTGGCTAGTTTCTTGTTTCTATTTATTCTTGGCTGGTGCAGACACAATAGGCTAAATTGCCTCTTTCTGCACTATAACTTTGCTATAGTTCGAAGGCCATGATCAGTTTCAAAATGTAGTCAATGTTGTAAAATAGGAAATGTTGCAGCCAAATTGTACACAGCAAACTGCTAATGATTGGCGATGTGATAATAGCAAGATAATCTGTTTTTATAATGCTGATTGGAGGACAAATATTGGTGAGGACACCAGGGAAATTCTCCTGCTTTTCTTCAGAATAGTGCCATGGGATCTTTTATATCCACCAGAGCAGGCAGCTGGAACCTCAGTTTAACATTTAACAGGCAGGGGTGTTTCCCTCCAGTTAGGGATCATTTCAGCAGTCGAGGGATTCAACTTCTGATGTTCAGGTAAGCATTTGCCATTGCGGCCTTCAAGACACACAACAACACACAATCACCAAGCAGAAACTGATAGTCAAATTCCGCACACAAAAACTGGGATCTTGAGTTCACATCAGACTCCGTGTAACCCCCACCATCCTGTCTGGGTTTGCAAAACCTTACTAACTGTCCTGGTTTGAGAAAACTCACACCTCTTTAACCTGTGACTATCCGTCTCTCCACTTGCACTGTCAGTACCTGGAAAGACTTGATTACCTGTGAAGACTTGCATTCCAATCATTTTTCACATTTCAATCTGTAATTATCTTGCAGTTGTGTCTTTGACTATATACACCATGTTTGTGAACCTACCTCTCCACTCATCTGATAAAGGAGCAACGCTCCAAAAGCTTGTGCTATCAAATGAACCTGTTGGATTTTAATCTGGTGTTGTGAGACTTCTTAGAGTAGAAAGACAAGGGTTATAAAAAGACCTTGCAGAGTAACCTAAATCAAAACACTCTCTGTTAAAGCCATTCACATAAACAGACAGATATCTATCTATTCCTTAATTGATTAGACACTCAATTACAATACTCTGTTTTTAATCTCGTTACAGTGTTACGTACCTGAAGCCTGTCTCCAGTTTAAAGATCAGTTCCATGTTCAAGTTAAATATGCCTGCCAAGAACGACAGACCAGAAATATTGGGTAAGTAATTTGAGACATGAAGTGAAAGATATCCAACACTTGGCTCAATCAGCTTCTTTGAAGGACAATTTAATTAAAAGTTAACAGTATTCCTTCTGTTAATTCATGGAACCTGAGTTTAAAGAAAATGGTTAGTTGATTAATTACTTTTTTTGAGTATTTGTAGGCAATGCCTGCTCAACAACTATTCTACTGAATAAATGAGAGCTTTATTTGTGCTGAGCAACGAATATCAAGTTACCTCAAAGGCCAAGAGCCTAACAACATTATACTGAGAAGATAATGTCACTGAGTTATGACATGGTGCTTTTATATGCTAAATTATGTAGCACGGTGGTTAGCACTGATGCCTCACAGCACCAGGAACCTGGGTTCAATTCCAGCCTCAGGTCACAGTTTGTGTGGAGTGTACACATTCTCCCCATATCTGTGTGGGTTTCCTCCGGTTGCTCCAGTTTTTTCCCACATTCCAGAAATGTGCTGATTAAGTTGATTGGCATGCTAAACTAAATTGGTGTCAGGGGATTAGCAAGGTAAATTTGTGGGGTTACAGGAATTGGACCTGGATAGGATTGTGGTCAATGCAGACTTGATGGACTGAATAGCCTTCTTCTGTATTGTCAGGATTCTATGTATGGACCTGTTATGAAGAGCAGGGAAATGGCACTAATTGAATACTCTTTCAAAGAGCTAAAACAGACACATGCATTGAGGTTGAATGATTAGAAATGTGGTCTAAGGGGCATGTTTTAAAAAGTAACTTCAAAGAGGAAAGTCAGGTACATAAGTGAGAGGTTTAGGAAGGGAATTCCAGAGCTTGGGCCTCAACAGCTGAAGGCATCAAAGGAATACACAACCCTGCACCCTGAGGAAACCTATGCAGACACGGGGAGAATGTGCAAACTCCACACCGACAGTGACCCAGATCCGTGGCAGTGAGAGGCAGCAAAATTAACCACAATTCCTGGTATTTATGGCTATTTTTGATTCTTTTCATAAAATGGCTTTGTATTCCTACCAGAAATAAGGATACAAAATTGTCACTAAATAGCCAAATAGCAGCTAAAAGCTGAAATAAACTATAGATACAAAAGTCATATTCACTTTCAATTGCCTCATTCTATCAGCTTTCATTCTTTCAATTTGCGTTGTTGGACATTGAAATGAAGCTCATTATTTACGTAATGTACAGGCAGGTTTATATTTATCAGTTTTCCTCAAAAATATTAGTAGTAACACTAATACCATACACTTGCGAAAGATTGATGAAACAACGCACATTCCATAGGTTTTCGTAAGGTGGGTGTCAAAGCTGGAGAATTGGCAAGGCTGCCAATTCACGATTAAAGAGAGTTTTTTTTTGGAAACCATTTTATTGTCAGAGGATATGCAAATGTCTCTAGAGTGATGGATTGTGCAGGAGAGCTGCAGGGAAGAAAGACATAGAGGACACCAGGGATTGGAAGATGCAAGCAGGAATAAAAATCCCTTCACATAACAGTAAAGCTTTGTTATGTTGTTGTCCCTACAGACAGAAAATGTCAAAGGTCGTGGTGGTTGGGGATCTATATGTGGGGAAGACGTGCCTTATTAACAGGTGAGTATTTGCATGCCCCATTTATTACGATAAACGGAATCTGGGGAAAATCTAACGTGTTCACATTGCACAGACACAAAGTTATTTTCCTGTAGTTAAAAAGAATAATTATATAATCACAAGATCATAGTATTGTTACTGTGCAAAATGAGGCTGTTTGGCCCGTAATGTCCACACCGACTCTCCAAGTGAGCATTATGACATACTGCCATTCCCCTGCCTTTTTCCACACTCCTGGACATTCAAATAATTATCTTGAATGCCTCAATTTCACCTGCCTCCACCATACTACCAGGCAGTGCACTCCAGACCCAAACCGCTTGCTGAGTTCTCACAACACATTTGCTTGTTTTGAAATCACTTTAAATCTGTGCGTTCTCATTCTTGATCCTTTTTTGAGCAGAAAAAGTTTCTCCCTATCTATTCTGTCCAGCCCCTCATGATTTTGAACACCTCTGTCAAATTTCTCCTTCTTCTCAAGGAGAACAGTCGTAACCTCTCCAATCTCTCCTCATGACTGAAGTTTCTCATCCCTGGAACCATTCCTTTAAACCCCTTCTCTACTCTCCAAGTGCATTCACATCCTTCCTAAAGTGTGATCAGCTGGGCAGGGGAAAGCATCTCATCAGCTGTATGGAGTACAGAACTACTATCAGTCCCAGAGTCCATGTGTCCCCAACAGCCGCAGTGGACCAACAATAGTTGCCAAAGTAACTCGAGCTACGGGAATTGACACTCTGGTCGACAAGAAACATCACTCAAATGAACAATCAATGTCAATACTCACGGATTTGATTTGGAGACCTGCACAATTTAAAGACTGTGGGCAATGCATGTGCAGAGACAAATTAGGAGAACAAGTAGTTGTTAATCCATGAGGACAGTGGGTGAAGAGTGGGTAACTTGGCTAACACATCACCTAGGATCGTGCATGAAAATATGTCTTTTGCTTGTTAGGAAAAAGAGGATGTTTACATCTCTTGCTCGGTATGAAGAGTGGAGAGTTTGATTTTAGGAAATGCTATCTTATGAAGTATATTACATGATTAACTGGCTTTCCATTGTCATGTACCTCTGACATGAGGTAGGCTGCCTGTAGTCTGCCATTTCAAATGCATTAAATAAAGGTTCTCACTGTATACACACTGAAGTACAGCTGTCCATATAAATGAAACAGAGGGAGTGTGATATTGGCTAGCCATTTCCTATAAGACTTAGATTATGAGGGGAGATTCCACAAAATAAGATTGTTTTCCCTGAAATTTAGTAGGTTAAGGAGTGATTTGATCTACGTTTTCAATGTATTGAGGCAAATAGGTCGGCAACAAATGCTGGCTTTGTCAGCGATGTCCATGTGCCATGAATGACATAGGGTAGATGGAGAGAAACTATGTCTCGGATGCTACGGGTATCTAGGACTTGGGGGGTCAAGTCTAAAAAGTAGAGTCCCATCTTTCAGGAGTGATGTTAGGAAAAACTAGTACACAAGAAAATGATAAAAATTTAAAACTATCTTCCCTAAACAATTGATGCAAAATAAATTGTAAACTTTGACACTGTGATTGATAGATTTTTGGTATCCAAAGATATTAAGGGATAAGATGGATTTTGATTGCAGATCAGCCGTGCATGATTTCATTGAATGGTGAACAAGCTCGAAGGACTAAGCAACCTAGTCTTATTGCTTTGTTCCTAACCTTGATTAGTATTTGCACCCACCACTAATGAGAACACGATTACGGAGGAGTTGAGGATGCGGGTTGGGACTGCCTATTCTGGGAGATCTCTCTTCCGTGATCTTAATGTGCTGTGCTGAGAGATTAGGCATAGCAGTGTACATGTGGATTGTGACTTAACCAGACTAGGATCAGGGCCTAGAGAATCACAGATCACAAGAAAAATTTATATCATAACAGTTTTTGTGTGACCGTCAATGTAATCAAACACTTGGGATCTTCCCCATGGAAATCCTACACCAACTTTTCGAAGATTATTTATGGAAGGATATTAAAATATTCTCTAATTACTGAAGACCTCACTACATGCTTCTTCACTTAACTCTCTCGACATTATGGAGGAGGAACCACACATCGGGTAAAGGAACCACATTACACGAAAAAACTCATGGGATGGGGAGAAACCTGGAGGTGGAATGAGGTCACAAACCAGGAAGATGGAGAAATCAAAAAGAGTAACAAAGTGGCAAGAGAAGGAGTTCCTTAGTGGGAAGAAAGGCCTGGCAATTAAGGGTCCCACAATAAGAGTTGGAGCACAAGCCTGGCATTCTGTCATGGATCAGTGCAAAAGATGTGTTTCTATTCCTGTATATGATTAATTATTTGATTCCAAACTAATAATTCACTGAAGTTTTAGTTCTTTGTTTCACCTCCATGTATTTATTTTCATCAAGTTAAGTACTATAGATTGAATATCCTTTATCCAAAACCGTCTGGGCTGACTGGGGAATCAGATCATTTCAGTTTCCAGAAAGATAGACTTACATTACCACAGCCTAAGCCTGATAGATTTATAGTCTAAAGTAAATAAAATGGTTATAAGTGTGAGGTATATCATTGAATAATAAATACAGGCTCCCTGTAACAAGTTTCTTTTTTACGTGTCCTTCACAAAAGTTGTAGATTAAACAGTGCAGACAAATGACTTGTCATGCTAAAGTTCGATGAAGTTCAGAAAAAGGGCTTTTTTTGGGTGTGCTCTGTTTTTAAATTACAGATAAAGAATTCTTTTAATGGGGCCTTCCCATTTTATCAAAATAATATTCAATTTGATCCTTTTTTAAATTTCAGATTTTGTAAAAATGTGTTTGACCGAGACTACAAGGCCACAATAGGAGTTGATTTTGAAATTGAGCGATTTGAAATTGCTGGAACCCCATACAATCTACAAATGTGAGTATATAGTAAAATCTACATTACCAGAACTTTAAAGTTTTGCCTATTTAATTATAAATTGTCATAATATTGAAAATCAAATTATTTTTGTGTGGATAAAAGCAAATTACTGCAGATGCTGGAATTTGAAACCAAACGAGAAAATGCTAGAAAACCTCAGCTGGTTTGCACTCTTTTCTCTCCTTACAGATGCTGCCAGACCTGCTGAGATTGTCCAACGTTTTCTCTTATGGTTTCATATGGATATATTCTTTGGAAGATGAGTTGAGTCTGCTGTTTCTTCTCTCAGCAGCTAGTGACTTCAGTGAAGGATGCCCCATCAAATGTAATACCAGGACAGACAGTGTAGTTTAGAGGTTAACCAGCAAAGAGTCTATTTCCGAGGCCTCAAAATGATAGCAGGAGCCTTGAATACATAACTAGACTGAAGTGCACTGACCACCTTATCGAGAAGGACAAAAAGTGGGTATCCGTCGTTTATTCCTCTGCATTTGCAAATAAAGAGTCTAACATCAGTTTGAGGTTCCTGCCACAAATATTGTATTTTCTTGCTGGAGCAATTACTACTTGGGGAAGCCAGGCCAGTGGAACTAACTCTCACTCTCCTGTTATTCATCCCAGACCATCCCCCAGCCTTAGTTACCTGAGCACTGCTGCAACTCTACCAGTAGCCCTTTTTTTTCACACTTCTCCTGGTCTTACCTAATGAATAATTGCACTGTGCCAGCTCCATGATATCACCATCTCAGAAGCCTCAAATCTCATCATTCTGGCACAGGATACTGGTCCACCATGCCCAACCAAGCGTATCTAAATTGCTAGACCAGTGAAGAGCTTAGCTGTGACAGTGCATCAGCATCAATCTATCATCTTGTGACTATAGTGTTACCAAGGTTAGGATATCAAATTAATACACTTGACAACATGCTTGAAAGCTACTTTTGTTTGTGCAGTTTGAATTGAAGTTGCCTATAATTAATTTTATTTGGGACATTTTTTCAACAAAATTGAATCTTTTATTATATTTTAAATCTTGTTAAGTCCATGCCAAGTATTCTGAGATTATGGAGTGATTTATGGGTCTACACTTTTCCCAATTTCTACTTCTTACTTTGAAAGTTAAGATAATGCAGTTGTAGTTTGTTGAAGAATTTCACTGAAATTAGAGCAGAGACTTAAGATATATACCACCAGAAAATCTAATGTGTTTTGAAATCCAACCCAGGCTGCTGTCTCTCACTTTTCACCCTTCTGCATTAGTATAGTGTCCTCTCTAAAATGAGGTTTTGGGTAGGTGGTCTTCACCTTTATTCGCTTTATTATTGTCACATGCATTAATATGGAGTGAAAATTATTGTTTCTATATGGACAAAGCATACTGTTCATAGAGAAAGAAACAAGCAAGTGCAGAATGTAGTGTTACAGTCGTAGCTGGGGTGTAGAGAAAGATCACCTTAATGCAAGATAGGTCCAGTCAAAAGTCTGACAGCAGGGAAGAAGCTGTTCTTGAGTCGGTTGATATGTGACCTCAGACTTTAGTATTCTTTTCCCAAAGAAAGAAGGTGGAAGAGAGAATGTCCAAAGTGCATAGGATCCCTAAATATGCTGATTGCATTGCCAAGACAGCAGGAAGTGTAGACAGAATCAATGGATGGAAGGCTAGTTTGCGTGATCGATTGGGCTACATTCACGACCTTTTGTAATTCCTTGTGATCTTGGGCAGAGCAGGAGCCATACCAAGCTTTTGCAATAACCTAACTTTTAGTCAGAATTACATTACAATAGAATCAAAGAATCCCTACAATGCAGAAGAAAGCCATTCGGTCCATCAAGTCTGTACCGATCATAATACCACCCAGGCCTTATTCCTATAACCCCACATATTTACCCTGTTATTTACCTGATGCTCAGAAATATTCAGAAATGTATACGGTTATGGCATTGACTGGGGGCAGGGACGATTGAGCAGGCACATTCTGATTGTGTAAAAGCCGTTTTGGATCTCCAGCTCGATTCTCCATTGCCTCTACAGTTCCCACACTCCTAAAATGGAAGTGAAAATTGCCCCCCCACTATCTCCGCTCATCTATTTGGCTGTCCACAGATGCTGCCAGACCTGCTGAGTTTATCCAGCATTTTCTGTTTTATTACAAAGTACACATTGACTGGTTATTATCTCACTGCTGTTTATGAGATCTTGCTGCATGCAAATTGATTGTTGTGTTCCCAACATTACAACAATGTTCAAAAAGTTCAAAAATGCTTCAATGCATATAAGGCATTTTGGAGCATCCTGTGGTTGTGAAATTCAGTATGTAAATGCAAGTCTTTTCCTGTTAACACTGGTTGTTTGAAACAAGACATCAGGATTTTCACCCATCCCCACTAAAACTCTTTGCATTTCCAAGTAAGAAAGTTCACACCTATCCCAAAATCCTGGAAAATCAGGTACTGTTAACCCTTCCTAGTTTGGTTACTTCCTGGGTTTTATTACATAGAGAGAAGATGAGTCTTTCTAGAGCATTTGCCATCCTGCATTTCCTCACTGCGTTCACTGAGTAACTAGGCCAATGTTCAATGCCTGTGGTGGTAGCATTTCAGTGTGGCAAAAACGCTAGAATAAAACAGAATCTATTCACTTACAGTTAAATCAAACCACCAGTTTGCAGTCAGTCTCTTCAAACAATTAATCTGTGGTTATTTGTATTCATTTTTAGCTGGGACACAGCAGGGCAGGAGAAATTCAAGTGCATTGCTTCTGCATATTATCGAGGCGCTGAAGGTAAGCCCAGATTAGCAGAAGGCAAAACAAAGTGATTGTTATGAGGTTCTTTAATGTCATTACTTAAATAATGTTTTAAATTTGTGTTTCCAGCCATTATAATAGCCTTTGATTTGACTGATATACGGACCCTGGAACACACAAAGTAGGTCTTGAATTTTCATCATTGTGTGCATGTACTGAATTTTATTTTCAATTCTGTTTACTACAGTTATTATAACCCAGCTTATCTGTATTTGTTTTTATTGGTGACCAGTAACAAGAAAAATGAGGTTGTAAAATTTGTTACCATTAGCAACAGTAGACAGCACAATCCGCACTAGCCAGTGCCAGGAGTGTGTTAAGTGCTGCTGACTTCAGGTGCATAAGCTCCTGGGGAAGGCCCATTAAGATGCTGAAGGAGGAAACACCATCAAAATAGCAGATGAGCTAATCGTAGCTGATGGTGTCCATAGCTTGCAGCAGTGATGCAGCCACAAGACAGGAGAGGTCAATGACAGGATGATGATGGACTATCCCAAACTCAACACCTAAATTAGCGATCCAAATTTGTAAAGTTATAAGAAATAGGAGAAGGAGTAGGCCATTCAGCCCATTGATCCTGCTCTGACATTCAATAAGATCGTAGCTGATCTGGGCATTAAATTTCTTGCAAAAGCCCCATATCCTTTGACTCCCTTAAAGATCAAAAGAGAATAAATTCAATAGCCCTGCCTCCACAGCTCTCTGTAAAAGAGAATTCCAAAGGCTAATCACTTCCTGAGAGAAGAAATTCCTCCTCATCATTATCTTAAATGGGAGGACCCTTACTTAAACTGTGTGTCCTAGTTCTAGATTCCTATGTGAGAAATTCCTCTCAGAATTTATCATCAAGCACATTCAGAATCCTATATGTTGCAGTGAGATCATTTTTGTTCTTTTAAAACCCAATGAATATGCATAAGTATGCAATCTTACCAACCTGCTCAACCTTTACTCATAAGACATCCTTTTTATCTCAGGAATCATCCTAATATCCCATCTCTAAACTGCTTCCAGTGCAACTTTTTCATTCCTTAAATAAAAGACCAAAGCAAGTACAGTATCTCAAGTGCAAAGAGATATGGGCAGGTTAGCTGAGTAGACAACAAGATGGCAGATGGAGTACAATATAAGAAAATGTGAAGTGTTTCACTTTGAGCATAAGAATAAAAAAGCAGAATATTTTTTAAAATGTCAGAAACTATTAATTGTTGATTTCAGAGAGACTTGGATATGCTGATTCACAAGGGTAGCAAGAAGTTAGTGTGCGACAAGGAGTTAGAAAAGCAAGTGCCATGTTGACCTTTATCGCAAGGAAATTGGAGTACAAGAATAAAGAAGTTTTGCTACAGTTGGACTGGGTTATGGTGAGATTACAGCTATGTTTTGGTCTCCACATTTAGGAAAGCATATCCTTGCATTGGAGATGGTACAGCGAAGGTTTACTAAACTGGTCCCTGGGTGGGATGAGGTGGTTGCCAGTGATCAGAGGCTGAGTAAATTGTTTATGTTCTGTGGAATTTGGAAGAATGACATGTGATCTCATTGAAACCTACAAAATTCTGAAAGAACTTGATAGGGTGGACGCTGAGAGATTGTTCCGGCTGGTCAAGGAGTCTAAACATGGGGGCACGGTCTCAGAATGGGGAGACAATTATTTAAGGCAGAGGAGGAGAAATTAATTTACTCAAAGTTGATGAATCTTTGAAATTTTCTATACCAGAGGGTTGTAAATGCTCCATTGTTGAATACATGAAAGGCTGGGGCAGACAGATTTTTCGTCTCTCGGGAAATCAAGGGATATGGGGAGTAGACAGGTAAGTGGAGTTAAAGCTAATAATCGTGATCAGATTGAATACAGAGCAGGGTCATTGGGCTCTGTGGCCTATTCCTGCTGCTATTTTTTAAGTTCTTATGCTTTTGTGTAGGCGCAGTCTTACCAATATTCTGTACAATTGTCAGAATCTTCCCTACTTCTATCGTTCATCTCCTTTGCAATAAATGCCAACATTCCATTTGCCTCCCTGATTACTTGCTGTACCTGCAAGCTGACATTTTTGTGATTCATGTACAAATATACCCAGATGCCTCTGTAACATTCCATTCTGCAGTATCTTTCCATTTAAATAATATTGTTTTTCTTTTCTTTTCCTGCCAAAATAGGCAATGTCACATTTTCCCACGTTATATCTCTTTTGATGGCGCTCCAACAATATGTAACCGATAGTGATAATAAACCAGAAGTACCAAAAATGACTTGTGTTGGCTTAATACTAATTTGATTCCCTTCCCTCAGCAGGTTTGCTTTGTCTGGCAAAATCATTTCCCACCTAATAGATGTTCAAGGGGGGAGGAGAGAGAGGAAGAAGGGAAAACTACAGTTGAATCTCTGTTAAGGCTGCAAATTCAAATTAAGGTCTTCCAAAAGAAATGTTTCAATATAGAAAATTATGATAAGCTCCTATAAAAACACAACTATTTAATGTGAAAATCCAAAGTAACCTGTCTTTATGGTCAAGATTTTCTCACCTCTCCTATCACACTCGCTACAGTATGCATCTCTTTGTTTCCCTTGGAATATTTTTCTACTGGAAAGTATTTACAAGGGTGAACATTATTATTGATGTTAATTCTTTACAATGCAGAAGTGCCTTGCAAATCTATGTAAAGAAGTAAATGTCAATGCTTACAATCAGTCTGTTACACAGACAAAAGTTTTACCTGAAGTCTTACTTCGAACTTGCTTAGTTTTAATTTGTGTCCATGATAGCATGAATAACTTCATTACCCACCGCCCCCCCCCATTACGATATAAAGGTCAGTTAGACCACTCATTGTTCTTCATTTTAAAATGAGAGTAAGTGTAAATTCCTTAACCTTTTCTTATAACTTAAATGTTGGTGCCTGCAATCATTTTGTTTACTCTCTTATCATTTTCTCAAAGACAATAATATTCTTTCTTGTTATAGGCAGTGGCTGGAAGATGCGCTGAAGGAAAATGAACAGGGTTTAAGTACGATTTTTCTCGTGGGCTCTAAGAAAGACTTATTGGTGAGTAGTAATTATTTTGCCAGTAGCTTGGAGGTTCAACAGGCATAGGTCACTCATAACATAGAACATTACAGCGCAGTACAGGCCCTTCGGCCCTCGATGTTGCGCGGGCCAGTGGACCCTCGATCCTAAACTACTCCAATATCATCCATATGCCTATCCACCGAACATTTGAATGCCCCCAAAGTAGGCGAGTCCACAACTGCTGCAGGCAGGGCATTCCATGTCCTCACCACCCTCTGTGTGAAGAACCTGCCTCTGACATCCGTCCTATAACTACCACCTCTTAATTTAAAGTTATGTCCCCTCGTGTTGGTCATCACCATCCGAGGAAAAAGGCTCTCACTATCCACCCTATCCAATCCCTTGATCATCTTATACGCCTCAATTAGGTCACCGCGTAACCTTCTTCTCTCTAATGAAAATAACCTCAGGTCCCTCAGCCTTTCCTCATAAGGCCTTCCCACCATACCAGGCAACATCCTGGTAAACCTCCTCTGCACCCTTTCCAATGCTTCCACATCTTTCTTATAATGCGGCGACCAGAACTGTACGCAATACTCCAAGTGCGGCCGCACCAGAGTTTTGTACAGTTGTAACATAACCTCACGGCTCCTAAATTCAATCCCTCTACCAATAAAAGCTAACACACCGTACGCCTTCTTAACAACTTTATCAACCTGGGTGCCAACTTTCAAAGAGCTATGTACTTGTACCCCAAGATCCCTCTGCTCGACAACACTATTAAGGGTCCTTCCATTAGCCCTATATTTCATATGCCT
The DNA here is from genome assembly GCA_024679065.1 of Sphyrna mokarran. Classification (NCBI taxonomy): domain Eukaryota; kingdom Metazoa; phylum Chordata; class Chondrichthyes; order Carcharhiniformes; family Carcharhinidae; genus Sphyrna; species Sphyrna mokarran. The sequence continues at coordinate 6,642,716 of JAGIQG010000020.1, forward strand.
GTTATTCCTACCAAAGTGAATCACCTCACACTTATCCGTATTGAATTCCATTTGCCACCTCACGGCCCAGCTCTGCAACCTAACGTCTTCCTGAGAGACAACGGCAAGTTTATATTCCATGAATCCACAACCACTCCTCCAGGGTAGTGCTTCAGCAATCCTTGTCATCTGTTCGAGGGCAGATTGTTGGAGTGCTGTGAGCGCTTTCAAGCTCTTTTAAACATTGGTATCCAAAACCATGATGGCGCACTCTGCATAACTTCCAGTGTGCGGACATTTGGCAGAAGCTGTGTGTGCTATTATGGAACCTGAGGCCTCAGCCATTATGCTTGGGTCCATAAGTGTGAAAACAAAGTTGGCCACCGCTTCCATGCTAGAAAGGGTGGGCTCAAAACTTTATGCAAAGTGGATTCCTTACCGCTCTTTGGCATCACATGCAAACTTTCCTGCAGGCTTTTGATTTTGTTGTGTATGTCCATCAGTCTTTTTCTGTAACCTGGACCATTAAGTTTTCATGAGTCCTCTGCAGGAAAACTATTGTATAACATCATCCTCTAGTGAAGTGCCACTTTGCTTTCTTTATTCCCTAACTTTGGCTGCAGTGCAGTTGTGCTTGGTGTCTCATCATGTGCAGGTCTTACCTCTCTGTTAAGAGGTGCAGGTTATATTTAAACAGTGTATGCTATCTTTAAATGGCTAGCAAGTAATAATAATGGGCTCCCTGCTGACGCACACAACCAATGAATAGCATAGCAGTCACTACAAGAAGCATGGAGCAGAAAGGAGTCGTATTGCCCACATTACATGGAACAAGTGCAGAGTAATTACGCATCATAATCCACACACGTATTTTTGGGATCTATCCAATTTTGACTGTGAGATGTAGCTATGAAAATAATGAGGGCATACGTAGGAAAATCAGTTGTCCCCTGATGTTACAGGCTGGGTTACCTCAGCCATTTAAAAGTACCCTGTAAAGCCAAGCTGGCCAGCGTGTCTCATATTATGAATATTTTTAAATGCTAACAGTAGGTGAATCGCTTCTGACAGGTGCTGCTAACACTTTGGTTTTCCCACTGGCAGGAATACTTGGAGAGCAGTTGAGTGAACTGCATCCAAGATCTTTTACAAAGTTTATTTGCAAAGTAAAGTCACAAAATTGCACTGTACTGAGCTCCCAGGAAGATTGATGTACTGATCGATTTTAAAAACAAAAGAAAAAAACTGCCAAATGAATAAAAATATTGACAAATCATGTATTCACTTCATCATATATTTCTTGCCCACTTTAACAGATGTACTTAGTTGTTTTCAGTTTCCATTCCAAATGCCATTCTGTAGCTATGTACTATAGCTTTCCCTGATAACTGTTTGAGAGGCCAAACCAGAATGTTTGTAATATGGATGTTATATTTAGCCCTGAGATGAGGTTCTGAACATTATTGATGCCATCACTAACTCCATAACATCACTCAGTTTCATCCTTGCCTCTGCTCCTCTGCTGCTACAGTCATCATTCATACTTTTGGTATCTAAAGTTGACTTTTCATTGCAATCCTGGCTGCCCCCTCACACTTTACACTGTATAGACCTGAGGTCATTCAAAACTCTGCTGTCCATGTCCTAACTTGCACCAAATCCCAAGATTTGGTGTTCACTGACCAACATTAGCTTCCAGTGAAATGACATTTTAGTTTTAAAATTCTTGCCCTTGTTTTCAAGCCCATCCGTGGCTCCTCCCTACCACTATAATATTCACTAGTGTCATAAGTCTCCAAGATATCTGTGCTGATCTAATTCTAGTCCCTTGAACATCTCCAGTTTTAATCACTGCACCATTGGCATTCATGCCTTCAATTGCCTCAAGCCAAAGCATTGGTATATCAAAATCTCTCTGTCTACATCTACATCTGTCTGTCTCTCTACCTCACTTTCCTCTTTTACAATGCTCCTTAAAACCTACCTCATAGATCTTTTGTTCATCCGACCTAAAATCTCCACATATGACTCTTTTTTTAATGTGTTTATCCACCAGTCACAGGCTGAATATGAACGAACAGAAGCTGATGCCATTAAAATAGCATCTGAGATGCAAGCAGAGTATTGGCCTGTGTCTTCTAAAACAGGTGAGTGTTTGGAAAAGCATTCACAGCTGTAAGTGTGCACTGCAGAATTAGTAGGCACGCACAAACAAGATTTTGTATTTGTATAGCATTTGTGTATATTGCAAAATGTCCCAATGTTCTTAACATTTGATTTGATTTATTATTGTCATATGTATTAACATAGAATGAAAAGTATTGTTTCTAGCACACTATACAGACAAAAACATACTGTTTGTAGAGAAGGAAACAAGAGACTGCAGAATGTAGTGTTACAGTCATCGTTAGGGTTTGGAGAAAGGTCAACTTAATGCAAGCTAAATCCATTCAAAAGTCTGACAGCAATAGGGAAGAAACTGTTCTTGAATCATTGGTACCTGACCTCAAACTTTTGTATCTTTTTCCCAAAGGAGGAAGGTGGAAAAGAGAAAGTCTAGGGTGTATGGGGTCCTTAATTATGCTGCTGCTTTGCCAAGGCTGTGGGAAGTGTAGACAGAGTCAATGGATGGGAGGCTGGTTTGAATGATTGATTGGGCTGCATTCACAATTTTTTGTAGTTCCTTGCGATCTTGGGCAGAATAGGAACCATACCAAGCTGTGATATAACCAGGAAGAATGCTTTCTATGGTGCATCTGTAAAAGTTGGTGAGTTGTAGCTGACATGCCAAATTTCCTTAATCCTTTGAAGAAATAGAGGTGTTGATGGGCTTTCTTAACTACAGTGTTGGCATGGGGGGACCAAGACAAGTCATTGATGATCTGGACACCTAAAAACTTGAAATACTGGAAGGAAGGTGTCCCTTGAGAAACATGGGACAAAAAGCCAAAATGAGGGATCATCCCTTCAAATATGGGGGAGGCTTAGTTAGGCAGCTTTTTCATCTATAATAGAGTCAAGAGTTATGGAAGCAAGGCAGGAAAGTGGAGTTCAGAGCACATTCAAATTAGCCATGCTCTTGATGAACAACAAATCAAGCTTGAGGGGCCAAATGGCTATGCTTGCTTCTAATGCTTATGTTTTTATGGACATCCAGGAGTTGGAGCTTATTGGGTTGATGTGCATGGGGGATAGGTATTGAGCAGATATATAACGGGCCATTCCTGCTACCCAACCCTCTGCCCCATTCTACCCTTCAATTCCTGAATCCTTTCCAAATGTAGTCATGCAGTTTCACTTTCCACACATTATAAAATTTCTCCTTCTGATTATTAATCTCGGTGCCGTGTTCATCCAGTAAACACTTAATACATCAAACTTTTCTTTCATTCACGTAAGTAACTGGGAGAAATTTTTGCTGGCATTTTGCCTGCATAAATATTTTTCCGGGAAACAAATTCCAATTTACACTGAGTAATTTGAGCAGACATATGGGTGGAAAATGTAATATGCCCATTTTGAAATTAAATTAATTCACAAATTACATGACCAGTTTACAGTAATTGGGTAATTTGTTCCCCAGTGGAGCATTCTGACAGCAAACATTTTCTTCCCTGGTGTATTGTAAGCCATGTGCTTTTCAAGATTTGTAGCAAGTCTGTTTGAATGTCTTCATCCATGCTATGCTGGGTTTCTGCCAGGATTACACTGTCATTCTGCAGGGCTGTGGGTGTGCCTGACTTCTCCAAGACATATTATTGTCTCATTATTTCAATTGTTGGGACCCTGTTTTATTTGTTAAGTAGTTCATTATTCAACAGAAGAAACTGCCCCTAGAAAGCATTCCCAAGACAGTGTTGCCACAATATCGAAATCCAGGCATTCCCCAATACCTTATCCTGCAGTTTTGTTCTATCTACCATACAATAAGTAACAACAACTTGCATTTATATAGCACATTTAACATAGTGAAACATCCCAAAGTGCTTCACAGGAGCACTTGAGAAAACTATGTGGCACCAAGTCACTTTGACATATTAGGGCCATTATCAGAAGGTTGATCAAAGAAAGTTGGCACAAAAAAAGTCGTTGACGAGGGATGGAATTTTCCCACACCCCACCATAGGAATCATAGCAGGAAGGGCTGACCACACAAAGGTCCATTGACCTCACATGGGATTTTCTGGCCTTGGGCACGACAGGGATTCTATGATACTTGCATGTTAAAAGGCAGAAGCAATATGTGATAGATAAGCAAAACAAAACTCTGAAATGCTGCTCCATCCAATCATGACTAGTGATGAACATTAACTAGAGGAGGAGGCTCCGCAAACCTTCCCACCTTCAATGATGTGGGAGCCCAGCACATCGAGAACAAGACAACTGAAGCTTTTGCAACCATTTTCAGTCAGAGGTATCAAGTGTATGATCCATCTCTGTCTTCTGAGGTTGCCAGGATCACTGAAGTCCGCCTTCACCAGTCCAGTTCACTCCACATGATATCAACAAACGGCTGAAAGCACTGGATACAGCAAAGGCTAAGGACCCTGACATCATTTCGGCTTTATTATAGAACATAGAACATTACAGCACAGAACAGGCCCTTCGGCCTTCGATGTTGCGCCGACCAATATAAAAAGCAATGTCCCTCCAAACTAAACCATTCCCTTCTCTTCCATAAACTTATCAACTAACCTCTTAAACGCCACCAAACTTGGCGCATCTACAACTGCTGCAGGCAGGGCATTCCACTCCCGAACCACCATTTGGGTAAAGAACCTACCTCTGATATCCGTCCTATAACTATCACCCCTTAATTTAAAGCTGTGTCCCCTCGTGCTAGCTTTCTCCATCCTAGGAAAAAGGCTATCACTGTCCACCCTATCTAAACCTCTAATCATCTTATATGCTTCAATAAGGTCTCCTCTTAGCCGCCTCCTTTCTAACGAAAACAACCTCAAATCCCTCAGCCTCTCCTCATAAGACACACTATGGAAGAGTTGTGCTCCAAAAATAGCTTCCTAGATGTTCCAGCACACCTTAAATACTGGCATCTAATCCTAACCCTAATGCAGAGCAAAAGACCACAGATAGGGCTGCAGTGAGACCTAAAACTGAGTCGCTCTGGCAGGAACTAAGTATCCATAAGCAAAATATTGCTGAGTAAGCACTGCTTGAAAGCACTCTCAATGACATATTCTATCACTTTGCTGATAATTGAAAGTAGACTGATGGAGCAGTGCTTAGCCAGATTGGATTCCTCATACTTTTTATGAGTACCTGGAACAATTTGGGAAAAAGTCTACTTTCAATCATCAGCAAAATGATGGAAGGTGTCTTTGACAGTGCTATCAAGCAACGCTTACTCAGCCATATTTTAGAACACAGAAAAACTACAGCACAAACAGGGCCTTCGGCCCACGAGTTCCGCCGATCGTATCTGTACCTACTAGGCTTATCTATAACCTCAATCCTATTAAGTCCCATGTACTCGTGCAGCAGTCTCTTAAAAGACCATATCGAATTTGGCTCCACTACCACCGACGGCAGTTGATTCCACTTTCCATTTTGCTTACGATATTTAGTTTCTGCCAGAGCAGCTCAGTTTTAGGTCTCATTGCAGCCCCATCTGTGGTCTTTCATTCTCAGCAATGACCATTTCTGGCGGGAGTGAGGTTAAGCTGCTCACTCTGATTGGACTGGCAGGTTTTGCTCACCTATTTGTAAGGGAACCCAAGATTCTGTAAAAAGGGATAAAGCATCCAAGCTAGTTCAGAACAAATAATAAGAGTGAATTCATTCAGCCCCCTCCTCATTTCTGAACGAGGGAATGGGAATTTATTAGTCATAGTTCATTTATGTTTCAGATGAAATGATATTTAACTAGTTAAATATACAATAGATTAATTGCATTTTCAGCCGGTGATCTTTGATGGTTGCTAGGAATTGTAAGTTTATAAACACTGTGGTTAACAAAATCCATATCCACGGCAATCAAACATATGAATCGTAAGCCAATCCGTGAAATGGTTAAGGTGAAATGAGGACAGCATCTGCTGGAATTGAAGTTGCAGTACATTCTGCCCACAGGTGAAAATGTGAAGGAATTCTTCTTCAGAGTGGCAGCTCTGGCATTTGAAGCCTCTTTACTGAAAGAACTGGAAAAGAAAGACTTTCCTTCAGCGAGGATCGGTGAGGGAAGCACAATCCGTAAGTATTCACTGGAAAGAAGTGGAATTTTGCACAATGAATGCATTCTCAGCTTGCTGGTTCTAAAAGTTCCTAATTGAAAATTTTGGCCATTGGCAAGGACAACAAGTACCTCTCCGCTGAGGATTCTCTTCTGTCACTGTCCCACTTGAAACCAAATACCTTGTTCTCTTCCTTTCGTTTTGGGCACTGCACAATTCTGAATTTCATCCTCCCACTCAGTCCTGCCTCCCAACCTTATATCTAATAGAAAACATGAATTGCTTTGATCCAAAAAGTTGACCATCCTTCTTCTCGAAGGCAGATAAGGATAAGCATTAAAAATTGGCCTTGCCAGCAATGCCCTCATCCAATGAACAAGGACAATAAAAATATACTTCTTGATATTGGCCACAAACAGGTATGGGATGATAAATGGCAGATATGATGATATGAAATTATCCAGTTAAAACAGTCAGCCAGCTCAAAGCATGTATAATAGTTTCTTCAACATAACAGTTTCTGAATTTCTTACAGTTTAATTCAGGAAATACATATCAAAAAAAAAACATTCAAGAAGTGCACTCGGGGCAAATATACTTATTGCTGTCATTCCAAAATCCACCATCATTCCGATTGTGTTGCCTTTGTGATGGCTAGCTATGAGAATTCATAAAACCGCTGGGGTGGCACAGTGGTTATCACTGCTGCCTCACAATTCCAGGGACCCAGGTTCGATTCCAGCCTTGGGTCACTGTCTATATGGAGTTTGCACATTCTGCCTGTGTTTGTGTGGGTTTCCTCCAGATGCTCCGGTTCCCTTCCACAGCGCAAAGGTGTGCGGGCTAGGTTGATTTGCCATGCTAAATTGCCTATTAGTGTCTCGGAAATGTGTTGGTTAGAGGGATTAGTGGGGTAAATGTATAGCATTATGGGGATAGGACCTGGAGTAGGATTGCTTTTGGTATAGACTGGATGACCAAATGGGCTCCTTCTACACTGTAGGGATTCTAATGATAGTTCAACACCTTTTGTTTGAGTTCTGTTCTGATTTAAGTTTTTAGACAAGAATTTGTAGCAGTTTAGAGTGAATATATATCTCCATTTTGACAGCTTGATTGAAGCACTCATCAGCCAGTGAAATTAATACATATAAATTGGATATTTATGCGTATTATGGAATGTATGGAAGTAAAGGGGAATTTTACAGTTTGCTTGTCTTTCATTTTAAAAAGGGTGAATGTTAATAGTTGCTCCTTTTTTATCTTAAATTGTAAAATAGAAAATCTTGCATTTTGTGATAACCAACATATTTGACTGCCAGTATTACGTGGGATGGAGCTCCCTGGAAACAACACACGGCCAATTTCCAGGCAGTCTATTTTCAAAAGAAATCCATTTTAAAATGGGAATGAGGCTTGTTTCAAACTAACAAAAAACCATATCCCATGGACATTGGTGCCAAAGGGATTAGTGTCCTTACTGCTGTCTTTAATGGATAATTAATAATATTTGTTGGAGATTAAGTGACAGTGGTCGGAAGAAGTGGCCATTGAACCTGTGAAAATTCTGACATTGAAGAGGACTCAATCACCTTTGAGCTGATCCTCAAAGAATGGGTATTGTCGTCCCATGGTGGTTCTCCTGGTCTACTGTTGAAATTTTGGCCATTTCAGCAATTTGCATAGTTCCTCTTTTGGCCCTACCAGATTCCCACTATTGTTACAGCAGGAGACTTGCAGAACCATCCATGGAATCTCACTACCAGGATAAATAGGTCAGTTATCACCCATGAATGGACATGGGCACTGCTTCTTGTTTATCTTATTCTTTCATAGGATTTGGGCATCACTGGCAAATACCAGTATTTTTTGCTAATCTATAATTGTCCTTGAACAGAGTGGTTTCCACGTAGGCCAGATTTCCTCTAGAAGAGACTATACAATAATCTGGTAATGGTTTCATGATCATCATTAGACTTTTAATTCCAGATTTTTAGTGAATTCAGATTCCATTATCTGTCAAGGTGGGATTCAAACCCAGCCCATGGAACACCTACAGTGCAGAAGAAGGCCATTTGGCTTATCGAGTCTGCAATGACTCTACAAAAAAGCAACTTATTCAGACCTAATCCCCTACCCTATCCTTACAACTCTGTGTATTTACCATGGCTAAGCTCCATAACCTACACGTTTTAGATTGTGGGAGGAAATCAGAGCACCTGGACGAAAACCACACAGACATGGAAGAATGTGCAAATTCCACACAGACATGGAAGAATGTGCAAATTCCACACAGACAGTCACCCAAGGCCCTGGAGAGAGTAGAGAATACATTTAGGGGCTGGGATTGATCCTGCTATGAGGATGATTTGGCTGAAGAGGTTGGGAGGTCTTTGGTCCATAAGGGAAGGGCACTTGCATCTTGAAGGGGCCTTGTATTGGAACTCTCCCATGCCCCCCACCCACCTCCACTTCCCAGCTGGGATTGAGGAAGAGAACTTGTTCTGTTTTCCACCCTCAGTCATTAGGCACCCACCAGTCTAAAAGGGGGTAAAAGTCCATTAATTGGGCCACTTAAGTGCTTTAACTGAGACATGGGTGGGCTTCCCGTTCGAGATCCTGTCTGTTCCACCGCACAATCATGTCCAAGTCAGGTCAGGGCAGATGGGATACCAGAGGGAATCTCATCCATGCTGTTTATGCTTCCCCTGCCTCAGAATCCACCAAGAGGAGAGATTAAAATTCTGGCCCATATTAACATTTGTTAGGTTCATAGTTCAAGGCCCAGTCTGAAATCTCAGATTCATAGAAAAACTACAGCACAAACAGGCCCTTCAGCCCACATGTTGCACCAATCATATTTTTTCCTACTTGGCTTATCTATAAAGTTAATTCGCTGGTTAAAAGGAAAAAGGAGGTTTTTGTCAGGATGAGGCTTGGATAGCTATAGATTAGCCAGGAGGGAGCTAAAGAGTGAGTTGAGAAGAGCTGAAAGGGGACACGAGAAGACTTTGGCTGATAGGATCAAGGAGAATCCTAAAGCTTTCTTTAGATATGTTAAGAATAGAAGATTGGTTAGGGCAAGATTAGGGCCAGTCAGAGACAGCAGTGGGAAGTTGTGCATGGAGACTGAAGAGATTGGAGAGGCACTGAACAAATATTTCTCTTCGGTATTCACGCAGGGAGATGTAAATGTAGTTGTGGAGAACACTGGGATACATGGTTGCAAACTGGAAAGTATTGAAGTAGATGAGGAGGATGTGCTAGATATTCTTGAGGGTTTGAAGTTAGATAAGTCCCCTGGGCCGGACGGGATTTACCCTAGGATTCTCTGGGAGGCGAGAGAGGAGATTGCAGAGCTTCTGGCTCTGATCTTCAGGTCGTCGTTGGTTACGGGTATAGTGCCGGAAGACTGGAAGATAGCGAATGTGGTCCCATTGTTCAAGAAGGGGAATAGAGACTTTCCTGGGAATTATAGACCGGTGAGTCTTACTTCTGTTGTGGGCAAAGTATTGGAAAGAATTATTAGGGATAGGATTTATAGTTATTTAGAGAGAAATGAATTGATTGGGGATAGCCAGCATGGTTTTGTGAAGGGTAGGTCGTGCCTTACTAACCTTATTGAGTTTTTTGAAAAAGTGACCAAAGAGGTGGATGGGGGTAAGGCAGTTGATGTGGTATATATGGAATTTAGTAAGGCGTTCGATAAGGTGCCCCATGGAAGGCTTCTGCAGAAAATGCAGATGTATGGGATTGAGGGTGATTTAGCTAATTGGAGTAGGAATTGGCTAGCAGATAGAAGACAGAGGGTGGTGGTTGATGGGAGATATTCATCGTGGAGTTCGGTGACAAGTGGTGTACCTCAGGGGTCTGTTTTGGGGCCCCTGCTGTTTGTAATTTTTATAAATGATCTGGATGAGGGTATTGAAGGATGGATTAATAAATTTGCAGATGACACTAAAGTCGGTGGAGTGGTAGATAGTGAAGAGGGGTGTTATAGGTTGCAGAGAGACTTGGACAAGTTGCAGAGCTGGGCCGAGAGGTGGCAAATGGAGTTTAATGTGGAAAAGTGTGAGGTAATTCACTTTGGCAGGAATAACAAATGTGTAGAGTATAGGGCTAATGGTAGGACTCTTAATAGTGTTGATGAACAGAGGGATCTTGGTGTATGTGAGCATAGATCCCTGAAAGTTGGCAATCAAGTCGATAAGGTTGTTAAGAAGGCATATGGAGTCTTAGCTTTTATTGTAGGGGGATTGAATTTCGGAGCCGCAACGTCATGTTGCAACTGTACAAAACTCTAGTGCGGCCGCACTTGGAGTATTGTGTACAGTTCTGGTTCCCACACATTAGAACATAGAACAATACAGCACAAACAGGCCCTTCGGCCCACGAGTTGCGCCGATCACATCTACCAATCCACATACCTATCTATAACCACCTATCCTATTCTTTTCCATATACTCATCCAGAAGTCTCTTAAAAGACCCCAGTGAGTTTGCCTCAACAACCTCTGACGGCAGTCGGTTCCATTCACTCACCACCCTCTGAGTGAAAAACCTACACCTGACATCTCCTTTGTATTTGCTTCTCTGCACCTTAAATCTGTGTCCTCTCGTAGTGACCATTTCAGCTTGGGGAAATAGTCTCTGAGAGTCCACCCTATCTATTCCTGTCAACATTTTATAAACCTATCAGGTCGCCTCTCAACCTACGAATCTCCAGTGAGAAGAGTCCCAGCTCCCTCAACCTATCGTCGTAAGGCCTGCCTCCCAATCCAGGCATCATCCTTGTAAATCTCATTATAAGAAAGATGTGGAGGCATTGGAGAGGGTACAGAGGAGGTTTACCAGGATGTTGCCTGGTATGGAGGGCAGGTCTTATGAAGAGCGGCTGAGGGATTTGAGGTTGTTTTCGTTAGAAAGGAGGCGGCTAAGAGGGGACCTAATCGAAACATATAAGATGATTAGAGGTTTAGATAGGGGGGACAGTGATAGCCTTTTTCCTAGGATGGAGAAAGCTAGCACGAGGGGACACAGCTTTAAATTAAGGGGGGGTGGTTTTAGGACAGATGTCAGAGGTAGGTTCTTTACCCAGAGGGTGGTAAGGGTATGGAATGCCCTGCCTGCTGCACTTGTAGATGCGCCAAGTTTGGTGGCGTTTAAGAGGTTAGTAGATAAGTTTATGGATGAAAAGGGAATGGTTTAGGTTAGAGGGTCATTGCTTTTTCTTCATTGGTCGGCGCAATATCGAAGGCTGAAGGGCCTGTTCTGCGCTGTAATGTTCTATGTTCTATAACCCTCAATCCTATTAAGTCCCACGTACTCATCCAGACATCTCTTAAAAGACCCTAACGAAATTACTTCCCTTTTGATTCCCTATTACCATAAGTTAAGCAGACTTTTCAAGTTCTTGGATTGAAGCTTTCCATTGGATTTTTAATTCTACTTGTGGTTCAATAGGTGAGTAAGTTCAGCAAATTTGTTGACATTCTGAGTTAGTGGAATCTCCAATGGTTGCGTTGTAGTGGCAGACACTGCCATGAAGTGGTAGGATTGGGATTTGCAGCCTTCGCTGTTAATAAGGTATTAACTGGAGAGTACACATTTTTCTTTGAAAGCCACTAAATATAGGAAAGGGATAGGAGAGAAACTAATGAGAAAAGAAAATATCCTGTTTGGCTGCAAAAAGACAATTCATAAGCATTTCACTGGTTAAGCAGGTCAACTCAGCATTAAATGGCATAGAGTGAGAAGATGAATGTAAAGAGGATACAAAATACAATGACTACTAAGTTTCACAGTAATGAGAAAATAATGTTCATTATAAAGTTAAAAATATTCTTTTTCTTCCAAAAATACAGGAATGGATAAAAGCACAGCTGAGCCCTCAGGAAACGGGACCAATACCAGCAGCAGCTGCTGTTGAAATCCAATATCCAGACTTTTGTAACATTGCCTAATCCTCCATTTGGTTCCATTTTTGTTGGCAAACACAAAGAGGTTGTAGATTTAAACAGTGCATTGACTGCAGTCTGATGTCAGGTTGCGGTCCGACATGCATTGCCTGTGATTTATATAAATATAAAAATCTAGGCTGGCTAGAAGCTATAGAACACTAGGGTGCCATCTTACTGGCTGTTCACACCATGCTCCCACTGCAACAAGGTCGGAGAATTTGGCATTTTCTGCAACAGCATGGGAAAATCCCGCCAAAGTGAACAGTGGAAACATTCCAGGCTACAATTCTGAACAGAAATTGAGTTGTGGGCTGAAATGAATCTATTTCCATAACTTCTGAGGGTAAAGTAAAAACTATCAATTTAATAAATATATAAGGCAAAACTATTTGAATCAAGTACCATTGAAGATCAGTTATTTATTAATCTGGATCTAGGATTATTTAGTTTCTTATATGACTCATATCAAAGGCCATTTCAGTGTGACTTTAATGCCTTTTTTTAAATTGCCCTTCTGTGTAACAGAAATGGGTTTTCCTAAATAGCTGAAGGTCTGGAGATCATTGTGTAATCTTTGTAAGATATAAGCATACTTGGGGTTTGCTGTCTTCTCTGTTAATAAGATATTAATTGCAGACTAGACTTTTTTCCTCCTTTTTCCGTCATTTAACGATCAAGATCCAAGTATAGAACCCTGACGATGGGGAGGAATCATTAATATTTCTTGGTCTGAAGACTAGTGAACGTTGATAATCTGAGGTGAGAGAGGACTAGAATTATCCAGCAGTCCTAAATGAAGTGTTCAGTGCTGGCATGGAGTCTCTGCTTTCCATCAAACAGAATGAGTGAGTGTTTTATGAATTTCCTGTTCTGTCTATCAGTACGCTTGGAGTTTAGAATCAGCAAGAGATTACAGCATGTTTGAGGTCAATGTCTCTGGCTCAAGATTTATGCCGTTTTCCCCGCAATGATAAACCTTGATTTGACCCTTACTAAGTGAAACCCAGGTACTTCTCCACCAGGAAGGAGGGGAAAAATCTGAGTTTGTTGTGGGGTGGAGGTAGTTTTGAATTGTCCTTGTGCTCAGTTGCTGAATTAAAAATAACTTTGATAGAAGCATGAAATACTTTTACCTATTTGCAATAAATAGGCAACAAAAATGTTGAAAATGCATCATAGATGGTTAGAACCCCTGGCAAGCCTGTGGCATGACTGCTGCTACAAATGTAATTTCATACAGGTACATCCAGAATATTGCTTTGTTGGCCTTCCCATGCATGTTAATATTATGCTCTTTGATCAGGTAACTTGGGCAACAAAGCAGGCTGGTTCAACTCTATCTCTTCTTGGGCTGTTCTTCCCAATCATCCCACTGCCACTCCTGACTCCCCACTTTAGATGGTGTCACTGAAGCTGTTAAACCCTCCAGGGAGAAATGAGATTTCAGACTAGATTTGAACTCTAGTCTCTGAGTTAGTCATCCAGTACTCTCTCCCCAAGCTATCAATGCCTCTGGACTTGTATCATTCATCTCTGATTTGATTGTGGCTAAGGAAATGGGTTGTCTCTGTCCACTTTATTGTATTTTAGACCTACATGGTGTACAAGGCAAAGAAATGGTGACAGACTAGTTAGTAATAATATGGATCTAACTCATGGGACCACATGGCCTCCTTCATTGTTGAAGTTCCTGTGATTCCATATTAGAAGACGTTCTCCTCACAACCACAACCCTCAGGATTAGTAGTTTCTCACGCTTGAAAACTTCTCTTCATCCACACTAAACTAGTAGTTGAAACCACAAGTCTGTTCACGTTTTCTGTAGTGTAATTCCAATGAACAATGGATTATACACATTATGTTTTTTTCCGCCATATTTTGTGTCGTGCAGTCAAGCAATTCCAAGGGAGCAATGGGTCTTTTCTTGAGTTGAAGCTGACATGTCAAAGTACACCACATTCACTTTTGAGTTGTGGATGATCTTGCTCACAGTAAGAGAAAATCTATATTGGTTTATGCACAAGGTAATAAATTTTTTTATTCATCTCTGCAATGCTCACATCCCAAGAACAAATATAAAATGAAATGAGAATTTGAAGTGCTCCAACAGAATGAATGACACTGTTATCAAAACAGTGGCCTTTGACAAGAAGGGTCACAACTTCAGAGTGCCCTAAGTGTGAAAGATGTCAGGTTACTGTGAATTAGAAGTTTGGAACGTACTGCCTACATTGTGTAATAAAATACAAAGTCCCGTAGTCTCCTAAAACAAAATTCTTGTTTGTACCAGATTCATTCGTTACATGTTTAATGTATGAGCATTACATGAAAAAAAGGATTACACAAAGTGGCCATGACTTCGTAATTTAAGGACAGCTCCCGGGCAATTCTGCATTTATTAAAATCTGTAGAAGTGAAGGAATGGCTTCAACATTAAATGCAAATTACTGTCAATCATACAAAATTGATAGCTTTTGAACATTAGCATTGCAGACCTAGTATATATTTCTATATTGGCCAGAATTCTCCAATGTTATACACACTGCCAGCGAGAATGGAGAATTTGGCAGTCAGGCAAATGTCCATTCACTGCAGTGGGACTGGAGAATCTCAGCTGCAAGCAAGGTTTGAGAATTCTGACCTTCATCTTTTTAAAAGAAAATGTTGAGCACGATCTTATCTTGTCACACCAGTGGGAAGATAGTGAGAGGTCAAAAATTTGATTTGCACCAGCGCAAATCGGACGCTATCTTCCCAGCCCCATTTTACTGGTGAGAACGGCATCAGTGCAAATCTCATTAACAGAGGATTGCCTCAGTCTGCATACAGTTAGTGGCTCCAGCATAGCCGCTTTCTTCTCCCTGTTGGTTCCCAACAGGTACCCTGATCGGCTTGCAATTCTGGAAGGAAGGGCATCCACCGCATAGGAGAATGGCAATGGGAAATGTCCCCCCACATGGAGCTGGGAACACCGACAACAGCAGCAGGCTAACTAACTGGGAACTAATGCAGGCAGGTGTCACAGAAATGGCCTCATCTGGGTTACTATCCACTCTTCAACTGGTGTGCAGGTTCAACCCTACAATTCCACATCAACTTCAAACAAGAAAACACATCCCTTGACAAAGGTCCTTGTACATTTTCAGTTTAGGTCAGAAATGAAAAGACTGGGTTTAAAAATATTTTTTGGTACCTTAAAATTATAAAATAGATGTCTTTGAAATGTTTATGTTATATTACAGATGGATTGGTTGCTGTAAAAGTAAAAGGAATAATTTTCAAGCTGTGTATCTCAGTGCTTGTTTTGAAATGGAGATGCCAACAGCAATGTCTCTGAATATAGACAAACATGTCACCCTGATTGAAGATTGGGAGATAATCACTGTAAACATCTTACCTTTCTGAATGTATTTAATTGTAAATAACTGTCACTTTTCTGGAAGCACTCTCCCAATCTTAGAGTTTCAGTCATTGGCAACATGTATAATGGAAGGTGTTAGAGCTGGGAATTTCAAAGAGCTGTCATTGTGATATCCTCTCACTTCTTGAACTTAAGGGTTTCATTTAACCTCCTGACCTCTTGGTTATCAGCTTTTAAACTGAGATGAGCTGTACAATACTTGTTTGATTTCTGGTCGGGAAGAATCTCTTGCATTCACCTTATTCCCTCTAACCTTGTGCTAGTTGGCAAAGTCATTCAGAAAACCATCAGTCATTTCTGCAGCTCACAGAAATGCCACTCGGGCAGCTAAAGAATTGTGCTACATTTAAGCACTTATCCTTTAAGTCTTTTACTAATTCCGTCCTGTTCCATTGTGCCACAGCCATCTCTGTGACCAGTATTAAACAGCCTAAATTGAAGTGAACAGAGTCTTGTAGGTGCAGGTGTTGCTACTGGTGTGCATATACACACACACACACACACACACACACACCTTTTGAAACTTTCTACTCACCAGCTCTGTCCTGCTCTCTGAGACTCCGCTGCCATTCTGAAGATCTAAATAGAGTCAAGGCAACCATTTTGAGCACCAGTGAGGAAAACTGATGCCTGGAACATGTTTTAAAGCAGCAACTTACCACAGCAAATTTCATGACGCTGAGGCCATGGTAACCTTGACGTCCAGCTGTGGATCAGGCAATGAGATGTGAATGATAAAACACAAAGAGCAATTTAAAGTCACAGCTCTAGTTAAAATTATCCAGCAAAGTGAAGTGAACTGATCCACTTGCAGGTAGAGGATCGGATCTCACATACCTAACAGAACAGGAAGAGGAAGAGCCCAGTTCAGACTCCAAATCCAGCACCCCCACCCCACCACCCTCCACATCACAACAGCTCAACAATAACCTCGCCCTCTCCCCCCCGATAACCTCACATTTCCCCCCACTACCCTGCCCAAATACAAACCTGAAAAGATCGGGACGCTGATAGAACTTCATGAGACATAGGGAGGAGAGGCTCAGAAGAGGGAAAGAGATTTCCAGCTCTGAAAATTGGAAATTGAGCAAACATAAATAAAGAGTGCAAGAGCAGACAGCTTAAAGCTGTGAAGAAAAATCTCTCTGTAGTGAGTAGCATCCCATTTCTCCCCAGTCCAGACCCGTCAGCTGTACCAAATTTTCATTGTCTTCAGCTCTGTCGAAGGCTCATCCCGACTTGGAACGTTGGCTCTGTTCTCTTTCCATAGAAGCTGTCAGACCTGCTGAGATTTTCCAGCATTTTCTCTTTTTGTTTCCTCCACCTCCCCTGTACTTTTATTTTGTTTCATTTCAGTTTACCTTATTAATCCATTTTTATTATTTGAATATTTTTAGTTTGCTTCTGTTGTTTCATTTGTCCACTTCTAAAATCTCTTTCCAACTTGTTCCCCTGCCCTACACCCCACTCGGCCACCACCTGGCAGTTCCATTCCCCAAAGTCACTTTACCATCTTGACTTGGAAGTATATCACCGTTTTTTCACAGTTGCTAGGCCAAATCTTGAAATTTGCTCCCTAATGGTACTGTGGTTGTACTTACATCTCAGGGCCTTCTGCCAACTAAAGTGCAACAAGGTAGGGAGAGGAGCAATAAACATAAATTCTGACCTAGCCAGCAATGCCCACATCCTGTAAATGAAACAAAATAAAATGTTGTTGAGGTGCAGGGCCCTCTTTGGCAAATTCGCAAGAATGTATTAACTGGCAAATAATCATTCTTCCCTAATCCAAGGGAGTGGAATATGGGGTTGCTGGACTTGGCAGTGCATTTTTTTTTGCCTCTACAGATTCTGGAACCCATGAGTCAGGAAGACACGTACCATGGAAATTTCTAGATGAATGTCTGTGCCTGCAGATGATATGCCAAAGCTGCTACTCTGTGCATTCACAAACCATGCCTGCATGGCTGAGACACCTTTATGACTTCACACCCAATACATGCTGATGTGATTGTATGTGCCAATATACGTGCAGCTAAGACACATACGGGATGAGATCACGACTGTGCAACAACAGCTCTTTGAATATACAACATCACCCAGGCCAATAGTCTGGTTTCTGGAGTGGGCACCACATTCGATGTTCATAACTCCCATAAATCTCAGTAACCGTCACAAAGCCATACAACCAAAAGACACTGCTAGCTGGAATGTAATGGCATCCAATGTACAAAGAACAAAGAAAGTGGGGATACCCAGTGAAGAGTATTCCCTGGAATGTATGGCATATATCTAGGCCAATGTGTAACACTGTCATGGTGATAAATTTCTTTCACTCAGCATTCATGCTTGAGATGCGTCTGATCTTCATTGTGTAGCCTAACCATTGAACCTATATTAAAGCTGAGCATGGATGGACAATGATTGATGGAAGAAACATCTCAGTTTATGACCATCTGGACATTCTAATTTTATGTGAAAGGCCAGAGGAAGAAGAAGCCTTCGAATGCCTCACAAACCTTGTTGTCTAATGAGGGGCATACATGCAATGGGTCGTGAGAGGACTGCTCTTGGACCTTTTTCGAGAGTATCCTACTGCTTCACATCATTAGTGTATGCTTGACCTGGACCATCTGATGGGCAACACGACAGCGCAGTGATTCATCTTATTGAAGCATATAAGATGGTTAGAGGTTTAGATAGGGTGGACAGTGATAGCCTTTTTCCTAGGATGGAGAATGCTAGCACGAGGGGACACAGCTTTAAATTAAGGGGTATGAGTTATAGGACGGATATCAGAGGTAGGTTCTTTACTCAAAGAGTGATTAGGGAGTGGAATGCCCTGCCTGCAGCTGTGTAGATGCGCCAAGTTTGGTGGCGTTTAAGAGGTTAATTGATAAGTATATGGAAGAGAAGGGAATGGTTTAGTTTGGAGGGGCATTGCTTTTTATTTTGGTCGGCACAACATCGAAGGCCGAAGGGCCTGTTCTGTGCTGTATTGTTCTATGTTCTATGTGACTATAGCTGTGCTGTGCAGGTACATGGACTTGGGCCTGTGTCTGTGGGAGTTTGCGCATTCTCCCCATGCTTGCGTGGGTTTTCTCCGGGAGCTCCGGTTTCCTCCCACATCCCAAAGATGTGCTCTTAGGCTAATTGGCAAAACAAATTCTCCCTAAATTGTCTCAAATTTGGTTTTTAATCCATAGATCTATAAACATGGACAGGGATCGCATGTAGAAATGGGAACATCGAGGTGGCGGCGCGGGCTCGTTGGGCTGAAGGGCCTATTTCCCGTGCTGTTTTGTTCTTTGTTCTTGTTCGAAACATGGCCTCTCCCTGGCTCCTGATGATTTCACTGTGAGATGGACCTCAGCAAGCTTCCTTCAGTGTCATTCCTTAGAAGACTATGCATTAACATTCCTATTGCAATTTCCAATGTACAAAAACACACAACTATGAGCACTTATACATATATTCACAAATTAGAAAGTCACCACAGTGAACCCATTAATGCTGTAGGTGAATGGTGGCACATTTCCAAGTCAGGAACATGAGTAACTTGGAATGGAGCCATCCTGATCTCTCTCTCACTCCTGTGTAGCCAGTACCTTCTGTAACAATATTTTCAGCAGCAAGACTGACGTCCCTGACATGATTAGAGCCATTGCTACATGAATGTGAGATTGACTAAGTGACAGAAAGCAAAGAACAGTGGTGTTCTGTTGATGTGTCCAGAGGGAGGAAAGCAGTAATGTCTTCCAGGTTTTAGTATCAGCACCACTGTGCCTTTTGATAAATGTTAATAACAGGGCACAATTTCAAACAATGCAGATGAGACGAACTATAGAATTGTATTAAAGATCGAGGATGTTAACATACTCCAGAGAGGATAGAGAAACTGTGGAAATGTGTAGGTGCTGACTGTTGACATCTGAGAAGTGTGAAATGATTCATTTTTGCAGGAGAATGAAGAAAGACAATATCACAAATCATCACAATATGGGAGTGCAAGAACAGAGATACCTGACAATGTACGTATACAAATCTTTGAAAGGGGCAGAACAAGTTGTGAAGGCAATTCAAAAGTCAGGTGGGATCTTCAACTTTGAAAATAACAGCATATATTACAAAAATAAGAGAACAATTGAAAACTTTAGGCCCAGTGATGTATTGAGGCATCACTTTCAGAGCTCAACTTATTTCAAGGGGAAGCAATGGCCTAATGGTATTATTATAGTTTATTAATCCAGAAACTCAGCTCAAGTTCTGGGGACCTGGGTACAAATTCCATCATGGCAGATAATAGAATTTGAGTTCAATAAGGAATATCTGGAATTAAGAATCTCCTGATAACCATGAAATAATTGCTGATTGTGGGGAAAATCCATCTGGTTCACTAATGTCCTTTAGGGAAGGAAATCTGCTGTCCTTACCCAGTCTGGTATACGTGTGACTTCAGAGCCACAGCAACGTGTTTGACTCTCAACTACCCTCAGGCAACGAGGGACGGGCAATAAATGCTGGCCAGCCAGCGACGCCCATGTCCTATCAATGAATAAAAACAACATTTCAATAATATTATGTATGAAGACTAGAGATTGATTTTGTTCTCCTTAGATTAAGAAATTTGATTGAACTGTTGAAAATCATGACGGGCTTTGACAGCGTAAGTAAAGATAAATTGTTTCCCAATGAGAGAGGGATCAGTAACCAGGAGACTGATTAACAGTAATTGGCAAAAGAATCAATGTAACATGAGTCAGTATGACCTGGAGAGCACTGCCTGTAAGGAATGGAAGCAGATTCGATAAAACCCTTCAAAAGGGAATTGGATAAATAGTTAGGAAAAGTCAGCGGGGTTTTGGGTAAAGAGCAGAGAAATGGGAGAAATTGGAAATATTTTAAAAGTGGCACAATCAGTTGAACAGCATTCTTCTATACTGTATTATTCAATGATCCTAAGAATACAAAATTATTGTCCTCATCAATTGAGATGAGTATTTATCTCTTGCATCTTGATCTGAATAAAGAAGGAAATCGTAGAATTCCTACATTGCAGAAGGAGGCCACTTGGCTCATTGAGTCTGCACCGACTCTCCAGCAGAGTATCACACCCAGGCCCATTCCCATAACCCCACATTTTTACCCCACTAATTCCCCAAACTTATTGTAAATGTTCTTGGCTTATGTTCTTGCTGATTTTGATGAAGAATAAGGAGGAAAGAAGATCTTGTATTTATGGAATTCCCTCAATGCAAAAAGACATCCCAAAGTATCTAGCAGATATATGTGAAAAATGGCCACTCAGATGCACAAACAGATATTACAAGGAAAGGGTGACAAACAGTTTGTTCAACAATTGGGTTTTTAGAACAGTCTGGCAGAAAGAGTAGCAGTAAAAGGATTGTGGAGGAAGTTCCAGATGATGGGGAAGCTGGCAGCTGAACACAGAGTTATCGGTGATTTAGCAAAGGGAGAAGATATGTGTCAGAGGCTGCTGACTCAGGGAGAGAACGATTAGAGAGTGAAGTTTGGACAGTTGATGGAAATAAACTCAATGGGAGCAGAGAGGGATTGAAAGACAAGTGTGAGAAATTTTCCAGTTGTTGGGGATGTAGGAAGCAAGATGAATACCAGTCACAGGATTATAAATATTAGATTTTCTGATGGCTGGAGGATGAGCAACATTGAAGGGGAGCACTGAAATAATTGAGTCTGGAGGTGAATAAATGTTTCAGGGATGAATAAGACAATTGGTGGGATGGATGGGTGCTGCAGCAGACATGATACCTTCAGCTTTAGAAGGTATAAATTCTAACCAGATATTGGTCATTAGTTGGCCTTGGTTTGATTTTATTTGGTGGAAATGTGCTGTGATATCTTCTTTGAATTGTATTATGGGGATGATTTTGATTCAATTTTCCTTTATCATGATTGGCAGTATCTATTTGGTATTATGTGATTAGCAGGACCAAAAGATCAGCTGATCTAGGGTCACAACTCAGGAGTAAACATCAGGGATTGTGAGACTGGCAGAACAATACGGCTCCTGATCATGGATTGACCTGATACACACATTGGAATGATGGGACTGTTGATACAATGCAAATAAGGAACAATAGTATGGATCCAGGATCAAGGATCAATAGTTGTGGATCAAATATCTAATGTGTCAGGAGGGATTGTAGAATTGTTTTAAATTTAATTTTTTAGTGAAACAAGTATGTCTATGTTTACGCTGCAATGAAGTTACTGTGAAAATCCCCTAGTCGCCAATGCCTGTTCAGGTATACTGAGGGAGAATTTAGCAAGCACCAGCACATTTTTCAGACTGTGGGAGGAAACTGGAGCACCTGAAGGAAACCAACGCAGACAGTGGGAGAATGTGCAAACTCACAGTCAGGAATTGAATCTAGTCTCTGGCATTGTGAGGCAGCAGTGCTAACCAGTATGCCACAGTGCGCATTGGGGGAATCATGGATCTGGCATACACATTGCAAATGTCTATCTTGTGAAACATTAAATCAGTTAATCATTTAGACCTTGAGCAATTTTGTCAGTATTCCAGTACAATAGATTTTTTTCCTTTTCTGTGTGTGTTTGTGATGTGATTTCCACAAGGGACAAGAAAACAGTGAAGGAATCTTTATTAATATTTATTCAGTTATCTAACTTGACATCCACTTTCAACAGTAGAGGTCCCTGTCAAGATTTTTATTTTCAATGTTATATTTGGATTGAGAAAAACAGATGGCTGTTGTACGATCGCAATTGCAAATATCCATCTCACAGAGACCATTTTTGTCTGAAAAAGAAAGCATTGATAGTTAGGTTATTTATCTTTATCACTGCACCTCTGAACAAGAAAAGGCCAGATGCCTCAACTGGTTTATTTACAACATTCCCACCTCAAAGCTGTTGCTCGGGTATAGTTTCACAAGTGTAACTCGCTTGATGCCTCATCATCTAAGTGATGATTCGTCATGAGTGAGCCTAATCAGTCAGCATTTCAGTTGTTGTGGCTCAGTGCAATCCTACCAGCCGGTGAGGGTATTGGATGAGGATTAGTGGCATAGTGGGTTTCAGAGAGTGAAATTAGGAGGAAGAATATGGCTGAGTTATTACCTCTGGCAGTAAGACCAATTGTAGCAACATCACCATTAATAACCCCACAAAACACAGCTGATCAACTCAGACGAGGGATCGCTGGGGAAAGTGGTGGCACAGCAGTATTGTCACTATGCTGGTAATCCAGAAACCCAGGCTCCTGCTCTGGGAACCTGGGTTTGAATTCAGCCATGGTAGATGGTGAATTTTAAGTCAATAACAATCTGGATTTGAAAGTTAATGATGACCATGAAACCTTTGTCAATTTTTGTTAAAGACATATCTGGTTCACTAATGCCCATCAGGGATGCTGCCATTACCTGGTCTGGCCAACATGTGACTCCAAATCCACAACAATGTTTTTGACTCACAAAATGCTGTCAGGAATGGGCAATAAATGTCAGCCCAGCCAACATCCCAAGATCTAAAATTAAAAAAAATTTGGGACCTTTACAGTCACCACACTCCAACTCCTGTTCAGGTATACTGAGAGAGAATTTAGCATGGCCAACGCATGCCTTTTGGACTGTGGGAGGAAACTGGAGCACCCAGGGGAAACCCATGCAGACAAGGGAGAACATGCAGACTCCGCACAGAGATTGACCCAAGCTGGAAATTGAACCCATGGCACTGTGAGACAGCAGTGCTATGCCACCGTGCCACCCCATTTTCTCCTCCTGGTCTGTACCAGACTGACCACTGCCCTCGGCTCAAAAATATTTCTCCTCAATTTCCTTCTAATCCACCTATCAATTATTTTAAATCTGTGGCCCATGGTTACTGAGCTGTCTGCTGAGGGAAATGGGTCTTTCCTATCCCTTCCAAACAGACCCCTTATCGTTTTATACATTTCCTCTCGGCATTTCCCATATCCCAAAGTTTGTACCGCGGTGGTGTAGCTCTCTGCTATTCTGAGATTCATTTTATTCACTGTGTGTACATCACTGAAGATTAGCAAGGCTAATTTCTACGGCTTTGAAAGGCTCGGATACCCACCGCTGCAGCTGATTTTGTTGTCAGTGCAAGAAAACTTATAAATCTCAAAGTATGGGTGGTCGATCAGAAAATGGCAGTGATCCTTTTTCACTCGATTGTAGCAACGGTCATGTTCCAGGCAGCACCTGTAACAGAACGAAAAAGTCGATGCGTGCAATGTTATATCAGAGGAGTGCAAAGTAATTGGCTCATCAGCTTCAATTGTCATATTTCGATGGTGTGACTGTAGGTAATTACTTGAGGATTTCAGATAAATGTCTCACAGTTAAGTTGTTGTGACTTACACTGTGACACCTTTAGGGATGGTGGAAGGAGATTCAACAGTAAGGGAAGTGGATTTTATCTGGATAGAGATATCCAGACGGGGTATAGAGAGATATTGCCGTTTGGTCTCGGTAGGACAATGTGATGGACATAGGGCTTGGCAGGACTGTACCTGTGCTGCACTGCTCTTTGTTCTTTGAATCTCCACTTATATTTTCTCCAATTTTATGAGCACTGACATTTTGAATATTTCCATTTTATGTTAAACTGTTCCCACGCTTTCACACCGTGGCCCGAATTATCCACCCCACTGCCGCCACGGCCGATCGGATCTTCCGGTCCCGTCAAAGTCAAACGGCAGTTTGCATGGTTCACCAGCCCCGTCGCCAGAACCCACTGCAGGAGATTGACTTCAGCGGGTGGGAAAATGCTGTTGGCAGGAAGGGCTGGAAAATTTTGACAAGAGGTACCTGATGAACTGGGGATTTTCTGTCCCATTTCTATATTGGGTCAGGATTTTCGAGAAACCGCTGTGAATTATGCAGCAGTGGGATGTGACCCGTCTGTTATCAATGTGATTTCCCATTACATGTGCCCCTTACTGCTGGAAAACCTATGGTGGGGGGGCGTGCTGTTGGCGAGATTCTGCCAATGTCCCCAGCATACCCTCTAATTCCTAACTTTTACTCTTGTTCAAAGCTTTTAAAACTTTATTCTAACGCTTTTAAACTCTGTACCAGTGCTACATAATGCATCGTCTCCTTTCCTTTCCTTCTCTATAAATGGTATGCTTTCTCTATAGAACGCAAGAAACAATACTTTTCACTGTTTACCAATACATGTGACAATAATAAATCAAATCAAATCAAAAGCTAAAATGTTCTGGTCTGAGTTGAAGAAAGAAAGAACACTTTTCATCATCCCAGCGCATCCTAAAGCATTTTATAGCAAATAAAATGTTTTTATTTAATGTGTAGTCATATTCATAGGAAATTCAGCAGCCAATTTATGCACAGCAGGATCCCACAAACAAGAGTATGTTTATGATCAGATAAATTGAGTGAACTTTGATTTGAATGGTCAGTATTGGTCAGGCCTCTGGGAGGAAATACTTTGTCCTCTATTCTCAGTCGTCCTTTAAGACCTTCCCATCATACCCACTCCCACTGAATTTTTGGTCTCCTGTCCTAATATTTCCTTCTGTTCTTCGGTGTATTTTTTTAAAGGTGCTCTGTAAATGTAAGTTGTTGTAATTTATGCAGTCTCTCTCGAGCTTCCACCAATTGTCTGCAGGGGATTGTTGTAGGACACTGGGAGAAATCCAGTCAGAGATTCAGTGCCGCAGAATTGTCAGGGAAGCTATCTTCCCTTACCCAAGTGCTGAATCCTTTGCAAAAACAAACCATGTTGATGGGTTAGTCAGTGCACACAAAGTCTGTGTGTATTGAATTATTTTTGATGTGTCTGCTTGCTCAAGGCAGTTAGCTGGTGTAAGTAATCTGGTGACAGGAAACACTTGTTCATTAGCAGCTAATGCAATAATTTCCCCAATTGTGACTTTAATTGGGGATAATCAAAGAGCTGGCACTCAGAGCTACTTGGATTATTTAATCATTGGCTGTCCTCTAATTTCTTTCAATCTGACTGGAGATACAAATACACTAGTGTACTGGCAATTCACACCGTCACATTGTAAAGGTCAATGAAAAGTGGTGTCATTCGAGAAGTCCTATCACTTAATGAAAATAGATTTTAAAATATATTTTAACCCTGTGTGAACTGTGACTTCATCAAGATTGCAGGCATTCCCCTGGGGAACACTTTATAGGCATTGCATGCCTAAGATGTATGTCAACATTAGGATAGTGCTCCCTCAGTATCCAGTGATGTGCGATCACGTGTGCAGGCGAGAAGGAATGAACTGGCTCCCCTCTAGTCAATCTTGATTGGTCACAATAGTGATTAAAGTTTCTCATTTTGCCTGTTCACATCAGATGTATTTTACTATTTAAGTTGTGAACAATAAGCAGCCAAACAAATAAGATTTCCTTGAGTTAAAGAAAGCAAATCTAATGGCCCCTAAACCGAGAAAAGTAATAAAAATGCAACTCCAAACATTCAGTCCTCTTACTGTCATAAGGACACACACACACAACACACACACATACCCTCACACACACATACACACCCCCACCCGACACACACAACACACACACACACCCTCACACACACAACTCACATACACAGGTAAAAGAATATATAGTTAAGGGTACAGTCAGATGTAGAAGATGTTGCAATTAATATGAGATCTCAGTTCACTGGTAGGTTTTTGGTCGAGCTAGCTTCTCAAACCAGGCTACATGTTGATTCCAAAAGAGAGAGGGAGAGCCGTCCACTTGTTTCCATTGTTGAAAACTTTTCATTTGCAATCACTTTTTTCTGGCTGACAATCTTGCCTTGAAATATTTCTGTATTTGTTTATTGTGTATTCCCAAATGGTTTTGGGTATATTTGTCAGCAGCGACCTGATTGAGATGTTCAAAATTATGAGGATGGATAGTGAGCAGCTGCTCCCCTTAGTTGAAGGGGCAGTTATGAGGAGACACAAGTTAAAAGTGAAGGGGGTGGGAAGTTTAAGGGGGATTGGAGAAAGAATGTTTTTACCTCGAGGGTGGTGACGGTCTGGAATGCACTGCATTCCAGAGGATGGTGGAGGCAGAGTGCCTCACAACCTTTGGCACGCTGTAATTTTCAAGGCTATGGGTGAAGTTCAGGCAAGTGGGATTAGGAGGCAGGTCAGGGCCTTACATGTGTCAGTACAGACTTAATGGGGCAAAGGGCCTCTTCTGCGCTGTAGTATTGTGTAATTCAGTCATTGTTTCAATGACCAGTGCTTTCCATTCTTAATACCTCTTCCCTAGATAGTTAAAAATTTCGACAGGTGCCTAATTTATAAGAAATGTCTCTCTTCACATTACCCTGATGATGATTTGTGGTTTCCACCTTCATCTTGAAATGTGACCGACATTTTTAAATAGTTTGTTCTTCTCAATTCAAAATATTAAAGTTCCAATCAGTCAAAAGATGAAAAAGATCATACTTTCAGACCTAAAGTTCTTAGGTTGTAATTGTGGCTTCTCCAATAATGTCGATCATTATCTCCTCTGTGGGGAGAGGCACAGAGTTGCATCTTTCCCCCACCAGTTAGCAGTTGCCTATCACTTTTCCAGCAAAACAGAAAAAACTGTGTTCGTGAGTGATGAAATTTGATTGGATGGTGTTACTATCATGGATAAAAAGCTCACAGTGTGTGCAAATCTGGTGCGAAAGGGACTGCTAAATATGTCTACGTGACAAGAAACTACGAAAGTTAGGTATGAGTCCTAGTAGAGATTGCTGGTAAGTGAGCGATGATGGTGTGATGCATTTCCCAGAATCTGAGGCTTGTGGTGCAATTGGTAGGATGTGGCATTGGAAGACACTTTCACTAACCTTGACTAGTCATGTGAGATCATTGAACTTTGTGCACCACTGAATTCAGGTCCTTAGGATTTGACTCCTGGCATTGATCATAATGGCTTTCTAGTCGCACTGCATTCTGAGAGTTTGTCTGTAGGGTTTCCTGTGACCAAATGCAATTAATTTGTCCTTGACCGAGGTCTCCAGTGTGGCATTGAAAAATCTTGAAAGCTGTTCTGTACCGTTCTGTGTTGTTCTCCTGTCATTCCCGCATCGGAATCAGGTGCAGAGTTCCTTCCAGCACATGCTCCAGGCACAATGCATTTCCCTTCCACGAGACGATGGCTGACTTTAAGTAGTGAAGGCCAGCCTTCGCTGTTGCTTGTCTCTCACAATGTTGGGTCCCTTGCTTGAGAAGTGCAACTATTTGGTTAATGATAGCTATTTACTGGAATCATATTCACTAGCAGACAGTGCAAAATTAGTGTGCTGCTTGCATTGGAAGAAGTGAGCAAAGGTTGATCCTGCATTATGAACCTGGCACACATTTTTGGTGGGCTGTGGAATTTAGCCATTCTAGTCCCAAACACAGAAGTAAATTTGGACTGTGTAGGAGTTTTAGACTATGTAAGAGTTTTGGACTACGTAGGAGTTTTGGATTGTGTAGGAGTTTTAGACTATGTATGAGTTTAGCCTGCTCACAATGTGGTACTTTTAGAGCAAATCAGACAACTTTATTTAGTAGCACAGAGAATAATTGGTAATCTTGGGCACATTACCATACAGCTGGTATTAGGGGAGATGTTTCAGCTCATAAATCTTGCCTATTCATGAAAAATTGCCTTGAGCACATAAACAAAACTATTGGGAATGGATTGAACTGTGATGAGCCGTGTGGTTTAAAAAAAAAAGTTGAGAAGCCAAATGAAATTAATTTAAAATTTTTGAGACTAAAATATGTGAGTTGGTCATTTGTGATGTTGCAGAGAGTGGGGGATGGCTGGTTGTAAAGAGAGATGAAATGTTAGAAGGGAACAAGGAACCAGGAGATGGTCACAAGCAGTAGTTGCTATGAAAATAGATATTTCAGCCTTTCCTTATATGGAATGTGAGGTTTTTTTCATTCCAAGCTCTGATTACCATTATGACCCCTCACATTGCCAAGTGGTAGGTCTCTTGGTGCTGTACCTCACTTGTATCTCTTAATGCAATGAACAAGTTATATTTCCTCCTTTCAGAACCCAAATCCTTCCTAAATTATGATCTGCCATAAGCGAAGTCTTAAAACTGCTAGAAATCATAGAATCCCTAAAGTGCAGAAGGAGGCCATTCGGTCCGACAAGCCTCCACTGACAACCAGTGGAGGCATCCAGACTCTATCCCATAATCCCACCTATTTACCCTGCAGATCCTCCTGATGCTAAGTGGCAATTTAGCATGGTCAATCCACCTAACCCATGCATCTTTGGACTGTGGGAGGAAACCAGAGCACTGAAAGGAAACACATGCAGACATGGGGAGAACATGCAAAATCCACAGAGACACTGACCCAAGGCTGGAATCGAATCCGGGTCCCTGGTGCTATGAGGCAGCTGAGCTAACCACTGTGCCGAAGTGCCGAGGAAGTAATCAGAATTACTGAATTAGAAAGTATAGAATTTAGAAGAGACACGAGAACCTTTTGCAATGGATTATTATTGAGAATGTTATCATTGGTAAATTTTACAAATTTAGAGGCCAAGTTCCCAAAATGTACCTGAATGACTGGAACCCAATAACGGTGTACCTAATTTTCCAGGCTGACCATTTGGGGCTGGCACCAGCAGGGATGCCAAACATGGAAATTCCTTTCACTTGAGCCTTCTGTAAGACACAGCAGGACACCAGGTATAATGGCTCATTGAGAGACTGGAGTCTCCCAGAAATATTGCCAAGGCCATATCATTTTTAAGTTTTAATGGCAACTACCTTTATAGGAAGTTTTAGAAACATCTTCCGTGGGGGGATTTTACTGGAATCATTCAAAATCAATTCCACTTTTCAATTTGACTGTCCAGCTCAGAAGGCAGGAATTTTCCATCAACTACAATTTCTGTTCCAATTAAAAGTGATGAGCACATCAGCCAGTTACCCATGGGGTCTGGATTGTCAAGTGTTGCCATGAATGGACGTACTTGTCTAATTCATCAACGTATTTTCCGCTACCACCAAATCCACAGTTACATCCGTAACCATTGTAATCCAGAATGGGAGAACTCTGTGGAAGAACGCACAAAATCATCTTTCTCAACTGCAGTAGCGAGTAAGGTGTCACCAGGGCACTTGCAGCAGCTGTGGAGAGACACAAAATAAATATTAGTATCAAGTTATATGGGCAACTGTCATGTTTGTCATTGGCAACCCAGCACATTTTCAGTCCTTGACAGTAAAATGTTCATCCAATGGCTCAACTGAATGAAATTTAATTTCTGCTTTTTTCCTGAGAAAATTTCAGATGATCAGAGGTGAAAGCTAGAGAATTAGGATGTGTGGTGTGCTTTCATAGCTTGATTCATGTTTTTTCTGTAAGTGACTAGTTAGAATTGCCCTTTAGTGTTCAGGGGACTAGCTAGGATATGAAACTATGGAAATTAAATGTTCCCATCTGATAGAATAAGAATTTTAATGGAGGTCATACTGAATGGCATATTCGGCTGTGTATGTGAAAACGTGTTTCCTTGCTCTCATTCAGAGGTTTGGGCTACCTGGGGCAACTTTGAGTATTTGACTTAGCAGTTAGCTATTGAAGAACTCACAATTTGCAGCTAATCGTTTACTTTTCACCTGGCAACTTGTTAATAATGTCATCAGAGAACATAAAATGCACTTTATGACAAAAGCAAATCACTGCCAATGTTGGAATCTGAAACAAAAACGGAAAATGCTGGAAAGTCTCAGCAGGTCTGACAGCATCTGTGGAGAGAGAACAGAGCGAACATTTTGAGTTTGGACGAAGAGCCATCCAGACACGAAAAGTTGACTCTGTTCTCTCTCCCCACATGCTTTTAGGTCTGCTGAGGTTTTGCAGCATTTTCTGTTTTTGTTGCATTTTATGACATTTCTCTGACCATTATTTTAATAGATATTAATCATTTCCCATGAATACATAAATATTTCAGTAACAAACAGAAGAATGTATGACAAAGATCCTCAGTGTTGCTAAGTAAGCAGCAATTTCTTTTACATAAAAAGTAATTGATAGACTGCTAACAACAATACAGCAAGTTCGCCACAGATTAAGATTTACAATGATAACAACAATGTTCTTTTAGATCACTCACCCCGTCCCCTTATCAATAATAAGTGCGACACAACAAAGAAGAACAACAAAGAACAAAACAGCACAGGAAACAGGCCCTTCGGCCCAACGAGCCCGCGCTGCCACCCCGATGTTTCCACCTCTACCCGCGATCCCTGTCCATGTTTATAGATCTATGGATTAAAAACCAAATTTGAGACAATTTAGGGAGAATTTGTTTTGCCAATTAGCCTAAGAGCACATCTTTGGGATGTAGGAGGAAACTGGAGCACCCGGAGAAAACCCACGCAAGCACAGGGAGAATGCGCAAACTCCCACAGATACAGGCCCAAATCCATGTATCTGCACAGCACAGCGTTAGTCACTGAGCTGTCGTGTTGCCCATCAAATAGTCCAGGTCAAGCGTACACTAATGATGTGAAGCACTAGGATACTCTCGAAAAAGATCCAAGAGCAGTCCTCTCATGACCCATCGCATGTATGCCCCTCGTTAGACAACAAGGTGGACCAAAGCACCTGTAGGATAAAAACAAGTACATCAATATCATCATCTATTTACACACTTCCCAGGGACTCCCAAGGCTCATGATCCCTATTTTAAATCAGTTTTCTATACCCCTCCATTCCCATTCTGTTCATGTGCCCATCTAAGTATTTCTTAAATAACTCCAGAGTACCTGCCTCCACCACTTTACTTGGCAGCGCATTCCATACCCCCACCACCCTCTGTGTGAAAAAACTCCCTCTAGCATCCAAATTATACCTTACCCCCCTCACCCTAAGCCCGTGACCCCTCGTGCTATTTGAGTCCATCCTAGGAAAAAGCTTAACCCTGTTTACTCTATCTCTCCCCTTCAAAATCTTGTACACCTCTATCAGATCTCCTCTAAGTCTACGTCTTTCTAAGGAAAACAGTCCCAATTTGCCTAACCTCTCCTCGTAACTCAGACCTTCCATACCAGGCAGCATCCTGGTAAACCTCCTCTGCACTCTCTCCAGAGTCTCCACGTCCTTCCGGTAGTAAGGCGACCAGAACTGGACGCAGTATTCCAAATGAGGTCTAACCAACGTTTTATACAACTGCAACATTAAAGGCCAGCTCTTGTACTCTATACCCCTTCCTATAAAGGCTAGCATACCATATGCTTTCTTCACAACCTTCTCCACTTGCTCTGCCACCTTCAGAGACTTGTTCACCTGCACTCCCAGGTCCCTCTGCGTTTCTATACTCTTAATAGGTCTACCCTTTATCATATACCTCCCCCCTACATTCTTTCTCCCGAAATGCATCACCTCACATTTATCAGGATTCAATTCCATCTGCCATCTGTCTGCCCAAGCTACCAGCCTATCTATGTCCTGCTGCATCGCCTGACAATGCTCCTCACTATCCGCAAGTCCAGCCATCTTTGTATCGTCTGCAAACTTGCTGATCATTCCACTTACTCCCTCTTCCAAGTCATTTATATATATTACAAATAGAAGAGGTCCCAGTACCGAGCCCTGCGGCACACCACTAGTGACCAACCTCCAGCTAGAGAAACATCCTTCCACTATTACTCTTTGTCTCCTATTACCAAGCCAGTTACTTTTCCATCTAACTACCTGTCCTCATATCCCATTAGCCTTGACCTTCTCGACTAACCTCCCATGAGGGACTTTGTCAAACGCCTTACTGAAATCCATATAGACGATATCAACGGCTCGCCCTTCATCCACCATTTTCATCACCTCCTCAAAAAATTCTACGAGATTTGTAAGGCACGACCTCCCCTTAACAAATCCATGCTGCGTATCCCTAATCAGATCGTAACGCTCTAAGTGCCTGTACATCCTATCTCTAAGAATCCCCTCCAACAGCTTCCCTACCATTGACATCAAACTCACCGGCCTATAATTCCCAGGGTTATCCCTACTACCCTTTTTAAACAACGGTACAACATTAGCTATTCTCTAGTCCTCTGGGATCTCACCTGTGTCCAAGGAAAAGACAAAGATTTGCATCAGAGGCCCAGCAATTTCACCTTGCACCTCCCTAAGCAGCCTAGGATAAATGCCATCAGCGCCCGGAGATTTATCAGTTTTAATGCTACCTAGAAGCTCTAACACTTCCTCCCTCGGTATGGATATTTCCCTCAACTGGTCCATAGCTCCCTCCGAGACAGGAGATGTCAACAAGCCCCTCTCCTTCGTGAATACCAACGTAAAGTATTCATTCAGGATCTCTGCCATTCCCTCGGGCTCTAAGCACAGTTCCCCTCCTCTGTCCCTCAGAGGTCCGATTTTTCCTCTAACCACCCTTTTATTCCTAACATAGGAGTAAAAAGCCTTTGGGTTTTCCTTAATCCTAGCCGCCAAAATCATTTCATGCCCCCTTTTTGCCCTTCTAACTCCCCGTTTGAGCTCCCTCCTACTCTCTCTATATTCCTTCAATGCTGTCTCGGTTCCCAGCTGCTTTGACCTGTCATACACTTCTCTTTTCTTCCTAACCAAGTCCTCAATATCCCTAGTAATCCACGGCTCTCTAATCCTACCTTTCCCATCTTTCCTCTTGGCCGGCACATACTTATCTTGCAACATTTTCAGTATTCCCTTGAAAGAGTCCCACATGCCTAGTGTGGACTTACCCTCAAATAACCGTTCCCAATCAGTTTCCCTAAGTTCCTGCCTAATGCCTTCCCCCAATTTAGCACCCTGCCCCTAGGGCAACAAGCATCCTTTTCCATCTGTATCCTAAAATAGACAGAATTGTGGACACTGTTAGCCACATGTTCCCCCACTACAACATCAACCACCTGCCCTTTACACATTTACAGACTTTTTATTCATGAGGTTCAAGGCATCTAATCAACCTCCTGTCACTTATCTCCTGTCTAATAGCCAAATTGCTTTTGACTCTCACGCTAACCCTAATTCCTACCACTTGCCCCCCACCCCCCGTCCCACCATGACTTCATCCTGAACTGGAGCTCTCTCTAGTTTCTCTCCTATCTTTCCTGTATGCCCTCCCTGAATTTAAATTTGTCTATTAGATACACATTCATCTCTCATGACCCTATTCTCACTAAAATGCTGGCCATCCAACTTCCCCCTCTAACTCCATGTTAGTCAATATTGATAATGGCTTACTCTCCAAGATGTGGAGATGCCAGTGTTGGACTTGGGTAGGAACAGTAAGAAGTCTCATAACACCAGGTTAAAATCCAACTGGTTTATTTAGTAGCGTGAGTTTTCAGAGTGCTGCCCCTTCATCAGGAGAGTCCTTCAGCTGATGAAGGAGCAACACTCCAAAATCTCATGTTACCGAGTAAACCTGTTGGACTTTAACCTCGTGTTGTGTTATTCTCCAAGAGTTGTTTTCTTCTTGAAATCTGCTGTTATCACTTATACCCTTATAAAAAAACAGACTTTGCAAACCATCGTCCCATCAACAAACTTCTTCTCCTCTCCAAAGCTATTGCATATAATGTTCCCTCCCAAATCTGTGTCTATCTTTCTCAAAATCACCCGTGTTGAATCACTCCAGTCTGGTTTCTGCTCCTGCATGGCATCAAAACAGCTCCAATCAAGTTCACAAATGACATCCCATATGGCTGGAAAAAAGTTAAAACCATCCCTCTTTGTCCAACTCGATCTGCCTGCAGGCTTTGACATGGCTTACCACACATTCTCCTCCAATACCTCTTCACTTCTGTCCAGTTGAACTATTTTTCTCTAGTTTCTTCCAGATCCTGCATCATTACTTCTGATGGCATCCAAACATCTTTCCTTGGACGCTTCTTATTTCTTTTCTACATTCTGCCTCTCAGCGATGACATCTGAAAACAGTTTGTTTTCATGTACCAACAAAACCAGCTTTAGCTGACCATTAACTCTCTCAATGTTTCCACTGTTGCTAAATTATCAAATTGCTCATCTAACAGTCAGCACAGCTTGAGCAGAAATTTTCTCCAGTTAAATATTGAGAAGACTGAAGCCATTGCTTTCAATCTCAGCTCTAGACTTCCTTCCCTACTTGACTGGGGAGGCGATGGTCTAGTGGTATTATTGCTAGACTCTTAAATCAGATACTGAGCTAATGTTCAGGGCTCCTAGATTTGAATCCTGCCACGATAGATGGTGGAAATTTAACTCAATTTTTTAAAAATTCTGGAATTAAGAACCTACTGATAACCAGTGTCGAAAAATCCATCTGGTTCACTGATGCCCTTTAGGGAAGGAAATCTGCCATCTTTTTTACTTAGTCTCGCTTACATTCTATTCCAGACTCACAGCAATGTGATTAACTGTCAATTGCCCTCAGGCAAACAAGGATGGGCAATAAATGCTGGCCAGTCAGTGACACCCACGTCCCATAAAAAAAATGTTAAAAAACTAACTCCATCATGGTCCTTTGCAACAGTCTGAGGCTAAACTTCAGTGTTTAGAATTGTAATGTCATACTTGATCCCAGGATGAGCTCTTGACTATATATTTGCACCATCATTAAGACAATCTGTATCCACCTTGCAAAGTCCTCTTTTCCCCTGTGATCGATAATAGTCACTGCCTCGCAGTCAGGCAAAGTTGTGAGTTGAAAACTCTCATCCTTGTATTCAAACTTCCCCATGGCCTTACCCATCCTGATATTTGTAATCTCCTATAACCCCACAACCCTCTGAGCTGTCTGGGTTCAACTCACTCTAGCCACTTGAACATCTCCAATTTAAATCACTGCCTATTGAATCCCTTTACCTCACTACCTCTTGACCTGCCTTTGTTCCTTTAAGACACTCAGTAAGACCTATCTCTTTGGTCAAGATTGCTGAAGATGTATCTAAATGTCAATTTTTGTTTTATGATGCTCCTGAGAAGCACCGTTTATCACATGAAAGGATAGATATAAATTGCTATTGGGTTTTAATAATTCACATTTTAAAAAGAGCCCATAACATAGAAAAAAATCTAAAATTGATTTTCAAAGTGGTAATGGCACAAAACTGAAATGTGACATAAAGAAGAAAGGGAAAGTTAACCAAGGACTTCAACAAAACAAGTAGGTTCCAAGAAGAGTCTTACACCGGGGAAGGGGTTAAAGATATGGCAAAAATTAAGGAGGGAATTCTAGATATGGGGCTAAGATGGCTGAAGGCACAGCCATCAGGAATGGGTGAAAGGAAGTGGAAATGTTTCGAAGAGGAGAGTCAACAAAGAAAGAGAATTTGGGCAGGAAAGATTTGGGCTGGAACAATTCACGGAGAAAGCAGGAGGAAAACTATAAACCACAAGGATATAAATTGTGAATTGGAAATATGGGAGCCCAGAGCCAGCAAGGGTAGGGTTGGTGGGTCAACAGGATCTGCTGTGAGGCAAGAGGCAAGCAGCAGAGTTTTGGGTGAATTGAAGTTTCCAAGGGTGGATGATAGAAGGAAAACACGAACATTGGAGGTAACAAGGTATGAATGAGATTTTCTGCAGCAGATGAGTTAAAGGTAGGGTCGTGAGTGGAAATGGAAGTAGCTGATTTTTGTGATAGCATGGATATAGGGTAGGGAGCTCTTTTGATGATTGTCTGCTTCAGCTATAAACATTAGCTGACTGGAAGGAAGGAGAAGATGATCAACATGTATGGATTGACTTCCTGGTCCACTGATTGTAAGATACAAGATTCTCATGGATAAAGGGGTTGCCAATAATACAGCACCATATGGATCCAATCATAGAAACATAGAAACTAGAAGCAGTAGGCCATTTGGCCCTTTGAGCCTGCTCTGCCATTCATTTTGATCATCAAATACAATATCCTGATTCCCCCCCCAATATCACTTTATCTCTTTAGCCCCAAGAGCTATATTTACAGAAACAGGCAGTCAAGAAAGATCCCTGTTTCCTAAACGGACTGTCAGTCCCTTATTCTAGGGATATGGACTGTGTGGGTGGAGCTGAACTATAACATTGGCCTTCCCAATGTTGAACAGAAGGAAATAATAATTCATTCAAGACTGATGTTGGACAAGAGGATAACAACTTCTGTCCACAACCAGGCAAATCAATACTCTGAGGACTAGCTGTATTAAAATTGCTCCTTACCTTCAGAGTAATGAAGCGAAGGATTTGACTATCTTCACTACAAAATCACACAGTGATTCGAGGAAAGTAGGTCTGAAAATTGCCAACTTTCAAATCCTTAATAGCTGCAGGAGTCACTGAACCAATAACAGTATAAAATACTTCCCACCGTTACGCTTCAGTCAGCAGCATTTTGAAGATGGAACATCTGTTCAGATGGAATAGCAGTTGGAAAGTAATCCTACAAACACCACAGGGTCCAACTTGTCCCATTGAATCTTTGATAAGTTCAGTTTCTATCCATTCTATAATCCCACACAGATCCCAAGCATTTACAGAAGAAATTTACTGCAAAATGCATATAAGGGCTATCAAAGAAGAACTGTTTGTCATGCAGAAGAAATACAGGAAATGTATGTCACTTGTACACCTTCTATATCCAGGAAAATACTGGCTTCTTGTGGCTTGTCCTGGTCCTGACCTCCTCTCTTTGTGGAAGCTGTAATCCAGACACAACACCTGGTTGCCACACATACAAAGGCAGTGCGGTTCTCCATATCAACATATTTTCATCTGTTGTGCTGTGTATAGTACTGCTGTGTATAGTCACATACAACCTGTACATTGCTCAGTTAATATTCATAATGTGCATGTAGTCAGGTATATAAATAAGCAACATAATTGGATCCACCTTGAGAAAAACTCTACTTTCAACACTATAAGCCTATGTGTAAACGCTGGTAATATCTGCTATAACAGATGAAGGTGATGAGCACAAAACCACTACTTCCAATGTTTGAAATATCTTGTCTCCTACATGCCTTACTAAATCCTAAAAATGCATGAAAGGTAACAGCATATTCCCCCTTTCTCATTCATGCAGTGAATGTATTGGACATTCTTTCTACATACCTGCAAGCAGCACTATAAGGACCAAGGAGCGCATTTTCAATTCTCTTCCAATGTTCAAGAACATTCTTCTCAAATCCATCAGATTTATATCCATGCTTTGTCCTTGAGTCTGTGTATTTTGAAAAGAGAAAATTTGTAAACTACAGATGGGACTTTCTCAAATTAACAGTGGAAATTTTAAACTAAAATATCACAAATATTATAAAGGCTGATAACATGAGATATGGAATTTCACAATGTGTACGAAATCTGGTAAAAGGTGGCTGTTGATACTGGCAAGGATGGCAGACACATTTGAGACCAGTGCCGAACTTCGGCTAGATACTAACTGCAAGTGGAACAAAAGTACTCAATGTGGACTTGAGGATTTTCCCAGTGTCAATGATCTATGGGAAAGCAAGTACAATAAGCCTACTGTCAATAAATTGATTGTTCACGCTGTCAGAAGGTTGTATAATAATAGAATCCCTACAATATAGAAAGAGGCCATTTGGCCCATTGAGCCTGCACCGACAACAATCCCACCCTGATGCTATTCCTGGAACCCTTTATAGTTACCCTGCTAATTTC
This sequence comes from Sphyrna mokarran, assembly GCA_024679065.1. Lineage (NCBI taxonomy): Eukaryota > Metazoa > Chordata > Chondrichthyes > Carcharhiniformes > Carcharhinidae > Sphyrna > Sphyrna mokarran. Next base: position 6,680,920 of record JAGIQG010000020.1, read on the forward strand.
CATGAAACTAAGGGCAATTGAACATGGCCAATTGAGATGGGTTCTACAAAAAGGCATTGAACGCAAGAATCTCCCCAACTGTGACATCAGCCCCACCAGTTGAAAGTTCAAGAGCAGCATCAATCAGATTGGGAGATAGGCTCTAATAGCAAGTGACAGATTCAGATTTGGGGGAGCTCCACGTCTTCATGGTAGAGGTGTCATGCCATAGGTTCATGTCAGATGAGTGGGATCACTGTTGAAATAATACCAATCCGTGTGCTGTTCTTAATGCGTTAAGAGTTTACTTTAAGAGCACAGGTAGCAGAATCAGGCACAGGAGGTGTCAAAATAAGGCAATGATTCAGTAATCAGAAGCCTTACTGACAACTGAAATATAAGTACAATAATAGTACCAGAAGTGAAGAGATACCCCCACTTTAAACTGAAATGTTGAGAAGAGGATAACAGCCAGGTAAGATATAACCATGGTTAGGAAAGAGTCTTAAGTCAATGTGAGGATCAGAGGTGTGTCAATTAGAATTGCGATTCTGCTTGAACAGTGCAATATCAGGTGAACGATGAGATGGAAGTTTTGAAGGCAGATAAATAAGGGAAAAAAAATCGGTTTTGAGTTAGTTGATCTGTAAAGTGGAGAGAAAGATCAATGGTATTACTAATGCCTTTTGCTATTCAGTGATGACTATTGGGAAAGTGCCTGTGAAAGAATGTTGGGCAAGAACAGAATCAGGTACAGTTGTGCTGCTTCCCATGCATTTTAAAGTTTATTTATTAGTGTCACAAGTAAGCTTACATTAACACTGCAGTGAAGTTACTGTGAAAATCTTCTAGTGATTCTTCAGATGCCTGTTTGAGTACATTGATGGAGAATTTAGCGTAGCCAGTGCACCTAACCAGCATGTCTTTCAGATGTGGCATGTTCTAATACTTATTGTCCAAGCTCAGTATGTGAGGAATGGCCACTCGCACAATTTTTTTGAGGACATGTGGACAAGAATTGTGGTACATGTCTTTGAGGAAAGAGGGGGAAAAATACAAAGAAATGTACTGAAATTGTAAATGACAAACAGAACAGGAATTATGAGAGTTGCCAAGTAACTTGATGAGCTAAAATATAACAACCTTTCTCTTGAACTTATGGTTGCTCTTGTCCTTTCTTGTGCCAATTTTCTTGCCATTCTTCATGTGTTCTAAAAATTTAATATCAGCAGATATTTCATTGTGATGCCAGAGACATGCCCTTAATTCCCACAGTGAGTGCTGATAGCATGTGATATTATTTGTGGTTATTCTGTCCAATTATTCTGTACAATCAGCAGATAGCCTGACCAATCAAAAGATAGCATCCTAGCCAACTTTCTGCTCAGTAATCCAAGGTCAATCATGATGACCTGGATTGGGACCTTTTTTTATTTTCTTTCATGGGATATGGGTGTCACTGGCTGGCCAGTATTTATTGCCCATCCCTCATTGACCAAGGGCAGTTGAGAATCAACCACATTGCTGTGGCTCTGCTGTCACATGTAGGCCAGACCAGATAAGGATGGCAGATTTCCTTCCACAAAGGGCATTAGTAAATCAGATGGGTTTTTCCCCTGACAATCTTTTCATGGTTATCAGTAAATTCTTAATTCCAGAGATTTTTTAATTGAATTCAAATTCCACCATCTACCGTGGCAGGATTCAAACTCAGGTCCCCAGAACATTAGCTGAATTCCTGAATTAATAGTCTAGTGATAATACCACTAGGCCATCAGCTCCCCTCAGACCTTCCTGATCTGCATGGGTCAACTTTTCCCATGTCATAGCAAGCTTTTCCTTTAATTGTTCATGGGATCGCTGGGATTGCTGACATGGCCAACTCTAATTACCCTTTAACTATTTCAGATGAAGAGGAAATTTTTTTTGCTGCATTTAATGTTTTGTTTTCTTTTGGGAAGTGAATCAGCTGTGGGAGTGAGCGTGAATATTATCAGAGTTTAGAGGTATAAAAATATTTACGCATATAGGTTACCTGTTAACTTTCAAGGCTTCCATTGATTTTCTAGCACTAAATTTGAGTGTGTTTGTGTGAGAGAGAGAGGACAAAAGTTGAAACTGTAGGGATGTTTGCAGTAGGGAACAGCTTTGTAAGTGATTTGTGCTGGGCTGATTGGATTTGAGCAAGCCAAGTTCAGTTCAATTCGAATCAGTTTTGATTTTAATTTGTAAATCATATTCACTGTATAAGAAATTTTACAGCCACGATTCTCCTATCCCACTATGCTAAAAAATGAGTGGGACAGAAGATTCTCACAGCAGTCGACTTTTGGGTTCATGCGACATTCCCACCCTGTTAACATCTCTCAGTGCCGGATTTCCAGTGATGTCAGCTCTGTGCCGGAAATCAACAGGAAGGCGCCGAGACCACCTAATAATTTAATATAATTTAAATTTCATCAGCTATCCCAGAACTGAGTTCTCCCAGCCCACTAACTCCCTCCCACGCCTTGGCCAGAGTGGTTCACCCCAGTGGGAATTACAGTAGCTCCCCATTAACAGAGAGCTAGCAGCCAGACCCTACTGGAATGAAGTAGGGACAATCGGGCCACTACCCCCACCCCCCACAAGGGTCAGGTGGTGGAGAAGGTGCCCCCTGGGCATTGGCAGCCTAGCAATGCCAACCTAGGACTCTTGGCACTGCCCTAGGGGCAAAGTGCCAATGACGGGTGGGGGCATCTGGGCCTAGGGCAGAAGCAAGTGGGGGAAGGCAGCTGTATAGGGCAAAGCCTAATGAGGGCAGGGACTGGTGTGACAATTGGTGGGGGGTGAGGATGTCCTGCTGCCATTCTGCAGTCAGGATTGTAGAGGAAGGAAAGAGGCCTGCGATTGGGGCGGGCAGGAGGGCTGGGTGAGGCTGGAGAGGTTACTGCAGGGGGTGGGAGGAATTGATTGGGAAGGTTGGAAATTAGGGTGGGCTGGGAAGGAGGGGGGGGGGTTCGGTGCTGGCCTGGGAATGGCCAGGAGGAGAGGCCTGTAATCGGATTGTAGGAGAATGGAGGGCTGGCAATGCGGGGGGCCACAGCGCAGGCCAGCAATCAGGAGACTGACAGTGCGGGGCCACTGTGTATGTGCAAATCTTGGTGCTGACAGATAGCGACATGCGCAGTGACCCGCTCAGAGCTATGTTACCAGCATCTCCAACAGGAATAATCCCTATCCACTGTTGTTTATGTTGGTGGCTTCTGTAGCACACAGAGCGTGGGAGATTTTTCTCTGAACTCCCTGTGTAAAAACCTGTGATGACTTCAGCCAGGCTAATGAGGTTGGCTCGCTAGAGTATGAACTACCTGATAAATTCTCCTGAACAACTGTAGGTTCATTCAGTTCATGGGCTCTTAAGCGTGACCTTTTTGCAATCTTTGGAGTCTGTGGACCATGTCTGTATTCCATGTCTGTATTCAAGGCTGCACAACCTTTTCAGTCTCCTCAGAAATATTTTATTGATGTTTTGTTTGCACTTCAGAACTACATTCCTGATCTACGGGCACCCGGTGTGGAGGAGAATGGGGTGGGCGGGGAGGGTGCTGGTCGGGAGGAGAATCTCCTTGTGAGCCTGCTCCTGGGCCTGCTGAGGCGCGCCATCAATAGTGTAGGAGCAAGCGATTGAGGGAGCCGTCCACCTTGACTGTCTGCCCCTCTAACATGGGTACATTCGCAACCAGGTGTGCCTGGAGAAGGAGCATATGATGTCCATGGGCGCAGTTGATGCTGGGTACCTGAGAGACTGAGGTGTATTATAGATCCTGAAAATCACATTTTAATTTGATATTTTAAGTTTCTGCTTTTTTTTGTTCTGGCTTTTCTCCCTCCTTTTAGAGAGCTGCTCTTTTTGATTTGTCCCTCAATTAATTTGAGTTAGTTTATTTGGTTGGTACATAAAACGAGGTACCTGATGAATTCTTATTGATGATTAGATCAGGGAGCCTCGTGCTCCCTATTTAAAGCAGGGTTGTCAGATTCCCAGCCTGCAAATGCCCTACCTGCAGCAGTTGTGGACTCGCCAACTTTGAGGACGTACAAATAGTCAGTGGATAGGCATATGGATAACATTGGAATAGTTTAGGTTAGAGGGTCATTAGATTGATTCCACTGGTCGGTGCAACAGCAAGGGCCGAAGCGCCTGTACTGTGCCGTAATGTTCGATGTTCTAATCATTCAGCAGGGAGCAACTGAAGAGTTGGCTGTGTGCAGATGTATGGTGTAAATAAGGTAATGTGTTGACGGGACTTTCATCTCAATGGAGTTATTACAAAACCAGCATGAATTCCTCCAATTTTGGGAGAATTCCAGCCTCCATGTCTTTTAATAGCTTGAAGTGACTGAAAAAAAAGAGAACTTAAATAGTGTGTGCTCAATGATTATGTTTATCTTCCAGACAAAGGTCTGGAAGTGGGATAAGCTACCAGTGAGGAGGACACAATATAAAGACGTTCAAGGGATATGTAGATGTACTTCTGGCTGAAGTAATACATGGATGATTGTGGTCATTGGAAACTCATCATTTCAGCCCTAGGACATTGCGATAGGAGATTCTCAATTCAGTGTCCTAGGCCCAAGCACCTTCAGCTGCTTCATCAATGACCTTCTCCTATTATCATAAGGTCAGAGGATGGAGATGTTGGCTAATAATTGCACAATGTTCAGTACAATTTACAACTTCCTAAATAATCTAACAGTCTGTGCCCACTAGCAATGAAACCAGGTCAATATTCAGGCTTGAACTGATAAGTTGTAACATTTGTGCCACACAAGTGCAAATAATGACCATTTTCAAATGATAAAACCTAATTACCTCTCCTTGACTTTCACTGGGATTATCATCACAGAATACCTACCATCAATATTCTGGGGTCACTGTTGACCAGAAACTGAACTATACAGGCCAGATAAATAATGTGACTATGAGAACTGGTCAGAGGCTGGGTATCTTTTGGCAAGTAAGTCACCTTCTGAATCCCAAAGCTTATCCATCATTCCCCTGAATCTCAAGGCTTATCCACTATCAACAAGGCAGAGTTCAGAAGTGTGATAAAATACTCTCCACTTGCCTGAATGAGTGCAGCTCCAACAACATGCAAGAAGCTTGGTACCATGCAGGACAAAGCAGCCCACTGGATTGGTATCTGATCCAGTACTTTACACATTCATTCCATTCACTGCAACCACACTTTGGCTGCAGTGTGTATCATGTACAAAAAGACATAAAGACATCTTCAACCACATTTCCCAACCTGCATCCTAGTAGGATAAGAGTAGCAGAGACACGTGACCGTCACCCCCTCCAAGTTCCCCTCTATGTCATGCATATTCTGATTAGAAATACATCATTATTCCCTCATCCTCACTGCATCAAACTCTTGTTAGTTCCTCAATAACAACACTATGGTTGGCTCATCCTCACCTTGGTGGTTAGTGCTGCAACCTCACAGTGCCATGGACCCGGGTGCGTTCCAGCCTTCAGAGACTGTCAATGTGGAGTTTGCAAGTTCTCTCCATGTCTACAAGGGTTTCCTCCAGCTGTTCCGGTTTCCTCCTGCACTGCAAAGATATACAGGTTAGTTTGATTGGCCATGATAATTTGCCCTTTTGCGTCAGAGAGATCAGTTGGGTTAATATATAGGGTTACTGGGTGTGGGTGGGATTGTTGTCAGTGCAGTCTTGATGAGTCAAATGGCCTCCTGCGCACTGTAGGGATTCTATGAAGTTTTAAGTGTACGCATACCTCTTGCAGTAAAGGAGTAGGGGAACAGGAGTGAGGAGAGGCTCAGAACAACATGGCTTAGAGTGCTTGTCAGCTTCTGTAATGCATTATAAATACTTTTAAAATTAATGTCATTAAATAACGTTTCATGTTATCATGGCTGCATCAATTTCCAAACATGACATAAGGAAGGTATCTGACTTGTTTCTGGTAATGTTTTTGAATCAATGAAATAAATAACTGCAGGATTTGAATTTTAATGTAGCGTGGCTTCATAAGATTATTTATTTTCATTGGGTTTTTTTTGCAAATTATCATAAAATCGTGTGGTGCAGAAGGAGGCCTTTCAGCCCATCAAGTCTGCATCAACTTTCTGACAGAATATCTTGCTCAGGTGCTCTGCCCCAACCTATCCCTGTAACCCCACACATTTACCATGGTTAATCTATCTAACATTCACATTTTGGGACACTAAGGAGTAATTTAGCACAGCCAATCCAACTAACTGGAAACTGGAGCACCTGGAGAAAACCCATGCAGACCTGCAGAGAACATGCAAACTTCACCCCCAAGGCCAGAAATTTGTTGTGTTCATCTAGGTTTAAATGGACTGAAGTGTTTGAGATAAATTGCCATCTGTATATCTGGTCATTTATTTAACTGGTGTTTTAGGGAGCCTGCTGTGCACAATTTGGTTACAGCATTTCCTGCACTAAAACTGTGTCTACATTCCGATAGTAGTGATTTGGTGTAAGCTGCTTTTGGATATCCTGAGGTCATGAAAGGTGTTGTATAGGTATAAATCTTGCTTTCTTTCATTATAGACCTAATCCACACTGAGGCTATATTTTCCTTCTGCTCTTTCATTTTTAATAGTATTTTTTATTTTCTCTTCACATCTTCCACAATAATATGATTGTCAACTGTACAGAAATTGAAAAATTACTTCTCCTGGTCCCTTTAATATCAGCCTGTGTTGGATTTTCAACAAAGACACCAAACGTGTGAGTTTGAAGAATTTTCCGTGTTAGTTAATAGCCTGTCATCAAATTGACGATTTTAGTTTCAGACTGTGATGTGTTTTAGAGACTGGAATGCTGTATGCATTGGTGGCTCAGTGGTAGAATTCTCGCCTGCCAAGTGGGAGCCTGGTTTCGATTCCTGGTCAACGCAGAGCCCTTTCTTTTGATGGCATGGTAGTACAGAGGTTAGTGCTGCAGCCTCACAAAGTCAGGGATCTAGATTCAATTCCGGCATTTGGTGTCTGTGTGGAGTTTGCACATTCTCCCTGTGTCTGCGTGGTTTCCTCCGGATGCTTGTGTTTCCTTCCACAATCCATAGACGTATAGGTGAGGTTGACTGGCCACGGTAAGTCATCCCTTTGTGTTTCAAGGTGTCTAAGTCAGGTGGATTAGCCATGGTAAATGTGTGGTATTACGGGGATAGGGTGGTGAGAGAGCCTGGTAACAGATTCTGTCAGAATAGATGAGCTGAATGGCCTCTTCTGCACTGTAGGAATGCTACGGTTCCATGACTATTTCAGAACAGAACGAGAGCTGGAATTACAGTGCAGTTAATTGCATAGCAAACAACTTATAATACCACCCTTCATTCATTCTGGTTTCCCAGAGTGTAGAGTAAATGGACAGCAGTTATACTGCGCACTGAGAAATCTCAGTTTATTTTAGAACTGCCGCAGTTCTCTGGAAACAGTTTTTGTATAAATTTTTATTGAATTGTGGAGTGTGGTTCAAAAGCAACAGTAAAATTCTTGAAATTCAAATGTAATAATAAGGATTTTAATATATTCTGATGCCAGAAGTGGTGACCCTGGGTTTATTCAGAGATATTTCTGTTTAATTTTGATGTTTTTAAATTGTTTAATTTCTTTGGCATGTACGAGTCGCGATTTAATGAATTCAAAGAAGTGGAATAGAAAGTGAAATTGAAATTGAGCTTTATTCATTCTTTGCCCCATGTGTTCAGGTCATGGTTTTAGACGCAATGTTTCTCTGTGTCCAGGTGTTTATATTCTTCATTGTACGGTACTTTAGCAAAGCACATGGCTGCTTGTCGATCACATTCACAGACATAGGTTTCACAGGGACTGTTGTCAGCTGCAGAGAGGAGAAAGGAACAAAGTCTAAAGCACCTTAGAACCAGATCTCGTACCGAGGCCAATTTCATTTGGTGCAAAGTCTATCTTCAGCGTTCACAGAGAGATTGTCCAGATTTCTAACCACAGAAACGAGAGGGCATGTTACCTTTATTTCTCCTGTTAAGTTTCTGATACTCTTCAGAGGAGATTGAGGTCAGGATTTTCTGATCAAGTTGTGATGGGACTCAAAGCACTGGGCCATTAGCAGGGCCAGAATTCTTTTGGCACAAGAAGAGGTTGTTTGGCCTTCTATATTTATCCTCATTGAATAATATCAACACCCACAGTTTTGTCCTATTGCAATAGGTTATTAAATTAATTTATCACCTCTCAGTGAAAGGACTCAGCAGCCTGGACTTTTAAAGTTATGATGTAGAGATGCCGGTGTTGGACTGGGGTAAACTCAGTAAAGACTGACAACACCAATTTTAAATCCAACCGATTTATTTGATAGTAAATCTGCGAGCTTTCGGTCTTTATGGCCTTTGTCAGGCGAATGAGGTGTTCTGGTCTCCAAAAGCACACATATCAACACAGACAGTTTACAGATTGCTGATTAGAATGCGAATCCTTACACCTAACCTGCCATTCAAGTCTTAAAGTGGCTAACAGCAGAGGTTAGGGAGATGTGTATTGTCTCCAGACAGCACAGTAAGTGAGGTTTTTTGCTAACCCAGGCAAGTCATGGGGGTTACAGATAGTGTGACATGAAGCCTTTTAAAGTTAACCAGCCATTATTTATAGAGCAGACTTATCTTCTAGTTCCAATGTCAGGTGAAAGGTCTTCAACTTCAATATTAACCTGATTTTCAGATACCCATGGACCTTGTCCTGTATTTAGAGCAATTTTTATGTTATATCTTTAACCTGACAATGATTAACCAAGAATAGGGAAATGGGAAAAATTAGGAATATCTTTGTAATTTAAAAAAATAATTCAGTATTGTTTAGTATGATAACTGGACAATTCAATATGATTTCCTCCTTAGAGATCAAATCGGGGTTGTTGCTTTAATAAAATGTATTTACAAAGTTTAAAAATGATCAATGCTAGGTGTTATTAGGGCAACACAGTAGCACAGTGGTTAGCACTGCTGCCCCACAGCACCAGGGACCTGGGTTCAATTCCAGTCTTGGGTGTCTGTGTGGAATTTGCATGTTCTCCCTGTATCTGCATAGACTTTTGCCAGGTGTTCCTGTTTCCTCCCAAGGACTTGCAGGTTAGGTGGATTGGCCATGCTAAATTGCCCCTTAGTTTGTGACCGAGCCAGAATTTTATGGCCATGGGAATCAGAATGGGCAAGGGATGGACAATGGGAAGATCCATTGACCTCTGGTGGGATTTTATGGTTTTGGAATGAGCGAGGCCATAAAATCCCGCGCTGTTTTTGTGTGTGGCTATGCCTGGTGTGGTGTAGTGTTGTTCAAACTGTAAGTCTGTGGCGATAGGCTAGCAACTTGTTCCAGGAATAATTAGTTACAGAAACGGATGAAAGTCAGACCTACACACTGTCAGGTGCAGAATAGAGAGAGAGAGAGAGACTTTTATGTAAATAATTAATACAACAATTTAGAGTTGAATGAAAATTCTCCTATGAAACCCAAACTTTAGTGGAAGGTTTTGGCATCAAATCCACAGGTTACAATGTTTCATATCAACTGGGAAAATACCAATGGAAAAGCAGATGATACTAAATATACGGATGCTAATGTACAACATGTTTTTTTCCACGAATTCACTGCCTTCAACTTCATAGGCTTTCAAAGTTACATCATGGAAAAGTAAAGTTAATACTAAAACCATTGGGGTATCTTACCCAAAAATATTTGAGGTCCTGAATGAGCATAAAAATGGAAGAAATTCACACCGTCTTTTTGGGCAACGTAAAAAATCGAATCTTACCTGATTCTGGCAATAAAATCAGACAAAACCTGAAATCCGCCAGCAGGGGGAGTGGACAGGACCTAAATTGCCCTAAAGAAGGCAGCAGCGAGCACCATTGCGCATGTGTATATTTCTGTCACTGCCTCTGCTGCTAAGCTGGCCTTTGTGGCTGATCATCCCATTCCCTGCTCTGCGGGATCCCATGCCAATTGCCAAACTCCGCCAAGAGCGACTGCTATCCCCCTGTCCAGAACAATCGAGGATCCCCCCTCCCCCGCCCAGAACGACTGCAACTCTCCTACCGTCAATTGCTGTTGCAGTTGTGCAGGGATGCCCCATCTTCCCCCAACAAACACTATTGCAGAGTGTGCAGCAGTGCTTGCCCTATCCCAACCCATTCCCCTGAGTTGGCTCTGCCATTAGCACTGCTCGGTACCCAATTGGGACTGATGGGTGCTAGGCTGGCAGTGCCAGGGTACCCAGTGGGCAGTGCGAGGGTGTGAGGTTGGCACTGCCCACATGACAGACTGGCAGTTCCAGGCTGTCATTGCTTAAGGGGCACTTCCATCCTCCTGACATCCAGAGGGTGGGGTGGGGCCTCAATGGCCTCCAGTTTCACTGATGAGGCCATCTCACCTGGTCTCCGTTGATCATACCACACATGATCCTCACTGAAGAGAACCTTCCCCATGCAAGTGAGCTTGGACAATAGCGTCCTGAGCTCATTAATAATATTTAATAATATTCCAACTTACTTCCATCCATTGAAGGATGGCCAACAAATGAGGATTTGTTGTTTTGGACAATACGATAGTTTGACAGTTGGAATGGTAGAAGATTAAGGGGAGAAATACTTACCGTCACAGGTGGCTATGCCACTAGAACAGGAATATTTGTAGAACTTGGTGTAAGGGTTATCATAGATTGGCCGGCATTCCTTAACCTTGCTGGTTTCTCCATAGCAGTGATCGTGGACTTGGCAGCATCTGAATTAATACATAGGGAGAAATGTGTTAGTCACCATGAGGAGTAGCTCCCTCTGAAAATGGGCATCAAAATAATTAGCTTCCCAACTCTGGATTCAGATTCCAATCTACAATCTCAATTTACAGGCATTCGAATCGAACTAAAACTGAATCCAACAGTGAGGTTCAGATGGAGTTCGGGAATGGAAATAATTGGGATTGACTAAACTCAGAGAAACCCTATCACTCAGCAGTTATGCTCTGACCTGCAATTGCATGGAGCTGTGGTACACATTGGTGTCCACAATTCCCCTCATCCCACTCCCCAGTCCTGTCCAAAGCACCAGTATGTCAACTCTGGATTCACACTCCAATCCTCAATCCCACTGTCCTAGAAATGAGAAGGGTAAGGGATGATCTGATTGGGGTTTATAAAATTATGAAGGGTAAATGTACAGAAGCTATTGCCACTTGCAGGAAAGATCAAAGCTAGAGAAGTTAGAATGTGGAAGTCCCAACCATACAGAGTAGTTAAAGTGAACGGTGAAGGTGCATTCAAGATCAACAGGGAATATTTTGATAGGGTTAAACAAAATACTTTCGGCTTGTGTGGGGCATAAACAGTGACATGGCCAAACTAATCAAACCAACTCCCTTGATGATCGATGGTATTTCCATTACTAAATCCTCTATTTTCAATATCTATCAGTGAGAAACTGAACTGAACTAGCCACTGTGTGTACTGGAGCAGGTCAGGGATTGAGAGGCAATGTTATTATATTGACAGCCACAATGTTATGTTGACAATAGCATTATATTTATCAGTGATCAGGTGCTTCCCCCACTCAGAATTCAAGGAGTGGTTGTCCCACGCCACTATGTTGCCCTCTATTCAGGTAGTGAGGTTAGGAATGATCTTAATTGGCAGGAATGAAAAACAACAAACAGTACAGCACAGAAACAAGCTCTTCGACCCATCAAGCCTCTACCAACATACGACAACTTTCTAAACTAAAAACCTTTTGCCTTTACACGTTTCATATTTCTCCATTCCTGTCCTATTCATGTATCTGTAAGATGCTTCTCAAACATTGTTATTGTATCTGCTTCTACCATTTCCTCAACCATGCCTCAATTCTGTAAACTTCTATCAGGTTATCTCCTCAGTCTCCAATGTTCAAGTGAAAACATATCATTTATATGAAAAAAGATGGTGCTAGAGCGTGGCGTCTTCTTGCAAGCTGTTCCAGTATTCTTCAAATTCTTTCTTTTAGTCTCATTCTGGCTCTGTATTCTGCATCCTCTCCTTTCCTTCTCTCCTATAAATAGAATGTTTTGTCTGTGTAGCGCGCAAGAAACAATACTTTTCATTTTATCACAATTCATGTGATGATAATAAATGAAATATATATTACAAACAACAGGGATCACAGCATTGATCCCTGCGGAACACCACTGGTCACAGATCTTCAGTCAGAAAAACACTCTTCCACCGTTATCCTCTGTCTTCTATGTCCAGCCAGTCCTGTATCCATCTTACCAGCTCATTATGGATCCCATCTAACTTCTGTATCAGCCTGCCATGAGGGACTTTGTCAATGACCTTGCTAAGGTGAATGTAAATAACATCCACATCCTGCCCTCATCAATCACTTATGTCACTTCCTCAAGAAACTCAACCCTGTACAAAGCCATGCTGCCTATCGCTAATAAGTCCAAATTGGAGTAAATCTGAAGAATCTTCTCCATTAATTTCCCTAACACTGATGTAAGGCTCACTGATGTAAGCCTGTAATTTTCTGGATTAATCCTGTTGCCCTTCTTAAACAAAGCAACCCACATTGTTCTCCAATTTTCTGGGACCTCTCCTGTGACTAAAAAGGATACCAAAGTTTTGTGTAAGGTTCCTTGCCTCTCTCAATATTCTGGATAGATCCCATCTGTGGACAAGGGGATTTGTTTACCTTAATCTTTTTTAAATACCCAACACCTTTTTTATATCAATATGCCCTAGATTACCAACATATCCCTATCTAGACTCACCATCCACCACGTCCTTCTCCTTTGTGAATATCAATGCTAAGTACTCATTAAGGACCTCACCCACTTCCTCTAGCTCTACACATAAATCCCTCCTCTGTTCTTGAGTAGACCTATCCTTTCTTAATGTTTGCCTGCTTTAGCTTCTTGAACAGGGAAAGAAGGAAATGAAGTAAAAACAGAAAACGATGGATTAACTCAGCAGGTCTGGCAGCATCTGTGGACACAGAAAGAAGTCTCACAACATCAGGTTAAGCTCAGTGTTGTGAGACTTCTCACTGAGTTTATCCCGGTCCAACGCATCATCTGTGGAGAAAGAGTTAACGTTTCCAGTCCAGATGACTGTTTCTGACAATGGGAACATTTCTCTCTATCTACTCAGTCTGGAACTATCATAATTTTGAATACTTCTATTAAATCTCCTCTCAACCTTCTCTTTTCGAAACATAACAAGCCCAGGTTCTCCAATCTATCCTCATAACTGAGCTCCCTCATCCCTGCAACCATGCTTGTCAATCTTACCTGCATCTTCTCTAAATCTTCATATCTTCCCCAAAGTGTGTGTCAGACCAGTGATTGATAAAGATTATAGATAGAGTCGTAGAGGTTTACAACATGGAAACAGACTCTTCGGCCCAACTTGTCCATGCCGCCCTTTTTTTTAAACCCCTAAGCTAATCCCAATTACCCGCATTTGGTCCATATCTCTCTATACTCATTGTACCCATTGAACTGTCTAAATGGTTTTTAAAAGACAAAGTCATATCCGCCTCTACTACTACCTCTGGCAGCTTGATCCAGACATTCACCACCCTCTGTGTGAAAAAATTGCCCATCTGGACACTTCTGCATCTCTTCCCTCTCACCTTAAACCTATGCCTTCTAGTTTTAGACTCCCCTATCTTTGGGAAAACATATTAACGATCTAGCTGATCTGTGCCCCTCATTATTTTATAGACCTCTATAAGATCACCCTTCAGCCTTCTTTGCTTGAGGGAAAAATCCCATTCAATCCCGCCTCTCCTTGTAACTCAAATTATCAAGTCCCGGCAGCATTCTAGTAAATCTCTCCTGCACTCTTTCTAGTTTAATAATATCCTTCCTATAATAGGGTGACATAACTTCCTTGCTTTTATAGAATCCCTACAGTGCTGAAGGAAGCCATTTGGCCCCTCAAGTCTGCACTGACTACAATCCCACCTAGGTCCTATCCTTGTAACCTCATTTATTTACTCGGTTAATCCCCCGACACTAAGGCCAATTTTAGCATCAATTTTGCCAATCAGCCCAACCTGCCCATCTTTGGACTGTGGGAGGAAACCCCTACTGAATGGGTAGAAAGTATGAACTTGGGTGATGTGGTGGCATGGTGGTTGGCACTGCTGTCTCACAGCGCCAGGGACCTGGGTTTGATTCCCAGTTTGAGTCACTACCTGTGCAGAGTGTGCATGTTCTCCCTGTATCTGTGTAGGTTTTCTCCAAGTGCTCTGGTTTCTTCCCACAGTCTGAAAGATGTGTTAGTTTGGTGCATTGGCCATGCTAAATTCTCGCTGAGCACACCCAAACACGTGCTGGAGTGTGGCAACTTGGGGATTTTCATAGTAACTTCATTGCAGCATTAATATAAGCCTATTTGTGACAAATAAATAAACTTAACTTTAATTTAAACTCCACACAGTGACCCCAGGCTGGAATTGAACCCGAGTCCCTCATGCTGTGAGGCAGCAATGCTAACCATTGTGCCAGCCTAGAAAAACATCAGAGCTTGTATCTTGTTTCTGTCCCTTTTTATAAAACCCAGTAATCCATATGCTTTATTAATTACTTTCTCAATCTTCCTGCCACCTTTAATGATTTTGTGCATAAATTCTGCCCTCGGTCTCTCTCTTCTTGTATTTCCTTTAGAATTGCACCATTTATATTATATTGTATCTCCTCATTTTTTCTACAAAAATACATAATTTCCCAGGTGTCTGCATGAGATTTCATTGGCCACGTGTCCATGCAATAAGCTTGCTTACGTTCTTTTGAACTCTATCGCTATGCTCCTCGTAGTTTGCAATACTTCCAAGTTCTGTACCGTCTGTGAATTTTAAAATTGTGGTGCACCCAAACCATTAGAAATCAGTGGGTCCGGCGTCAAGCCCTGAGAGACCCCACTGTCTGCCTTCTACAACCACTAATAACCACTACTCCCCATTTCCTGTCATTCAGCCAGTTTCATACCCATGCTGCTGCTTTCTCATTTATTCCATGGGCTTCAACTTTGCCGGCAATCCTATTCTGCTGTGATTTGTCCAACACCTTTTGTAAGTCCATGTACACACATCAACCCTCATCAAAACACTGACAATATACACATTTCACCCGACAAATCAATTTAAACTCCTCCAGAATTGAAAATTAAGGTGCAGCAGCAAAGCTGAAATTAATTGACATTTGCTTTATTAATGAAACCCAGTTGCCCTGCTGATTTTGACAAAACAATCTCCATCTAAATCATTAACCTGTGGTTTTGCTTATCAGATATTGATGGATGCCATGGGCTAAAAATTATAATTATTGTTTCATTTTTTTGGGATCGCAATTCACAGCTACCAGTGCCAGTTCCCTTGCAGATGGGCAGGACAAAGACTTGGTGTTTCTATCTCATTACCATGATTACAACTCTGCTGCTGCTGTCCTCTTTGTACAGGTGGGTGGCAGGGGGAAGGTTCCAATCATTGACTGTACAAGATGCAACCAACCTGCTCTTCTTCAAGGCAGGCTGGCCCTCTGACAGGGAAGCTGCAGTGAATAATATTTAAAATATAGAAAATTAAACACACAGCAGAGAGATGCATAGCTGAGGGGGTTAACAGATAAGATGGGCAACAAGAGGGATACAATGCTTCCCAAAGAAGCCAAAAGGTCCTCAAGGGTCACTGACAGAAGGCAGCGAAAGCAGCGGCCAGAGAGGTGCATGTTATAATATAACCAATAGTAACATGCTGTGAGGAGCAGCTGACCTGGTAGACAATGTAACCAATGGCAAAATGATGTGGTGGTCAACTAACCTGGTATAAATAGAAAGCAGATTGGAATTGTGGAGAGTTGGTATGACCCAGAACATGGCCACAAATGTTGGAGTAATGAAGTTTCTTTATTAAACCTTTCTCTTCACGTTCACTTTCTGAAGTTAGTTCTTTTGTTGCTTGCATCTGAAGTATTCTTACTGCCACAAGAATTCTGGAACTTCAGCTTGGCAGTCAAAGTCAGTGAATGCATCTTCATACATTGGCAGGAATTCTCCAGTCTCACCAACATTGCCAGCGAGAATGGAGATTGGTGCTTGGCTAAATCGCCATTCACTGCAGCGGGACTGGAAAATCCCAGCCATGGGCAAGGTCAGAGAGATATCCAGCTGATATCTCTCAGCTGTCACACCACCAGCATTTTATCCTGTTCCATGCACCAAACTCCAATCACTCACCAGCTGCGCTCCTTGGCATTCAAGAGTCATGTCTACTCGCACATCCACCTCTCGCTGCCTCCAAAATAGAACAGCTATTCAGTTGTGGCAGGCTCAGAACACAAACACAGTGCTACACACTAACTGATCCTGTTTTGCAGGATGAGGATGGCTTACAATGGAAGTGAATGGTGTAGAACCAGCAGGGGACAAGAGTAACTACATTGCCTCAACACCATGGCAGTGATGACTCACAACGTCATGGGGATGGAGGAAGGCCAGATCATCCCTGGGGAGAGGGACGGAGGCAGGAGGCAGGCCAGATCATTCTTGGGGTGGGAGGGAGGCCAGATGGATCTTTGGTTGGCGGTGGGGGGTCTGCTGCTATTTGATTGCTCCCGGGCCACTTTCTCCACTTTCAACACCCAATGAGCAATCCGACACATGCTTTTGCAATTTTTTTTCTAATTGTACATGCGCAGTTCAGAGCTCCAATCATTCTGGGCACCCTCAGCATTGGAAAATCATCAACTCCAACTAACACACCAGCTCAATTTAGGACTACATCACCATTGCTTCATCATTGTTGGGTCAAAATCCAAATCTAAAGCATAGTATGAGTACCTGGCCACACAATCGCCACCACCTATTTAGAGATAATTAGGAATGGGAAATAAATGCCAACTTTGCTTGTGATGCCCATATCCCATAAAGAGTTTTTTTTTAAAGGCTCTGGTACTCCTTCTGCTCTGTGATGATTGGCATATGGCAGTTTAATCTCCTCTCTGGTTTATTTGTTCATTCAGTGGCTATGATTCTCCTTTGCCCAACATCTCATAAAATCATACAATCCTACAGTGCAGAAGGAGGCCATTCGGCCCATCAACTCGGCACCAACCACAATCCCACCCAGGCCCTATCCCTTAACCCCAAATATTTACCCCAGCTATTCCCCTGACACAAGGGCCAATTTAGCATAGCCAATCCACCTTACCCGCACATTTTTGGACTATGGGAGAAAACCAGTGCATCTGGAGGAAACCCATTCAGACACGGGGAGAATGTGCACAGAAGGTGACTCAAGCCAGGAATCAAATCCAGGTCCCTGGCACCGTGAGGAATCAGTGCTAACCACTGAGCCACCATGCCACCCATTCTCATCTTATTCTCCAGTGATCTTTAATCCTCCAACCCAAGTAAACGGTAAGAGCTCACATTACCTGTCTAGTTCATCAACTGGAGCTCCAGAGCCCCCAAATCCACAGAAACATCCGTAATCACTGTAGTCAAAGACAGGGCGGCTGTTTGGAACAGCACATTTGATCATATTGCGGAACTGCCAGAGGGCGTTGGGCCCAAAGCTTTTCCCAAGAGCACCTGAAATACAGAAATGGACTAACTTTAAGACATTACCTAAAATCTACTTCTTGATCTAATTTTTGATCACCTGCCCTAATATCTTCTTATGCGTCTTGACGTCAGAATTTGTTTGATAGCACTCCCGTAAAGCACCTTGAGATGTCCTAAGGGTGCTATATAAATTCAAGATGTTGTTGTATTTAACAATTTTTTTTGAAAAAAAGGCATTCAGACAAAGATTATTATTATTTTAAAAGTCAATCTTCTGAACTAAGCAGCCTCTCTGCACAAACGGTCCCTGTGCATTCATTAACCATCTCCATTTCTTACCAGCAAACAGAAAAGTGAAGACCAGGCACCACATGTTTCCCTCTTGTTGTAGCAACTGGGTTGTGAACTCAAAGAACTGCAAAGGAAGAACCCAGGGACTGACTACAAACTTTATACCTCCACACTGACCTTCAGGGTTCGAAAGACCCCGTGTAATCAAACCAGAAACTGACTGGACAGGTGGACCCCTTCACAGAGAGTGAGAGGGCAAACTAATCAAACCCTTGCTGACAGCTTTAGTGAGCAGTATTTGAAATAGCAAATCACTCGAACGGTCCTATAATACTGAACAGTCATGGTTGCTGTCAAACTCTGACTTTGTAACTTTGACCAATATAAGCTTGACGAGCACAAACTCAATCAATATAACTTCAACCAGGATTAGCTCAACCAGTGTAATCTTAACCCCCATAACTTTAATTAATTAAAATTAATTAAATATAACTTTAATCAGTAAACTTTAACCAGCAGAACAGCTATCAATAAATTCATGCCCTCAAGGCAACCCAAAATGTTTCAGTCTGTGAGGTCTTCTTGAATGTCATCGCAGTGTCAATCAGTGTGACTTTTATTAGTCTACTTTCAACCAGTGTAACTGTAATTAGTGCAGCTTTGATCAGTATAACTGTAATCCTGTTACTCTTATCTACTTGAACGGATCGGGGGCAGGTCATTTATTCACCATCTTGCACCCTGAGTGATGCATGTTGCTGGAGGGATGTAAGGAGAGAAGCGAAGGTCAAAAGAGTGGAACAAAGAAGTCCTGATGAACTGTGGATGTCAAGGTGTAATGTAGAGATGCCAGTGTTGGACTGGGGTAAACACAGTAAGAAGTCTGACAATACCAGGTTTAAGTCTAACTGATTTATTTGATAGTAAACTCACAAGCTTTCGAGTTTTCCCTCTTCGTCAGGTGAATGGGGTGTTCTGGTCTCAAACAGCACATATAACAGCACAGACAGTTTACAGATTACTGATTAGAATGCGAATCTTTACACCTAACCTGCTATTCAAGTCTTAAAGTGGCCGACAATGTGAGTGGAAGGAGCACTGAGCACAGGTTAGAGAGATATGTATTGTCTCCAGTCAGCACAGTAAATGAGGTTTTTTGCTAACCCAGGCAAGTCATGGGGGTTACAGGTAGTGTGACATGAACCCAAGATCCCTGTTAAGACCGTCCTCATGTGTGTGGAACTTGGCTATCAGTCTCTGCTCAGTGCTCTGCGCTGTCGTGTGTCATGAAGGCCACCTTGGAGAATGCTTACCCGAAGGTCGGTTCAACAGTCTTGATTTTGAATGCAGGGACAATGCAGAAAGCAGGGAGGGAGGGCAGTGCCCATATGTGTAGCTTGAAGAGAATTAAATCGACACAAAAGTCAACGTCGGGTGGGTCAAGCAGTGTGGAAGCCATAATGGTGGCTTTCCCTCCCATATGTTCATCCAGTAGTGAGGATGCTTCAGTTGTAAGCAATAAAAGAACTAGCTTCACAAAGTAAAAGAAAAACTTAAGAAAAACTTTTCTTTCAAGAAAAACTTGGACAGGTACACGGATGAGAGGGGTGCGAAGGGATATGGTCCACGTGCAGGTCAGTGGCCCTAGGCAAAAAAATGGTTCGGATTAGCCAAGAAGGGCCAAAAGGCCTGTCTCTGTGCTGTAGTGTTCTATGGTTCTAAAAAGGTTTAATAAAGAAACCACATTTACACCAACATCTGGGTTTGTGCTCTGGACCACATATGCTCCCCACAATCCCCATCTGCTTTCTATTTATATTGGGTCAGCTGACCCTCACAGCATGTTACGATTGGTTACATTGTCAACTGGGTCAGCTGACCTTTGCAGCATGCTTCTATTGGTTACATTATAGCATCATATAGTCAGACATGAACTTTAAGTAACGGATCCCATGATTGTCCCTGGTCAGGCGGCCTCTGATTAGCTTGGCCCAACAGCAACTGAGATACTCGAGGATCTGGGGTGTTATTTATAAAGGCTGCCCCAGAGCACAGCTGTTCACCCTGGCACTTTGCTGGCAACTCCCAGCCCTCCTGGCACCCCTGGGCAGTACAGTGCCAGGGCGTGGGCCTCTCCTTCCTGAGTGCTGCACTCACCTGAACTCCCCTTGGAGATATAGTCGCCAGGTACACGCCATCAGAGATCAATCAGATTTCACACTGTCATGCCAACGTGGGTGGGGATTTTTTAATGGGATGGGGTGGAGGGGGGAAATAATTCCAGCATATGGGCCTGAAAATGATACGTTAATGTATACAAACGAGGTCCTGACATCCAACATCGCTTGATGAGGGGAGGGCACAATTGCGTTGTGCATTCCTGCCAATGTAGAACATGACTTTTCACTTGTCTTGCACTTCACTGAACCTGCCCGACAGAAACAGCAGCGGAAATTCCCAGCCAAAGCTTCTGACAGTACGAGGAGAGAGGTGTGATTATTAGAGGGCAAACATTATGGCAGGATGTTATTTCTTTAGGAAGAAACAGTTCCTTTGGGAACTGAGTAAAGGAAAAAATAAAGAATGGTGATAATACCAGCTTGAACAAACACTTCCAATGCATGCTTTCCCTTCTTTGATCTCCTAATAAATATAGACTCAGCAATGGAGCTTGGATAAGGAGAATATTGATCATTAATGTTAATCATAGAATCCTACAGCGCAGAAGAAGGTATTCGGCCCATCAGGTCTGCACCAACAATAATTCCACCCAGGCCTTATCCCCACAGCTCCATGTATTTATCTTCGCTTGTCCGCCTGACACTAACCTGACATTTTTGAAAAATTGTCAATGTAACATACTATTTGCCTTCTTTACTGCCTGCTGTACCTGCTTGCTTATTTTCAGTTACTGTTGCATGAGGACACCAAGTTCTCACTGAATATCTGCCTCTCTCTGTTTGCAACCCTTCAAGTAATAGTCTGTCCTATTACTGTACCAAACTGGATAACCTCACATTTATCCAGATTGAACTTCCACACACTTCTGGTGTTCTGAACTCCAAAGATTCTCTACCCTTTTGAGTGAAGAAATTTCTCTTCATCTGTGTCCGAAATGGCCTGCCCCTTATTCTGAGACTGTGTCCCCTGATTCTAGACTCACAACTCCTATCTGCATCCACCCTTTTGTATCCTGTAAGAATTTTTTTAAGTTTCAATGAGACCAGCTTCTCATTCTTTGAAACACTAGAGAATATGAACCTGATTGGATTTGAGTATCGAAATAAAAGTGCTTTATTGCAATTGTATAAGGCATTTATAAGGGCAAACTTGGAGTATTGTCTGCAGCTTTGCTGTTTTTAGCTGAGGAAGGATGTCCTTGCTACAGAGGGAGTACAGCGCAGGTTTAAACAAAGAACAAAGAGGAAAATGGAGCATGGGGAGAATGTGCAAACTCCACACAGACAGTGACCCAAATTGGGAATTGAACCTGGGTCCCTAACACTGTGAGGCAGCAATGTGCCACTATGCTGCCACTTAATATACCGCAAGTAGGGTCAGGCCACCAAATCTTCCATATCAGTATTAGTACCTTTGGACTCTTTAGAAAGATGGAAGCATATGATAGAATTGCTGTTATCAACACTTTATGCTGATTATTATGTACCTGGCACATGACAGTCGATAATTAGATTGATTAGTCAGCTTGTTAACATCAGTTCGGTGGCTGTAATTTCCATTTTGTGTGTTCCCACATTCTGCTATCTCAGATTACAACTGAGTCTTTTCTTCCACTGGTTATATTGTAAGACAGCTTCCATTCACTGAGCTGTTTTCTGGTCTCCAGTGCAGGCTGAGCTGTGAATGTAACAGATGGTGCTAACAAATTGTTCACTCTTTCTGACAACTTAACGTAGTAAAATGTCCCAAAGTACTTCTCGGAAACAATTATCAAATAACATTGGACATTGAGGATGGAATTTTCCTCTCCCACAGGAATTATAGAGGACACGGACCATGCAAAGGTTCTTGACCTCGAGCGGGATTTTCCGGTCTTGGGGTGAACACAGTAGAAAAATCCTACCCTGACTCATGTGAAGAGATATTCAGACAGCTGTTCAGCAGATTGGGCAAAGAGGTCCTGAAGAGGGCAGAGAGACTGAAGAAGACAAGAGAGCGGAGAGTGCTAGGGATGTAAATTCCAGAACTCAGGGTTTAAACAGCTGAAGGAAAGGTCACCAACAGTGGATGAATTAAAATCGGGGATGTGCAAGAGACTAGATTCGGAGGAGCACAGATATCTCGAAGAATTGTGGGGTTGGAGGAAGCCAAAGACTCACCTATATTCTGAGAACAGACCATTTATATCACCGTTGTAAGGTTCAGGCTTGCAGCCAGCAGTTCATCCAACAGGTGATGCAGGAAGTTATTTAACAAACAGTCCTTAAAATGCTGGAGCAGCGCAAATACAAGTGGCTGTATTTCGAGCCAAAAATGGCTTCAGTCTTCCAAAATGCTAAAAAAAAAATTTGCACGTAGTTCAATTTGTTTATATTATCCTTATTTTTGTGTTGTATTTTAGTTAGCCTATCAAAGTTAGAAAAAGCCCATTTAAACCTGTTAAAATCTCACCATGTTGGTTTACTGATGACAATTGGAATCGCTGAAGCAAGATTTTTGAGAAGTATTTATCCGCCATTTTTCTCAATAACTAAATTTTATTCTGGAAACAAAAAGTAAGGTCATTATATAAAATCATTTTACAAAACTGCATCTTTACAATAAGATGATTACATTAATGGGATTGAAATTGGTAAGAATATGAGTGCATTAAACAGAGACACCAGCCTGTTGACTTCTGGGTTTAATTGATGCATGTGAAGCTGGTTCTGTACTTGTACCCTTCAGATAGGTGGCTTGCCTATTGGCACATGGTGTCTATTAAAGTGAGATACCAACTCCCTTTTACTGTTATCGTTGCCTCTACAGATTTGCTGGGCTTCCTCATATTCACCTACTTGCTACATAATTTATTATATAGGAATATTAAAATAGGATAATGTATTTGCTACTATATAGTATGACGGCGGCGCGGGCTCGTTGGGCCGAAGGGCCTGTTTCCCGTGCTGTGTTGCTTAAAAAAAAAATTAAAATTAAAAATAATTTCTTACCTAGCTCACACTGACACAGGGAATAATAAGCAGGGGTTTGGCACAGAAATACTTTTCCAATACCTTCTCCAATAGTTATGGGTATGCTGGTTCAAATCCATGGGCAAGAGCAGTTTATCTGGGTCTCACTCAAATTCTGTCTCTTCATAAGTTTGCCTAAGGCCAAAGTTATCATCCTTCCTATTAGCCTGTACAATCTTCCAGCTCCTTTGGCTTTCTATGATTTCTCTTAAATCTTGGAACACTTGACTATAAAAAGACTGATGTAAATACAAATTGTTGTTGTAGTAGTGATGGGAGCCCATAAAATGATTGTGTTGCCTCTGACGAGACTGCTGAACCCAAACATGTGTGTCAGTAGGCTATTTGCATATCGTAGATAGTTTGATAAGGTCCTTACGAACATCCGCTCATGTCCAAGGGTCACTTGCTTAACAAAACCCAAGGCAGAAATCATAGAGTCCCTACAATGCAGAAAGAGGCCATTCGGTCCATCAAAACTGCACTGACAACAATCCCAACCAGGCCCTATCCTCATAACCCCATGTATTTACCCTGCTAATCCCCCTGACACTAAGGACAATTTAGCATGGCCAATCAATCTAACCCACATATCTTTAGACTGTGGGAGGAAACCAGAGCACCTGGAGGAAACCCAAGCAGACACTGGAAGAATGTGCCAACTTCACAGTCATAATCACACTGCAAGACAGCTTCCATTCATTGGTTACTGAACCGTTTTCTAGTCTCCAATGCAGGCTGAACTGTAAATGTAACAGATGGTGCTAACAAATTGTTCACTCTTTCTGACAATATAACATAACAAAATGTCCCAAAGCACTTTACAAGAGCAATTATCAAACAATATTTGACACTGAGGGTGGAATTTTCCTGTCCTACTTGCCACAGGAATCAGAATGGGCAGGACACAGACACAGGCCAGAATTGAACCCAGGACCCTGGTGTTGTGAAGCAGCAATGCTAACCACTGTGTCACCATGTCACCCCGGGAATGTTTCCCAGCATTGACTTGTTGAAGTTGAGGCCAATTGTAATGCACCAACCATTGCCTGACTCAACACAAATCAGGAATTAAACCTGGGATCTTGAATCAATCCCGAGCGATGTGGAGCATTTGTCCAGCGAATGTGAAAAGGTGTGGGAGCAGCTTAGTGATGTACACTGCCTAGTTTGGTAATAGGTAGCAGTGTTAACTCCCTATCATGGGGGATTTTATTTCAGAATGCAGCCTGAACTCCACCCCTAGTTTCTCCAAGGCAGCCTCCATCCATTGACTCTGTCTACACTTTCCATTGCCTTGGAAAAGCAGCCAGAATAATCAAGGATCCCACGCACCTCAGACGTTCTCTCTTCCACCTTTTTCTGTTGGGAAGAAGATACAAAAGGCTGAGATCATGTACCAACCACCTCAAGAATCACTTCTTCCCTGCTGCATTCAGACTTTTCAATGGGCCTACCTCACATTCAATTGTTCTTTCTCCACACCGTAGCTATGACTGTAACACTACATTCTGCACTCTCTCCTTCCCTTCTCTATAAACGGTATGCTTTGTACAGTGCACAAGAAACAATACTTTTCACTATATATTAATACATGTGAATAATAAATCAAATCGAAGGCTAACTGAAGAATCCAATCACTGGATTTTGTGTCTCGAATGAGTTTGACTGACTGATTGCTACAGGGTATGAGTATGCTCATCAGAGTAAACTCCTCAGGTAGCCTTGGGGATGATTGGGGTGGAGTTCAGGCTGCATTCTGAAATAAAATCCCCTGTCATGCCACAGATAGGGAGTTAACACTGCTAGTCATTACCAAACTAGGCAGTGTTTCATTAAACAACTAGCTTCATTACTGAGAAGCAACACTCCAATCTATATCATATCTGGTCCTTGGCCTTTCATTCTTTGTCAGATCATTAGCACTTATGCCACAAAACATTTACCGTCTTTCTTATAAGCAATAAGGAATAGAAACTCCAGTAACTCCTGGATGCCACTCAATAATCCCTTTTCCTCATCACTTCCTTCTGACTCCCTCTCTCAATTGGATGGTATGATGGTACAGTGTTAGCACGGCTGCCTCACAGCACTGAGGACCTGGGTTTGATTCCCGACTTGGGTCATTGTATGTGTGGAGTCTGCACATTCTCTCCTGTGTGTGTGTGTTTCCTCAGGGTACTCCAGTTTACTCCTACGTTCCAAAGTTGTGTGGGTTTGTGTGGCTGTGCTAAATTGCCCCATAGTGTCAGGGTCACGACCGAAGGTAAATGCATTGAGGTTATGGGAATAAGGCCTGGGTGGGATTGTGGTCAGTGCAGATTTGATGGGCTGCACTGTAGGATTCTTTGATCCATCTCCCTCTTGCTTTTTTTTTCATTGTTCCCTGTGATCTTCCTTTTCCTGGCTGCTTTTCAACGAATGCCAAGCTTGACACTGATTAGACAGGCCACAGATATTTTCAACGCATTCCTGTCAATACCATCGGATGTGAAGATGCCGGCGTTGGACCGGGATAAACACCATAAGAAATCTTACAACACCAGGTTAAAGTCCAACAGGTTTATTTGGTAGCAAACGCCACTAGCTTTCAGAGCCCTTGTCACTGGAGTACAGCAGTAGACTCACCACCACCTATTTGTAATATAACTGTGTGCAGCCCTGCCCTCTGCTGGTGAGCAATGGATTACAATTCTGACAAAGGGCCGATGGAAATGAAACGAGATTTAAAAAATGCAAATACCAGAAATATTGAATAAAAGCACAGAACAATGTTGGAAAGGCATAACTTGTCAGTCAGTGACTGCAGCGAGAAAAGACAGTTAATACTTTGTGTGTAATCACTTCTTTCAAACTGTAAAATCAAAGATAAATAGATCTGGAAAAAGCTAATAAAAATTAGAATGGCCCTGAAATCACTGAATTGTCTTCAAACCCCTGGTTTATTAATGTCCGTACACTGACCTATGTGTGATTTCAGACCCATGGCGACGTGGTTGACTTTTATCTTCCATTGTAAGCCACTCGATGGTATTCAAAAAGGAAACATGGTCACTATCTTCCAAAGGGCAATGAGTGCTGACATTGATAGCTCTACCTCCATTCTGTGAATAAAAAGATATGGAATAAGGAGAAGTTTCTTCACTCAAGGGGTAATGTTCCTTCTAAGCTGGGTAAGAAGCTCACAACACCAGGTTAAAGTCCAACAGGTTTATTTGTAGCTGCAAGCAACCTGAACAATCTTGAGAAGACCTCATACAAGTCAGACCCTTTATCTTACTGTGTTTGTGCTGCTGTTAATAAAAAAAATGGACCATGCAAATAAAGAAATCACCCACACGCTACCCACAATCTCCTCCCCGACATTGAAAGACAGTAGGGTCCAAGTCAAGGAATCATAAAATATTGAAATTCTCTACCCCAGTTACGTGATCAATCTTTGAGTAGTCAAGACAGAAATCAAAAGCTTTTTGGATACTAAGGGCAAAATTTTATGCTCCCCCAAAGCAAGTACTGAAGCAAGGGGAGGGGTGAATGTAAAGTAGATTGGACAAGAACCCACCTAAATCCAGCGGCCTCAGACAAGGCAAGGGGAGGTGGGGTCTGCTTTCGAATCAACATCTCTTGCTGCTCAGAAGTAGCAACACTGGCGAATTTCTGCTCCCTAGACCTACAGTACCTAACATTGAAATACCATCTCTACTATCCAGCATGGGAGTTCACCTCTGTTATCCTGACAGAAGTTTACATCCCACCCCATGCAGAAATAAAGACGGTGGTGGACGAAATATACACCACCACAAATAGCCTTAAGATGAAATATCCCAAGGCCTTGTTCATTGTGGCTGGGAACTTCAACCAGGCCTAGCTCAAGAGTACCCTACCAAGGTACTACCAATGCATCTCCTAAACCACACAGTCATAGGTTATAAGGGGTATAGGAAGGAGCTGAGGACATAGCTTTGCAAGGCACTGATGTTGAGGATAATCACGGAGGAAGTGTTGTTGCCTATCCTTACCGATTGCCGTCTGTGGGTCAGGAAGTTTATGATCCAGTCACAGAGAGAGGAGCCGAGATCTAGGCCATGGAGTTTGGAGATGAGTTTTGTAGGAATAATGTCAAAGAACAAACAAAGAACAAAGAACAACACAGCACGGGAAACAGGCCCTTCGGCCCAACGAGCCCGCGCCGCCATCCTAACGTCTTAATGACATATAGAGACCAATATAGGGACAATTTGTTACCCAATCAGCCTAAGAGCACATTTTTGGAATGAGGGAGGAAACCGGAGCACCCGGAGAAAACCCACGCAACTATGGGGAGAACGTGCAAACTCCCGCAGACACAGGCCCAAATCCATGTGTCTGCACAGCAACAGCGATAGTCTCTGAGCTGTCATGTTGCCCATCTGATGGTCCAGTTTAAGCATACATGAAGCACTAGGCCACTCCTGAAGTAACATCCAAGAGCAGCCCTCGCACGACCTGCCGAATGCATGCACCTTGTTGGTCAACAAGGTGGACCGAACAGCCTGTGGAAACAATTAAAGTATTTAAACAGTCCTCCTATATCCCTCTATCTGCAGACTGCTCATGTGGCTGTCCAAGAGACCCTTAAACACCCCTAGCGTGCCTGCTCCCACCACCTTACTCGGTAGTGCATTCCACACCCCCACTACCCTTTGTGTGAAAAAATGCCCTCTAATATTAGTCTTATACATAGCTCCCCTCACCCTAAGGCCGTGACCCCTCGTTCTATCCGAATCTAATGGTGGAAAAAGCTTACTGCCATTTACTCTATCTATACCCCTCATAATCTTATACAACTCTAATAGATCCCCTCTCAGCTGACGTCTTTCAAGGGAAAACAACCCCAGTACGTTCAACCTTTCCTCGTAAGACAGCCCTTCCAAAGCAGGCAGCATCCTGGTAAATCTCCTCTGCACTCTCTCCAGGGACTCCACATCCTTCCGGTAGTACGGCGACCAGAACTGGACGCAGTACTCCAAGTGAGGCCTAACCAACGTTCTATACACTTGCAACATCCTACTCTTGTATTCTATACCCCTTCCTATGAAGGCTAACATACCATACGCTTTCTTTATCACCTTTTCCACCTGTACTGCCACCTTCAGAGACTTGTGAACCTGCACCCCCAGGTCTCTCTGCGTCTCTATACTCCAGATAGTTTTACCTTTTATCCTATAACTCCTCTCTTCATTATTCCGGCCAAAATGCATCACCTCGCATTTATCCGGATTAAATTCCATTTGCCATCTATCTGCCCAATCTACCAGCCTATCTATGTCCTGTTGTATTGCCTGCCACTGCTCCTCAGTCCCCGCCAATCCAAGTATCTTAGTGTCATCAGCAAATTTGCTGATCGCACCACCTACCCCCTCTTCCAAGTCATTTATATAAATCACAAATAGAAGAGGTCCTTGTACTGAGCCCTGTGGCACACCACTAGTGACTGACCTCCAGTTGGAAAAAGAGCCTTCCACTAATACCCGCTGTCTCCTCCTCCCAAGCCAGTTCTCAACCCATCTACATACCTGGTCCTGTATCCCATGCGCCTTCACCTTTTCTATCAACCTACCATGAGGAACCTTGTCAAACGCCTTACTGAAATCCATGTAGACGACATCAATGGCTTGTCCTTCATCAACCGTTTTTGTCACCTCTTCAAAAATTTCCACTAGATTCGTAAGGCACGACCTCCCCTTAACGAAGCCATGCTGCGTATCCCTGATCAGATCGCAGCGCTCCAGGTGCTCATACATCCTGTCCCTGAGGATCCTCTCCATTAGCTTACCTATAACTGAAGTCAAGCTCACCGGCCTATAGTTCCCTGGGTTATCCCTCTGACCCTTTTTAAACAACGGTACTACATTTGCTATCCTCCAGTCCTCTGGGACATCACCTGTGTCCAAAGAAGAGACAAAGATTTGCGTCAGAGGCCCAGCAATGTCATCCCTCACCTCCCTTAGCAGCCTGGGATAAATACCATCAGGCCCCGGAGCTTTATAAGTCTTTATGCTACCTGAAAGCCCCAACACTTCTTCCCTCGTAATGATTATTTCCTTTAACGGGTCCTCAAAATCCTCAAAGCCAGCATCAGACATCAGGCCCCTCTCCCGCGTGAATACTGACGCAAAGTATTCATTCAGGATCTCCCCCATCCCCTCAGGCTCTAAGCATAGATCCCCTCCTCTGTCCCTGAGAGGTCAATCTTCCCTCTAACCATCCTTTTGCTCCTTACATAGGAGTAAAATGCCTTAGGATTTTCCTTAATCCTACCTGCCAAAGCCATTTCGTGGCTCCTTTTTGCCTTTCTGACACCCCTTTTAAGATCCCGTCTACACTCTCTATATTTTTCCAGCGCTGCCTCTGTCCCCAATTGCCTGGATCTAATGTACGCCTCCCACTTCTTCCTGACCAAGTCCTCAATATCTCTAGTAACCCACGGTTCTCTAATCCTACCCTTCCCATCCTTTCTCCTTACCGGCACGTGTCTATCCTGCAAAAATTTTAGTTTTCCCTTGAAAGATTCCCACATGTGCAGTGTCGACCTACCCTCGAACAGCTTATCCCAGTCGGTATCCTTAAGATCCTGCCTAATCTGGTTATATCTAGCCCTCCCCCAGTTTAACACCCTCCCCTTAGGGCAGGATTCATCTTTTTCCATTAATACCCTAAAGCAGACAGAGTTGTGGTCACTATTAGACACATGCTCTCCTACTACAACGTCAACCACCTGCCCTGGCTCATTCCCCAGAACCAGATCCAGTATAGCCCCATCTCTAGTCGGGCTATCCACATACTGCTCCAAGGACCCTTCTAAAACACACTGTACAAATTCCTCCCCGTCCGCACCTTCCGCTCTCGGCACCTTCCAATCTACCCCAGGGAAATTGAAATCTCCCATTACAACTACCCTATTCTTCCTACACTTATCTAAAATTTCCTTACATATCCCTTCTTCCACGGCCCGCGGACTGTTGGGTGGTCTGTAGTACACACCCAACATAGTAACCTCTCCCTTCCTATTCCTCAACTCCACCCATAGCGACTCAATTCCTCCTTCTGCACTGCTATGATGTGATCCTTAACGCCACTCCCCCTCCTCTCCTCAAACCACTCCTATCATGCCTAAAACACTTATACCCCGGAATATTCAATTGCCAGTCCTGCCCTTCCTTTAGCCACATCTCAGTCACCGCCACCACTTCTAACTTCCTCTCGAACATTATTGCCTTTAGTTCATCTGTTTTGCCAGTCACACTCCTCGCATTAAAACACATGCACTGAAGGCCCTCAGGCACTCTCTGATCTTCCCTCCTACTCTCCGGAGTTACC
Organism: Sphyrna mokarran; assembly: GCA_024679065.1. Taxonomy (NCBI): domain Eukaryota; kingdom Metazoa; phylum Chordata; class Chondrichthyes; order Carcharhiniformes; family Carcharhinidae; genus Sphyrna; species Sphyrna mokarran. The sequence continues at coordinate 6,711,354 of JAGIQG010000020.1, forward strand.
CTGTCTCCCATCTCTCTCCCACTCCAAGTTCCCTCTATCTCCCCACCCACCCCTCCATATTAGTTTAAACCCTGCCGAAACACTCCAGCTAACCTCCCAGCTAAAATATGAGTGCCCTTCCCAGACAACTGTTCCCCATCCCTCTTGTATAGATGCCCCTCCCTCCTGAAGACTTCCCAATGGTCTAAGAATGTGAATCCCTCCACCCTACACCAATCCCTCAACCACGCATTCAGTTGGAGCACTTCATTGTTCCTAACCCTGTCATTCCCAGGCATCGGCAGCAGCCCAGAGAATGCCACCCTGGAGGACCTACACTTCAGCCGAGCCCCCAACTCCCTGAACTGCCTACGTATGTCCCCCCTGCACTTTGCTCCTACATCTTGCTCTCCCACGTGGACTATTACATCAGCCTTAGCCCCTCCACCCTTCAAAATTCCCTCTACCCTCTCCGTAACATCCTGGACCCCTGCTCCAGGGAAGCAGACTACCATCCTGGAGTCCCGCTTTTGCCCACAGAACCGTCTGTCGATCCCCTTGACCTTCTCATCCCCCACCACTATCTCACATCCCTCACTCCTGCCGTCCTCTGGGGCATTCTGATCCCCCTCCCTTACACTCTCTACCTCAGCTGTTGCCCCACCCTTGATGTTCTGGGATGCCTCCTCTGGGGTGATCTTAGTGCCGTGACTCCTTTTCTTTTTCAACTTCCTATCTGTTACCCACCCATCCCTCCCCATAGGCCCTGGGGTCCCTTCTGGACTGTGGTCCCTGTTCATTAGCCCCTCGTTCTCTCTGACTATAAACATATCCTCCAGTCTCAGCTCCAGTTGCCTCACCTGAGCCCTCAATCGTTGCAATTCCAAACACTTTGTGCATATGTGGGCTTTCGGGAGACGTGCTGCCTCCAAGAATGCCCACATATGGCAGTGAACACAGCGGACGCGTTTTATCATGGACCCTGACATTTTATACACCTCCTTTAGAGGTATGGGACCTAGAGTTTGGGTGGGACAGGAGTCCAGCCTCTTACCACGTCCAAGCCTGCGCTCGCTCAAGCCCAGTGAGCTTAAGCCCTTACAGCTCTCACTCTGCTCCCCGCCTCACTCCACTGCCCTCTCCCGAAGCTGCCCGCTGTCTACCCTGGCCTTATTTATATAGTCCCGTGCTTCCTTCCCAGCAGTCCCCGCGCCTATCTCCCGCTACGGAGCGCCAAAATAAACAAAAAACCCCCACGACCTAAACCTATTGATTAAAGAAAGATTTCAAACTTCAATAGTCTCAACAGCAAGCAGCTACTCTTCAAAATCACAGCTCCGGAGAACAGTGAGCTGTCGTTGAAGGCTGAGCTGTAGTCAATAAACATGAGTCTGATATGTGTCTTTGTTATACAGGTGTTTCAGGGTTGAGTGTAAGGCTAGAGGGATGGCATCTGCTGTGGACCTGTTGCAGCAATAGATGAACTATAGTGGATTCAGGCAAGCTGGGAAGCCGGAGTTAACCCTTGCCATAACAAATATTTCAAAGCACTTTATAATGATCAATGCCAGAGCATAATGGGCAATAGTCTTAAGACACTTTGCCTTGCTTTTCTTTAATACAAGAATGATGGTTTCTTTTGGTAGCACATAGGAACCTCAGCTCAGTGTAAGCAGATGTCACTATTCACTCTTTGCGTGCGCATCCTTAAGCTGAAAGGTGACCACATTTGGTAACATGCTATCCGTGTAACTCTCAACCACAGAGATGCTGCCTGAACAAGCTCCAAAATCCAGAGGCTGGAGTACTCCAGCTAACATTTACATGTGGTTTTCCAGGACATGAGAAGCATTCTAGAGTTCCCACATGGAACGGGATGTGCACTCCATAGCTCTAAGATCCACTGCCATGGCTCTATTTATTAGACTAATAAACCTAATAGAAATAAACTAAAGACTTATATAAAAACTACAGATCAGCTATTCACCAATCAGCACCTTTCCTAATGCTGATAGCACTTTTAGTTTATTTTGCCACCCCCATGAATTTTGCAATACACTGCACTGTTGTCCCACCCTCAAATTCCTTCACATGCACATTCCTTACTTCCAGGCTTTCTGAAATTAAACAAATTATGGGTGGGATTTTATGGCCTCACTTGAGCGAGACCAGAAATTCCCTTCCGAGGTCAATAGACATTTCCATTGTCGTCCCTTGCCCATTCTGATTCTGTGTCGAGCAGGGCGGTAGAATTCTAGCGTACATCATTTTTATTCACCTGATTCATCACCCTCAGAGCTCCACCTTCATTCTTGCTGTCATGTCATTGCTGACACCACTATTTCGGAATTCCAAGAATCCTCCGGTGTTTGTGTTTCAACATCTCCTACCTCTGTAATCTGCTCTGAACACAGATTTTTCACTCACTATCATTATTTTTGAAACTGGTTATGGAACTCACTTGGTGCTTGGCGCTTGTTACTGGGAGCATGAGGACAGGAATAGGCTAGCCCTTCACATCGATGAGATCATGGGTTGTGTGACCTAACCCCATATGTTAGCCTTGGCCCCATATCCCATGATAACTTTGAGTAACATAAATCTATCAATCTCAGATTTAAAATTAAAAATTCATATGTCAATTGCCATTTACAGAAGAGTTCCAAACCTTAACCACTCTGAGCTTGAATGAGTGTTTTCTAATTTCATTCCTGATAAGTCTAGTTCTAATTTTAGACTATGCCCCTCAGCTCAAGACTCCCCACCTCGTGCCATATCTGTTCCTCTTAATAACTTGAAAACTTTGATCAAATCACATCTAATCTTCTAAATTTCAAAGATGACAGCTCTACTTTGTGTAATATCTTCTTGTAATTTAACACCAGGAGTCCAGATATGATTGTGGTAAATCTATGCTACACTCCTTTAAAGGACAATTTACCCTCTTCAGCTGCAATGTCCAGATCTGCTCACAATCCTTCAGGTATGGTCTGATCAGGGATTTGTATAGCTAAATGCATAAATCCAATCTCTCTAGGCACTAAAGAAAACATCATTCCATTTGACCTTTGATTATTTCCTGTATCTGTTCTCAACATTTGGACCCCCAAGCTCTTTCTAGTTTTTCATTATTTAGAATGTACCTTATCCTGCTCTTTCAGGTGCGAAGTGGATTATTTGATATTTGCCTGCATAGAAATACAGAAACTAGAAGCAAAAATAGGCCATTCAGCCCTTCAAGCCTGCTCCGCCATTCATTTTGATCATGGCTGATCATCAAATTCAATTTCCTGATCCCCCCTTCCTCCCACATCCCTTGATCCTTTTAGCTCCAAGACATATATCTAATTTTTTTATTGAAATCAGACAATGTTTTGGCCTGAACAATATTCTGTGGTAGTGAGTCCCTTGTAAGCTCCTGTATAAGACTGGTTAGACCTCATTTGGAATATTGTGACCTATTTTGGAAGGATGTGCTGGCCTTGGAAAGTGCCCAGAGGAAGTTCACAAGAATGATCCTTGGAATGAAGAGCTTGTTGTATGAGGAATGGTTGAGTACTCTGGGTCTCTCCTTGTTGGAGATTAGAAGGATGAGGGGAGATCTTATTGAAACTTACAGGATACTGTGAGGCCTGGATAGAGTGGACATGGAGAAGATGTTTCCAATAGTAGGAAAAACTAGAACCACAGGGCACAACCTGAGGCTAAAGGGATGATCCTTTAAAACAGAGATGAGGAGGAATTTCTTCAGCCAAAGAGTGTGAAACTTTGGAACTCTTTGCCCATAGGGCTGTGGAGGCCAGGTCGTTGAGTGTCTTAAAGATAGAGATAGATAGGTTCTTTATTGATAAGGGGATCAGAGATTATAGGGAAAAGACAGGAGAATGGGTATGAGAAAAATATCAGCCATGATTGAATGGCGGAGCAGATTTGATGGGCCGAGTGGCCTAATTCTGCTCCTATGTTTTATGGTCTTATATATTCATTACTCTTCTGGGTGAAAAACGTTCTCCTCACCTCAGTTCTAAAGGTTCTTTCCTCAAACTGTGACCCTCTTTCTGGTCTCCCCTACCATCGGGAACATTCTTTCTGAATCTAACCTGAGTCTAAGCCTGTGAGAATTTTATGGGTTTCTGTGAGATCCCTCTCACTCTTCTAAACTCCAGTGAATATAATCCTAACCAATTTAATCTCTCCTCAGATGACAGACCTGCCATCCCAGGAATTAGCCTAGTAAACCTTTGCTGTACTCCCTCGATAGCAAGGCCATCCTTCCTCAGATAAGGACACCAATACTCCAGATGTGGGCTCACCAACGCAGCAAAACATCTCTATCCCTATACTCTAAACCTCTTGCTACGAGGGCTAACATACCACTTGCCTTCTTTATTGCCTGCTGTACTTGCGCACTTACTTTCAGCAACTTATGCAAGAGGAATCCAAGGTCTTGTTGAGTATCCATCTCCCTCAGGTAATAATCTGTCTTCCTATAGTTGCTACCAAAGTGGATAACCTCACATTTATCCACATTATACTGCATCTGCCTTGCATATGCCCACACACTCAGCCTGTCCAAATCATATTGAAGCATCTTTCCATCCTCTTCACAGCTCACCCTCATACCCAACTTTGTATCATCTGCAAATTTGGAGATAATACATTCAGTTCCATTTTCCAAATCATTAAAATATAATGTGAACAATTCGGGTACTAGCTCAATAGTCACTACCTGCCAATCAGAAAAAGATCCGTTTATGCCAACTCTTTGCTTCTTTTCTGCTAACCAGCTTTCTAACAGAAAATAGAGGGCAGCAGTGAAAAGGTGCATTTCTGAACACAGAGCTGTGACAAAGTGGCGTTCCTCAGGGATCAATGCTGGGACCTTTGCTGTTTGTAATATGTATAAAAATGATTTGGAGGAAAATGTAACTGGTTTGATTACTAAGTTTGCAGATGACATAGAGGTTAGTGGATTTGCGGATAATGATGAGGACCATCAGAGGATACAGCAGGATATACATCAGTTGGAGACTTGGACAGAGAGACGGCAGATGGAGCTTAATTTGGGTAAATGTGATGTAATGGAGGGCAGTTATGTTCAGGCAATAAATACTGACCCAGCCAGCGATACCCATATCCCAGAAATGAATTTTTTAAAAGTTTTAATATATTAAAGTCTCTTATAAGACTTTATTAAATGCTTTCTGGATGTCCACTTCAATTACATTCAACAGGAATTCTACTGTCCACAAATTATCATTTCAAAACCTTCAATCAGGTAGTCAGGAATAAGCTCCATTTTACAAATGTATATCATTATCTCTTTCTCACCAGCTGAGAATTCTCAAGGCTTGCATTCAGCCTATAAGTAATTATAGACTCAAGTAATTTCTCCCAAAGTTATTAGGCTAACCAGTGCAGAATTCTTTGGCTTCCCTATGTTGCCTTTCTTAAATAGTGGAATTGGGAAAGCAAATAGTGAACGGAAATAACTACAAGGACAGCCAGGTCCCTCTGCACAGCAGCATGCTGCAATTTTTTAACCATTTAAATAATAGTCCATTTTGCTGTTATTCCTATCAAAATGGATGAGCTCACATTTACCAACATCCATCTGCCCGACCCGTGCCCACTCACTTAGATTATCTATATCCCTTTGCAGACTTCTGGCATCCTCTGCACGCTTTGCTCTTGCACCCATCTTAGTGTCATCTGTGAATTTTGACACACTTGGTCCCCCAAATCCAAATCATCTATGTAAATCATAAACAATTGCCGTCGCAACACTGATCGCCAACCAGAAAAACACCCACTTACCCCCTAACTTTCTGTTAGTTAACCGATCCTCTGTCCACGCTAACACATTACCCCGAACACCATGCACTTTTATCTTATACACTGTCAGGATTCTGTGAATAATAAATCAAATCAAATCCTGACCCTCAGAGAGAAAAAAACATCCTCCTCACTGTCTTAAATAAACGACCCCTTATTTTTAAACAGTGATAAGGGGGTGGAGAGGGCTGAGGGCATACAGGGGTTTGAAAAGCAGTTTGAGATTAAAGTCTCTGGCTGTTAAATGTCATCTCCATCCATAGTATTGTGCACTCTGGCTCAAGCTGCTGCTGCTGCTGCTGGGCCGCCGGGCCGTTGCCCAGTAACCAGGTTCCCAGGGCAACCAGCCCCGCCCAACCAGCCCCGCCCCTCCCCCGGGGCTGACAAGCGACCCGGAAGCAGTAACCCTTCCTCTTCCGGCGTGTCGTGGAAAATGGCGACGGACACGCAGGTCTGTGCTGGCGCTGGCGGAGCCGGGCTGCGGGGAATGTGGGGCCGGGGCCGCGGGACGGAGCTTAGAAAGCGGCTGGGGAGGAAGGTGTGGAGAGGCGGCGAGACAGACAGTTGAGGCCCGGAGTGATGGGGGAAGGGTACACTTTGTTGGTGGGGAGGGGGGTGACCCGACGGGGAAGGGGAGTCAAATATTAATCCCCCTTCTCCTCCTCACCCACTCACTCCTCCACTCCCCGAGGTGGGGCGAGGGTGGTGATGGCAGATCGGAGACACTCCTGCACTTGCTTTAAGGCTCATCATGGGGGGGGAGCAGTGGTTAACACTGCTGCTTCACAATGCCAGGGACCTGGGTTTGGTTCCTGACGTGGGTTTCTGTCAGTGTGGAGACCGCACGTTCTCCCCGTGTCTGCATGGGTTCTCTCCAGGTTTGCCAGTTTCCTCCCACAGTCTGAAAGACGTGCTGGTTAGGTGCATCGGTCGTGTTAGATTCTCCTTCAGCGTACCTGAACAGACGCCGGAGTGTGGCAACTAGGGGCTTTTCACAGTAACTTCATTGCAGTGTTACTGCAAGCTTACTTGTGACACTAATAAACTTTAATGTTAAAATCATCGGGGTATTTGGTTGCAGGGGTACATAGGCTATCCTGTGCCTGAAAGGTTGTGTTGTAAATAAAGCCACGTATTGCAAATGATTCCTTATGAGATGATTTGCTGGCTTGAGATTTTTTCTCCTTTTGCTGATGTATGTTTGGTTTTGAAGGAGGCTGCAGTCTTATCGTTTGGTTGTGCAGTAGTCTTGGGCGTGCTTGGCTCAGGTCTCAAAAGTCAATTTCAAAACTTCTAAGTGAATCCTTTGGTGTGTCCTTGTAATGCATCCTTCCACTACTAGGAGAGCATATCTTAGACTCAAGCTCTGCATAGGAGTTTTGCTTTGGTAATCAAATGTCAGGCATTCTGACTTGACTTCACTACCAACCCAACTCAAGTTGTGCGGAAGATAATGAGTATGACTTGTATGTAAATTGGATTATAGTGACAGTGAGTTGAGAGTGCTGAATGCTGACCTCTAGACCACCATGGAATACTCATCAGCCTTTCTCCCACTCTCTCTCTCTCATTCATACTGACCTATTTTAGTCCAGTGGCAAGATGAATCAAGACAGCTCAAGATTGATCTGCATGCAGTAAATGAGGATGACTTCTGTCTTGTCAAGCTCTAGATATTCCTTTCATACGTGTTTCTGACCAGGTTTCAAGACTATTGAACCTTAGGTTGGCTTATCTGCTCAGTCCACCAGAATCTTTCCACGCCAGAGTAAATAAATCCCTATGTTGCTGACGGTCGGGGACCTGATGGTTACACACACCTAGTCTGATCCAAGTTATGGTCCCTGTTTCATGCTAACAACTGCTTGGCGCCACAAGTGAGAGCTGGTAAAGACCTCTCCAAAAAATGCAGTTAAACTGCCTGTGAGGGTTGCTACCCCTCCCTTGTACCTTTCACCAATGTAAAGTAGGTCTTGCAGATGATCTACACTCTTGTCATGGAATATGAGAGTTAAACAAGACACAGATGTCCTGATTACCAACTGCATCCAGATCTATTTTCAATCATCTTGCCACTGGACTAACATTGAAGTGAGGGAAGCTGACACAGTGCAATTTTTTTCTCTCTCTCCAAATTTAGTCATGCTCATTTTTCTATCAGAGGTACTCACAACCTGACGAAGGGAACAGGATGGAGAGTGAGTGATGGGAAAGAAGGGAGCTGTGAGAGAAAATGGGAGCAGAAGTCAATCATTCAGCCCATTAAGCCTGCTCTGTTTATTGTCATAGCTGGTTATTCAACTCAGTAACCTTTTCCGGCTCCCCCGCACCCCCCCATATCCTTTGATCCCTTCAGTTCCAAAAGCTACATCTAACTCCTTCTTGAAACATGCAATGTTTTGGTGTCAGCTGTTTCAGTGGTAGGGAATTCCACAGTCTTACCACTCTGAGTAAAGAAATTTCTCCTCATCTTGGTCCTAAATAGACTAACATTAACATGTCAAAAGTGTGGATAGACCCATATCCCAAATCCTCAGACTCCAAGTCCTGGAACCTTGGAAATGTGAGAGATTGTCAAATGAACTGCAGGATGGACCAACCCTGGGCCAAAAAGCTAATCAGGGTAAACCCATGCCATGGGAGAGAGTTGGCAGTCCCTGATGAAGGAAGAAAGAGACTCTGGGCACTAAGACAGTACACTGGGCTATGCAGAAGAGATGTTTCAGATTTTTGGGGCATTGGGTTCAGTTCTAGAGAAAGTGCCACCAATTTGAAAAGGATGTTTTGCACTTCATCCATTATTTTAGTGAGGTGATTCACAAGTATGGTTGGGGAGAATTTTAAAATGAAATAAGCAGAAGGTTGGGCATCATCTGGAAGTAGAAAAGAGCAGTCAAGTCCCTAAAGGAGCGAGTCTGTCAGATAGTATGAGAAAAGGAATTCGTACTATTTTAGATAGGAACAGACTGAGAAGGACTATGAGAAATGCAAGGACAAGTTAAGGATGCATGTGTGTAAACACAGAATGGTAAATTATGTTGGTGAGCAGCAAGCACAGAAAGCTACATTGGAATATGATATGGCAATAATGGCACTGTGGCTTAAACTGAGGTGAAGTGCACACTTAATATTCAAGATAAAAAATGTTTGAAGTAGATAAAGAAGGCAACACAGCGATTAGCACCACTGCCTCACAGCTCCTGTGACCCGGGGCTGATTCCCTACCTGGGTAACTGTTTTAGAAGTTTGTAATTTCCCTCTGTTTGTATGGATTTCCTCCAGATGCTCTGGTGTCGTCCTACAGTTCAAAGATGTGCAAGTATCAGGGGATTAGCAGGGTAAATAGGTGAAGTTATGGGATTAGGGCTTTGGTGGGATTGTTGTTGGTGTAGACTCAATAGGCTGAATAGCCTCCTTCTGCACTAGGGATGCAATATTGATTAGGGTAAAATATATTGCTGGGAAGAGAGGATGGTTTGATCAGGAAAAGACAGAATCCATTTGGTTTGAGGTGAGAAGTAGAAAGAGGATGGTAACGCTACTGGGATGTTTTATAAGCCTCCGAATCGTGAGAGATAGAGGAGTAAGTTGCAGAGATGTGCAAGAACAATACAATGATAATGGGGACTTTAACTACCCAAATATCAATTTGGATAATTTTGGAGTGTAAAGTGGAGGAGGAATTTCTGAAATGTGTTGAGCAAAACTTCATTGATTAGTGTGCCCTCCATCCAGTTGGGAAGCGGGTATTGCTGAATCTGATGCTGGGGACTACAGTGGCCAAGTATCTGTTGGTGAACACCTGAGGTAGAGATGCTGGCATTGGACTGGGGTAAACACAGTAAGAAGTCTGACAACACCAGTTTTAAATCCAACAGATTTATTTTGTCATGGGACACAGTGGACAGAATACCCTTTGTTGTCCAGTACTTCCCTGGAGCGGAGAAGCTATGATATCTTCTCCGGAGTCTTCAACATATCATTGATGATGATGAACATCTTGCTAGGGCCATCCCCACACCCCCACTTCATGCCTTCAGACAACCGTGCATCCTCAAACAGACCATTGTTCGTAGCAAACTACCCAGCCTTCAGGAGAATAGTGACCACAATACCCCACAACCCTGCCACAGCAACCTCTGCAAGACATGCCGGATCATCGACATGGATGGTATCATCAAGCATGAGAATACCATTCACCAGGTACACGGTACATATTCTTGCAATTTGGCCAACATTGTCTACCAAATACGTTGCAAGAAAGGATGTCCCGAAACATGGTACATTGGGGAGACCGTGCAGACACTATGACAGCGGATGAATGAACATCTCTCGACAATCACTAGGCAAAACTGTCCCCTTCCTGTTGGGGAACACTTCAGCAGTCACGGGCATTCGGCCTCCGACCTTTGGGTAAACGTTCTTCAAGGGGGCCTTCACAACACACAACAGCGCAGAGCTGTTGAGCAGAGACTGATAGCCAAGTTCCGCACATGAGGATCTTGGCTTCATGTCACACTATCTGTAACCCCCATGACTTGCCTGGGTTAGCAAAAAACCTCACTTACTGTGCTGTCTGGAGAAAATACACATCTCTTTAACCTGTGCTCAGTGCTCCTTCCACTCACATTGTTAGCCACTTTAAGACTTGAATAGCAGGTTACGTGTAACGATTCGCATTCTAATCAGTAATCTGTAAACAGTCTGTGCTGGTATGTGTGCTGTTGGAGACCAAAACACCTCATTCGCCTGACGAAGGCCATAGAGTCGAAAGCTTGCGAGTTTACTATCAAGTAAATAGGTTGGATTTAAAACTGGTGTTGTCAGACTTCTTACGGTGAACACCTGAGACCAGCATATTAGAAACTTCAAATTAGTAAAGGAGGAGAGCAAGGAACAAAGTAAAGCACAATTCCGAAAGTTAAAGCGGATGAGAGGGGATCCAGTCAGGGTAGAATGGATGATAGGGGAAAGATGCCAGAGGATTGGAATGTGTATACATTGACCCCCTTGTTCAAGAAAGAGTGTAAGGATATTTTTAGTAATCACAGGTCAATCAGATTACTATCAGTGATTTTGGAGACAAAAAAATTAACAGGCATTTAGAGATATTTGATTTTATTAAAGAGAATTGGCATGGATTTGTAAAAGGCAGATTGCATTCAACTAATCTAATGGCTATTGTCTATATGGATTTTAAGAAAGGTCTTGACAAGTTTCCACACAATAGCATGGTTAATATAAATGAGGCTTGTGGAACAGAAAGGTCAGTGTCAGCCATGGATATAAATTGGCTTAAGAAAAGAAAACAGTGAGTTATGAGAAATGATGGTTTTTCAGCCTGGAAGATAATGGTATCCAAGAATTGGTGGTCTTTGCAAATGCCTTGAATAGGAGAATACAGAAAAATATCAATTTGCTAAATGTCGAATTTGTCATTGGATTTGTCAAAAGCAAGAATGATACCAAATGACTGTAACAGGACAAAAACAAGCCAGCAAAATGGGCAGACAAGTAGCAAATAGAATTTAATATGGAGAAAGTGGGACATGATGCATTTTTAGCAGAAGGGATAGGAAGAACATAGAACATAGAACAATACAGCACAGAACAGGCCCTTCGGCCTTCGATGTTGTGCCGACCAAAATAAAAAGCAATGCCCCTCCAAACTAAACCATTCCCTTCTCTTCCATATACTTATCAATTAACCTCTTAAACGCCACAAACTTGGCGCATCTACAACAGCTGCAGGCAGGGCATTCCACTCCCTAATCACTCTTTGAGTAAAGAACCTACCTCTGATATCCGTCCTATAACTCATACCCCTTAATTTAAAGTTGTGTCCCCTCGTGCTAGCTTTCTCCATCCTAGGAAAAGGCTATCACTGTCCACCCTATCAAACCTCTAATCATCTTATATGCTTCAATAAGATCCCCCTTAGCCGCCTCCTTTCTAACGAAAACAACCTCAAATCCTTCAACCTCTCTTCATAGGACCTGCCCTCCATACCAGGCAACATCCTAGTAAACCTCCTCTGTACCCTCTCCAATGCCTCCACATCTTTCTTATAATGTGGCGACCAGAACTGCACACAATACTCCAAGTGCGGCCGCACTAGAGTTTTGTACAGCTGCAACATGATGCTGCGGCTCCTAAATTCAATCCCCTACCAATAAAAGCTAAGACTCCATAAGCCTTCTTAACAACTTTATCCACTTGACTGCCTACTTTCAGGGATCTATTGACACATACACCAAGATCCTTCTGTTCCTCAACACTATTAAGAGCCCTACCATTAGCCCTATACTCTACACATTTATTGTTCCTGCCAAAGTGCATTACCTCACACTTTTCCACATTAAACTCCATTTGCCACCTCTCGGCCCAGCTCTGCAACTTGTCCAAGTCACTCTGTAAACTAAAACACCCCTCTTCACTATCTACCACACACCAACTTTAGTATCATCTGCAAATTTACTGATCCATCCCTCAATACCCTCATCCAGATCATTTATAAAAATTACAAACAGCAGGGGCCCCAAAACAGACCCCTGAGGCACACCACTCGTCACCGAACTCCACGATGAATATCTCCCATCAACCACCACCCTCTGTCTTCTATCTGCCAGCCAATTTCTAATCCAATTAGCTAAATCACCCTCTATTCCACACATCTGCATTTTCTGTAGAAGTCTTCCATGGGCCACCTTATCAAAAGCCTTACTAAAGTCCATATATACTACATCAACCGCCTTACCCCATCCACCTCTCTGGTCCACTTTCTCAAAAACTCAATGAGGTTAGTAAGGCATGACCTACCCTTCACGAAACCATGCTGACTATCCCCAATCAATTCATTTCTCTCTAAATAACTATAAATCCTATCCCTAATAATTCTCTCCAATACCTTGCCCACCACAGAAGTAAGACTCACTGGCCTATAATTCCCAGGAGGTCTCTCTTCCCCTTCTTAAACAATGGGACCACATTCGCCATCCTCCAGTCCTCCGGAACCACACCCGTAACCAACGAGGACCTGAAGATCAGAGCCAGAGGCTCTGCAATCTCCTCTCTTGCCTCCCAGAGAATCCTAGGGTAAATCCCGTCCGGCCCAGGGGACTTATCCAACTTCAAACCCTCGAGAATTTCTAACACATCCTCCCTATCTACTACAATACTCCCCAATTTGCAACCCTGTACCTCAGTGCTCTCCACAGCTACATTTCCAGCACTCTGCGTGAATACCGAAGAGAAATATTTATTCAGTGCCTCACCAATCTCTTCAGGCTCCACGCACAACTTCCCACTGCTGTCTATGACTGGCCCTAATCTTGCCCTAACCAATCTTCTATTCTTAACATATCGAAAGAAAGCTTTAGGATTCTCCTTAATCCTATCAGCCAACATCTTCTCGTGTCCCCTCTTAGCTCTCCTCAATTCACTTTTTACCTCCTTCCTAGCTAATCTATAGCTATCCATTGCACTACCTGAGCCTTCAAGCCTCATCCTGACATAAGCCTCCTTTTCTTCTTAACCAGCAAATCAACTCTTTTTCGTACACCAAGGCTCTCTTACTCGTCCATTTCCTCCCTGCCTGACAGGGACATACTTATCAAGGACTCGCAGCAGCTGCTCCTTGAATAAGCACCACATTCCAGATGTTCCCAGTCCCTGTAGTTCCCTAGTCCAATCTATGCACCCTAATTCTCTCCTGAGGCCTCATAATTACCCTTCCCCCAGCTATAACTACAGCCCCCAGCTTCATGCCTATCCCTGTCCATCACTAAGGTGAACGTAACCGAATTGTGGTCACTATCACCAAAATGTTCACTAACTTCCAAGCCTAACACCTGGTCTGGCTCATTGCCCAGCACCAAATCCAATGTAGCCTCACCTCTAGTTGGCCTATCTACATACTGAGTCAAAAAACCTTCCTGCACACTCTGTACGAAAACTGACCCCTCTAACGAGCTAGAGCTATAGCTATTCCAATCAATATTAGCAAAGTTAAAGTCCCCCATCACAATTACCCTACTACTTTCACTCCTAATCAGAATTGACTTCGCAATCCTTTCCTCAACCTCTCTAGAACTATTAGGAGGTCTGTAAAAGACTCCCAACAGGGTGACCTCTCCTCTCCTGTTTCTAATCTCAGCCCATACTACCTCAACAGACAAGTCCTCATCAAACTTCTTTTCGATCACCGTGATACAGTCTTTGACCAGTAACGCCACTCCTCCCCCCCTTCTACCCCTTCTCTACTCCGACTAAAGCATTTGTACCCCGGAACCTGCAACATCCATTCCTGTCCCTGCTCTACCCAAGTCTCTGAAATGGCCACAACATCGAAGTTCCAGGTACTGGTCCAAGCTGCAAGTTCCTCCCCCTTATTGCGAATACTCCTTGGGCAATATAGAGGCAATATAGTCTAAATGACATGGTTCTAAATTGTGTGTTGGGGTGGAGGGACTTGGGGATGCATTCACATAAATTTTTGGAGGATTAGAGATGGTAGATTTTTTTTATAAAAAGCTGTTTGCTACAGCTGAGAGTGCAGTGACTGGGGTACATGGATTAGGAAGTGATGCAAGGAATGTGAGGATGAGCTATTTTCATGCAGTGCGTAGTAATGATGTGGAACTTGCTGCCCATGAGAGCACTGGAAGTGGAGAAAGAGTTGTAGAATCCTATAGTGCAGAAAGAGGCCATTTGGCCCATTGAGCTTGCACAGACAGTAATCCCACCAAGGCTTTTACCCCGTTGTGGCCCCCCCCCCCCCCCCCCCCCCCCCCCCCCGACACTAAAGGCAATTTATCTTGGCCAATCCACACATTTTTGGAGTGTGAGAAGAAACCCATGCAGGTACGGAGACTCCACACAGTCTGCCTAGGCTGAAATCGAACCCAAGTCCCCGGTGCAGTGAAGCGGCAGTGCTAGCCGCAGTGCTGATCAGTGATTTGAAAAGGAAATTTGATGCTCACTTGAAAGAAATAAATTTGCAGGGCTACAAAGGTAGAGCAGAGAAATAGGACTGACTGGATTGTTCTACAGTGAGTAGGCATGGATGTAGTGGGCTGAATGGCTCCTTCTGCAGTAATGACGCTATAGGAACCTGGGGTTATGCATGTGCCCATTCTTAGCGTTCATAAGTTGACCCTAAGTTCATGTTCAAATGTAATTTGACAGATCCTGTGCTGGTCCTTATGTACTCTGGTCGTTATGTCTTTGCTTAGGATTTTCTCTCTCTAAGGGTGAAGAATTGTCTTCATTTGAGACTAAAATAGAACTTGTGGTCGGGCTGAGTCACAGAGCTTGATAAGGTCAACTTGGCTCAATTATGTATGACTAAGAAAAGTTGTCTCAAGGCTGCGTTGAAAATTGCCAAGTATTTACTGTTGGAGACGGTTATCCCATATGTGATGTTTTTCTGCTCTTGCTGGAGTGCAATTTCATCGTTTCAAATTGGTACCTTGCTCTGCTGTTTGCAATGGATGAACCCAGTCTGTTTATAACAGCAAATTATTCATGTCATGGGGCATTGCATGACCGGACGTATCTATGTCCATTTCCACCAGGGGTCTCTGGATAATGATTAGGAGTGAGATCCATGGCCTTTCTATTTGCTTCACTCCCTTCCCTCCCTCCCAACCATTCCCACCAAGAATGAGCAATAACGCCTCTGTTGCTGACCAAGCTTACCTGGCATCGAGCGGAGATCAAACTCTGCGGCCTTCACAGTCTGTAACGTGTGCTTCTCACTCTTTTAACTGGCTGGGCTTTGGAAGTGCTACACTTTGTATTCATTCTTAGAAGTGCGTATCTCTGACTAGGTCAGTATTCATTGCCCTTGAGAAGGGGAGAGTGAAGAACCTTCTGAAGAAAGGTCCTTGACCTGAAAGTTTTCTCCACATATGTTGCTGAACCTGCTGCGTGTTTCCAGTGCTTTTTATTTCAGATTTCCAGCATCCACAATCTTTTGCTTTTGTTTCCATCCTGAGTACATGTAGTGATGGTACAGTACTGTTAGAAGGGGAGTTTTGAGATTTTGAACGAGTGACAATGAAGGAACAGCAATAGATTTCCAGTTCAGGATGGTGTTTGACTTGGGGGTAATTGTGATTCCATTCACCTGCTGTCCTTGCCCTTCCAAGGGTCGAGATCGCAGGTTTGGAAGTGCTGAAGAATTAGCTCTAGCAGCTCACTGCAATGTGTTTTGTATATGATGCACAGCACAGCCACAAGGAGGTGGAAGGTGTGATAAATTAAGATTGAAATTATGTATAGTTCTTTTAAATAGTGATATTGAATATTCATATTGTGTCCTGCTCTTGTGCCTTTTCAGCAAAGATGGGTTGTTATATTCAATTATTTGTCCTCACTTGGAATATTTTGAGATTATAGTTTCACCATCCTTTGCGGGCAGGAGAGAGGCATCCTTTATTGAAGGGTATTCCTGCATTCCCAAAGTCAGAATTGTCCTGCTTTTATAAACGACATCATTGCCATTGGACCATTTGATCCATTATCAGCTTATCGAATCTAGTAGAAGCAGTTTTTTTTAGTTCTTACTACAATATGAAGGAATATACCAATAGTATAAAAGCAAAACCCTGCGGGTCCTTTGAACACATGGGCCATAACTTCCCTGGTCCCCAGTGATGCGCTGGAAGATCTCACTTGGAAGTTCCCATGCAAGTGTATACCTGGGAATTGTCCAAAAGGGCTAACTTCCCTGGATAATTGCGCTGGGTTGGGAATCATCTGGCGACAAGGCAACTTAAATCACTAACTTTGGTTGGCTCTGCCAGTTTTACCCTCAGTTATTCTGTAAGAGTTAGATAAAAACCACTTAACTCCAGAGTAAGTGTTTAAAAGACCCAGACTGAGCCCTGTGCAGGAGACCCTCCCCTCCCTCACCCCTCCAACATAACTGACTCCCCACAGGAGGCGTTCACCCTCTGTCCTCCGGACTGAGTTTAACTAACACAATCTTAAAAATATTCAACAATGCTGCCTCCAGTATGTTGGGGAAGTGAATTCCAGACTAAATAACCCACTGACAGAATGAAGTTATACTCATCCCTGTCTTAAATGGTAGATCCTTTATTTTTAATTTATATTTCCTAGTGTTAATTCCTCCCATAAAGGGAAACATCCACCCTGCCAAGTGTCCTTGGGACCTTATATGTTTCAGTAAGATTGCGTCCAGATTTTCTAAACTCCAATGGATACAGGCCCTACCTTTTTTCAGAAGGTAACTTCCACCCCACATCCCAGGAATCATCTTTGAACTGCTATTGCAATTATACCCTTCCTTAAATAAGGAGACCAAAACTGTACACAGTCCTTCCAACATGGTCTCACCAGCATCCTGTACAAATGTAGGTAGCTAAACTGCCTTCCTTTTATGTTCTAATCCCCTTGCAATAAATTACAATGTTGTATTTGCCTTCCTGTTCACCTGCTCTGCTGACATTTTGTGATTGATGTACCAGGACACTCAGCTCTCTCTACTGCATTTAAATAACATCCTGTTTTTCGGTTCTTCCTGACAAAGTTTATATTTTCCCATATTACACTTCATCTACCAAACGTTTGCCCACTTGCTTAACCTTTCTGTGTCCCTTTGCAGTCTCATTATGTCCTCATCACCACTTGCTCTCCTATCTATCATTCTGTCATCAGCCAATTGAGGCGCCATACATTTGGCCACTTCATTCAAGCCACTGATAGGCTGTAAATATTTGTGGCCCCAGCACTGATCCCTGTGGCACTCCCAACCTGAAAATGACCCATTTATCCTTAATCAGCTTCCCTGTTAGCTATGATGTAGAGATGCCGGCATTGGACTGGGGTAAACTCAGTAAGAGGTCTGGCAACACCAATTTTAAATCCAACCAATTTATTTGATAGTAAACCTGCTAGCTTTCGGCGTTTGTGCCTTCATCAAACGAATGGCACAAACGCCGAAAGCTAGCAGGTTTACTATCAAATAAATTGGTTGGATTTAAAATTGGTGTACCCTGTTAGCTAGCCAAGCCTCAATCTGTGCTAATATGGATTGTTACGCCCGACACCATAAACTCTTAATGTGTGTAGCAACCTTTCATGCAGCATCTTATCCAATGCCTTTTAGAAATCCCAGTAGACCACATCTACGTACTCCCGTTTATCGTCCTTGCTTGTCCCTTCCTCAAATAACTCCCAATAAATTAGTCAAACCAGATTTTCCTTTCACAAAGCCATCTTGATTCTACCTGATCACGTTGATTGCTATAACCACCATAATAATTGATTCTAACATTTTCCCTGTGTTAAATGTTAAGCTAACTGGCAGGTCATTTTCTGCTTTCTGTTGCCTTTGTTGAAAAGAGGAGTTACATTTGCTAATTTCCAAACTGATGGGACCATTCCAGGATCTGAGGAATTGTTGAAGACAAGCCGATGCATTTTCTATTTCTGCTTCTACTTTTAAGTTCTGAGGATGCAGGCCATAAGATCCTGGGCACTTGTCCATTCAGTCCCTTCTCATGGTGATTGAAACTGGTTTAATTTCCTTCCCTCCTCTCACCTCCTGGTTTGCGAGTGGGATGTTATTTGTGCCTTTGACTGTAAAGACAGACACAAAATATCAGTTCATTGCCTTTGCCATTTCCTTTTTCCCGTTATTAATTCCCCACACTTTCTCAAGGACAAGGCTCACTCTTTTCTAAATACTTGTAAAAATTTATAGTATCTCTTTTTCTAGCTGGCTTTCTCTTGTACTCTAATTTCTCCCTTATTTTCCACTGGTTTTTCAGACAGTGATCTAGTAGTATTATCACTGGACTATTAATCCAGAAACTCAGCTAATGTTCTGGGGACCTGGGTTTGAATCTGTCACAGCAAATGGTGGAATTTGAATTCAATAAAAAAAACCCTGGAATTAAGAATCTACTGATGACTATGAAACTATTGTTGGAAAAGCCCATCTGATTCACTAATGTCCTTTAGGAAAGGAAATCAGCTGTCCTTATCTGGTCTGGTGTACATGTGACTCCAGAGCCACAGCAATGTGATTGACTTTCAACTGCCCTCTCAGCAAGGGCAGCTAGGGATGGGCAATGAATGCTGGCCAGCTAGCAATGCTTATGTTCCACGAACGATTAAAAAAAATTCTGTCGATCACTTATCTTGACAGAATTGTAAGCTTTTGTTTCTGTTCGATACTACCCTGGAGTGCTTTAGCTAGCCATAGATGGTTCATCCTTCTCAATCTTTCATCTTCACTGGGAGTGTATTTTTGCTGAGAGTTATGAAATATCTTAGGGTGTGGAATGCCCTGCCTGCAGCTGTTGTAGATGCGCCAAGTTTGGTGGCGTTTAAGAGGTTAGTTGATAAGTATATGGATGAGAAGGGAATGGTTTAGTTAGGAGGGGCATTGCTTTTTATTTTGGTCGGCACAACATCGAAGGCCGAAGGGCCTGTTTTGTGCTGTATTGTTCTATGTTCTATCTTCTTAAATGCTTATCACTGCATTTCTATTTCTCACCCTTTAACCTAATTTCTTTGGTTCACTTTGATCACCTGTCTTCATATCCTTGTAAATTATTATGTTCATAACCTGAATATTAGGTCAACTCTTCTCATCTTCAAATTGGATGTAAAATTTAATTATTTCATGATTACTGCTACTGAGGGACTCCTTGGATCTGAGACCATTAATTTACCCTGTCTCAGTGCGCATTATGTGGAGATGCCAGCATTGGACTGGGGTAAACATAGAAAGAAGTCTCAAAGTACCAGGTTAAAGGTCAACAGGTAGCACAAGCCATCAGCTTTCAGAGTGTTGCTCCTTCATCAGGTGAGTGGGAGTTCTGTTCACAAACAGGTCATGTAAAAACATGAACTCAACTTACAAAATAATGGTTGGACTGTGCGTCTTTATAGGTAATCAGTTACTAAAGGTACAGACAATGAGTGGAGAGAGGATTAAGCACCAGTTAAACAGATGTGTACTGTCTCCAGCCAGGACAGTTAGAGAGATTTTGGAAGCCCAGGCAAGTTTGTGTGTGTGTGTGTGTGTGGGGGGGGGGGGGGAAGAGGTAGTGTGACATGAACCCAAGATCCCAGTTGAGGATGTCCTCATTTGTGTGGAACTCGGCTATCTGTCTCTGCTCAGTGATTGCGTGCTGTCGTGTGACGTGGAGAACGCCTACTTGAAGATCAAAGGCTGAATGCCCGTGACTGCTGAAGTGTTCCTCAACAGGAAGGGAACACTCTTGCCTGGTGATTGTTGAGCGGTGTTCATTCATCTGTTGTTGTAGCATTTGCTTGGCCTCCCCAATGTACTATTGTCTGCTGGAGGTCCACACTGACCTCCTCAGAAGACAAACCCTGGATATGGTGGACAGAGTACTCTTCGTCGTCCAGTACTTCCCCAGAGCAGAGAAACTACGACATCTTCTCCAGAGCCTTTAACGTGTCATTGATGAAGACAAACATCTTGTCTAGACCATCCCCACACCCCCACTTCTTGCTTTCAAATAACCGCACAACCTCAAATCAACGATTGTCTGCAGCAAACTACCCAACCTTCAGGAGAACAGTGACCCACAACACCGCACAACCCTGCCACTGCAACCTCTGTAAGACATGCTGGACCATTGTTATGGTTACCATAATTTCATGTGAGAACACTATCCACCAGGTACGCAATACGTACTCTTGCAACTCGACCAACGTTGTCTCCCTGATATGCTGCAGGAAAGGATGTCCTGAGGAATAGTACATTGGGGAGACCATGCAGATGTTATAACAATGGATGAATGAACACTGCTCGACAATCACAGGCAAGAGTGTTCTCTTCTTGTTGGCAAACACGTCAGTGGTCACGGACATTCGGCCTTTAATCTGCGGGTAAGCGTTCTCCAAGGTGGCCTTCACGACACACGACAGTGCAGAGTCATTGAGCAGAATCTGACAGCCAAGTTCCACACACATGATGGCGCCTCAACCGGAATCTTGGGTTCACGTCACACTATCCGTAACCCCTATAACTTGCCTGGGCTTGCAAAATCCCATTAACTGTCCTGGCTGGAGACAATACACATCTCTTTATCCTGTGCTTAACCCTCTTTCCACTCATATTGTCTGTACCTTTAAGACTTGATTACCTGTAAAGACTCGCATTCCAACCATTATTTTGTAAATTGAGTTCGTGGTCTTTCTTTGTGAACAGAACTCCCAATTATCTAATGAAGGGGCAACACTCCAAAAGCTAGTGGCTTGTGCTACCAAATAACCCAGTGCGCATTACCAGATCTAGAATTGCTTGCTGTGTGCCAGCCTCAAGAACATGTTGCTCTAAGAAATTGTTGCAATGGATTCAACAAACTCATCTTTTAGGCTACTTTTGCCAATCTGATTTATGAAAATTGATATGAAGATTAAAATTGCTCCTAGTTATTACTGAACCTTTCTTGTAAGTTCCCATTATTTCTCTTTATACTTCGCCCGAGAGTGTAGGCACTATTAAGTGACCTATAAACTACTCCCACAAGCAACTTCATACCTTTTGTTATTTCTTATTTCTATGAGAACTGATTGTCTAAATTTTGATCTTTATATCTAAGGTCTTCACTACTGATTGCACTGATATCATCCTTAATTAAACCTCTTAGTCTCTTGAATCTCTGACCAAATTATCCACAAAGTTAATGTGGTGAAAGACAGTTTTATTCACAAAAGAAGAAGGTTGAGTAGTAAGAATGAACCATTTGTTGCAGTGTGAAATTTTCCATTATCCATGACTGTGGCTTCAAAAGGTCTTCTCAAAATGTGATTTACTATTGTCAGGAAAAAAAAACATTCAGCAATGTGTTGGCTGGAAACAAAGTCAGGGCTCATTGGGAAACCTGAACTGGGCCGTGATCTCTTAAAAAGGCAGAATACAGGAGAATTGAAGTTTGTAAAGTGTCCCAGCGGTAAATCATCAATACTATCTCCAATTCAAAGAACAGTACAGGAACAGGCCCTTTGACCCTCCAAGCCTGCGCAGATCATATTGTATTATCTAGACCAACTAATGTGTCCCTCTATTTCCCCGATTGTTCGTATCTTGATCCAGATAAGTCTTGAACATCGCTAACATATCTGTCTCAACCACCTCACTTGGCAGTGCATTCCCTCACCACCCTCTATGTAAAAAAGACTTACCTTGCACATTTCCACTGAACCTCTTCCCCTTTATCTTGAACTTGTGCCCCCTTGTAATTGCCATTTCTGCCCCAGGGGGAAAAAGCTTCCAAACTATTCACCATATCTATATCCCTCAGAATTTTATAAACTTCTGTCAAGTTGCCCCTCAGCCTCCATCTCCAGAGAGAACAGTCCCAGTTTATTCAATCTCTCCTCATAGCCAGTATTCTCTATACCAGGCAATATTCTGGTAAATCTTTTCTGTGGTCTCTCTAAAGCCCCCATGTCCTTCTGGTAATGTGGTGACCAGAATTGGACACAGTATTCCAAATGTGGCCAAACCAATGTTTTTTTTTATGCAACTGTAATATGATTTGCCAACTTTCGTGCTCGATGCAAGCAGGTCATATGCTTTCTTCACCAAGGAAAGGATTTGTGGCCTGTGCATCCAGATCTGTGTGCCTATGCTCCTGATGATTTAATCCATTAAGTAAATTTGAATTACAAAATTATCTAAATCTTTACTAAGGATATAAACTATATCCATGAAGAATCTTAAGAGCACCGATATTTCCAATCTGTATTGATAAACTGGACTTTAGTGTACAGGATATAATTTCAGAGTTTGCAGATGACACAAAACTTGGAAATTCAGTAAGCAATGAGAAGGATGGCGGCAAACTTAAGGAAGACAAACTGCTGAAATGAGCAGACATTTGGTGGGTGAGATTTAATGCGAGGTGTGAAGTGGCACATTTGGAAGATAGAATGAGGAAAGGCAATATAAAACAAATGGTGTAATTTGAAAGCGGTTCAGGGACCTGGGATCGTCTACACAAATCTTTGGAGTTGACATTACAAATTGACAAGACACCTGGGATTCTTTGCTTTATAAATAGAGGCATGGAGCACTAAAGCAAAGAAAATATTGTTAACCTTTATACAACAGCGGTTAGATCCCAGGCAGAGTATTGGCTCTGATTCTAGGCGCCATCTTTCAGGAAGGATGTCAAGACCTCGGAGAGGGCACAAGAGATTTACCCAATTCGTACTATGGATGAGGGATTTTTACGACATGGAAAGATTGTAGAAAAGTTAGGATTGTTCTCCTTGGAGTAGAGAAGTTGGAATGGAGATTTAATTGCAGCCTTTGAATTAATGAAGGTTTTTGACAGAGGTAAATATGTGGGGTTACAGGGATGGGGCATGGGTGGGATTGTTGTCGATGCAGAGTCGATGAGCCGTATGTCCTCCTTCTGCACTGTATTCTATGGTTCTCCAGAAAACATGGTGCAAGCAGAGGATTTGAAATTAGAGGGGGCTATTGATAGCTTCAGTTTCAGGGTGGCATGAATGCAATTGGTTAAATTGCCCGTCCGTGCTAAAGTTTTTGTTGGAACTGAAGTTTTTCAGCTGTTGGTTTAGATCTTAATCAGCAATTCTTTTTGTTCTGTATATTTTGTCCCTTCTGTGGTCTGCAAATACTCATCTGTGTAGAACTGTAATCTCACATTAATTAAGCTCTTTGGGGACCTTTCTCACGTGGTGCCCATGCTGTGTGAGCCCAAACATGGAAAGTCGGTGGACCATTCAGAGGGCATCGCAGCTGAAGTTGAAGTGCACTCTCCGTTGACATTTGGCTTTCACTTTGCTAGCCTGAGGTGGTGATGAGATGAGCCTTATCCTCCCTCTGTTGTTGCGTGGATTAGGGTTTGACCCTTCCTGGGCTGTGGGATTCAGTACAAGTTTCAGCTATGTTGTCTGGTGCCTATGATCAGCTTTGTCAGTGTAAACTGAACTGGTCCTCTTCTTCCTCCGTTACGTCCATGACTGGGTGCAAATCCAGTCAATCTGGTCCTCCTGTCAGTGGCTGTTTCTGTCAGTAAGTGTGAAATGTTTGGTACGCTGGGATAATTGGATACTTTGCTTCATAGGGATTAGAATGAGACCACTGTGATTGACTTGCAGGTTTCAGACACCCTCAAGAGGTTTGCTGCGAAAGTCACAACAGCCAGCGTGAAGGAGAGACAGCAAATACTTTCAGAATTGGGGAGCTGTGTCAATGGAAAAGGTATGTGACTGTTGAACAAAATCATCCCTCTCAGCATCCAAATGTTGGGATAAAAGTGGATCCCAAATTCAAATTGTAGTTTTGAGTGTTAAACAGTCCTATGTTTGACAGTGGAAATCTGGGTGCACCTGTTTTAAGATACCTCATTGTCTCCCAGAGCAATTGGGATTTTAGATCCCAATTCATTTCAGATTTTAAGTGCACACTGATATAACCTTACTGAGTACTGGAGCTTGTGGCCATGCCTCAGTTTGGAGCTGTGTGTTAATGTTGCAGTGCTGCCCACTGTGATGTGCCGAAGTGAAGGTCAGCAGTATGCTTCAATACCACTGGAGTGGTGACCAGGTGCCTATTCACAGGCAGGGATTGGGATAGAAAGCTAGTTTATAGCAACCTGAAGTCAATAAAGCCCATGGCTGGCAGATGGGGGAGCTATGAGAGTAAGCTTCCTATCTGTCCTGTGTTTTGGGTTGTACATATTCTTTAAATGTGGGTTGTCCTCCATGAATATCAGTGCTTTGTTTGAGAGTTGGCCCCTTTTCACAAGAAATTCCCCTGCTCCTTGAAGAGTGCTGTAGAATCTTTTATATCCGCTCATACAGGCAGGTACAGTAGTCTCTATTGGAGTTAAAACCCACAGCCCTCTAATTCAGAGGTGAGTGTGGTACCCACTGATTTGAGACTGATGGAGATTGTTTCTTTTGTTCTGAAAAAAAAGGAATGAGGATCCCTCTGGAGCTGGAGGTTTTTGCATTATTATCACATTCTCTTGAGCACTTGCAGGTGCACCATATACAGGATGTTCAGTACATTAATATAGATAAAGGCAATACCATTGGGGGCATTTATTGTATTATTTAGCAACTATCTGAGTAACTTGGTTTATCCTTGATGTTAGCTGCATTGTCTTTTCAGACCTACCTGATGCTGCTGTGAGAGGCTTGTGCAAACTTTTCTGCTTGACACTACATCGCTACAGGTTGGTACCACGGGTTTCAGTTCAATTGACGTATTTTTTCTGGACCTACTATTTGCCAAATATATCGTTTCCAAGATTGCTTTTGACACAAGCTGGGCAGAATTGTACATTGTGAGGAGGATGCAAAGAGGCTGACAAGTTGTGAGTCTGGGGTTGGTGGGACTGTGCTATGACGAGATGGTTGTTTGACTGGGGCTGTATTCACTAGAGTTTAGAAGGCTGAAAGATTTGATTAAAATGTATGAAATACTCAAGAGGGCTGGACAAATCAGATGCAGAAAGGATGTTCCCCTGGTTGGGAGTAAGAAGCCTCACAACACCAGGTTAAAGTCCAACAGGTTTATTTGGTAGCAAGCACCACTAACTTTTGGGGCTCTGCCCCTTTGTCAGGCGAGTGGGGAGTTCTGATCACAAACAGAGCATATTAAGGCATGCACTCAGTTTACAGAATACTGATTAGAATGCGAGTCTTTAATGTCAGTATTCTGTAAATGGGGATACAGTTTCAGAATACTGGGTAAACTATTTAGGACTGAGATGAGAAAACGTATTTCTTAGTCAAAGGATAGTAAACCTATGGAATTCATTACCACAAAAGGCTGTGGAGGCCAAGTCACTGAATATACTCAAGGAAGAGATGGTTTTTGTTTTTAGATTTTAATAGCATTGAATGGCATGGGTAGAAAGCAGGAATATGACATTGAGGTAGAGGATCAGCCATGATTTCATTGAATGGCGGGAGCAGGGTTGAAGGTCCAAGTTTCTATACTAATAACTATACATTATTAAATCTCATTGCTATTGCTTCACTGTTTGTTTTATGTTAATATGCTTTTCAATTTGAGCTCAACTGTTATCCTGTAATTTTGCAAAGGCCTGAGCAGTGGTCTGAAGATATCCACCGCTATTTTTTCTAAACACCATCATTTCACCATCAACATTTTTACTCATATTTTTAGTCAATTTTAGTTAACTTTCAAATTGTCTTGATTATCTAGTCTCATGTTTTTTTTTAACATTTCAAAATAATTTTTGGTGAGGTGAAGATTGGCATTTCCAGTTGCCCTGAGAAGGTAGTGGTGAATCTGAGTGGCTTACACTGCCACTTCAGGGGAGTTTAAAATCAAACATGTTGGTGTGAAGCTGGACTCATATCTTGCTGGACCACATGGGTTTCTATACTAATCTTGACAACTTTGTTGTCAATTTTATTGAGACTTCCTTTTGTTTCCAAAATATTTTTAAAAGTAAATTCCAATTCTCAAACTGTCTAGTAGAATTTACCCTGAAGTTCTCTGCATTTAGTTCAGGCCTCTGGATTGTTTCATTTGTAGTTTTAGTCAAAAAAAAAAGGTTGATTTCCAAAAGTGAGGCAAAAGTGCCTGCCATTGACACCTGTGCAGCATTTGAGGGAGTGTGGCATCAAAGAACCTTAATAAAACTGAAGTTTGTGGAAACAGCGCAAGTTCTCCACTGACTGGAGTTCTACCTATCACGGAGGAAGATGGCTGTTGTTTTGGAGGTCAGTCACTTCAGTCCCAGGAGTTTGCTACAGAGGACCCAGGGCAATGTCATAAGCCCAACCAACCCAAGCTACTTCATCAGTGACCTCACTCCATGCCAGAAGTGGGGATGTCCATTGATCATTGCACAGTGATATCTCCGTTGACAGCACAGGTAATGAGGAATTCTGTGCCCAGGTGTAACAGAACCTCAAAACATTCATGTTTGGGCTGAGAAGTGACAAGTTACATTTGTACCATGCAAATTAAGAATTGCAACATTACGTATTTGGAGGTTAGCTACACGGGAGATTAGTTGCAGCTTTCCCCATACTTCAATCAATAACCTATCTCGAACCTGGCTGCTGCTGAGCAGACCCCACTGCATAAGTTCAAATCTTCCATCTCAGCAGCCTTCTGAATATTTGAAGCAGTAATTCCAAGTACATGGGTCTGTGCTTTCCAATTAGGCTGCAGTTTACTGAGACTTTTGAAAAGCAGTGGAATTAACTTAAAGATTTGTTTTGTTATTGTTTGGCAGAGATGCAACATCCCAGAGAGCCCTGCAAACGGTTATTCAGCAATTGGTTGAAAGTCATGCTGAGGCAACAACAAAACACCTGGTTCAATGTCTGCAGTCGACGGGAATCACTTGTAAGAAGGGCAATCCAAGGTATGCAAAGCAAAGAACAAGGATGCTGAACTTTGAGGCTGGTGCCATGGAGATTTGTGTTGATTTTTACAGCAGTTTGTGTTTATTGGAAGAGTTTTAAATTTATTCTTTAATGGGATGGGAGCATCACTAGCAAGGCCCGCATTGGTTGCCCATTCCTGTTTGCACTTGAACTGCATGACTTGCCATACCGTGGCAGTTAAAAGTCAATTGCGTTGCTGTGGACCTGGAGTCACATGTAGGCCAGACCAGGAAAGGAAGACTGATCTCCTTCAGTGAAGGGCATTAGCGAACCAGATGGGGTTTTACAGTAATCAACAAATGGTTTCATGTCCATCATAACTTGAGATTAATTTTATATTCCAGATTATTAATTAAATTGAAATTCTACCAGGTGGGATTTGAATCTTTGTCCCCAGAACATTAACCTGACACTCTGGATTACTGGTCCAGTGACATTGCCACTATGCCACCATCTCACCGACTGATGCAAATGAATTGTCACCTGAAATGGTGGCTCCATTTTCTTAAATGCAAGTCAAAATGGAATTGATACAAAGCAGAGTTTGAATATTAAGTGTCCTCAGGTCCAGGTTTTCCAGTGAACTGGCTGAAGATGCTCTTTCTGTGTTCTAAGGTGCTATGCTTCCTCCTTTGCTAATTGGATCACTTGGCTATGGCAAATGAAATAATCCTGCTTCCTAACAGAATTCCCTTGTCATCTTTATTGGAAGCTTATGGGCACTGCTGAGATTCCCGGCTCCATTGTGATCCCACAGCAAAGCAGGCTGTGAGCGAAGATGTAGGGAGCAGTAGGGGAGGCAGGCGAGGGAGAGTGTGGAATTATACAGTTACCACCTTTATTGATTGCAGCAGAGTATGACAGAATAGTTGAAAGCATGGATGATATCCACCACTTTCCCAAACCAGTAATGTGTCAAGGGGTGACTGAGCACCAATCAGATGTGGTTTTGTGGTTGTTGTTCGTGTTATTTTTGAGCCTATGCTTGTTTCAATGTTTGTGACTGTAATAATCTAATGTCACTTACCCCTACACACACACTCACTTGATCTCTCTCATCCTGACAGTAAGAGCAGTGCGTCCGCAGCTTCCCTTGCTCTAAACTGGACGTTACTGCTGGTCAAGACAGCCTTCGCAACCCCTGAGAAACGAGCAACTGACATGTGGAAAAAGTTGGTGAGTGGGAAGACGTGGAAGTGGCTATTTACTGCATATGGTTACTAAGGCATGGATTGGGAGAGTTATTGTAATGTTTAGAAAATAAAACTGGAGCTGGTTGAATCTTCAGCTGAAAGGAAAGCAGCTATGCCTGAATGAATATAGTAGAATCATAGAATCTTATAGTGCAGAAGGGGACCATTTGGCCCATTGAGCCTGCACCGACCACAATCCCACCCAAGCTCTATCCCCGTAACCCCATGCATTTACCCTAGCTAGTCCCCTGATACTCAGGGGCAGTTTAGCATGGCCAATCCTTCCTAACCCACACATCTTTGGACTGTGGGAGGAAACTGGAGCACCTGGAAGAAACCCAAGCAGACACAGGGAGAAATGCAGACTCCACAGTGACCTAAACTGGAAATTGAACCCAGATCCCTGGTGCTGTGAGGCAGCAGTGCTAACCACTGTGCCACCGTGCCATTGTTTAATGTTCAACAATTTTGGTTCAAGTCACCTGTTAGGAGGTAGCACAGTGGGAGCTTTTCACAGGAGTTCTCAGGTAGTGAATTCGATGGAGCATGTAATAAAGCAGGAAGTGCACAGACTGCAGAAAAGAGCTTGATGATCGATTTTGAACGCTCGATGCTTAACTTCCCAAAGCTTTTAATTTCTTGAAAAGAGTGAAAAGGATTGTTTTGCTTCCTGGCTGAAATTTCAACCTTTTTTCTCATAGTGTGCAATTCATTTACAATGGTTCCCACCTGGGAGAAGACATGTATACCATCTCTATTTATAAATCCCAGGATCCCATTTGTGTTTTTAACCATTTTATCAAACTTCCTATCATTATCTAATGATAGCAGTTGGCCAGAATGGCCCTCTTCTAATAGTCCACACAAGAGGACAGACAGGACCTTACTTAACATCTCATCCAGAAGAGGACACTGCTAACAGTGAAATTCAGTATTGGGGTGGTGGAGTGTTAGCTTACATGATGTATGGAAGTCTCTGGCATGGGATCTGAACTGAGAACACAAACTGAGGTAAAAGTGTTACTAGTGACAGAATGGCACAGTAAGAAATCTCACAACACCAGGTTAAAGTCCAACATGTTTATTTGGTAGTATGAGCTTTGGGAGCACTGCCCCTTCATCAGGTGAGTGGAACAGGGCATACATAGACGCAAAATAACTTAAAAGGTAATGGTGGAATGCCAGTCTTAACAGATAATCAAGTCTTTACAGTTACAGACAATGTGAGAGGAGAGAGGGTTAAGCACAGGTTAAAGAGGTGTGAATTGCCTCAAGCCAGGACAGTGACTGAGATTTTGCAAGCCCAAGCAAGTCATGCCTCCACCTCACTCTCGGGTCAAGCGTTCCAAATTCAGATCAGCTTCTGTGTTAAGAGTTTTTTTCCTTGTTGCCATTTTGTTCTTTTGCCAGTCCCCTTAAATTGGTGTCATGGGGTTCTCAAACCTTCCGCCAATAGGAATAGTTTCTCTTTATCTATTCTGTCCAGATCCCTTATTATTTATAACACTTCTATCAAATTTATTAATCTTTTTGAGAGAACAGATTTATCATCACCTATCCCGTATCCCTGGAGCTATTCTCTTAAATATTTTCTGCACCCTCTCTAAGTAGGTGGCACATTGATTAGCATTGCTGCTTCACAGTATAAGGGACCTGGATTCGATTCCTGGCTTGGGTTACTATCTGTGTGAAATCTACATGTTCTTCCTGTATTTGCGTGTGTTTTCTCTGGTGCTCTGGTTTCCTCCCACAGGTTAGTTGCAGTGATCTTTGTTATGGGAAATTATCATTTCAGAGTCAGACTGGGGGTGCAACAATACAGTTTTATTTAACAAAGCTTTATGGAGAAAAGGCACTGGCACTCCACAATACTGGGCAGCTGCCTTCTCTCAATAATACAATCGGAGCAGTTTATTTTTATACCTTTCAGACTATGGACAGTCCGGGTATTAGCTATTTAACACATCTTTATAATTGAGTAGGATCGATAGTTTAACACATCGTTATAGCCAGACGTATACAGACATTGGCATTTAACATTGCATTGTTTCATAGAATGGATACATTTTCTCCATCAGTGACTATCAATAACTTAGTTTCGGTCTATACAGATAGTAATTGGTTTTCCTGAGTTTATGTATTCCCGTTCCCATTTATAGCTAATCTCCTTACTATCTTAGGCCCGTCCTTATCTTAGTGCCTCAACTCTCTACTGGCTTTCTGCAGTATCTGGTTCCTGCATGTTTAACTTTAAATTACTATCCGTTCTGCATGTTTTTAGTTTCAAGTAGCTGTCTGCACTAAAAATCAGTGCCGGCTTACTGTCTCTCTCTCCCAGGTAACTTTTTTATGTGCCATGTAGCCATTTTTGTGATTTTTCCCACTGCAACCCGAACGTGTGCTGAAGTTAGTGACAAGGGAATTTCACAGTAACTTCACTGCAGTATTATGTAAGCCTTACTTGTGACTAATAAATAAACTTTAACATTCAAAAATGCAGTGCCCAGAATTGGACCCATGTTCTCCTTATTGTTGAGTCATTATTTTACATAGGTCCATCATAACTTTTATAATGCCTCTATTTATCAATCACAGCACCCTATAGTATAATTTTCTCAATCTTTTCTGCCAAACTCAATGATTTGTGCACATATACTTGCCACACTTCTATGTCCTTGCACCCCTTTAGAGTTTTATTCTTTATTTCATATTGCTTTTCTTTGTGCTTCCTACTAAAATGGATCTGTCCACATTCCTCCTCTTTAAATTTTATCTGCCACGTTCGCCAGCCTATCAGTGTTCTCCTGAATTCTATCACCGTCCTCGTTACAGCTCTCAATATTTCCAAATTTTATGTCATATGCAAACTTTGAAATTGTGGCCTGTGATCTTTTTCCTCCAGTTTGAAAAACAACACTTCAGAAAGTAGAAAGCAGTGATCTTTGTGCAGGCCTCTGCAGTATCCCACCTGCACTCTTTTTCCTCCAGTTTGAAAAACAACACTTCATACCCGCTCCCTGTTTCCTGTCACTCACCCACTCTTGTATCCGGGGTGTCATTGTCCATTTATTCCATGCACTTAAACCTGGCTGGCAGATCTCTTTATGTGGCACTTTATCAAACATCTTTTGGAAGTTTATGTGCACCATATCAGCTGTATTCCCCTCTGTTATTTCATCAAAAACTTTAGTTGAGTTAGTTAAACCTGATATGCCTTTAATAAACCCAAACTGGTTTTCCTAATTTATCCAGGTAGTGTTTGTGCTTTTCCAGATGATCATTTCTAAACAAGTATTTACTTGGTTTATCTTTGCTTCGCATTTGGACATCAGTGCTTCATCCACTCTGAATCTAAATTTATGGTCCTAATGGAAATTTATGGTCAGCACATGGCTCCCATTGGTCCTGGTGATTTATCAACTTTTAAATACACCCTAGCCTTTCTCATACTTGCGCTTTGTCATTTTTTTAAGCCCTATGGAGGCTCAAATATGATAAAAGCAATAATCTACAGATGCTGGAATACAAAACAAGAAGGGAAATGTTGGAAAATCTCAGCAGGTCTGAAAGCATCTGTGGGGAGAGAATAGAGCCAATATTTTGAGTCAGGATGATCCTTCATCACCTGCTGTGATTTTCCAGCATTTTCTGTTTTTGTTGGAACCTCAACTATCTTTTCTTTCACTATAACTTTGATAGCATCTTGACCTTTTGTAAGTGTTGTGCTCAGTTAGTACTGCAACCTTGTCCTCCATCTTGATGTGGATCCCCTTTTTGGGCCATAATCAACAAGAAATTGGAGCTCAGGACCAATCCAGATTGAAAGATTACAGAGATTAATCTACAGTTAGAACTTCAGATGTACAGAAGCATGTGCCTGGTGTGGACACTGAAAAACTCACTGGTGCAGTAGATGCTGCCTGCATCTGTTTTGGAGTTGGATCATGCTGTTGAGCAGGGAGCCTTAATTCTGCGCTTAATTCATAAGAGTGAACTGTGGAAACAGTCCACTTGTGCAAAGATGTAGTTTTAAAATCAGATGAATAAAAAAACCAAGCCTGTGAATTCCACGGGATAGTGCTTTGTAGTTTGTACGAGCAATGTAGTTAGCACCATTTTTATGCTGATCTAATTGTGTGTATCCTGAATAGGTGGATGTACAGTGCCTGCTCTTAACTGAGGTTGTGGGTGGTGGTAACAAGCATGCGGTGAATGGAGTCCTGAAGAAACTCAAACATCTGTGGAAAGAGGTAAGGAAAGAACAGAATTGCTGTGGTCTTGGCGATAGAGTAATCTCCAAGTCAGGTGTTTGGGGGGATGGGGCAGGGGGTGAGAGTGCTTTGGTGATGGGAAGGTGTTGCCTAAGTGAGGATGGGCGGTGGTGAAGCTGAGTATTGGGAGAGCAATAAACAAGGGCATGTGACTACACTGTATGAGATTATGTTTGGGAGAATTGGAGGCAGTAGCTTTTGATGTATGACAGGAACTTTCCATGAGTGTATATTGTGTCTGTTTGTATTCTCTGTCAATGTTGTGGATGGACATAGCGTTGACACACAGAATGAATGCTGCTACTTCATTGCAGTTTTCCAGAGTTTTGGGTCTTCTGCTGGTCAAAGAGCTCGGACTGTGGCGGAATGGAGGGAAGCACATATGATCTGATAGTTGCATTTGAAGTAAATCTTACACTGAGATGATTTTCTGTGGAGAAATGGAAAGCTTCTCACAAACTCAGGATTTCTCAAAATGCTTTATTCCTAATGAAATGCTTCGACAATCAATAATAAAGACCAAAGAGTACAATCCTAACATGAATGCAGAAATATCGAGACCTGTGATATATGTTGAAGGTAGCAGAGTGCGTTGAGGAAATGTTTAAATAGGTATTAGGAATTCGAGGCTACTT
Source organism: Sphyrna mokarran (assembly GCA_024679065.1). Lineage (NCBI taxonomy): Eukaryota > Metazoa > Chordata > Chondrichthyes > Carcharhiniformes > Carcharhinidae > Sphyrna > Sphyrna mokarran. Next base: position 6,744,693 of record JAGIQG010000020.1, read on the forward strand.
AAATCAAGCCAAAGTGTGCAAAAGCGTTGTTGTAATGAACCTTTTATAAAGCACCAGTTTAGCTTCAGCAGAGGAATTGTGTCTGATTCTGGGCATCAAACTTTAGGAAGAACTCAGGCTTTGGAGAGTGTGCAAAAAAGATCTTGGAGAATCATTCCAGGGACTTTGGTTATGACGTCAAATTTGAGAAGTTAGTGCTGTCTTCCTTGGAGAAGAAATGTTTGAGAGGTGATTTGATAAAGGTTTTCAGATCATCAGCGACCTAAATAGAACAGATAAGTAGAAACTTATACTTTATAAATAAGTATATATTTCCTCCCTGTCAGGCAGGGAGGAAATGGACGAGTAAGAGAGCCTTGCTGTACGAAAAGAGTTGATTTGCTGGTTAAGAAGAAAAAGGAGGCTTATGTCAGGATGAGGCTTGAAGGCTCAGGTAGTGCAATGGATAGCTATAGATTAGCTAGGAAGGAGGTAAAAAGTGAATTGAGGAGAGCTAAGAGGGGACATGAGAAGATGTTGGCTGATAGGATTAAGGAGAATCCTAAAGCTTTCTTTCGATATGTTAAGAATAGAAGAGTGGTTAGGGCAAGATTAGGGCCAGTCATAGACAGCAGTGGGAAGTTGTGCGTGGAGCCTGAAGAGATTGGTGAGGCACTGAATAAATATTTCTCTTCGGTATTCACGCAGAGTGCTGGAAATGAAGCTATGGAGAACACTGAGGTACAGGTTGCAAATTGGGAAGTATTGTAGTAGATAGGGAGGATGTGCTAGAAATTCTCGAGGGTTTGAAGTTGGATAAGTCCCCTGGGCCGGACGGGATTTACCCTAGGATTCTCTGGAAGGCAAGAGAGGAGATTGCAGAGCCTCTGGCTCTGATCTTCAGGTCCTCGTTGGTTACGGGGGGGGTTCCGGAGGACTGGAGGATGGCGAATGTGGTCCCATTGTTTAAGAAGGGGAAGAGAGACCTTCCTGGGAATTATAGGCCAGTGAGTCTTACTTCTGTGGTGGGCAAGGTATTGGAGAGAATTATTAGGGATAGGATTTATAGTTCTTTAGAGAGAAATGAATTGATTGGGGATAGTCAGCATGGTTTCGTGAAGGGTAGGTCATGCCTTACTAACCTCATTGAGTTTTTGAGAAAGTGACCAGAGAGGTGGATGGGGGTAAGGCGGTTGATGTAGTATATATGGACTTTAGTAAGGCGTTTGATACGGTGGCCCATGGAAGACTTCTACAGAAAATGCAGATGTGTGGAATAGAGGGTGATTTAGCTAATTGGATTAGCAATTGGCTGGCAGATAGAAGACAGAGGGTGGTGGTTGATGGGAGATATTCATCGTGGAGTTCGGTGACGAGTGGTGTGCCGCAGGGGTCTGTTTTGGGGCCCCTGCTGTTTGTAATTTTTATAAATGATCTGGATGAGGGTATTGAGGGATGGATCATTAAATTTGCAGATGATACTAAAGTTGGTGGTGTGGTAGATAGTGAAGAGGGGTGTTTTAGTTTACAGAGTGACTTGGACAAGTTGCAGAGCTGGGCCGAGAGGTGGCAAATGGAGTTTAATTTGGAAAAGTGTGAGGTAATGCACTTTGGCAGGAACAATAAATGTGTAGAGTATAGGGCTAATGGTAGGGCTCTTAATAGTGTTGAGGAACAGAAGGATCTTGGTGTATGTGTCAATAGATCCCTGAAAGTAGGCAGTCAAGTGGATAAAGTTGTTAAGAAGGCTTATTGAGTCTTAGCTTTTATTGGTAGGGGGATTGAATTTAGGAGCCGCAGCATCATGTTGCAGCTGTACAAAACTCTAGTGCGGCCGCACTTGGAGTATTGTGTGCAGTTCTGGTCGCCACATTATAAGAAAGATGTGGAGGCATTGGAGAGGGTACAGAGGAGGTTTACCAGGATGTTGCCTGGTATGGAGGGCAGGTCCGATGAGGAGGGGTTGAAGGATTTGAGGTTGTTTTCGTTAGAAAGGAGGCGGCTAGGGGGGGATCTTATTGAAGCATATAAGATAATTAGAGGTTTGGATAGGGTGGACAGTGATAGCCTTTTTCCTAGGATGGAGAAAGCTAGCACGAGGGGACACAGCTTTAAATTAAGGGGTATGAGTTATAGGACGGATATCAGAGGTAGTTCTTTACTCAAAGAGTGATTAGGGAGTGGAATGCCCTGCCTGCAGCTGTTGTAGATGCGCCAAGTTTGGTGGCGTTTAAGAGGTTAGTTGATCAGTATATGGATGAGAAGGGAATGGTTTAGTTAGGAGGGGCATTGCTTTTTATTTTGGTCGGCACAACATCGAAGGCCGAAGGGCCTGTTCTGTGCTGTTATGTTCTATAAACTGTTCCCACTGGTGGAAGTGTTCGAACTGGTGAACATAGATTGAAATTGATTGGTAAAAGAACCAACGACCTGTGAAAAAATATTTTTGTTTGAACTGAGCAGTTAGGATCTGGAATACACTGGCTTAAGAGGGTGGAGGGAGATTTGACTGTAGTTATCAAAAAGAGGATTGGATAAATACCTGAAGAATTAAAGGATTGAAAGGAAAGGGCAGGGGAGTGGACAAGCTAAATTACTGTTGTAAGAATTAGCACTCCTAGTTGGTAAATGTCCAACAACTGTTGCGATGTAGGATCAGTGAGACAGTTTTATACACATCAGTATTCTACAAATAGTAATGCGATGATCAGTGTTTAGTGATATTACTTTGGGGGGTAGACATTAGCCAGGATACTAGAGTTCTTTTATTAAAGTCACAAATGCCATTCTCTGTGACTGTGACCATCACTCTGGATCCTCTCAATCAGTCTGCAGTCTTTAACATAGTTGATCATGCCATCCAGCATGAGGTGAGATGAGAAGCCAGCAGCTTCATTTGCCTGCAGCAGTTGTAGATGCGCCAAGTTTGGTGGCATTTAAGAGGTTAGTTGATAAGTATATGGAAGAGAAGGGAATGGTTTAGTTTGGAGGGGCATTGCTTTTTATATTGGTCGGCGCAACATCGAAGGGCCTGTTCTGTGCTGTAATGTTCTATGTTCTATCCTTTGCAATACCTTCATGTTGCTGAGCTGGGTGATATTGCACTCGCCTAGTTCCAATCTGATCGCCAGGGTATCACGTTAAAATGGCTTCTCTTCTTGCTCCCACACTTCTGATATCCCCGAAGGATCTTTATTTGAACCCCATCTTGTTTCTCATCTACATGCTACCACTCAGCAACATTATCTGAAAATAGAGTATGAGTTTTCACATGTACTCAGATAGCACCCAGTTCTACCTCATCACCTCTCTCGACTCCTCACTCTTGCCAAGTTAACAGACTACTTCTGTGACATCTGGTACCGGATGAACAGTAATTCCCTCCAGCTAAACGTAGAGAAGACCAAAAATGTTGTCTTCAGTCCGTGTCACAACCTCCAGCCACTGAGGCTGAACATCAAGATGAACTCCTGACCTCATATTCACACCATCACTGATACTGCCTAATTCTACACTTGTAAAATTGACTAGTCCCCAGTTGCAATTCAGTTTGTCTCTGCCAGAAGCTTTTGTTACCTCCAGATGTAACTATTCTAATGCTAACCACATGCATCCTCCCTTTGGTAACCTCAAGCTCATTCAAAACTGTGTCCTTAGTTGCATCAAGTCTAGTTTACCCATCAGTTTGTGCTCACTGACCTATACTGTCTTCAGGTCAAGCAGCACCTCTACTTTAAATTTCTCATCCTTGTTTTAAAGTTCATGGCTGGCTTCTCATCTCCCTATCTTTAACATCCAGCCCCACAAACGTCAGAGATGTATGTGCTCATTAATCCAGCCTCCTGACCATCCCCGATTTTAATTGCTCCATCATTGGCGCCTGTGAGTTTGCTGCCAAAGCTCCTAATCTCTGAATACCCTTCCTAAACATTAGCCTCTCTAACTCTTTTTTTAAGATGCTCTTTAAAATCTATTTCTTAACCAAGCTATTGGCCATTGGCCCTATTATTGCTTTAATTTTTGCTTTGCAATGCTACTGTTGAAACATGTTGGGAGGATTTTTCATTACAGATATTGTGTAAATACAAATTTTTATTATTGAAAATTCCTCTGCCCTTGAGAAGTGCATTGCAATGTTTAATGCACTGGAATAGACTGAGCTTCACCCTGCCTCGCCTCATCCGAAAGACACAGCTGTATCAGTGCTGAACTCCCTCTGTACCTTACTGTCTCTGCTGTACTGGAGTATCATGTGGACCCAGGCGAGAGCTGACAATTCTTGTGATATGTGGAGACTGAACTTTTCAAGAATCATAATCAGTTGTGATCTGGCTGCATAAACTCGTGGTAGTTAACTAGAAATTACAGCCACTGTCTGAGGTTGTATTCGAGAATGGGTCTGACAAATTTGGGTGTGCTCTAAAGTATGCAGTGCACTGGTTCGTGGAGTCCCACAGATACTTGAGATCAGTGCGAATATGGGAGAGCATCGTTGAATAACACTGTGGTGCCGCTGTGCAACTTGTCAAAGTTGATATGTTAACTGTTGTACTTCTGGTCTCTTCAGAACCCAGACCTTACACAGGAGTATTTGGCGACAACAGTGGATCTGGACCCAAACCCATTACACTTAGCAATGCTAGGCGTTCTGGTACAGTACTGTACAGACCAGAAAGACATTGCCTCCATCAACAAACATAAGGTACGTAGACCATCCCACACTGGACACATTGCTTTCCACTTTTGGGAAAACTTTGCTTTGCAAATTTTGAGGTCTATTTGATTTGATTTATTATTGTCACAAGTATTAGTTTATAGTGAAAAGTATTGTTTCTTGCGCACTATGCAGACAAAGCATAGAGAAGAAAAAGAGAGAGTGCACAATGAAATATTACAGTCATAGCTAGGGTGTAAAGAAATATTAACTTAAGGTAGGTCCATTTAAAAGTCTGACAGCAGTAAGGAAGAAGCTATTCAGTTGGAATATGACCTCAGACTTTTGTATCTTTTTCCCGATGGAAAAAGGTAGAAGAGAAGAATGTTCGAGGTGTGTGGGATCCTTAATTGTGCTGGCTGCTTTGCCGAGGCAGTGGGGAAGTGTAGACAGTCAATAGATAGGAGGCAGGTTTGAGAGATAGATTAGGCTTCATTCATTACTCTTTGTAGTTTCTTGTGGTCTTGGACAGAGCAGGAACCATACCAAGCTGTAATACAACCAGAAAGAATGCTTTCTATGTTGCATCTGTAAAGTTGATGAGACTCGGAGTGGATGTGCCAAATTTCTTTTGTCTCCTGAGAAATACTCTTTATGGAGCCACTTTCTTCACTCCTCCCTAACCACAGCATACCTTATTAATCACCCTGGGCAGTGGGAACTCAAAAACACAAGCAGAAAAGGCTGGAAATACTATTGAAGAAGAGTCCTATTCGACTTGAAGCATTAACTCTTTTGATCACTCCACAGAAGCTGAGCATTTCCAACAGTTTCTGTTTTTAGTTCCGTATCCAGCATCTGTAGCATTTTGCTCTTATTTTAAAACTTAGCAAAGTTGGATTGAAGCAGGTATCTCTGTGTTGTAGATTACAGCTGACTTATGTTGTCTCCTGTCACCTTGGTTCCTTACGTTTTAATATCCTCACTTTACCAAAATCTGGCCATCCTAGTTTTCGATTTCCCTTTTGGCCCTCAAATCGTAACAGCGTCTTAGGGCAGGGATTCCCAGATTTCCACAGTCTTTGGTGTAAAGAGTTCCTCCCTAACATCATCTCTGACCTAACCTGAACTCTATATTGTGTTCCAAAGGAAAATAGTTTCTCTCTTTCTTGTCAATCTTGTCAACTCCTTAAAAGTATCATATGCACTTGATCAGAGGATGACACAGTAGTTAGCACTGCTGTCTCTCAGCGCCACGGAGCACAGTTCAATTCTAGCCTTGGGTCACTGTCTGGTGTGGAGTTTGCATGTTCTCCCCATAGCTGCGTGGGTTTCCTCCTGGTGCACTGGTTTCCTCCCAAAATTCAAAGATGTGTAGGTTAGGTGCATTGGTCATGCTAAATTGCCCTTTAGTGTTAATTAGGAGAATTAGTGAGGTAAACACATGGGGTTATGAGGATTGGCAGGGAGTGGGCCTGGGTGGGATGCTCAGTTGAAAAGTCAGTGCAGGGATTCTATGTTCTGTGTTGATTACCCCATAATCTTTTACTAGCAAGGGAGTACCAGCTTAGACTATGCAATCTCCTCTTGTGATTAAACCCTTTTAATTCCAGCCTTGTTTTGCTAAATGTCTGCTGTCGCTCCTCTATAATCTGCGTAACGGCACAACAACTTGAAAGTCCCTCTTAGGCTAAGCATAAGTCAGCCCCTTTAAGTTACTATACATGCGTGGCTGCACAAAAGAAATTTAAAGGCCATGCCTCATTTTATGCAAAACTCTGCACAGGTGTGTCCAAGAGAATTCTTGAACCTAGTGATCAGAAACTGTGGGAGTGATTTGCAATGTCTTATTTTGGACATCATTGTTTTTAAATGGTACAATAATATACATTAATCAGTTCTCCTGGAGAAATGCTAACTGATTCCCCACACGATTGTGTTGCAGACACAGATGTTAGAGCTTTACATGAAGACCATCCTGATGAGCAAGACCAAGCCTCCCAAATATCTTCTGGTGAGCAATGATTTAGCGTCATTCCAAATATTTGTAAGAATTTCAATAAAATGAGCACGAGGTTTCTTTAGTCAGTTGTCTCCAGGTAAGTTGCCTCCATTGAGGTTATTGGTTGAGGGGCACTTTTGTGTTTCATTGATCACAGCTGTGAAACAACACTTGAAACTTTCTACTTAGTATCTGGATGGGCACAGGCACATCATAGCATTCAGGGCTATGGTCCAAGATAGAATTAAATGGGATTAGATGGGAGTTCACCTGTTTTTAATGTGCTGGGGTGGGCTCAATGTTCTGTGTTGTGATTCTATGATTAGGAAGTCTTCGCTTAACCAATTGGCAAATACAATGGCTTCCAGGAAATTCAGGGTGGTAAAGTTTTATACATGGCCATGAAGAAAATGTACATTTTATTTGTCATTTAGTGCAGAAACAACCACCTTTTGAGTCTATACTGCTTGTTTTTGCAGGAACGCTGTGAGTCGTTGCTTCGCCATGTGTCCCATCAAGAATTCAAGGACTCCCTGCTTCCGACAATGCATAAATCTATCTTGCGCAGCCCTGAGAATGTAATTGAAAGTAAGTGAGATGCACATTGGCCTGCATTGTGAATGCCAAGCCATTAATTCTGTCCCTCCAATGTTCTCTTGTCTGGCTGTTAGTTTTCCAGCATATCAATCTATTGTTTCTCAGAAACTGAAGTGGACCAGCCTTATAAAGATTGTGGCTGCAAGAGCAGCTCAGAGGCTGGGAATTCTGTGACAAGTAACTTGCCTGACTCCCCAAAGTGTGTTCACCATCACCAAGACATAATGTGTATTCGAATACTCTCCTATTGCTTAGATCAGTGCAACTCCAATAACATTCAAGAAGCTTGAAAATATCTATAATAAAGCAATCCAGTGATCAACAATCCATCTACCTTAAACATTCACAACTTCTGCCATCAGTGTGCACTATCCACAGATGCACTGCAGCAACCCAATAAGTCTCCTTCGACTACGTCTTCCAAACCCAAGAGCTGTACAATCCAGAAGGACAAAAGGAACAGATGCATAGGAATGCTACCACCTGCAGTGTTCCTGACAACTCTCATGACTTTGGAAGTATATCACCATCCTTCAATGTTGCAAAGTCAAAATTCTGAAACTCCTTTCGAAAGAGTGCTGTGGCTGTGCCTACATCAGATGGGCTGCGGTAGTTCAAGATTGCATCTCACCACCACTTTCTCAAAGACGAAAGGCATGGGGAGTCAATCTGTGTCAAACCAGCAACTGGATGTTTAAACTTCTTGCCTAAACTTGTTGTGTGCTTTTCAGGACTTCCATGTGATCACAAGGAACAGCAGCAACTTAGGTTTTAGGTGCCCATGGCACTGTTTTGAAGAGTACTCCCAAATACCCTGGCCAATATTTTTCCCTTGTAATTTGTAATCAGCATCACCAAAAGCAGATTATCTGCTCATTTTTGTTTGTGGAAGCTTGCTGTGCACAAATTGGCTCTCACTTTTTATAAATTCCACAGCAACTATACCTCAAACATTTGACTGTAAAACACCTTGGAGTTGTGAAAGGTGCTTTATTCATGCAAGTCTTCATTTTGACACAGTTGTATTGAATTACTGTTGGATGAAGTTATATACTGAGTATTTCTTTGTTCACTTATTGAATCTGATTGTTCTTTCCAGCCATTTCCTACCTGTTATCTTCAGTAACTCTTGACCTTAGCCAATATGCCTTGGACATCGCCAAAGGCCTTGCAAGTAAGTGTGAAGCCTTGTACTGAGTTGTCCTCAATGCTAATAAAGAGACTGCGTTTATAGATTTACGACATTGCCCCATTAGGCTGTTAGTGGAGATCTGATTATATTTATTTCCTGTAATGTGATCCAGCTAAACCTTAAACCAGAAAAAGGGAGTAAATTAACTCATTTGACAAACTGTTTTATTTTTGAAAAAGTGATGACTGCGGATTGTTGATTTGACTGCGTTAAGTTTGTCACTTTCTTTCTTATAGGTCAGCTGAAGTCTAACAATGCCCAACTGATGGATGAGGCGGTGATAGCTTTACGCAACTTAACTCACCAATGCAGTGATCCCGCTGCTGCTGAATCTCTTGTCAGGCACCTCTTTGCCATTCTTGGGGGTAAGTCATTGCAGAACAAAATTCACAAATTGCTCCATGCATTTGTGTGTTATGTATTTCTATGGATGTACATCCTGCCAATTTAATAGTACATGTAACATTTCACTTTGTTGTGTTATTTATGTCATATTTATTTTAGTGTAGTTAATGTAGTACTAATACTGGTTGTCTAACGTAACGTGCTGGCTAGTTGCTGCCGCTATGGTACTGTTACTACGATATTTATTGACAGGAGAGAACTGTGTTACAATAGTTTCCATTGTCCTAAAGTTTATTTATTAGTGTCACAAATAGACTTATATTAACACTGCAATGAAGTTACTGTTAAAATTCCCTAGTCGTCACACTCTGGTGCCTGTCCTGATAGACCGAGGGAGAATTTAGCGTGGTCAATACACCTTATCAGCACATTTTTTGTACTGTGGGAGGAAACTGGAGCACCCCGAGGAAACCCATGCAAACATAGGAAGAATGTTCAGACACTGCACATACTGTGACCCAAGCCAGGAATCAAACCTGGGTCACTGGTGCTGTGAGGAAGCAGCAATAACCACTGTACCGGCCAATTCCAGAAGAAGTTCTCTTGCAATAAGTTTCTCTCTTCCTGGCTTGTGTTTTTTCTTTTTTTACAGTTATTTTTGTTGTTATCCGTGTTGGTATTTTTTAAGGTTTATGTTTTTTTCCAGTTGGCCCCACACAATTCTGTTTATTTAAATCTCCATTTCTTTTCTGAAATACCTGGAATCATGCTGCTTTTTTTTAACCATCCCAGTGCTTTTTATCAGCTGCATTCCTTGTTCACGTTTTGATTCCCACCATTTTCCCAGCCCAGTCACCAGCTTTTCCTTTTTGTCAGATTCTCAGATGAGCTGTTGCCTTTTTAAACCCCTTTATACCCTGTATACAATTCTATAGTATTATTGGACAAGAGCAGGAGGGTTTGCCTTGTGTCTTGGCTATGATCATAAACTGTTTTCATAGTCATCGATCACATTATTGGTTGTGACATCTTTTCTACAGTTAGAACTGTAACAACAATTCGGAAGTATTTAATTTGCTGCAAAGTACCTTGAGACCTGGAGTTGTGCAATGCACTATGTAAATGCAAATTTGTTGCATCGATTTCTGGCCTTGGATAATTGCTGTTAGTTTCTCACTATCGTTTGTTTCTTTATTCTAGGTTCTGAGGGCAAACTGACTACTGTATCCCAGAAAATAAGTGTGCTATCAGGTTGGTGATATAAACCATTTCAAATTGGACCAAAATCTCTGCTAATTGTGGAATAAAATAGAGATAAATTGTGGAGAGGTGTTGTTTCCTGAATTAGAGGGTTTGTGCCTGTCTCTCTGAGCAAACTGAAGATGCGTTACTCGCTGTCTGTGGCTTGCATTGTCAAGCACATCAAGATGCCTGGAACCATTGGCCCTGCAGAAGTCCCACACCTTGTTGACTGCTTGATTTGTTCAGTGAGCCTGGCACTCTGATGGAAGCTGTCCAGTAGCCACACTATAGGGAGTCTGCGATTGTATCATTTGGAGTTAGGTTCTCTTCATAAGACACTCGACAGCAATGCTTCAGATCAGTGACTTAATGGGAAGAGATTAGCTTTCATTGGCTAACTAGTGGATGCTCACCAACCCAGCCAATACTTTAGACTATTGAACTGCAACAAAGTAGCTCTGCGCACATTTGGTGCCAGGGATGGGGGCTCATAAAATTCCAATCTGCTAATCTGTCTCTGTGTTCATTGGATATGTGGAACATATCACTGCAGGATGTATATGGGCACTCTGCATTTGAGTTGGTGATTCTTTAAATGTCATATTGGCTCTCTGTCTCAAACAGTCAACTAATCAAAAGAAAACCTGCGGGAAAATTCAGTTGCTGGATTGACTTATGCATTCTGCTCACTCATTTATGTTTTTGTTAGGCTACAAATAAGTTAAAGGGTACATTCATGAGAGAGTATACTTTTTTTCAAGAAACTTTACTGCAGCTTAGTGAGTTCTACATTTTAATTTCCCAGATCTCCTTCCTCGATCTTTTGATGCATCCTTTGGCCTCTGGTTTCTGTTCCTGTACTAGTTGTTGTTGTCTTTCTGTTCCTGTCACAGGAGGGAAAGATCTTTGTGTGCTTGTTTGTTTCCTCCCATATCCTCCTCGAGTGTTGAAATCAATTTGTGTTGGTGAACATCTTCATCAGAGTTTTCAGATTGTTGCTGCTGTCTATTTTACTTAAAAACATGCAAAACTATTCATTTCATCTCTTGCCCAAATTGTTGTAAAACTGAATGATACTTGATTTTTTTTTTTGTTTTCTGCATCTCGTATCTGAGCTCAACCTTTGGAAGAATTACAGTAAAAGCTGAAGTTTCACACTGCCTGGATCAATTTGGCTGCAGCAGATCCAGGCTGGACATAGAATGATAGAATTCTGCAGTATGGAAAGAGGCTGCCTGGCCCACCAAATCCGCACCAACTACAATCCCAACGAGGCTGCACCCTCGCAACCCCCACACGTTTACCCTGCTAATCCCCTGACATTAGGGTCAATGTAGTATGTCCAGTCAATCTAACCTGCACATCTTTGGGAGGAAACTGGAGTACCCAGAGGAAACCTATGCAGGCACGGAGAATGTGCAACTCTACACAGACAGTGACTTGAGGTTGAAATTGAATCCGAGTCCTTTGGCACTGTGATGCAGCAGTGCTAACACTGTGCCACCCATAGACTATTATGGCCAAAATTTCCCTTGTGTTGTATTTAGAAAAATTGTGAACATGTTTATATTGCACCCAGTTTACAGAGCAAATATTTGTTCCAGATTCTTTCACAAATTAGTTCAATTCCAACTTAGCTTACTGACAGCTTTGCCAGGATGAGTTGTCAGTTCAGTTTTAAGTCATTCTAACTTTCAGCAGCTTGTGAAAGCTCTGCATAAAGTATTTGCATTTGAACCTGTTGCATAATCTTTAGACATTTTGGCATTCATTGGCTGCTTGCAAAAGGTTTCATTAACGTTTCTGGACACTGCTTCATACAGAGAGCTCAAACAATGTACATGCCTGTCTCAATTTTGATTTCTCCAGCCTTTCTACAAGAAGAGGGTCACCCAGTATGGCTAATATGTTATGGCTCTTAACCTCCAAACTGAGTTAACTTCATGTCAACTGTAAGAATTTTCCACATGTCATGATGACACAGTGATTAGCACTGCAGTTTCACAGTGCCAGGTTCAATTCCGGCCTTGCATGATTGTGTGGAGTTTGCATATTCCTCCCATGTCTGCCTGGGTTTCCTCCAGATGCTCCAGTTTCCTCCCACATTCTAAAAATGTGCCGTTAGGTAGTTTGGCCATGTTAAATTGTCCCTTAATGTGAGAGGGATTAGCAAGATAAATATGCAGGGTTATTGGGATAGGGCCTTCGTGGGATTCTCGTCGGTCAGGCTGATGGGCCAAATGGCCTGTAGGGATTCTATGAATTTTCAGAAGGATCTCTGTAGTTGGGGATACGACATGAGGCATTCATAAGAATCCCTACGGTGCAGGAGGAGGCCATTGGACCCATGAGTCTGCAGTAACTCTCCGGCAGAACATCTTAAGCAGCCCACCTATCCCTGAAATCCCTCACATTTACCCCAAACGTACACATCTTTGAACATAAAGGGGGCAATTTAGCAAGTCAAACCCTCAGTGGGACAGTAACTGAGCTATTCATCCCTTTTCTGCAGCAAGAAGGTGAGTAACTCCAGCTCTCTGCTCTTCTGTCATTTTTGCCAGAAGATTTCTTCCTGATGAGATTAAGTGCATTCTTCAAAAGGGCAGGAACAAGTGAGGATGAGAGCATATGTTAGTTTATCTCTCTGATATCCTAAATTCACCTAATTCATCTACTCAAATGTAAAGCATAGGAGGAAGCTGGAGCATCCAGAGGAACCCCATGTAGACAAGGGGAGAATTTGCAAATTCCAAGGTTGGAATTGAGCCCCGGTCTCAGGCATTGTGAGGCAGCAGTGCTAACCACTGTGCTGCCCATTGTGTTGAATACAAAGGCAGCAGATGTTCTGTTGTGAACACAATGTTGTGTGTAAGAGTGTGTTAGGTATTATTCCATGAAATGCTGGTGTATAGAATTATGTTCATTAACAAGTCATTTCTGTGCACAGGAATTGGAAGCTGCAGTCACCACACAGTCAGTGGCGTATCAAGTCAAACCCTCAGTGGGACAGTAACTGAGCTATTCATCCCTTTTCTGCAGCAAGAAGGTGAGTAACTCCAGCTCTCTGCTCTTCTGTCATTTTTGCCAGAAGATTTCTTCCTGATGAGATTAAGTGCATTCTTCAAAAGAGCAGGAACAAGTGAGGATGAGAGCATATGTTAGCTTATCTCTCTGATATCCTAACATTCTCAATTTGGTGTCCAACACAATCTGGAACACTACCTATTATTTTCCTCCACGCAAAGTGTCAAAGCTGCTTTAGCTTATTCAGAGATTTGGAGCCATAGTGGACAAGTAGAACAGAGACATCCATTGCCCATGCTCGAATTACAGTTTGGAACAGGCTCAAGAGACAGAATGGCCACTTTCTTTTGTGTTTTTATTTCAATTATTTATAATTACGTATTCTCTGGTCCAATGAGTTTGACTTATAGGCAATATTCTGTTTACCTTCATGATAAATCATTTCATTGCCTTATCTGTAGTTTATTTATTAGTGTCACAAGTAGGCTTGCAATGAAGTTATTGTGAAAATCCCTGAGTTGCCACGCTCCGGCACCTGTTTGAGTACGCTGAGGGAGAATTTAGCCTGACCAGTGCATCTAAATAGCATGTCTTTTGGACTGTGGGAGGAAACTGGAGCACCTCGAAGAAACTCATGCAAACATGGGGAGCAAGTGCAGGTTCTGTTTAGACGGTGACCCAAGCCAGGAATCGAATCTGGGTTCCTGGCACATACAGGCAAGAGTGCTAGCACTGTGCCACCATGCTTCCCAATTCCAAAAGAAGTTCTCTCGCAATAAGTTATTCCTGCCTTGCTGCTTCCTGGCTTGAGTTTTTCTTCTTTTGCACTTATTTTTGTTACTGTCTGTGTTTTTTTAATGTTTATCTTTTTTTCCTCCTGCTGGCCTACACAATCTTTGCAGCCCAATTCTGTTCATTCTTCATACTGCGGAGTTTGTGCTTGTCTAATCGTTCCTCACCTTCTGTTTTGTGCTGAATCATATTGTTATTCTATGAGCTTTGTACAATCCACAAATGTCCTTTCTATGGGATAGTGTGACCAGTATTGAGCTGAGTGCTTTGAATACGCTTTGATCAATGCATTCTAAAGAAGTATGTCTGTCACCAAGTCCTTTCCCCACAAAAAAGCTGAAAAAAATTCAATGCAGACAAGACTTTTAAATCACACATGATCAGCTTGCCTTACCACATGTTTCAAAAGAAAATGAACATACATATGTTAAATAATGGGATCTTGAGACACTCGTTGATAGGAAATCTTTCGCACTATTAATGCCTAGAAGGACTTACAAGTTAATCTTCAACCTGGTTGACTGTGTTGTGAATGTATCTGTGTTGATCAGCAGGAATGAGTCTTGAACCTGCAGCTTTTAGGTCAGAGGTAGAAACACTACCTCTTCACCACAGACCCCCCTAATTAATTTAGAATTAAAAGAAGAATAGAATATTGTCCTCTGACCCTGAGTCAAGGAAGTAGGGCATGAGGATAATTTCAAACTGAACAGAACGTTTTGAGGTGATGTCAGGAATCTCCTCTTGTATATTTTAACATTTAAAATGGCTCTTAGTGTAAGATAGTGAATTCAAAAAGTTTTGAGTCATTTAAGGAATGTTTGGATAGATGTTTCAATCATTGACAGTTTCCTAAATGTATAAGAGTCTATCTAATACGATTCTGTGCTTTTTCTGCAGTTCATGAGGGCACATTACTTCACGCCATCTCTGTCCTTACACTTTGGTGTAGCAAATTCACCACTGAGGTTCCCAAGAAGCTAGTCGAATGGTTCAAAAAGGCCTTCACCTTAAAAACCTCAACTTCTGCCATCAGACATGCTTACTTGCAGTGTATGCTGGTCTCATTCCGTGGTGAGTACGGTTAAAAAAAATTGCCCTTTTGCTTGTGACATTTGATGTCTCCTGATTTGCACTAATTCAGTAATCTAGCCTAAAATTTGAATGCGATGATCCCACTGTCTGTATCGTCTATTATGTTGCTCATATCGATAAGAGCTTCTTTGTTTTAAATGTGTTTCTTTATTAGTTACCAGTAAGGATACATCAACACTGCAATGAAATTATTATGAAATTCTCCGAGTTGCTGCACTCTGGCTCCTGTTGGGGTCAATGCACCTAACCAGCACGTCTTTCAGATTGTGGGAGGAAACCAGAGTACCCGGAGGAAACCCATGCAGATACGGGGAGAATGTGCAAACTCCACACGGACAGTGACCCAGACTTGCTCCCAGTTGCCTAAACTAGAGCCTGGCAGCACTGGATTAAACTTCCGAGCTTAGAAACACTTGGATGAGATACGCCACCATGGAATAGCTTGGAGAGCGCAGTGGAACCTGGGAATAAATCCAAGAAACTGGGCAAAGGCATGGGGTGGGGGGAGGGTGGCAAGGAATGGAGCAATGGCCTAATCTTCCAGGCCAGAATTGCAGCTTCATAAACTACTTTGTCCATATTAATCCATGCACCACTTGTGTACATAATTGCAGTGGTAATTCGCTTCCTTCACGTGGTACGCTATGTACATATTTAACATACTAGACATGCACGTGAAAGGACCTTGCACACTTGGATAAGAATCCAAAATTAGCGGTAACTTTTCAGTCAAAACTCATTGAATGCTTTGAAAATTTCAGACCAAAGTTTGAAGTGCAGTCACTGTACTCATTAACACTGCAATGAAGTTATTGTGAAATTCTCCGAGTTGCTGCACTTTGGCTCCTGTTGGGGGTCAATGCACCTAACCAGCACATCTTTCAGATTGTGGGAGGAAACCAGAGCACGCAGTGGAAATCCATGCAGATGCGATGGTTGAGGCTAGTATTTATTTTCCACCCCTAATGATGGAATTGCCTTTTTTTTTTGCAGTTTAATTGCATTTATGTAGCTTCTTTCCTGACCACCGGATGTCCCAAAGGGCTTTATAGTGAATGAAGTACTTTAGAAGCGTAGTCAATGCTGTAATTTAGTAAAAGTGGCAATCAGTTTATGCACATAAAACCCCTACAAATGGCAATGTGGTAATGACTGGATGATCTTTCATTTTGTGATGTTGATCAGGGAATCTGGGATAAATTTTCTTTTAGAGATAGTGTCATGGCATCTTTCACATGCACCGGATAAAGCGTTGGGGCCTCAGTTTCGTGTCTTAATCAAAAAGTGGCACTGCCAGCAGTACAGCACTCAGTCAATACTGCATTGGATTTTTGTGCTCAAATCCTAGTGTGCAATTTGATTTCTTAACCTTGTGGGTCAGATGAGAACTGAGTCACAAAAACAACTCGTCTCTTGTGAGGCCAGTTGAGAGGGTCGTAAAGAGTCAATCACGGTGCTGCATACCAGCCAGACTAGGTAGGAATGGCAGGCTTCCTTTCCAGTTGCATCTTTATGACAAACCTGACAGCTTCAAGATGATTTTTACTTTTTATTTCCAGATTTATTTTGTAAACTGTACCTAAACTCTCGTGGTGAGACTTAAATTTGCATTCTGAGTTACTAGTTCAGATTTCTGGTTTGCTAATCTAGGAAATGACCACGATGTTACTGTAGCTCTGATTTAAGACTGAAAAAGAACATCAGGATCATAGAACATTTCAGAAGGGATGAGTAACTGATAAATTGTACGACCTCTTAACTCAAGCTGGCCTTGTTCAGCATTTTATAAAACAGGTTTGGAAAATCTCCCACATGGCACTATTGATACAATGGGAAGATAGTTATTCAAGGATCTTTTTTTCAATCTTTCTTTCTTGACTTCAGTTGTTGCATTATTGTACATATTTGTATTTCTAGGATGCGATGTGGCATGAAAAAGCTTAGGAATACTTTGATTTTGAACTGGTTAGTACAAGCACAGGAGGGCAGGGAGGGTGTTGGTGGACTGAGGTGAGGGAAGGAGGAAGCAATAGCATTTCAAGGATACTTGATTCTTACTCTCATTGGGGTTAACAGCCTTTTACATTGTGCAGAGCAATTAAACCTCATTCAAAAGTTGAGGCAGTTACTAAGGTATCTTATAGACAGTCACAAGGTATTTGTTTCCACATACCTTCTGTTGACTTGGATGGTTTTATAAACGTCTTCACCTTTTCTCACTGATTCATACAATGTTCCTTTTAAAAGAAGAAAAAAACATCTGTAACAATCTCACTCACGGTTCAGTGATACTTTTCCACCCACTCAGGTGACACTTTACTTCAAGCATTCGAGCTATTGCCGCTGTTACTGCAGACTGTCGAAAAGGTGGCCTCACAAAGTACCCAGATTCCCATTGTAACAGAAGGTGTTGCAGCTGCTGTTCTGGTCTGCAGACTATCTTTGGTGGACACGACAGTTGGTAGGTAGTATCTACTCTTTTAAGAATTGAATTCAAGCTTCCAATTCTTTTTCTGCGCAGTTGGTTTACTAGAGATGCAATTGATATCAAAGAAAGAACTTACATTTATGTATTGCCTTTCACAACCTCGGGAAGGTCCCAAAGTGCCTTGCAGTCAATGAAATATTTTTCAAATGTGGTCAATGTTTTAATACGGGGATCCACGGCAAGATAGAAAATCTGTTTGTGTGCTGTTGGTTCATAAGATATAGGAGCAGAATTAAGCCATTCAGCCCATTGAGTCCACTCCACCATTCGATCATGGTTGATATGCTCCTCATCCCCATTTTCCTGCCTTCTCTTCATAACTGTATTACCAATTAAAAATCAATCTAACTCCTCAAATTTGTTCACTGTCCCAGCATTCACCGTACTTTGGGGTAGTGAATTCCATAGATTCACAACCCTTTGGGAGAAGTAGTTTCTCCTCAACTCTGTTTTAACTTTGCTACTCCTTATCTTAAGATTATGACCTGTTGTCCTAAAATACCTCACAAGAGGAAGCATCTGCTCCACATCTACTTCATCCATACCTTTTGTCATCTTGTATCTCTTAAATTGATTTCCCCTCATTCTTCTAAATTCCAGAGACTATAGGCCTAAACTATTAAATCTCTCTTCAAATGACAAACCCCTCATCTCTGGAATTAATCTAGTGAACCTCCTCTGAACTGCCTCCAATGTCACTACATCTTTCCTCAAACAAAGGGACAAAAATAAGAAATTCCTGGGCTTCTCTTCAAATGGATCTTTTATGTCTGCCTGATTGCAAGGTGACAACACATGAGCACTACTGGGCTGGAGCTCACCCCGAGATTTAGGGGGAAATAAAGAGACCCACATTTTGTGCAATAATGCAAGCTGATGTCAGTTTCCACTTATCCGTGGAAATGCAAACCTTCGTTATAGGTCAGTGTTTAAAACAAAAGAGGAGGATAATGCATACTTTTGATTGCCACTTTCTCGAGACCGGTTACATATTTCGATATTCTTGAAACTTCCTTCACTTTAAATGTGTTTGCTGTCGCTATGCCTAAGTAGAAGAAGCTAAGAGTGGAATCCATTGGTAGAATGACACATTATGGCTTTTCGTGCAATAGCTGTGCTTCTGCCACTACTTCAGATGATGTTTTTAAAATCCGCTTCAGTTTTGTAACGCGCTTGTTTGTGCTGAGTGGACACAGCTAAAGATCAGGTAAAGAAACTACACAACCCCAATTTTATTGTGAAGTAGAAAAGGATTTATTTCTTCCTCTTGCTAACCCAGCCCAGTAGTTGGAGATCTTCAACTCAGCACTTAGTTTACCAGGAAAATGAACTTTACAATAATTGTCGGAGGATGCAATTTGTACGTTCGAACTCAATGATTTTATGTTGGTTTCACTTTATTTTCAGAGTCCAAGTTGACAGCTTTCTGGCCACTACTTTTAGATGAAAAGAAACAATTCTTTACTTCAGAGAAATTCCTCTCTGTCGCTTCAGAAGATGGTGAGTGCAAATTATAATGAATACTGTTAATTGCTTCTGACATACTATTTTGTTTTACTAAACAGTATTAAAAATGTACTGCTTGTACCAATTGAATGTAGAGCTGTCATCAGGTGCAGCTCTGTGTCAGTATTTACTGTGGTGCCATAATGTAGCCAGCTTGTACTCAAGTGAGCTGAGAAGCTGAAGCTGTTCCCAATTCACTGCAGACAGCAAAGTGGCTCTCCCCAAATCACTGCGATAATAGCACAATTAAAAGACCAGTTGTGTGAACTAGCATTCAGTAAAAGCAAGATGGCTTTGCAACAGCAGAATTGACTCCGTTATAATGGAGCTGTACTTGTTTTCCTGTTCCATTGCATTGCATGAAACCAATGGCTGCACGGTGGCTCAGTGGTTAGCATTGCTGCCTCACAGAGCCAGGTACCTGGGTTCGATCCCCAGCTTGAGAGACTGTCCGTCATGCCAAATTCTTCCTCAGTGTATTCAGACAGGCACGGGAGTGTGGCAATAGGGGGGATTTACACAGGAACTTCATTTCAGTGTTAATGTAAACCTACTTATAACACTAAGAAATAACCTTTAAAAAAACTTACTTGTGGTGTAGCAAATCAACCTAAGATATGGGGCGCCTCCTTAAAGGGTTTGGAGTATATGCCTGCAAAGTTAGCTATGTAACTGGGGTGAAAAAGATTACTGGTGTAAAAACCTATAGAATTGGAGTGCGGTCTGTCACCTGCACACTTTGGGGAGAGAAATGGAAAGAGATTCCAGGGAATTGGTGAGCATTAAGTAAGAATTGGGAGGTGTCAGTGAGTTTCTGTGGGAGGAGAATCTTGCAAACATTTGGTGTTTAGAATGTCCAATGGCCTTAACATAAAATAATTAAAATATATTCTAAAAGGCATGATATAGGAACAGCCACTTGATTACAGAGAGCTAGCATGGAATTAAGAGAAAGAACTTCCAGCCTGACTTCTGCCTCGACTTTGAGAATATCAGATGAAGTAGACATCACAACTCGCCATGACTTTAGAATCTGAAATTTCCATGTGATATTTCTGATTAAGTAAAAAGATTCAGTGTTTGTAGGATGGGCATTAGACTGATTAATAAACCATCAAAACTGATGACTGAGAGATGTAATGACAAAACTACAGGCAGGTATCGTGGAAGCAGTGCTTGGGCCTTACAATGATCTGCATTGTCAAACTAGATATAAGCTGATTAAATTGACTGATCTCCCAATCATGAAGAAGCAATAGAGATGAAGGATGCAAAACAGATTTGCAAAAGATATGCAAGCAGAGAAGATAGGAAGAGGCTGTTTGACCTTTTGAGCCTGCTCCGTCATTGATCGTAATCATGGCTGATTGCCTAATTTAATAGCCTAATCCCTTCTCCCCGTAATCTTTGATCCCGTTCACCCCAAGTGCTATTTGTAGCCACCTCTTGAATACTTTCAATGTTTGGATAGATTCTGATTTAGACGTGCAATCTAACAGTGATGTAAATTTGGAATATTCTTGATAGTTTGAAAATATGTATAATGCACAGTGCACAAAATTGAATCAGCATAGGAAGACTTAAAAAGAGATCTGGGAATAATGGTAGATAGATGTGTGGCAAGCCCATTTGAAAAGATAGTGGAGTGTTGGATGTATGGCCAGGAAAGTGAAATCTAAGACTTAACGATGCTTTTATATGGTTGTATTCAAAAAAGATTGTTTGTTTGTTTGTTTTTCATTAAGCCAGAAAGCACATACAATGGAAAAGGCTGATTCCTTCTTTAATGGGGATGAGCCAAAAAAGATTTGACGGAAATTTAAACTTTATAACCCTTTTTTCAATACGAATAGTTAAGTGAGAAAACAGAAGAACAGAAACACAAGAAATAGAAGCAGGAGTAGGCTATCAGGCCCTTCACACCTGCCCTGCCATTCAGAATAATCATGGCTGATCTCTGCTGGCCTCAACTTCTTTTCTGTGCCGTTTCCCCATATTCCTAGATCTATCAAATATTTATCCACCTCTCTTTGAATACTTCCAACGATCCAGCTTTTACCACTTTTTGGGGCAGAGAATTCCAGAGATTTATCATCCTTGACGAGAAGAAATTTCTACGCACCTCAGTTTTAAATGACCGGCATTTTATCTTGTAGCCATTTCCCTTTGTTTGAGATTCTCACACTAGTGAAAACATCTCACCATCCTCCCTGTCAAGCTCCCTCAGGATCTTGTATGTTTGAATAAGGTCACATCCAACTCTTCTAAACTCCAAGGAATATAGACCCAGACTATTGAGTCTCTCTTGATAGGACAACCTTCTCATCCCATGAATTAGCTGGTCAATCTCCTTTGCACTGCCTCCAATGTCACTATATCCTCTTTTTTGTAAGAGGACCAAAACTGTATGCAGTATTCCAGGTCAGGCTTCACCAACACCCTGTATAATTGTAACAGAATCTCCCTTTTTTAAACTTCAACCCTTTTGCAATAAATGCTAAAGTACTATTTGTTTTTTTAGCTACTTCTTGGACCTGCCTAACAGCTTTTTGTGATTCATGCACCAGAACTCCTTGATCTCTCTGTACTTCACTCACCTGCAGTTTCTTTCTATTTAAGTAATAAATCTGCCTTTTGATTCCTCCAACTGAAGTGCACAACTTCACACTTTCAAGAATATTATTAAACTAGAAAGAGTGCAGAAAAGATTTACTAGGATGCTATTAGGACTTGATGGATTGAGTTATAAAAAGAGGCTGAATAGACTGGGACTTTTTTTATGGCATGTAGGAGGCTGAGGAGTGACCTTAGAGAGGTTTATAAAATAATGAGGGACATAAATCAGCTAGATAGTCATCTTTTCCCAAAGGTAAGGGAGCCTAAAACTAGAGGGCGTAGGTTTAAGGTGAGAGGGAAGAGATACAAAAGTGTCCGGAGGGGCAATTTTTTTTACACGGGGGGGGTGAGTGTCTGGGACAAGCTGCTAGAAGTAGTAATAGAGGCGGATACAATTTTATCTTTTAAAAAGCATTTAGATAATTAAACGGATACGATGGGTTATAGAGAGATGTGGGCCAAATGCAGGCAATTGGGATTAGCTTAGGGATTTAAAAACAAAATGGGTGGCATGGACAAGTTGCACCAAAGGGCCTGTTTCCATTCTATAAACCTCTGACTTCCCCACATTAAACTCCATTTGCCAGTTTTGTACCGAGTCTGAGACGCAGCTTATTTATTGGTGTAAGTAACAAAACAGTTTATCTTATTCCAAAATATCCAATGAAAATAAGACGCAAGTACAAATTAAAATTCATGATTAGTGAATTTAGGATCCATTTATTCAATGATGAATATTTAAACAAACCTACTAATCAAGATAAAACAGGTCAGATGAGTGGATAAATGTGCCAGAGGTGGGACTTTTGGTGACTTGTAATGAATGAGTTTCTCGTCTCTGAACCTTGTTTCTGTGAAGTCTGGTTAGGGGAGCAGGAGAAAAGTATTTTTTCCTGTATATTTGGTTCTATTTTATTTCTCTCTTCCACTGATTTTTGTTCTTTACTCCACAGCTCTTTGCACAGTGTTGCAACTCACTGAGCGACTGCTTTTGGACCTTCCAGAACTCAAGGGCCAGTGCGTATTAGTTTTACTTTCACGTGTTGCATTTTTTGTGGTCACTAAATGAGCTCCCTGCATGTTTATAAATGGTCAATAAGTTAATGAGCCTTTCTACACAGATGTTCATAAGAAAGAACACCAGAATTAGGCCATTCAGCGCATCCAGTTTCTCATCCCCATTTTCCTGCTTTCTCCTCATAACCCTTCAACTGATTACCAATTAAAAATCTGTTTAACTCCTCAAATTTACTCACTGTCCCAGCATCCATCACACTTTGGGGTAGCAAATTCCACAGATTCACCACCCTTTGGGAGAAGGGTTGTGAATCCTCAACTCTGTTTTAAATTTGCTACCCCTTATCCAAAGACTATGACCTCTCAACCTAGAATGCCCCATCAGCGGAAGCATGAGCTCCAAGTCCACTTTATCCATCTTGCATACTTAATTTGATCTCCCTTCGTTCTTCTAAATTCCAGAGAGTATTGGCCTAAGTTGTTCAATCTCTCTTCATACGACAAACCCCTCATCTCTGGAATCAAGCCAGTGAACCTCCTTTGAACTGCCTCCAATGCCACTGCATCTTTTCTCAAATAAGAAGACCAAAACAGTGCACAATGCACCAGGTGCAGTCTTACCAGATGCCTAGAACATCTAAACTTTCTCCAAGCCCTAGCAGACATAATGTGATCTCACTTGAACAAGGATGGTTAAAAAAAGTCTTATCCCCTTCAGTGGACTCTATATCTCCTGTAGTGATCTGTTGAAGATCCTTATTGATACATTTCAATCTTCGTAATTTCAAGAAATTGTCCTTGAAATGAACTTTATGATTAACGTGGGCCTTTTAACCCAACTCAATTTATATAGTAATCTGCTCCTTGTGTTATTGTTGTTTCCAAGATCAGTTCTGAGTATGTTAACATGCTGGCTGACACATCCTTTCACTGCAAATTGTGATCTTTGGTATTTACAGGATGTATCACAAAGCCCTGGTGGTTGTGCTGCTGAGTAAAACGTGGCGAGTTCGGAAACAGGCTCAGCAGACAGTCAGGAAGTTGCTCTCGTCTCTGGGCGGTGTTAAGCTAGCATATGGGCTACTGGATGAGCTCCAAATCATTCTGAACACCCACAAGGTCTGTAGTTTCTTTTAAGTGAGTAAGCAATTCACATGGTTAAATTGGTGTATGCAACAATTTTGAACGAAGTGCACAGTAGAAAGTCAAAAGAAAGTACCAATTTATTAATTTTACATGTTATGCTGGGGTATCCAGACTAGCTTTGGAAGTGTCCAAATGTATGAGTTATGATCAAGAGCGGAAGCCATTTGGCCCCTGGTACTTGCTCTGCATTCGGTAAGATTATGGCAGTTTTTGTTGAGGCCTCAACTCCACTTTCCATCCTACCACTTTAGAATGCCTTGTCAATCAAGAATCTTCATAGAATCATAGAATCCCAATAGTGCAGAAGGAGGCCATTTGACTCATCGAGTCTGTACTGATCAAAATCTCACTCAGCTACTATTCCTGTAACCACACACATTTACCCTGCTAATCCCTCTGACACTAGGGTCAATTGAGCGCAGCCAATCAACCAAACCCACACATCTTTTGACTGTGGGAGGAAACCCACGCAGATACAGGGTAAGTGCAAACTCCACACAAACAGTGACACGAGGCTGGAATTGAACTTGGATCCTTGGTGTTGTGAGGCAGCAGTGCCAACCACTGTACCACCCTTATTTTCTTACTTAACTCGGCCCTAGAAATAGCTAATGACCCTGCTGCTACTGCTGTCTAGGGAAGAAAATTGCAGTGTTGAGAGAAAAAAATTTTGAATAGGAGACACTTTATTTTTAAACTGTGATCCCTAGTTTTAATATTTCTGATAACCAGATATATCCTTTCAGCATTCACCCTATCAAGGTCACTTCTTATTCTTCTAAACTGCAAATGGATACAGCTTAAACCCCCTCATCCCAGATTTTTGAATGTTAATAGATTTATGACTATCTTTGGTGCAGGATAAAAGATGGAGCTGGACATTCATCCTTTCCTCCTTTGTTCAGAATGTAATTTTTAAGTTTTTTTTATTAGTACACAAGTAGGCTTACATTGACACTGCAATGAAGTTACTGTGAAAATCCCCTGGTCACCACACTCTGGCGCCTGTTCGGGTACACTGAGGGAGAACGTAGCATGGCCAGTGCAAACTAATCAGCATGTCTTTTGGACTGCAGGAGGAAACTGGAGCACCTGGCAGAAACCCATGCAGACGAGGGTGGAGCATACAAACTTCGCACACACACTGACTCAAACCGGGAATCGAACCTGGGTCTTTATACCCCTTGAAATTGAAATTCAGTATCTGACACCAACACAGTTCTGTAATCATGTGAAATTCCCATAAACAGATTTCCATTTCGAGTTTTTGTTGCAGTCTTATGGTCATTTTTATATTGTAATCTAAGGATGCCTGGATCTGGGTCTTCAGATAACATATTTGATGTATATTTTCTTTGATCCACTGGCTGTTCTTTTCACTGAATGATTAATAAGCAGTGAAGACAGCCCTGTAAAGTTCTTTGTATATGAGTCGCTATTACACGATCATTGCTATGTCTACATTTAGTTTGTCATCACTCTATAGTGAGTTGTATATGTGCCAGTAAAGGAGTACTAACTTTTTATTTTGCTGCATTAAACACAAATCAAAACAATATTGTCCTTCCTCTAGGTGATGCCTCTGGAAGCATTAGTGACAGAGTCAGGTGAACCAACAGAAGCTGGGAAATCCTATATCCCACCTCGCGTGTTGCTAGAAGCGTTGTGTGTGATAACGAGTATTCCAGGATTGGAGAACGATGTCAGCGAGGCTGAGAAATTAGCGAGAAAAATTGTGTTTGTGGCACATCATCCTTCTATAGGTAAAAGAGGCATTAAATTGCACTTATTCGAAACAATGTCGTTTGTTTTAACTCTTAAAATTTAATAAGCATGTAAATGAAATGCAAGCACAATCAATATCTTCCCAAATATAGAAAAATGCAGCATTCGAAAATGCCTCAGCTGCATATTACTGTGTTTCTGAGCATTAAAGTATGTCATAAATTGTTTAGCAAGTAGCTAATGTACAGTAGAATTGCTGCTTTGTTTCTTTGTTCCTGTTTGGTCCAACAAGTATGTGTCAGAATTTATTCTAAGAGCCATGCATTCTAATTCCTATCTTCAAACAATGCTCTTTTTCACCAACTATCTAATGCCCTCCTAGAGTATTTGTAGATGTTATTCAGTGGTGGTTTCTGGCAGGGAATTCGGAGTTTAACCACATTTGTTCAAAGAATTTGTTTCTAATGTTCTTTTTAATTCTGTAATTTAAAATATTTGCCTCATTGTGCCTGTCCTATCCTGTCATCAGAAACATAGAATCCTACAATGTAGGACTCTCCCAAAGAACACCTAACATGAACAACCCTGCCTGCAATCCTGCCTACTGTAACACTGTTTAGTTACCGAATCTATATAGCTTCGGACATTCAGGGGCAATTTATCATGGCCTATCCACCAAACTTGCTTATCTTTGGACTGTGGGAGGAAGTCAGTCTGTGAGGAGGAAACCCACACAGACACTGGGAAAATGTGCAAATTCCACACTGTCACTCAAAGCTGGAATTGAACCCGGGTCCTTGGCACTGAGGCAGCAGTTCTAACCAGTGTGCCACCATGAAGTCTTTATCTTATGTTTCATTAAGTTACCGACAGTTTTCTAAATCACAGTGAAAAAACTGCCTCTTGACAACTTGACAGTAATAGAGACCAGTCATCATCCAGTGGATAAATTGTAGGAACACTTTATTTACCAGGCTAACTGTTCTCTTTTCTGTACCTCACTGATGGATCTGCTCTATAACTATTTTCTCCTGATAACTGCCTTCTTGGCAGAATAACCAAGGAGCAAATTTAATTAAAATTCAATGTAGTCACTGTTTTAAGCCTCGCTTCTGTCTCATATTTGTTTGTTGTGGTGACTCACATGTTTATTACTCCTTGGATCTCAAATGTGCTTGAGGGTGAAATTTCATAACCCCACCCAGTCAAAAAAAGATATTGAAATTCTGTGGCCAGTTCTTCGAGCTATGCCAAGTACTGTCCTATTGAGGTTTTTTTCCTGGCATTGGGAACTTGACTTCATTTTACCTTGGTTGTTTAGCCTTCCCAAAAGAAATTAATGCTTCAAGACTCAAGCAACGGGAAATTACAGAGACATTCAAAGTAGTTTTACATGTAACATCTGCACAGAGCCATCTATTAGTCTAAACCCATGTATCTAAAGTATATTTGTACATTTTGATTGGATAATTGTAAGTCCTGAACTGTTATATTTGGCCATTCTTGCTGGTTTTGTTTAAATAGCCAATCTGCCCCATAAATCTCACAACAAAATAACAAATTATAAATCATTTGTGCGTTGATATGAGAAAACCAAGTAATTTGGCTGCCCACCCCACAGGAAAATGTGTAAATTAGATTTTCTTGATTACGTTTGATTAAAATAGTCACTTGAGCTTAGCTTTTATTCACTTATTAGCTTTTCTTTACAGTGAGCTCCTCTTTAAACCTGCTCCGTTTATATACAATGTGCTTTTACAAGCACAAGTCCCCAGTGGAAACCCATCTGAATAGAATTAAGCATTCATTGATGTGCAATTAACATCACACCACTGCATATAAATGTATGAGAAATAAAATCACACTTAATGTGTTAGAATGTCTTATAGATCATTTTAATAAGTCTATCTATCCCAGCAATTCTTTTAGCATTTTTAGTGGTAGAACAAAGACATGGAAAATGGAATCAAAACAGAAAACTGCTGGAAAAACTCAGCAGGTCTGGTAACATCTCTGGCAAGAGAAGCAGTGTTAACTTTGAGTCAAAATGATTCTTCAGCGATCCAAGAATTCCGTCCACAAAAATCTCTGTGGCCTGAGTTTCCCTTTTCCCAATGTTAGTTTGAATCTGGAGTCAAGTCACGGGATCTCCAGTCCTCCGGCAATGACAGGGTCATTGGGCACAATAAGCAGCCAATTACCTTGAAATATTCTCTCAGATAGCAAATCAGGAAATAAACTGCAAAAGTAATCCTTTATTTTTAATTAAATGTTAGAGAGTGAAATAAATGATTGGGACTTGCACATGGGATTAACATATGGAGTATTACTGTAGAATCCTACAGTGTAAGAGGACCATTTGGCCCATCAAGTCTGAATCAACTGTTACCTCCATTCTCACCCCATAATCCTGCTAAACTAAGGTCAATTTAGCTTGTCCAGTCAACCTAACCCGCACATCTTTGAGTTACGGAAGGAGACCGGAGCACCTAAAGAAAACCCACACAGATGCAGGGAGACCATTCAAATATGTAGAAGTTAAAATTTCATTAATTTAAAAATAAAGTAAAATTATCAATGATAATTGATTTAAGTCCCTGCAGACTACAACAGTGCAACCAATGAACAAGGTTAGAATGGCTAATAACGTAGGAGTAGGCGGCTTGGCCCATTCGCCTCCATTCAGTTAGATCATCGCTGATCATCTACCTCAACACATCTCGATGTATGGCTGTTTGTTGGAATTCCCTGCATTATTCACAAAAGTATGCTCTTTCTTTATTAGCAGGTGTAGAGCGGTGATCTGGGAATGGAGAACAGTGTAGGTTATGTTACCATGTTGTCTGTACTTAAACACAACTAGATTTGGCATATAGTATGTAGCTTTGCACTTAATGTGAAGGTGAAATAAGTTAGGCTGTATAATTTCCAGCTCTTTGCAGCTTCTCTTGCCTGGCCCTGATTGTACCTTCGTTGTTTTTGCAGAGGCTGCACAAACAGGTCTGTGGTCAGCCATTCTCCTGAGACTAAAGTTGGATCCTTCCGAGTTCGTTAAAAAGCATCTGACTGACATCCTGCCCACTGTCACTTCCCAGTCAGTCAAAAGCCAGGTCAGACAGCACGGCTATTTTGTTGTCTGAATTCTTAGTAATGTACAGACAATGAATGTTCACCACCTTGTTAGATTAACTGAATATATTGAAATGGGATTAGCCACAAGAATATTGATCAATGGGTAGGGCATAAAAGAATAAAGGTTGTTTGGCAGTCACGGCTGCTTCTTCCATCACATTGTGTCAATTTCAGAACCATGGATTTTCCCGAAGTACTTTCATCACATGAGGGGGATTAGCAACTTTTAAGTAATTCCACAAAAAAATAATTTGTGAAATTCTGATTTAAATTTTCACAGCTCCCTCTTCTTTCTTCCACCGCCACTTGGGAGGAGTAATTGAGTGAAAGTGGAGAATTTCAAGCCCTTATTTCAATTTTCATATCAAATTGAATATTCACTGAAATTTTTGATAGAGGTATTGACAAATTTCTTCCATGCTATTAAACACACTAGAATAAGAGCTGACAAGCCGAGGATGCTCATTTCTCTCTTCTGTATGGAACAATGCAAACTACCCCGTGTTTAGACACTCCAGGTAGTAACGTAGGAGTAGGCCATCAATGAAATTCTACCCTGTACGCTCTCAAGGAAACCCGAGAAACTGGATGATACTTTCACCATACGTTCCTTGAGCCAAGTCATCAAGTAACCTCTGTTACTACACGTGCAGCCAATTAAATATAGAAGACCAACCCAAGAAAGTTAAGTATCCAAGGATTAGCTGACCACACCTGGGTGCGCACCTGTACATATTTCCCCCTACTCCGACAACACCAGAAGCCCGAACGAGAAGAAATCAGTCTTTTCCAGGATACGTTATGTCTGTACTTTCATGGGAGATTAACATAGGAGGATTCATTAATCTCAAAATAACAAAGTACAAAAAAAGTGATCCCAACAGGGGAATTTTCCTCACCCATAATGAGGATTTATAAAGCCATACCAACCATCTCTAATCTAACCATTTGCCCACCAACATGTTGTGGTGCTACTTATCCACAAAGAGCGAAGGGTACCAAGGTGCAAATGCAAGGATTACAGCACATTAAAAACAACAGATGACGATCTCACAACCCTTATGTTATATAAACAGCTCAGCATGCTCCTATTAGAAGGAAGAAGACTCCACAGACAGTCACTGAACAAGGAAGTATTGCCGTATTGCAAACAGTGAAACCCAAGAATTGGGATTTGATACAGGGACAGAAGCAGGGTGGGCGACCCTCTTACCGACCCCGTTTCCCCATTACCAAAATTCAAAACCAAGATTGAATGCTAACAGCAATGCACGTTCAGCTCATTCCTCCCTCATTCCACCATTGACACACACTGTTGGACAAAACCATGAAAGGGAAAAAATGGTCAACCCTAATTTTCACAGTGTAACAGGTGATAAACACCACTGTGCTCACGTAACCATGTCAGGATAAAAGGTAATAACATAAAGTTAGGAATGTAATCACAAGAGAGAAAAGTTCAGGGTTAGTGATTAACTGAAGGATAACATAGTCAACCACAGAGCTTGAAAAGCCCTGTCGAAATTCATCCGTGATCCACCAGCGAAGCCTTTGTACCTTTACTATGTCATCATCATCCTGAAGCCCCAGTAAAGAGAAACTTAGACCCTGGGGCATGGCAAAGAACCATTGCTTCCAGCCGCCTCCAGTCTTTGTCCTCTGTTCGTGGAGAGGATAACACGAGACTAGTGGTCTAAGTCTTCGACCAACCGCAGGGCTCAAAAAATGGATATAATTTGTGCCATTGAACTCAAAAAGCCCCAGTCTTCAAATTGAGATTGTGAAAGCATGGCAGCTGGTTCTCAGATTCAGCCGAGAATTCATCCTGAGCCCCTGATGGGCGATTCCTTCTTCAGTCCTATCACCCTGACTCAATCAGAATATTTGACATACCAACATGGCAGGATTTTCAAAGATTGAAGGTGAGCCGCCACTGAGGAAACTACCCCATTAACAGGGTTCTCTTCTCCGCTTCATCCGTTCTCCTTAGGACATCTTACAGCTCATCAATGGTGAACCCCAAAAAAATCTGTACCCTGGAGCCGAGACCACCGTCTACAACTTCACTCTCAGTGGCGACCATCATCTCAATGCCAGTGGCACTGCCGAAATGTAGGCCCGCTCACTAGCGCAACTGTCACCGCAAACAGGGCTCCTTTTGAGATATGGGTGTCACTGACAAGATCATCATTTATTGCCCATCCATTATTACTCTTGGAAGGTGGTGGTGAGCTACCTTCCTGGACCGCTGCAGTCTCTGAGGTGCAGGTAGAGACCGGAGAAGTTGAAGTTCTTCTTGGTTTGTTTTGTTTATCTATTACTGTCACAAGTAGTGTGATATTGATACTGCAATGACGTTACTTGTGGACATTACCTGGTCACCATACACTGGTGCTTGTTTGGGTACTCTGAGGGAGAATTTAACATGGCCATCCAAAACCCTACATATTTACCCGTTAATTTCCCCTAATGAACACGTCTTGGGACATTAAGTCATCATGAATGTCTCCAGTGGCCTCAATCAAACAAGCATGTTCTTGACTCAGCTCCCCATCACCAAACTTTAACCAGCATCCTCCAGGAACATAGTGCGGATTATATACCTCAGGATCAAGTAATTATGTGTTGCACACCATGATTTAAAACAAACATCACAAGATGAATAGTGCCAGAGCTCACAAAAAGGCAGCAGCTGCTGCTGTGCTTACATCACATAACCCGCTCATTAAACAAGCTTAACGTCCCCTTGGTGCTTCACTATATCAGTTATGCGAAAGTTGATACTGAATCAAAGGAGGTGTTAGGACAGGTGACACACTGGTCAGAGAGAGAGGTTTTAAACAGAACCTTAAAGGAGAAACAGAAAGCAGTGACACAGAGGCTGAGGGACGGAATTCGGAACTTGGCCCTAAGAAGGCCGCCAATTCAGGAGAAAAAGAGAATTGGGTTTGTAGGAATATAGTTAGGAAATAAAACTGGTTACCAATCCATAAATCCTGTTGAGTAATGGAGCTATCAGCTAATTAATTGGTTCTGATTGTATTTGACTTTCTCTTGCTCCCTAGGCGGTTATGAATGCCATGGGCTCCTTGTCTGTCCTTGCTTCAACAGTCGTGTTGCCACACGTGAGTAGCTTGATCACGAGCATGTTGGAAAACCGTGCTTTCCACCAAGTGACTAAAGAGGAATATGAGATCATGCTGGTTCCTGAGGGAGTGCTGTACGACAAGTCTCTCATCCAAATGTAAGACATTATTTATTTCTCATATTTGGGCAGTCTGTACAAAGGATATGATATTTAAGTAAGTAGGCAGGCGAGGTAGTAGATGAATTGAGTTCTTGAAGGCACATCCTTTGCTGCTGTTTTACCATCACGTTGTAGTAAACTTCATATGGTGTATTTGTCTCCACCTTGGTGTTGACAGCAGTTTCATAAAGGTTTCCTCCTATTTTATTCCTTTGCCCTGTTCATTAGTGTAGTTTTATCATGCAGTAGACCTATGCAGTCACTTCTTGCCCCAATTTGTTTTACAAGTTGCCGGAGCAGTTATTTTTGGTAACATAGTTTGGCTCTGCTTGATACAGGATGCAATTTGCAACAGACATTTGAAGTCAATTCACACGTCTGGAGTGAAAATTGCTGTATGTTACTGTTAACCTCTCAACATCTCACTATTATTCTAGCAATCAGTGAAGATACTTCATCTCCTTTTCTGCCTGTGGGTTCACTTGTTTTATTTATTTAATACTGCAATGAAAATCCCTCAGTCTCCACACTCCGGCGCCTGTATAGGTACACTGAGAGAGAATTTAACATGGCTAATGCACCTAACCAGCACATCTTTGGACTGTGAAAGGAAACGAGAGCGCCCAGAGGAAACCCACACAGACACAGGGAGAATGTGCACACACCACACAGACAGTGACCCGAACTGGGAATTGAGCCTAGGTCCCCAGTGCTATTAACATTCTCCTTAAGCTGTTCGATTCACTAAGCATCTTTAAAGACATGGAGGGAAGCGTGGAGAACACTTTCAGGGTAGACCATTCTCATCAATGATGTAATAAATTTGCCATGTACGTGTATTGGTTGACATTACAACAGGACCTCGTGTTTTTACAGTGCAGCTGCGTGAAGCTTATTAGTAAAGTAAATTCATCCTGCCTAAAATTATACAATCCCAACTGCAGAAATCTGCATATTTTTGCTACAGTTGCTTTATCAAGTGAGAGCTTTTGGAGGCAATGTAGAAAGATAGTTTGAGACTATCCCTTTCATTCTGTGAGATAAGTTCTTAAATTCCATGGACAAAATTGCTTTGATTTTCTTTTGTTCTCTTGCTGAGCTGATGCTGTTGGAACTGTTGGTTTATGTTTTTGTATGGGAGACTGCTTTCTCACTCTGCTGCCATGTCTGGTTAAGTAATCACATCCATTTTAGATTCATGCCATACGGTGACACAGAGATTAGCACTGCTGTCTCACAGCGCCAGGGACCCGGTTTGGGTCACTGTCTGTGCAGAGTCTCCACTTCTCCCTGTGTCTGTATGAGTTTCCTCTGGTTTCCTCCCACAGTCCGAAAGACATGTTAGTTAGGTGCATTGGCCGTGCTAAGTTCTCCCTCAGTGTTCTTGAACAGACGGAGTGTGGCGACTAGGAGATTTTCACAATAACTTTATTGCAGTGTTGACCTAAGCCTCCTTGTGACAATAATAAATAAACTTTAATTGGGAAGAAGTGAAATCCCGTGACCAAAATGATAACACCAAAAGAACCATTTCTTAGAATAGCTCGTGTCCCTCCCATTCTCCTCTTCCACTCCTCCCCGCCAGCACAACTCACTCGATGAAAAATATTCAATACAGAGGAGTGTAAGGTGATTAATTTTGGCAGGAAAAACATGGCGTAATTGTATGAAGGGTACAACCCTACATGGTGTGCAGGAGCAAAAAGACCTGAGTGTACACTTGCATAAGGTACTCAAGGTGGCAGGAGAGATGGGGGGAGCAATTAATAAAGCATAAGGTCCTGGACTTTATTAGTAGTGGCATAGAATGCAAGAACAAGGAGATTGTGCTGAAGTTGTATTTGACACTAGTTAGGGATTAAAATGAGTGGCTAGTTTCTTTTGTCTTTGGCCAGCACAGACATAATGAGCTGAATAGCATCTTCTGCCCAGTAACTTTTCTATGCTTAGACCGCAGCTGCATTATTGTGTACAATTCTGGGTGTCACACTTGAGGAAGGATGTAAGCATTTTGGAGAGAGTGCAGAATAGGTTTACAAGAATTGTTCCAGGGATGGGAAGCTTCAGTTGTGCGGCTGGTTTGGAGAACTTCTCCTTAGAGCTTGAAGGCTAAGAGAAGATTTGATAGTGATGACCAAGATTCTGAGGGGTTGGAATAGACAGGAAGAACTGTTCCCACTCGTAAACGGATCACGAACAAGGGACCACAGAAACACGAGGTCCTGTGGTAGTGTCGGCCAATACATGTACCTGGCAAACTTATGACAGATTGATGACTTGAAGCCAAGGAAGGAAGTGCAATGCTGTGTTTCATCCAATAAGTGGTTCGCACCTGGAATGTACTGTTTGGAAGTGGAGGCATGTTCAGTTGAGGAACTCAACAGAGCATTAGATGATTATCTGAATAAAAGCAACGTGCATAGTAATGGAAGAAAGGCAGAAGAGTGGCATTAAGTCCTAATGCTCGTTTAGAAAGTCAGTATTGGCACGATGAGCCAAATAATTGCCTTCTCCACTGAAGCAGTTTGGTGTTTCAAAGTGGATGATAACCTTAATCCTTAATGGAAGGCAACCTAACTTGTGGTAAGTAGCCAACAAATCTGTCAATCTGGCATGGCCTGACAAAATTACTGCTGTTCTCCCCTATCCTCTGAACCAGTTTCCCATCTCTCAAAGTGATTATGTGGCTGTTGCAGGGGGAGAATGCCTCGACACAATGCTGTAGTGGCTTTATTCTGTGACAAGTTTGATTGGCTGTGTACTCTTTTCCTTCCCGCCAATTGGTATATTCATAGGTTTTTCGAATTCATTCTATTCTATGTTAGTACTCAACAGGAAACTACAAAGAAAGCTAATCTGAAACGAGAGAACAAAGCTTATTCGTTTAAGGAACAGATTATTGACATGGAACTTAAGGAGGTAATTAGCAATTCATTTCATTGTCTCTCTTAGTCAGCGTGTGATTTTTTTTTTAACATCCTAATGACTGCTTTCCTACCACCAGCCTAATAACTTTGAAACTCACCTTCCCCTGGATATGAATTTGTATTCCTTGCTGGGAAGATGGTGGAGATGATGAAGCGATGGACTAGATATGCAGAGGCCCAACCTAATGCTCTGGGGACACAGGTTCAAATTCTACCATGGCAGCTAGTGGAATTTAAATTTAATTAATAAATCTGGAATTCAAATCCAGTGTCAGTGACGGTGAACATGTAACAATCATCGTAATCTATCTGGTTCACAAATTCCTCCAGGGAAGGAAATCTTCCATCCTTTCCTGATCTAACCTACATGCGAGTCCAGGCAATGTGGTTGTCTCTTAACTGCCCTTTTGCAAACCATTCAATTCAAGAACAGTCGGGGAAAGGCATCAAGTGTTTGCATTCTCAGTGCCACTGGTATCCTACGATAGAATGAAGAAAATAGCAGAAATTCCTTAATTCTGACAATCATTTTAGCACACTTTCTCAAGAACCCTGTGGCATTATTATATTCTTTCCTGAATCGTGGTTTTCACTAATAGGAAATGAACCAGATCAAATATCCAACACTGTGAAGTTGTGGGAAATAGGAAATAAGCACTCATTTATGATTGAAATTTTTAATGGCCGTAAAGAAAAACGCTTGCTAACGATCGACTGACTTTGATTTAGGCTTCCAATGAAGTTGTGACTGGTTTTGACAGATACGTAAATAGGCTGAGAATAGGGGGATATCAACCACGTAGAGGCAAAAGGTTTTTAGTTCAGAAAATCATCATGTGTTGGCTTGGTGGGCTGAAAAGCCTGTTTGTGCTGTATTATTCTTTGTTCAGTGTGTTACAGCGACTGCTAACATTGTTTTAATTTGTGATAGGAGATAAAGAAGAAGAAAGGTCTGAAGGATGAGGTGCAGCTGAGCAACAAGCAGAAGGAGATCATACAGAGTCAGCTGGAAAAGGAGTCTGCCATCAGGAAAAGACTGCAACAGGTTTAGGCAAAACCGCAAGCTTCATTTGCAGGCTCTTTATTTTAAATTTTAAAATTTTGGATGCCTTTTGAGTTTCTTAAAAACTAAGGGATAAACAAACATCATTCCTTTCCACCCCCTCAGTGTGTCAGCTGTCATGTTGTTATCATGGTATTACAGGTAGTTGGAACTTTATGGAGCTTCCTCCACCTGATTTAAATAAAGCCCATGGTCTTGCTCTAGTTTCTTTTCATCCCACACCTAAAGTTTTTGTTGCCAAATGCTTGGGACAACATCTGGAGCCTCCCCAGGACAGCAGGTTAGATTATTCTTTAACTTTTGTTAGGGTTGTAAGTAGACTTCAATTAACACTTCAATGAATCTACAGAATCAGGACCCTGACCTTCCGGTTGCTTGTCATTTTAACACAAGATCCTGCTCCCATGCCCACATGTCTGTCCTTGGTCTGCTGCAATGTTCCAGTGAAGCTCAACGCACACTTGAACAGCATCTCACCTTCTGGCTGGGCTCTTGACAGCCTTCCAGTCTCTCAACGTCAAATTCAACAACTTCAGATGATTAGCTGCACATCACCTCCACCCCTTTGTTTTCATTTTGTTTTATTTAATTTTTTTATTGTTCCATTAATAGTCTTTTCCCCTGGTTTCTATGGCTATGACTCATCTTTCATTCCCTCCCTCTGCAGTATAAATATCTCCCACTTTCTACGACTTTTTGCTTTGACAAAGGGTCATCTGGACTCGAAACATTAGCCCTTTTCTCTTCTTACAGATGCTGCCAGACCTGCTGAGATTTTCCAGCATTTTCTCTTTTGGTTACAATGAATCTACTGTGAAAATCCCCAGTCGCCACATTCGGCGTCTGTTCAGTTACACTGAGGGAGAATTTAGCATGGTTAATGCACCTAACCAGCAAGTCTTTTCAACTGTGGGAGGAAACTGGAGCACCTGGAAGAAATCCATGCAGACACAGAGAGAACGTGCAGATTCAGTGACCACAGCTGGGAATCAAACCCGGGTCCTTGGCGGTGTGAAGCAGCAATGCTAACCACTCTGCCACCCATTCGTAATTTTCTCAAAATTTCTATTATTTTAGGCCTGTTTCAGTTCCTCTTGTCAAGTTTCCCAGAAACTGTAGATGCCAGTATTAACACTGAGCTATCAGAAAATATGAGCTTTTATTCTATTCAGGGCGAGTGTAAATGCTGTGGGTTATATGATAATCCCAATGTGGTCCAGCCTCCTTGAGATCAAATAAAGCAATAGAAAATTAACTAGCCACAGTTCTGACCCATTTATATATATTGTCGGCTTCAGAACTCTGGATATTTTTAGCCAGATCAGCTTATTCACCTGCCAAAAGCTTTTAAAGCTATGCTGAATGCAAATGGCTAATAACACTTGCGGAATACCTCATTCACTTCACGTAGAAAGCCTTCTCAAATGGGTTTTACCTAAAGTGCGCGATTATGAATTCTGAAGACGTTTTAATCCTGTGAGCCCACACAAATCATTTCAAACAGGGTCCTTACTGTTTGCGGCACAGGGCCACCTGCACCATCTGTGTGGGCTGGATTCAAACCTGCTGGTGAAAATTCAGTATGCCAGCTTACTGCTGCTCACTCTCCACAGCTGACGCCTGCCTTGATGTTTATAATCCTGGGCACCTCATATCCACTGAGGAATTCAGATTGAGCAGGGACAGTTTGAAAAGAGAATGAACTTTCTCTTTTGCTAGGCGTTGGGAACATGACTTCTGTCTCGGAATCCATCTATGAAAGTCCACTGGACTCTTGGTACCAAGGATGTATGTAAATATGTTCTTAGTCATTATTTGTTTCATGTTGACTGTGTTTAAATGAACATTTTATTGAAGGAATGCTGTTGCAATTCATTGTATTCCCACAGTTAGATGAGGATGTGCAATCCGCTTTGAATGTGCTGAATGCAGTCATCAAAAAGAACCCGCCTGGATTATCGCAACAAATTCCTACGCTGATTCGCTCGTTCCTGCCACTCTTCCAATCGCCTCTTGTAGCCCCCAGGCTTAAAGATACGTTCTTGGCATTGGGTGCATGTGTCTTGCCAGCAGATCTCAAAAACCTGGGTAGGTATCAATAGTGTTTCAAACTCCTGGCTTTTGACGGTGAATCTTTACGTTGGTTAATGCACACTAAAGTTGTTGTCTCTCGAATTCTACACCACCTTGACATTGAGGGCCCTGCGCTCTGTGGGGGCAGGAGGGGTGCCCTGCACTCTGTGGGGGAGCTGGGGAGGGGGCCCTGTGCTCTGTGAGGGCACATGGGGGAACCACCGCTCTGTGGGGGCGTGGCGAAGGGGTGGGGCAGTGTGTGCTCTGTGGGGGCGGGGGCCTGTGGAGTGACAGCACAATTCATTGCATTTGGTTTTATGATTTAGGCTCCCTAATTGGCCATGTGACTCTTCGGCTGTTGAAACCTGCCTGCAATTTGGATGAAGCTTGGTGTCAGGAAGAACTTTTGACAGCTACCACTCGTGCTGTGTGTCTACTGCGTTCGCGCACTGTGACTAACCGTACTGGCAAAGTTGAGGCTGGTATGTCTTTCAGAGGAAGTGAAATTCCATCATGTCATATCCCTTGTGGTAATCATTTCAGTAAAAATGATGTGTTTGGGTCTTGAAGAAACTCAAATCTTAACAATCCCCATTGCAGAATTCCATGATGTAATCTGTAAATTATCTGTGTGAAAGTATAGAATGTGAAGTTTTTGCTTCCTTTTGCAAAGTTTTAAAGTTCAAGTTTAAAGTTTATTTATTAGACACAAGTAGGCTTCCATTAACACTGCAATGAAGTTGCTGTGAAAACCCCCTGGTTGCCACACTCCAGCACCTGTTTGGGAATACTGACAGAGAATTTAGCATGACCATTGCACATAACCAACATGCCTTTTGGATTGTGGGAGGAAACTGGAGCATCCAGAAGAACTCATGCAGACATGGGGAGAATGTGCAAACTCCTCACAGACAGTGACCCAAGCCAGGAATTGAACCCAGGTCCTTGGTACTGTGAAGCAGCAATGGTAACCCATTGTGCTACCCCTCTTTGAGCATTTTGTTATGTATTCTGTGTTGATTCGTGCCCAATTTCTGTTGTGTTGCTGTGACAATAATACTTTGTATTTATATTTGATTTGCTGCTTATTTGAAGTTATTCCATTATGTTTACGATTGGGATTTGAGCTTTGGTAGGGCTTGATTTTAAGTACTTCAGCACTGGAGTTTTACTATATTGTCTTGTCTCTCGCAGGTGTAAAACCTTTGATAGCTCCAGCCTTTGCATACTGCTTCCCACTCTTGAAAATGGTTTTAATTAACACTGTAAATGACAGTGAAGAGAAGGAAGGCATGCTGATTCAAGCACTTCAGGTCATCAATGAGCATGCTCAGCTGAGATCCACAACTGACAGCTTTCAGTTGATTGATGAGGTAATATTTGTGTTTTTATAACACAAACATTTAGCTTATGTAAAAAAAAGTGTATTCCAGTATTCTGTATGGTCACTGTCCATTTTTATCATAGTAAATCATAATATCATGTCTCACAACGCCAAGTTAAAATCCAACCGGTTTATTTGGAATCAGGAGCATTCAGAGCACTTGCCTGATGAAGGAGCAGTGCTCCAAAAGCTTGTGCTGTTAAATAAACCTGTTGGACTTTAACCTGGTGTTGAGACTTTTTACCGTGCTTAGTCCAGTCCAATACCAGAATCTCCACATCATTTTTGTCATGACATTCAATGTGTATTGATATATTCAGGGTTGTTGATGTGTCTGTGCACTCTGGAAATTCAAGTTGTTTGACAAGACAATTGAAAAAAGTAATGTTGCAGTTTATTCCAGTTCAGCAAGATAAGGGGACCACAATTTTTTGTGTAAGGCCAGATCTAGATTAGATGCAGGAGGTGGTTCTTTTCCCAGTGAAAAGTGACCCTTTAGAAAGACTACTGTTTTTCCTGACAGGGAATTTAGGAAGGGAATGATCTCCTGTCTCGTTCAGATTGCCTTGTAGTGCCCAAGGACATGTCTCTCAGATACTTTTCTCTCTTGCTTGCCTCTGTCAGGTAGTCCTGTGGGATGCAGTGTCTATGTAACATGATGCACACAATATCCCAATTGAACAGACATTAAATTCCAGAAGTTTCTTTCAAGGCGTTATCTAGGATCCCTTGCACTTGGATGATAAGGTGTCAGCTCTTGGAAGGAGGTCCTTAGTTTGAGGCCTTATTCCATTCTTCAACCAGAAAATTCTCCACACTCTCTTGTATCTTGGGTTGTGAGTGAACCCATGCTTCCAGATTCTTAACCCAGCTATTTGTGTTGTTACTTGACTGCATTGTAGTGGTGTCGCTCTTGTAGCCAGCAGTTAAATTTGAATTAGCCTGCAGATTCCAGGAGGGGCTCGCTCTCCTCAGGGCAGGCACTGCGCTAAAGGGATCA
Source organism: Sphyrna mokarran (assembly GCA_024679065.1). NCBI lineage: Eukaryota > Metazoa > Chordata > Chondrichthyes > Carcharhiniformes > Carcharhinidae > Sphyrna > Sphyrna mokarran. Next base: position 6,784,939 of record JAGIQG010000020.1, read on the forward strand.
GTGAGCCGGAATTTCAAAGCCTGCAGTGTTCTAGCAGCATTTCTGAATGCATCCAAGCATGATGCTCTTCAGAACACAGCATTCACCACTACATCACATCCTGGGGGGGCATCTATGGGGTGCACCACGTTTGGTTACAGTACCTTGAACTGACTATTGTATATTCCACTCATATTGTTTATGAAAAAAGAACTTGAATTTATGTAATGCCTTTCAGAACATTCCAAAGCACATTGCAGCCAGTGATGTAATTTTGAAGTATAGTTCATGTCATAACGTAATAAATGAACCACACAAAGTCACACAAACAGTTGCAAGACCAGATATGGTGTTGGTTAAGGGATAAATATTGATCTGTTCAGTGGGAAGAGAACTTCAGCCTTCATCTGAATATTCCTTTGGAATCTTTTTTTCTATACTAAATAAACTAATACGACTTTGGTTTAATGTCACATCTGAAAGATATGGAGGGATGAGCTTACCAAAAAAATTCGAAGTGCAGAGCGAGCGGGAAAGCAGGAGAGATTTGCGGGAGGCTGGCCACTGAGCTGTAGGAGTGCCATTGTGCACGTACCCTCATTCCCCCATTACATTACACAGTGCATTGAGAGATCTGTCTGTTCTTTCCCCCATCCCACTGCCTTCAAGCTTCCCACTGTCAATAGGCTCCTCCCACTCCACCTGTTGGCCAGAATCACATTTTGCCTCTTTATTTTTCTAAGTGCGAAGAGATTGCGTCTGGGAGCTTGCCCCAAAAATGAGCGCGAATCTCTCCTGCTTTCCCGCTCGCTCAGCACTTAAAATTCTTTTGGTAAGATCACCCCTCCATATCTTTCAGATGTGACATTAAACCAAAGTCCCATTAGCCTATTTAGTGTAGAGAAAAGGTTCCAGAGCAATATTCAGATGAAGGTGGAGGCTCTCTTCCCACTGAGCAGGTCAATATTTATCCCTCAACCAACACTATATGTGGTTTTGCACTGTTTGTGGGATCTCGTGTGCTTCATTTCTTACGTTATGACGTGTTATACTTCAAAATTACATCACTGGCTTCAATGTGCTTTGGAACGTTCTGAGAGGCATTACACGAATTCAAGTTCTTTTTTTGACAAACAGCATGAGTGGAATATACAATAACCAGTTCAAGGTACCACAACCAAATGTAGTGCACCCCAAAGACACTCCCCCACCCCTCCACACGAAGTGTGATAGAGTAGTGAATGCTGTGTCCTGAAGAACATCATGCTTGAATGCATTCAGAAATGCTGCTAGAGCATTTCCATTTTCAAAGGGATACAGATTTGCTACTAGCCTGAGGGCATTTTATTATAAGGCTGACCCGTCTTGTTTTAGGGAGAGGAGGTTGTTAGTGGGTTTTACTGACAAACCTGGGTCTCCAGTCCCACTTGGGGTCTTGCCAGATTTCACGCTATGATTGCTTAAAGTTGGGTTAACAGTTCGTAGTGCTGGTATTGAATACTGAACTCTTGGTGTTTATTTGATACGGTGTTGTTTTGACAGATGGGTCCTGAGCTGCTGCCACGGATGGAGATGCTGTTGCTGCTGACTAGGGTCATTGCCACAGGCTCACCACGACTCCAGGTACAATCCCCCCCCCCCCCCCCCCCCCCCACCCGTGGGAAAAAGGATAAAAGTTTTCTGCTTTTTATTCACTGTGATTCTATGCATTTTGAATGGATTATTGGCATTTTATTTCTATCCATTTGCAGTTTATTTTAACGTTTTTTTTTAAACTGCAATTTCTTGCCCTCTTCACAGTCAGAGCCACTTTGATTTTGTAGGTTAGGTTTTTTCAACGAGGGTCTGTGGTGGTTTTAAGTTTATTCATTAGTGCCACAAGTTGACTTACGTTAACATTGCAATAAAGCCACTGTGAAAATCCTCGAGTCGCCACATTCTGGCTCCTGTTTGGCTACACTGAGGGAGAATTTAGCATGGCCAATGTGCCTAACCAGAATGTCTTTCAGTCTGTGGGAAGAAACCAGAGCACGGAGAGGAAACCCATGCAGACATGAGAAAACGTGCCAACTTGACACAAACAGTAGCTCACACAGAATTGGGTCTTTGGAGCTGTGAGACAGCAGTGCTGACCACTGTGCCACATGTTAACATAGAACATATAGAACATAGAACAATACAGCACAGAACAGGCCCTTCGGCCTTCGATGTTGTGCCGACCAAAATAAAAAGCAATGCCCCTCCTAACTAAACCATTCCCTTCTCATCCATATACTTATCAACTAACCTCTTAAACGCCACCAAACTTGGCGCATCTACAACAGCTGTTGCTCATTCTGGCTGAGTTGACCTGGACCTGGAGCAATGCTAGTGCACTGCATCAGTGCATCAGTGCAGAATCCTAATACCTCAAGTTGTCTCTTGTCTGTTCTTTTCCACCTGGATTGTTGTTGCAGACAGTGGCCAGGCGAGCCTGCTTGGTCTTCTGTTTCCTCTCTGTCCACGTGAGGGAAGTTGTTCCTTGTTCCCAATAAATCAGTACACAGACAGACAGTTAAGATGCTTTTGATTATTGTCCACGTTAGAAACTAGAGTTGGTGAGAAAAGAACTAAATTGCATTTGTATAGTCATGATTTTTGCATTGTTCCAGTGTATCACAGCTTGGGGAATCGTCCAAATGGGTATTAATTTTGAAAGATTTTATGTCTGGTTTATGCCAGATAAAGAATGTGATTGCTAATCACAGGTGCCAGGCTGCAGAGAAGCATGGGTAGATTGAAAGAAAGTATTTGATTGAAATCAAATTATTGCAGATGCTGGTATCTGAAACCAAGGCTTTGATAAAAGGGTCATCTGGACTCGAAACATCAGCTCTTTTCTCTCTTTACAGATGCTGCCAGACTTGCTGAGATTTCCAGTGTTTTTCCTTTTGGAAAATACTTGGATCCCTGGTTGTGTGTGGAATATTTAAAGTATATCTTTGCCTTCTAGGTCCTGGCTTCAAACACGGTCACATCTTTGTGTGCCAGCAGCAGTGGTGAGGAAGGATGTGCATACGCTGAACAAGAGGAGGTTGATGTCCTGTTACAAGCATTACTATCGCCATGTTCTGCAGTGCGCGATGCTGCTCTGAGGGTAAAGAAGCTTCTATAAATATTGATTGACACGGAAATACAGACAGAGGGTTAGCTTGTTGCATTAGTTCCTGCTTTCCCAATGCATCAAGTTTAAAGTTCTCATCCTTGTATCATATTCAGTTATCAACCATGGTCTCAGATCCCCGACTTCCAGCTCTGTTGCCTCCAAGAACTTCCCAGTATTCCAACTTCTTCTATATTCATTCCCTGCCTACCGATGATGTCCAGACCCAACAATTCTCATCCTCAACTTCTGTTTCCATCTTCTTGTTCTAACGCAGGAAAATCTCAGAACATCTTAAAGGACTGTACAATACTTTTAAAATGTAGACACTATTGCGATCCTTCCTTACAACCCAACTATTTGACCAAGCTTTTGACTGCTCGAGCTAATATTTGTGAGTTTTTGTTTGATTGCATCCCTGTAAAGCTCTTGGGATGCTTTCCTACATTAAAGGTGCTTAAGTTGCTTTAATTTGATAGCAACAGGCCTATGTGTCTGGTACAATGAGTACAGTGCACTGAAAAGGTTCAGCATTGTTTTCTATTGTACTATTTTGGTACATGTCTATATTTGTGGGATATAAATGAGTCAAGATAAATATTGTGTTACTTGCTGTGGGTATGGTCTTCATTCTCTGACGTTCACTAAACTTGTCCATCACCTTCCTTGTATGCCAGTATGTTCAAGGTTAATCTCAAAGCCCTTGACAAGGCAGCAACTGGAAGCTTATATCTGGTTTACTAAAGTTTGTTGTTTTAATTGGACTGTTTAGCAAGGTCTGGATTCCAAGTGCGGCTCCTGCAAATTCACTATTTTCTGCATGATTTTATAGCGCATATTTAGAAGATTTTTAAGATAAAAACTATCCCAAAGATTTTCACAAAGGAATTTTCTTTTAATGGGGCCACTCAGCCAGAGAGATGGTTTTTGGATTGTGACCAAAAATTTGGTATGAAATTCCAGAGATTGGTACCAAGGGATTGAACGCACAACCAGTAATGGGGCAATGAAAGGGGAAGATGGAAAAGAGGCCTGAGATATAAGAGCACAGAACTTAGCGGGAAGAATCAGCTATTTGGCCTTTTGAGAATGTTCTGTCATTCAAAAAGATCATGGCTGATCTGGTTGTTGACCCAACTCCATCTTTGTGTCTGCTCCCTATAACCTTTGATTTTCTTGTCTGTCAAAAAATGTAACTTGGTCTTGAATAAGTTCATTGACCCAGCCTCTACTGCTTTCTGGGAAGAGAATTCCACAGACTTCCACTTACCCTTTGAGGGTTAAAAAATTCTCCTTATCTCTGTCTTAAAAGGGAGACTTTTTTTCTTAAGCTGTCTCCTAATTTTCATCTCCCCATAAAAGGAACAGCCACCTAGTATTCATCCTATTGGGTTCCTTCAAAATCTTACACATTTCAATGAGATCACCTCTTTTAAGATCCAGTGGATCTTGGCCCAATCTGTTCAGCCCATCTTCAGAAGATAAGCCCTCTACCTCAGGAGTCGGTCAAGCGAATGTTCTCTGATCTGTCTCTAATGCAGTTGTATCCTTTTTCAAACAAGGAGACTATGACTGTCCATAGCACCTACAATTTGGTCTTATTAAGCTACAGTGAAACTTACCTGTTTTTATATTCCATTCTGTTGGCAATAAATGATCACATTCAATTAGCATTCTTAATCATTTGCTATACCGGGACACCTGGACTATTCTATCACCGAATTGAGCAAACTTTCTCCACTTAAGTGGTACATTGCTATTCTACTCTTTTTGCCAATTGGACGTGTTCACTATTTTCATCTGCCAATTTTTTGTCCACTCACTCAACTTGCCTATATCTATTTGTAGATTCTTTAACTCCTCTTCACAGTTTACTTTCCTACTTACCATGGTGTCATTGGCAAATTTAGCAACCATGTATTTCATCCCTTCATCCAAATCATTGCTATAGGTTGTAAATGGTTCACAAGCAGCATCGATCTCTGTGACACTGCAGTATTTGTGGCTTGTCAACCCAAAGTATGCCAATTTATCACAATCCTCTACTTCCTGTCTGCTAACCAGTCGTTTATCCTTGCTCGTATATTATCATGTGCTCTTATGCACTAACCTTATAAAATGTCTTTTGGAAATCCATGTATACCACATCTACAGTTTCCCTTTTATCCACATTGTTACTCAAATAATTAATAAATCAACCAAACGCAATCTTCCTTGCACAAAACCATGTTGAGTCTGCTTCATCCGATTCTGATTTTCTAGATATTTTCCGAGAACTTCCTTAATAATGGATTCTCGAGATTTCCTTATGACAAATGTCAGCCTACCTAGCCTGTAGTTTCCTGCTTTCTGTCTCCATCCTTTATTGAATAAAGATGTTGCAGCCCCCAGATTCACTACACAGTTTTATTATTCTTTTCCTATTTAAATACTTATAAAACTCTTACTATCTGTATCTCTCATACTAGATTTTCTCCCTTTTTATCTTTTTTAGTAATTCTTTGCTGGATTTTAGCATCTGTCTAAGATTTGCAGCGTGTTTCTTTCCATTTGATGCTATTCTTAACTTCCTTAATTTAGTCTCTGATGATGCATCTTTCTCAGAGCTTTTGTTTCTCACAGGGGTAATTTTTTATTAAATAACTTCTTTCGAAGTCTGTCGCTGCATCTCTCCTGTCCCAACTTTTAACCTAGTTTCCCAGCTCACTTTAGCTAGTTCTGCTTTCATACTCTTACAGTTATCTTTATTTGGGTTTGAAACACTTGTCTTTGACCCAATGAAGATGAAATTCTGCCATTTTATAATCACTATCGTCTAGAGGCTCCAATACCATGAGATAATTGGTTTATTCTGTTTCATTGCTCATTACCAGATCCAGAGCTGCTTGCTGGTTGGATCTAGAACATTCTACTCGAAGAAATTGTCCCCAATTAAATCATTTTCCAGGATTACCATGCCAATCTGATTTGCCCAATCTCATTCATTCACGTCACCCTTGACTATTGTGAGACCATGACAAAATGCTTCGTGCAATTCTTCCTGTATACTCTGACCTGCTGTGTCGTTGCTCATTGGGGCCTTATTGTCTATAAGTGACCTCTTACCTTTCCTGTTCCTTAATCTCTACCCAAAACTGATTATCTTTGCTAATATTATCTTTAATTAACAATGCTATCCCATCAACTTTTTCTAATTTCCTGCCTTTTCAAAATGTCAAATGTTCTTCAGTATTTGGGCCTTGGTTGGCCGACAACTGTCTCATTAATGCTCATCAAGTCGTACGTTTTTTTTTCTATATGTTAACATTTTATTCACTTTATTGCAAATGCTATGTGCATTCAGGTACAAATCCTTTAACTCTTTTTCCCACTTTTACAAGCTCTGATCTTACCTGCTGGTGCATTCTGAAGTTTGTATACTGTCTTTTCCTGGCAGACTGGTTATCATTACCCAAATCGTTACTCTGCTCCATTACCTCAATGTCTTCCTTTGATTTACCACATCTTTCCCCCCCACCCCATCCAACTACTTAGTTTAAAGCCCTCTCCATCATCCCAGGCACTTCCGTAAAGGACCTTAAGCAAATACGGAGAATTCTCACTTACTAGCCTTGATATTATTGTTCTGTTTATCCCAGTCTTTGAGGTTGAAAATGAACATCTAGAGATTCTCCTTGTTTTTAATCCACCACCTTTTTGTCATCCTTCTCTGCTTTGATTTGAGGTCATTTTCATCCACCATTTATTCTCAAGTGACGGGTTTTTTGGATGCAGGGGTTCTTTCACATCCAATTCTAATATAATCTGTGTCTCCTTGTAAGGCATAAGGAAAGTTCTATATTCTGCATCTGTAGTATTAGAACATGGTATGGAGCAAGACCTCAAAATTAAAGTGAGGAAGATCATCCAATCCATGCATACTATTGAGTCTTTGGGTACTTTTTGCCTGACTCTTTTTTTTGAGATTGATCAGATTACCTGCAGGGAAAGAGAATTACATTTATGTAGCACCCTTCACTATTCCAGAATCTTAACGCAGCCATGAAAATATTTTAAAATTAGTAATTTTTGTGATGTGAAAAAAAGTCAGCAATCAGCTCACAGCAGCGTGCCACAAACAATAATGATGAGATGATCTGTCTTTTGATTATGTTTGGCTGATAAATATTGACCAGGCCACAGAAGAATTACCCTGTTTGACTTTAAAAGATGAGGTGCTTTACTTTCACCCAAGAGAACGATATGATCTCAGTTTAATGTTTCGTTTGAAAGATAGAAGTTGGAATCTTACCACTGTTCACACCAGCGGGATTTTCCTACCCCTCCACAGTGAGTGGAGATTTGACTGGCCGCCAAATTCTTCAACCACGCTGCAGCGGGAGCGTGGTGTCAATCGGTGGTGAGATCACGCCTGGTGTTTTCACCCTCTTGTACCCACAACCTTCTCTTGCTTGGTTCATGTGTTACTGCCACTGAACCATTGTCATATTCTGTGCTTTCCTTGCTGGCATGATGTAATGATGTGAATAATTATTTGATCTCATAGAATGAGGCAAGTTGTGTAAGTGATAGGAGTTATTGTATGTCTCTGGCTGTTCTGTAGGGACTGCTGGAGATGAATATGGTATTACCCACCCCAGACAGCGATGAGAAGAATGGATTGAATCTCCTGCGCAGATTGTGGGTTTCCCAGTTTGATGTGGATGAAGAGACCAGACTGCAGGCTAAAAAGTAAGAACCAGTTTATTTGAGAGCTACTGGAACATATAACATTTATTTTCAAATGTCTTAAAGCAGCATTAATGTTCAAAATCCAATACTATATTAAATGCTATATGATATATCTTTGCTAGTTAAAGATAAAAAGGCTAATCAGGCTCACTCATGAATGAGAGTTCCAGTTCCAATTTGATCTGTTTTATTATTGTCGCATTAGTATACAGTGAAAAGTATTGTTTCTTGAGCACTATACAGACAAAGCATACATAGAGAAGGAAAGGAGAGGGTGCGGAATGTAGTGGTACTGTCATAGCTGGGGTGTAGAGAGAGATCAACTCATGCGAGGTAGCTCCATTCAAAAGTCTGATAGCAGAAGGGAAGAAGCTGTTCTTGAGTTGATTGGTACGTGTCTTCAGACTTGTATCTTTTTCCTGATGGGAAAAGGCGGAAGAGAATGTCTTGGTAATATCTGTTTAATATCCAACCTTCAAGTAATTGGACAATTAATTACAGGTGAAGTATTACAATTAATATAGTGATTATCTTTAAGTTCAGTGCCGTCATGCCTTCATTTATATGCTTCTGTGGTAAACGCTATGCAGAATAAAATGATGTGCAAGAATAACGTGTCTCTTGGTCCAACACACCATGAATTTCTAGAATGGATTGAGGATCTGTTCTGGGTTAGCTTACTGAGAGTGCAGCAATAGACCTCAGCATCTCTGACCTGCAGAGGAAAGAAATTGGAATTCCTGCTCCTAATCACCATTTAGTGACTTGTGTTAGGAAGTGTGCATTCGAGGACAGTGGGTGAGGACAGGATTGAATTGGCTGTGATGTTTCCCTTGGTTGAATGTTCAGCCAATACTTGGGCCAGAGTTTACGCCTCAAGATTGGGTACTGGAGGGTGCCTGTGATATCTTCATCTGGCTGGAGTGAATGCCTCTATAGGAGGATTAAATTATCGCAAATAAGTGTGTGGAGTTCCAGGTTTCCTGTTTCTATGTCTAACTAATGATCTTAGAGCTCTCCACGTTGTCTGTGTCAGCTGTTCTGTAATCTTCACTCCTTTTTCAGATTGTGGGATACCATGGGGCTGGAGCTGCAGCCAAATCTCTGTTCGCTGCTGATTAAGGATGTGATATACCACGAGGATGCAATCCGCCAAGCCGGAGCCGCAGCGCTGTCTAATGCTGTGGCACAGTATCAGAGCCAGGCTGCCGAAGTGATGGCCAAGCTGATTGAGATTTATCAGGAGAAACTTTACGTAAGTTTACTTCAGAGAAGTGTGGGAAAAGAATGTTCAGGGTTTTTGGGGAAAATTTGGAAACAAAGGTTGCTAGATATTCCTCCACTGGTTACTTCAGGTGTGAGAAGGAATGAGTGGGGCAATTGAGTTTTGGGTGGTTAGCTTAATGGAACGAACAAAAGGGAATTTACTTCCTCAGGTAGAGTTGTACAGGAGGGGCGGGGCGGTTCACACAATCATAGAATCTGAGAATCCCTACGGTGCAAAAGAGACCATTTGGCTTATCGGGTCTGCACTGATTCTCTGACAAAATATCTTATCCAGGTCCTCTCCCTTACCCCTATCCCTATCCCCATAATCTCACATTCACCATGGCTAATTCCCCTAACCTCCATATCTTTGGACACTAAGGAGCAATTTGGCACAGACAATCCACCTAACCTGCACGTCTTTTGTACTATGGGAAGAAACCAGAGCACCTGGAGGAAACCCGTGCAGATACAGGGAGAATGTGCATGTTCCACACATACAGTTGCCCAGGACCCAGAATTGAACCTGGCTGCAAAGTTGAGTTGGCCGTGGGAAGCATATTATAGTTGAAATTTGTGCCCAGTCAAGCGATGGAAGGGTCAAAGCAAAGAAGAAACTGGAAGTTTGATAAGGTGTTACACAAAGCACAAGTTTAAATGATTTATGCTCATTCCTCTTTTCATAAACTTTTAAAACTAGTGAAACAGGGAGAGAGTTGAAGTATTGATCCTGCTATTAAACAAACATAATTGCAAGTGGAAGATAGATAAAGGAATGAATTAAGGTTTCTAGCTTTAAAAGTAGATAAGATAGAGACAGAATGGTGGCACCATGGTTAGCCTCATTGTGCCAGGGACCCTGGTTCGATTCCCAGCTTGGGTCACTGCCTGTGCGGAATCTGCATGTTCTCCCCATGTCTGTGTGGGTTTCCTTAGGTGCTGCAGATTCCCCCCACAGTCCAAAGATGTGTGGGTTAGATGAATTGACCATGCTAAATTCTCTCTGTTACCCGAACCGGTGCTGGAATGTGGTAACTAGGGGATTTTCACAGTAACTTCATTGCAGTGTTAACATAAGCTACATGTGACCCTAATAAATAGGTAAGATTAATTCTTATTTATTCTGACAGATGTTTAAGGCTGTGAGAGATGTTTATTTTCAAAGTGAGAGTGCGGTGCATATCTAGTTTATGATGATATAGAAAACTGCAATGCACATTTCTGATTTTGTATCGTACAAAATCTGGGGGAAGAGAAAAGATCTTTTTCAGTCTATCTTTTGCATGCTTGTTATGTTTCTTGTTCAGTTTGTGATAATTGCTGATAATTTAATTGTTTTGTATTAATTAGAGGCCACCTCCTGTGTTGGATGCCCTTGGTCGAGTTATATCTGAATCTCCACCTGATCAGTGGGAAGCCAGGTACTGTGTCTGAACATTTGATAGTGACTGAAGTGAAATGGTTCTTGGGTTGTGGGTATCACTGGGAAGGCGATCATTTTAAATCCATAGTGTGTTGGATAGCCTACTTAGAACCACAGAAACCCTGCAATGCCATTTGGCCTATTGAGCTGCACCAAAAACAATTCCATCCAGGCTTTATCCCTATCACTTCATATATCTACCCCACTAATCCCTCTAATCTATGCATCCTGAGACATTAAGGGGACAATTTTGCATGGCCAATCCACCTATCCCGTACATCTTTGGACTGAGAGGAAACCCATGCAGACACGGGAAGAATGTATATTTCTTATATATTGAGCTCAGTGTGAGTGATGTTAGAGTCACTGTGCTTTGGCCTCAGTAGCCCAGATGATGGAGGCGGAAAAAATTAGACTGGGTTCCTGCTCTAGATCAATATTCAAAGACTCCTCACAATGTACCAGTGTAGATGGTTGTTGTGGATAAAGTGAAAGTCATCTGTAATGTCCTTTAGGGAAGGAAGTCTGCCGTCCTGACTTGGTCTGGTCTACATGTGACTCCAGAGCTATAGCAATGTTGTTTATTCTCAGCCGCCTCCAAGGCTAATTAGAGATGGGCAATAAATGCTATCCAGTCAGCTAGGCCCAAGTCTCAAATGAATAGAAAAAAGATTGATGCAAATAACCTGCTGATGCATTGTTCAGGCTGGTGAAGTCTGAAGGCTACCTGGCATTTGTGGAATTACATTTCAGTACCTGGAAAAGGGGAAGTGGTATTGTCACTGGAACAGTAATCCAGAGACCCCAGATAATACTCTGGGGACCCAAGTTCAAATCCCATCATGACAGATGGGGAAATTTGAAACAGGAAAAGTCTGGAATTAAAAGTCTATTGTCAATTGTTGTAAAAGCCCATGTGGTTCACTCATGTCCTTTAGGGAAGGAAATCTACTGTTGTTATCCATATGTGACCCCAACCCATAGCAATGTGGTCCACTCTTCAAATGTCCTCTGAAATGGTCTAACAAGCCACTCAGTTGAAGTTGAGCTTGCAAGTTCCTCAATTTTGACCAAATGACCCTAAAGGAACAATGATGTCTGCTTAAGTCAGGATGCTGTATGATTTGGAGGTGATATGGATGGATAGAATCCTATAGTGGAGAAGGAGGCCATTCATCCCATCGAGTCTGCACCAACCACAATCCCACCTAGTCCCTTTCCCAATAATTCCATTTACCTTATTTAGTAACCCTAACACTAAGGGGCAATTTAGTATGGCCAATCCACTTAACCCGCACATCTTTGAACTGTGGGAGGAAACCAGAGCATCCGTAGAAAGCCCAGGCAAACATGTTCTGTAAGCACGGAGACTGCCTCTGGCCTGTCACCTAAAAGATTATTCTTATGACCAGGGCAGTAACTTAATATGAGATATTTGGCTGGAGAGGGGATTGCTGTTGAGGCAAATCCCCTCAAATTTCAATACACCTGCATTTCCAACAGGAATCAATGGAACTGACAGAGGATGGGTTGAATCATTATACTTCTCCTGAAAATCAGAGTTAGTATTGTAGGCATTCTAGCTGTCTTCTGTTTTATGAGATCAACTCACGCAATTAATGAAATCTTTGGGCCCTCTGGAATGTGGCTTTGTTCTGCACCAGTTACATTTACCCACTCAGCATTCAGGGAGCTGTGCAATTTGATTTAAAACATTTTGACAGTAATGGAGAATTTGGGAGATTGCGTAAATAAGAGTTGAATACAGTTTATAGTGAGGAACTTTTTTTCTCAAGGTGTGGGATCGCTCTGGCTTTGAACAAACTTTCCCAGTATCTTGATGGATCGCAGATCAAGCTGCTGTTCCAATTCTTTGTACCTGAAGCCTTGAATGACCGTCACCCTGAGGTCAGGAAGTGCATGTTGGATGCAGCTCTCTCTGCACTGAATACCCATGGAAAGGTATGTCTCTATTCTCTAAGTAACAAAAGCTTTTGTGGCTTGACTCACACTGGGTTGTTAATTTTGTATGACCTTCAATAAATAATGAATTCCTGACAAATTACTGTCTAGACTCTTGCATCAAGAACAGGCATTTCACACAACTGTTGTAGGCAGCTGTTTCACATCTGAAATGTAGCGATACTGTTTGCATAACGAAGCTGAAGGCTCAGTTCAAAACCGGACAGTATAATTCCATATATTATCAGTAAGCCAGTCACCAGCATTCAGTAGTTTGGATTGTGTTCAGCTCAATCAGATCAGTCCAGCTACCATTCCCACTGAATCTTGATAAGGGAAAACTTTGGTAATTATCAATTTTCCCCACGTGTCCTGGGGAAGGCGGGGTGGGGGAGGATGAATCCATGATGCAAATGAAGGAACTTTGGCAGTCTCTCTGCCCTTGGCCCTTTCTGAAAGATTTCATTCACCACTCCCTTGAGTGGTCTACAGAATAACTGATACCCAAAGTTACCAAATGTCTGGGACTTTAATGGTACCCAAGCCTCTGACAATTATGATGACAATTTATGACAGAAATATCTAGCCTCAAAATCAACAAGAACAATACACAGATGCAGAGCTGCCCTATGGTAGCAGCACACAGTCTTCAAGCTTCCTATACGCCTCTAGAGATCAAAGTCAGACAAGAATGTGCCTGACAGTTCCACAGCATGGCCCAGAAATGTGTATGGCCTTTTGAATTAGCTGAGCACTCAACAAGGCGGTAAAATACCTGTTCTTCTTCTCATTGCGCAAACCTGAGTGTGACTGGTTTATATTACTGGCTACGTCTCAATGTGTTTGAACCATAGCCAGTAATTGGAACATTGTCAGTTGTGGTTCAGTTGGTAGCACTCCTGTCTCTAAGCTAGAAGGACGTGGAATCAAATCACAATCCGAGGACTTAATACAGCAATCTAGGTTGATGGACCGACGCAATAGTGAAGGAGTGCTGCACTGTCAGAAGTGTCATTTTTCAGATGAGATATTAAAGGCAGGCTCCACTTGCCCTTTGTTAACAGCAGGTAAATTCTGACCAACAATTATGCCTCAGCCAACGTTACTAGTCGTTTTTGCATGGCTATTTGTGGGATTGAACTGTGCAAAAAATAGTTGCTGCCTTTCAAACATTTCAGCAGTGAAGAAGCTTCACTAATAATGCTCATGAAACACTTGATGTGAGGTTATGACAGCCGCCTGTATTAATTGAGGGAAGTTCTCTATCTTCTTACTGTTTGTAAGGACCAGAGATTGTCTCAGATAATCTGGACAAGCAAAACACCAGTTCTGTAAATTGTAGACTAGTTAACACAACAGTAGAACTGTTTTTTGGAAATGAAGCTTAGGGGTAGAGGCGAGGAGCAGTCACAGGCATCAATGAGGCATTTCCAAACATTTGAAAAGTTGGATGAATTGGCAAACTGGTTTCATTTACTGGTATTTCAGGAGATGCCTTGCTAAATTCAGCATATAAGGCTTATAAAGAAAGAATCGAAGAAAGTTGGCTAATGAATTGAAAATTGATTTGTAAACCATTTGATCATTAGGCCTAACTGGTTGTAAAGCCCAACTCCTTGGACTCTCTGTTACTCCCTTTGATTGTTTTCTAAATGCTCTTAGCATAAGCCTTTGAGTTCTGCACAAATTTTTCTTCTTTTCTGGTTGATATTCTTCTTCGTTAAATGCTTTTAAGATATGACGAGAATTCACTGATATGTAAATGTCTAGTGCTCATTGTATGTGATCTGTTTGAAAGGGCAAACTAAATGATGTGTTCATATTTAAACATGGGTTATTTACAACTACTTTATTGGGGTTGGTTACAACAAAATGGAAATCAGGTAAATGGCTTGTAAAATTTAACATGAATTACTTGCATCATCTCTGCTGCATCATTTTTCCCTTTAGGATAATGTCAATTCCCTTCTGCCGGTATTTGAGGAGTTCCTGCGGAATGCTCCGAATGATGCCAGTTATGATGCTGTGAGACAGAGCGTGGTGATCCTCATGGGTTCACTAGCAAAGCATTTGGATAAGAGCGATCCCAAAGTGAAACCCATTGTGGCAAAGCTTATCACTGCCCTCTCCACACCATCTCAGCAGGTAATGAACTCCAGTGCACCAAGGACTTTCAGAAATTTATAGATATTCCCTTGATTCTGGTAGCACATTCTCACCTTGGAGTCAAATAGTCATGGGTTCAAGTCCTGCTTCAAAGGCGATAACACATAATCTAGCCTGACACTTGAGTGCAGTAGTGAGGAAGTGCTCAAATGGCAGATTTTTTGAACGAGACATTAAACAATCATCTCAGTTTTACTCTTTGGATGTAAAAGGAACCATGGCAAGAGGAGTAGGGAATTTCTCACCAGTGTCTTGTTAAAACTTAACACTCAACCAACATTTCCAATATCATATTGGTGTTTGGGAGCTTGCTGTGCATAGGTTTCTACATTACAACATTCCCTAAAGTGCTGAATTGATTCTAAAGAGCTTTGAGACATCCTGAGGCCATGAAAGATGCTGCAGAGATGGAAGCCCTTTCTGTGCTGTAAAGACTACATGGATAATTTAATCAAACAGATTTACAAGAACGTAACCAGGAATGGATTACGTCCGTAGATTCACAACCCTCTGCGAGAAATAGTTTCTCCTTATCTGTGTTTTGAATCTTCCCCTCCCTCCTCCCCTTACTTTATAACTATGACCTCTTCTTGTGGACTGTTCTAAAAGGGGGAACATTCGGTTAACATTTACTTTATCAATCCCATTGAGTATTTTATATACCTCAATCAGCTCCCCATTCCTCCTCCTGTATGCCAACGAATACAAGTCCAAGCTACTCAACTGCTCCTCGTACGACAACCCTTTCAAACTTTTGTACTGCCTCCCACTAAAAGCCATTTAGACAGGTACGTGGATAGGAAAGGGGTATGGTCCAAATGCAGGCAATGAGATTAATTCAGTTTCGGAAATCTGGTCGGCATGATGAGTTGGGTCGAAAGGCCTGTTGCCATGCTGTATATCTTTGACATACATAGGTACCATGTAAGCTTTTATAGTATTTCTGACACTTGCTGGACTGAACCCGTTTTATAAAATTCCGTGGTTTTTCACAATTTTTTTTTAATTGCACGCTGTGTGGATGTGTGAATGTTTTGTGGAGCAGTACATTTCCAGAAGGTTTAGCTCAGGTCCCAAGGCTGAAATGGCTGTTCTTGGTGCTGCAGGTTCAGGAGTCAGTGGCCAGCTGTCTACCTCCTCTGGTCCCAGCCATCAAAGATGATGCCAGTGGGATGGTTCAAAAACTGCTGCAACTGCTATTGGAGTCAGATAAATATGCCGAGCGGAAAGGGGCAGCATACGGGCTGGCTGGGCTGGTGAAAGGACTAGGCATTCTCGCTCTGAAGCAACAGGAAATAATGGTAACATTAACAGATGCCATTCAGGACAAGAAGAACTTCCGGAGGCGGGAAGGTGAGATGCGGTCTGTTTATTTCTACGTTTAAAAGTTTTGAGCTGCTTATGACAAGGTGACATAAATATTACCCACAACATGAAAGGCTTTTACAAACTGGTTAGCTCCAAATATTTTATCTATAGAAACTAGAAGCAGGAGTGGCCATTTGGCCCTTCAAACCTGCTCCATCATTCATTTTGACCATGGCTGATCATCAAATTCAATATTCTGATAACCGCCTCTCTCTCCCCCCCCCCTCCCCCCCCCCCCCCCCCCCCCCCCCCCCCCCCCCCCCCCCCCAGAACTCTTTAGCCCCAAGAGTTCAATCGATAGAAACATTTTTGTTCCTCATTTGTTTTTCATGCGCAAATAAACAGCGACTAGACAGCAGGGATACTGTCCTGTACAGGGTTTTTCTTGTCAGTTTTCCATGTTCCTGTTGTGAGCAAGTCACTTTTCTGGAAAAGTTTGATTCAATGGCAACAGTTTCGCTGTTGCGTGACCAGGAAAATCATCCTTCACTTGCATGTTTGTTCTTCAAGTAATCCAACAAATTCTGTGGGGTTTTTTTGTATAGTATATTGGGTCATTTTGATTTCTTTCCCTATAGTTTTTATTCTCCATAGCTCCATCCACCAGCTTTGGAACATGTTCGACATCTTACATGTTTCAATTTGTTGGTGAAGTTCTGCATCACTGACTATGGCTCCATCGATTAGAAGCAGCATTTGAATGGAACAGAGATGGTTGATCTATTATTTTGAAAAGTTGTTCAGGGTTATGAAGGAGTTTCAGGAAAAACCAAAAGATTAGTCACACTGGCTGGTAAATTAGTAACAAGGATTCTAAATTTAGGGTGAGACCCGGAAGCCTAAAGGGTCAGGTTAGGATTTTCTTCATCTAAATTTCATGTTAGAAATGCATTATTATAAGGACCTGTTGAAGCTTATTTGCTCAATATTAAAGAGGGAATTAGAGAAGTTTTACAGGATGCAGATAAATAGCACTACAGTAATTGACTATGATGGGCAGTTGGCAATGGCATTGACACAAAGGGGTTAAATGGACGTCTCAAGTGCTTAAATTTCTGAGTATTTGTACAAGGTCTGAAACCTGTTTGATCTTGCATCTGATCTTGGCCACTGACAATACCATCAAAACAATTTCAATGCTCCAAATTAAGCTGCAGTTATAAATAGAGGATTGCTGAAAAAAGAGACATGCTGTCAAAGCTTTATATCTTGCACTCATCAAGACAAATGTGAGAATGCCAAGTTTCAAAATGAGTCACAGTTTATATACTGCATAAGAAAAGGATGCTGATTGGTTGGCAAATTGACTCTGATTGAGGTGTTGCCATGACAAATGCCAACAGAACTATTGCCCACCCCCCCCCATGCTTTTGTTAATTCAAAAAAGATGCAGTGCCTAGGCATCCCCCTGGTACATTCTCCATGGCAACTCCTCAATCAGAGTCGCCTTGCCAACAATCGGCAACTTTTTTGTAATGAGTATAAATTGGTGCTCCCTTTGAAATTTAGCATCTTGCATCTGCCTTGACAGGTGCAAGATGAAATGTTTTGATCAGCTGATTTTTTTTCAGCAATACTCAAGTTTTATATTGCCAAGAAATATTAATAAATATTAAATTCAGTCAGTGGCACACTAAGTACCTCTGGGGATCAGAACCTCCGGATTCAAGTCCAACACCAGGGTTTCTTAGCCACAAGCATGCGAAAACATGGTTCAACAAGTTGAAAATCAGCTCAGGAATCTTTCCACCATTTCTGTCCTATTCCCCAAAGGGAAAAACAGTGTGAGTGGAGATATGCTAAACAAAAACTCAGCTAACTTCCCTGATACCCCTCTAAAAGGTTCAGGGCTGTTAACCCAAATTAGTACATCCGTAGTTGCTAACTATATTTAAAGTGGGTTTTAAAGTCTATGGAAAAACTTAGTTGATACCCAGACAAATTTCTAGGTAAGTCTAAATGCAGACAGGTGCAAGCTATTTAACTGAAGTAAGATTCACCCAATCCATTGCCTGCTATTATTGTCCCTCTTTCACACATGCTTATTCAGTGTCAGCAGAAGCATTTACTGTTCTATTAATTCCTTGGTAGGTGCTCTGTTTGCCTTTGAGATGTTGTGCAATATGCTGGGAAAACTCTTCGAACCATATGTAGTACATGTACTCCCTCACTTGCTGTTGTGTTTTGGTGATGGAAACCAGTACGTGCGAGAGGTCAGTGTATTTTATATTTGTATCAAGCAATGTAAAAGTGATTTTCTGTATCTTGTCACTTTTTTTTAATGAATAACGTGTTAATTAGGTATCCAAAATGAAAACCTCAGTTGAAGCATTTTTATTATCTATCTAAAAGTTACAGATGAAGTGGTTACAGTGGTTAGCACTGCTGCCTCTCAGCATCAGGAACCTGGGTTCAATTCTGGCCTCGGTTCGCTGTCTGTGCAGAGTTTGGATATTCTCCCTATGTCTGCGTGGGTTTCCTCCAGGTGCTCCTATTTCCTCCCAAGTCCAAAGATGTGTTGGTTAGGTTGATAGGTCAATTCAGCATGGCCAAAATGTTAGGGGAATTAGCAGGGTAAATGAGGGTTACCATAATAGGGCCTAGGTGGGATTGTGGCTGGTACAGATTTGATGGGTCAAATGGCCTCCTGTACTGAAGGGATTCTTATGAAAGAGCCTTAGTTAACAGTTAACTCAGTTTGCTTCATTCTCCAGCTCTCCAGTTTGACTAATATGCATATCTGAAACTCCTTTTCTCCACAGGCATCTGATGACACTGCCAAGGCAGTGATGCGTAATCTGAGTGCACATGGTGTGAAGCTGGTGCTACCATCGTTACTTGTGGCTCTGGAGGAGGAGTCTTGGAGAACCAAAGCAGGTATTTAGCAAGCAAAACACAGTGGGGCTATTCTAATCTCACAGGCCTGCCAGAAATTGGGCTGATGTTAAAATCATCATGAAAATGATCTCCCTCGGCATCATCAGAAGCTGTTAGCAGGTCTGCCTGACTGAGCAAACAGCAAGGTGCTCCACCCAAAGCTGAGGGGGACTTTTCTGGTGCACGTTGGACCCAGTGACATACGTTGGACCCACATGCATCTTTAACTTGATATCTTGCTGCGCTACCAGCTGGAGACAGTGAGGAAGAAAATCAGAGCTGGGAGAGGCCCTGATGAGTAAGCTTTCTTTTTATAAGCCCGAGGAGCGAGAAGAATCGGGGGCATTACTTTTGTCTTCATAAGGAATTCTTGGGTCTTCCCACTTTGTGCAATTCTTTACACTTTCCTGCCATACTGTGGCTTGGAACAGGTGGGAGATCAACTGGTGGGAGTTAAAATAAGCTGATTTGTGGAACACGTTGAGTTTCTAATATGACCTCTGCTAAATCCCATCCAAGTAATCAGGGCCAAAGATGCTGTTCTTTACATTTGGTTTCCCACGTTAACTGCAAAACAGTCTTTTCTATGCTAACTGCAAAACAGTACTAAAGATGAGATGAACAGTTTTCTTGTTGTGCTATGAGTCTGTATGACCTTGATAGTTAAACCAGTCTGTGCTCAACATGCATCCTTGCACTGAGTGTCTGTTTCTGTGCCTTTAGGTTCTGTTGAATTGCTCGGTGCCATGGCATACTGTGCTCCTAAGCAGCTGTCCTCCTGTCTACCAAGCATCGTACCTAAGCTGACTGAAGTACTGACTGACTCTCACGTGAAGGTGCAGAAGGCAGGGCAACAGGCCTTGCGGCAGATTGGCTCAGTCATCAGGAACCCTGAGATCTTGGGTGAGTTTGCTGCACAAACCACTGCATGTAGACTTGTGCCAACCATCATTTACAAGCCTTCAATGGTACATTTCTCAAATTATTTTCTGCTGGAAATGTTCTCTTGCTCCTCTTTTGTTTAAAAAGTGCAACATTGCATTGTATCTGGAATGGTCTGAGGCATTATAAATTAACATTATAAGTGTTACCTTGGACAAATCATGTTTCCCCCCATGTTTACACACCTTATGGGCTTAATTTGGTACTGTATTTTATGCAATTATTTTTTCCAATCACTGTTAGCAATGGTCATCCTTCTGTCGCAAGTGTAGGACTGAAGTGAACACTGAGTGTCATAGAAATGTATGGCATAGGTGGAGATCATTCTGCCCATCTTTTCTAGCTGCCAATAGAGTTATCACGCCATCTTCCACTTTCCAGCTGGTCCATAGTCTTGTAAGCTACAGCAAGTATAAAGCCAAATCCTTTTTAAAGATGGCGGGAGTTCCTGCATCTGTAACCCTTTCAGACAGAGTTGTAGATCCCCACCATTCTCTGGGTAAAAAATATTCTCAACTCCTCTCTCATCCTGTCAGTTATTTGAAATTTATGGCCCTTCGTTACGGACTTCTCTAAGTGGTTTAGCCCCCTCTAATCCACTCAAGCTAAAATCTCCCTATAGCCTCCTATGCCCCAAGGAAACCAACTCCAGCCCAGCCAATTTTTCCTCATAGCTAAAATTCTCCGATCCTAGTTGCATTCGTGTCAGTTTCCTGCGTGCAATCACATCCCTGCTGTGATGCAGAGTTACTTTTGTACATAATATTCTAGAATCATAGAATCCGTACAGTGCAAAAGGAAATCCTTTGATCCAACAATCTGCACCAACAGCAATCTCACCCAGGCCCTATTCTCGTAACCCCACGTATTTACCGACACTGAAGATTAATTTAGCATAGCCAATCAACCCAACCCATACATCTTTAGACTGTGCAAAGAAACCAGAATACCCAGAGGAAATTCTCACAGAAACAGGGAGAATGTGATAACTCCACTCAAACAGTAACCCGAGGCTGGAATTGAACCCAGGTCCCTGGCGCTATGAGGCAGCAAAGCTAACGCTGTTACCATGCCACTCCAGCTGTAGCCTAACTAGTATTTCGTACGGTTCTATCATAACCTTCCTGTTCTCACATTTTGTGTTGCTTCTAATAAAGGATGGTATTCCACACGCCTTTTGACCACCTTATCTGCCTGTCCTGCTGTCTTCAGGGCCTGTGGGCATGTACCCTAACCCTCTATTCCTTTGCACATCTCCGTAACCTCCTGACCAGTCACACCACCTGACACCCCAAAGCCTGTCTACTATGGACAAGGCACAAGTCAGGAGTGTAATGGAATATACCCCCACTTGCACTGCAGCTCCAACCAGACTTAAGCTCGATACCATCCAGGATAAAGCAGCCTAGATTGTCACCCCATCCGCAATCAATCATTCCGTTCACCACTGACATACAGAGGTAGCAGCACATGCCACCCATAAGATGCACTGCAGCAACTCAACCAGGCTGCTTTGACAGCGTATTTCAAATCTGCCACCCCACCATCTCGAAGGACAAGGGCAGCAGATTCATTGGAACATCACCACCTGCAAGTTCCCCTCTAAACCGCACATCATCCTGACTTGGAACATCATTGTTGTTTCAGTGACCAGCAAAGTGTGACTAAATAAGAGGGAGAAATAGATCGAAAATAAACCAGCAAGAAATATAAAAACAGTGTGTTAGGGTCTTTCTGCAAGTATGTAAAACTGGTTAGGTGCATTGACGGGCCAGACCGTGGCGACTCAGGAAATTTCACAGTAACTTCATTGCAGTGTTAATGTAAGCCTTACTTGTGATTAATAAATAATCTTTAACAAGGAAGTGAGTCACTTAAATTAGTTTTATTGTAGACGAGACCTGGGAATTAATAATGGCAAGCGGCAATGATTTTGAATGTATGTTTTGAATCTATTTTCATGGCAGAGAGACTAAAGCATCCCAATAATCCATACTATATCTATCATGAAGGAAATATGACAGGAAATTTAGAAAATTATAATAAAATCAAGTGGTGTCAATATAGTTCTATGAAAGGAAATTCCTACTTGACACATTTATTCAGGTTCTCCAGAGTTCTCTAGTGGGGATGAGAACCATATCAGCCATGATTGAATGGTGGAGCAGACTCGATAGGCCAAATGGCCTAATTCTGCTTCTGTATCTTATGGTCTTACAGTGAGTAGGGTGATGGCAGGGGGTGGAAACCAGTCAGTGTAGTTAAATTTGGATTTCAAAGACATTTAACAAGGTGTTAAAGGTGTTGGGATTATGTATCGGCATGGATAAAGGATCAGCCGACTAACAGGAAACAGTGAATTAGCACTAATGAGTCATTTTCTCCTTGATAAACTGTAAGTAAAGTGGGCTGCCACAGAGATCATTGTTGGGCTCCAGCTACTTGCTATATATATTCAATTATTCTTAACTGAAAAGGAACAATATACATAATTGTGGGGAGAAGGCATTAGGCATGTGCAGTTCAGAGAGCCAGTGCAGGCACAATAGGCCGAATGGCCTTCTGTGCTGTAACAATTCTGATTTTGATATTCGGCCAAAATCCTGGAACTTCCTTCCTAACAGCATTCTGGGTGTTCCTGCATCGCACATATTGCAGCGATTCTAGCAAGTGGCTCACAACCACCTTTCCCATGACAATTGGGGATGGGCAGGAAATGTTGGCCTAGTGCACACATCCTGTGAAAGGATTTTTTTTAAATGAGTTGTTTGCCTTCCCTCTCAATGCTCCAGATTGAATTTTATTTGCCACTTTTCTGCTCATCTGGCCAGTTCATTGCAGTCTACAGCTTTCTTTCTCACTATCAAACATGCAGCCAGTTTTTGTAACAGTTGCAAACTTCTTAATCATGTCCCCTAAATTTAAGTTGAAATTATTGAAATATAACAGAGAGCAAGGGACCTCACACTGAACTCTGCAAACCCCACTTGAAACAGCCTGCCACAAAAGTGCCCATCAATCATAATCCCTTGCTTTTTGCCACAAATCCAATTTTGAATTTGGCTTGCCACTTACCTGACGATTCTGTGTTTGTTCTCTAACCAGTATGGGACCTTGTCAAAAGCCTTTAAAAAATCAGTAACGACTACATTGATCATAACAACTTCATTTACCTTGTAACCACTTCAGAAAAAATTAACTCAAGTTAGTCTGACACGACCTTCCCTGCTTTGCTTGAGCTTCATCAATACCTTTACAAAAAGGCAGTTTGAACCTGTTCTGTATTTAATCAGTCCACCATTGAAAGCCATGTCCAAGTATGCATACACTAATTACCAGTGCATCACCAATGGGACTTACTCATTCCTTTGTTATCCTATTACTCTATATTTTTAGAAGATATCTTTGGGTTTTCTATGACAATATTTTTCATTCCTCTTTCTGCTTTCCTGGTTTCCTTTTTTAAATTCATCCCTGCATTTTCTACTTACCTCTGGGCTACTGCAGTATTGACTTCTTGATATCCAGATGAATATTGCGCCCTGACCTTCAAGTTTCCTTGAATGCCCCTTCCTGCTCTGACATTGATTTGCCTTCGGACAGCTGTTTCCAGTCCACTTCTGTTAAGTCATATCTCAGTCCAGGAGAATTGACCATCTCCAAGCCAGGATTTGTGCTTCTGGTCTATTTTTTGTCCTTTTCCATTACAATGTGAAGTCTACCTGAATTATGAGAGTGATCACCAAAATGTTCTTCCACTGATACCCCTCCACCTGCACAATTTAATTTTTTAACAAATGAAGAAATAGCTGCACCATCTATTTCTATTTTTTTGACTATAGTAATTAGGGGGCACACAACTTCCTGATTCTCTCTGAATGGTGTCTTAGGATTTTTCTTTTTATCTAGCCAGTTGCCAGACTTTGGTTTAATGTCTTATCCAACAATAACATCTAACAGTGCAGGTCTCTATTAGTACTTTACTGGATGTCAGCCTGGGTCTAATTGGTCCTAGTTGATCCATGAATGAGAATCCAAGATTGATCCCCTCAGAATCAGGTAACACTGCAAGCCAATGCTCCAATGAGTGGGTAAGCCAATCTGGCTCCAAAGTGTCAGCTCTGCCGCCCTGCACTCAAATGTTATGGAGCTGGGTAAGTGGATGTTTCCCAAAGAACTGTGTGTTGCACAGACAGACAGCCTGCAGTTAAATAGAAACTTGCTCGTAGAAATTATTAAACGTGATGCAAAAGCAAAATACTGTGGATGCTGAAAGTCCGAATTAAAACAGAAATTCTGGAAATACTCAATAGATCTAACAGTATCTGTGGAAAAAGAAACAGAGTTGATGTCTCACAAATGTGACCTTTCATTGGGTCTTGTGATAGGTCACAAACCTGAAACGTTAGCTCTTTGTCTATCTTGGGAGTCTCCCAGACCTGTTGAGTATTGTCAACATTTACTATAGGTTTCCAAGCATGTCTGAAACCTGAGTGACTCCTGCTGCGAAATACAGGTATTTGTGCCTGGCATTTCTTGTGCTTATGATAATGGAGTATATTTAGAGCAGTCTAATTTGTTTCGCTTTCTCATTCTACTGAACATTAATGCAAAGAATTGAGGCAATGTATTGACTTATTTGTTCAGCAATCACTCCCGTCTTGTTGGATGCCCTGACGGATCCGTCCAGGAGGACCCAGTTGTGCCTTCAGACTCTGCTTGATACCAAGTTTGTCCACTTCATTGATGCTCCATCTCTGGCTCTGATCATGCCTATTGTACAGCGTGCGTTCCAAGATCGATCCACAGATACCCGTAAGATGGCTGCTCAAATCATTGGGAACATGTATTCCCTTACAGACCAGAAGGTAATGTTTCTGACATTGCATTTGATGAACACATCATACTTTATCCCTTCCTGTGTTACTGGAAAGGGTTTAATCCCATTTAATTATTGCACCAGTTGATATGTAATCCAGTGGCTGATGAGCCTTTCACTTGGAGGTACAATTGGGTCTTCATCTGTTAGTCCAAAAGCAAAGCAAGACATGCGGTTATCCTGAATTTTGATGGACTTGTTGGTGTTATGTGCAAGTTAATGGATAAGTGTGAGGTATCAATACGGATAAGTGTGAGGTGATTCACTTTGGTAGGAACAACAGGCATACGAAATATAGGGCTAATGGAAGGACCCTTAATAATGTTGTCGAGCAGAGGGATCTTGGGGTACAAGTACATAGCTCTTTGAAAGTTGGCACCCAGGTTGATAAAGTTGTTAAGAAGGCGTACGGTGTGTTAGCTTTTATTGGTAGAGGGATTGAATTTAAGAGCCGTGAGGTTATGTTACAACTGTACAAAACTCTGGTGCGGCCGCACTTGGAGTATTGCGTACAGTTCTGGTCGCCGCATTATAAGAAAGATGTGGAAGCATTGGAAAGGGTGCAGAGGAGGTTTACCAGGATGTTGCCTGGTATGGTGGGAAGGCCTTATGAGGAAAGGCTGAGGGACCTGAGGTTATTTTCATTAGAGAGAAGAAGGTTACGCGGTGACCTAATTGAGGCGTACAAGATGATCAAGGGATTGGATAGGGTGGATAGTGAGAGCCTTTTTCCTCGGATGGTGATGACCAACACGAGGGGACATAACTTTAAATTAAGAGGTGGTAGTTATAGGACGGATGTCAGAGGCAGGTTCTTCACACAGAGGGTGGTGAGGGCGTGGAATGCCCTGCCTGCAGCAGTTGTGGACTCGCCTACTTTGGGGGCATTCAAATGTTCGGTGGATAGGCATATGGATGATATTGGAATAGTTTAGGTTAGAGGGTCCACTGGCCGGCGCAACATCGAGGGCCGAAGGGCCTGTACTGCGCTGTAGTGTTCCATGTTCTAAATAAAATGAGCATTGTGTCCAAAGCAGAATTGTTAACTATTTTCCACTGGTGTGTTTCCAGGATCTTGCACCATACCTGCCCAGTGTGATGCCTGGATTGAAGCTATCTCTGCTAGATCCTGTTCCAGAAGTAAGAATCTTTACTGCCTCCTGTTAACATGATTTTTGCTATGTTCAACATACTTGCAACCAATTTTAAACTACATAATTAAACCAATTGTTGTCTGTGTACTGGAAGTACTTGACAAATAGAAGTGTCAATGTTTAGGAATTTAATCAGTTTGTTTAGTGGCTGATGGCTTGTACTATATTGAACCCAGGTTCTCCTGGATCATGCTGCTGATAAACTAGCTGTACTGCATTAGTTGCTGTTACTGAACTTGCATGTTTTCTACAATGCCTGAACACTCTGCTTGTTGGGTCAGACACAAGCTTGAAAGTTTTGCTTTTGTGTGCAGTCATGTTCATGCAGTTGTGTCACATGCCAGGTTCGTACAGTGTCAGCAAAGGCTCTGGGAGCGATGGTGAAGGGAATGGGCGAGTCCTGCTTTGATGACCTGCTGCCTTGGCTTATGGAGATGCTGGCTTCAGAGCAGAGCTCCGTTGATCGATCTGGAGCTGCACAAGGTGAGGAGACAGGAATTCAGAAAGACGAAGTGTTCCAATGATAGCTGATTAACTACAGACCACACACACTAATATCCTTCAGTCATCTAACCCATATGTGCAGAATAACAAGAAGTTTGTTGTCACTAGACAAGAGAACAGTTGACGCTGCTGTTTTGTTGCGCACACTTAATATTCTGTTCAGCGTTATGAGAACTTTGTTTTTTAAAAAAACCCTATTTTTCAGTGGAATATTTGAGCAGTTTCTTTCATAGACTAGAATAGTTTGTTTTGCCTGGTCTGATGCCTGTGGCCAAGAACCTAGTGCAATATGTCCGTGAAGTTGACTTCCAACAACTGCTGTTTCCTTCAGATTTTCACTGTTCTTTCTCTGTCCAACCTCCATTCCTGTCTCTTTATGTAGGTTATGATGTAGATTTCTGAGTTCCCATCATGAAAAGTGACTCCAGTTAGGAACTGAACAGAATTGCTTTATGCCACTAAATGCCATATATTTTATTTGGAAAGTTTATCAGTTTTTATGATTTGCCTTTCAATTTGGAGTTTATCACTGATTCAGTCTTGTTTGTTCTGTCAAGTAATTGAAGTCGATGCTAACAGTTTATCTCCATTGATTTATTTTTGACATAAAATGAGGCCAAACGTTACAAGTAATTAGTTGAATCTTCTACCAAGGCCTGCACCATTTTATAATTTCTCTAGAAGAACACAGATAATGTGCTCGTTTATCTTGTCCATTCAATCTGTTATATTTTCATGCACAATGCCAAATAGTTATTGGCTCACTCAACAATTCATGGAGAGGATTGCAAGTTGTCTGGGATCTCCCTGGGGTAGATTGGAAGGTGCCCAGAGCGGAAGGTGCGGACGGGGAGGAATTTGTACAGTGTGTTTTGGAAGGGTCCTTGGAGCAGTATGTGGATAGCCTGACTAGAGAGGGGGCTATACTGGATTTGGTTCTGGGGAATGAGTCAGGGCAGGTGGTTGACGTTGTAGTAGGAGACCATGTGTCAACTAGTGACCACAACTCTGTCTGCTTTAGGGTATTAATGGAAAAAGATGAAGCCTGCCCCAAGGGGAGGGTGTTAAACTGGGGGAGGGCTAGATACAGCCAGATTAGGCAGGATCTTAAGGATACCAACTGGGATAAGCTGTTCGAGGGTAGGTCGACGCTGTACATGTGGGAGTCTTTCAAGGGAAAACTAAAATCCTTGCAGGAAAGACATGTGCCGGTAAGGAGGAAGGATGGGAAAGGTAGGATTAGAGAACCGTGGGTTACTAGGGATATCGAGGACTTGGTCAGGAAGAAGCGGGAGGCGTACGTTAGATCTAGGCAACTGGGGACAGAGACAGCGCTGGAAGAATATAGAGAGTGTAGACGGGATCTTAAAAGGGGTGTCAGAAAGGCAAAAAGGGGCCACGAAATGGCTTTGGCAGGTAGGATTAAGGAAAATCCTAAGGCATTTTACTCCTATGTAAGGAGCAAAAGGATAGTTAGAGGGAAGATTGGACCTCTCAGGGACAGAGGAGGGGAACTATGCTTAGAGCCTGAGGGGATGGGGGAGCTCCTGAATGAATACTTTGTGCCGGTATTCACGCGGGAGAGGGGCCTGATGTCTGGTGCCGGTTTTGAGGAATTTGAGGACCCGTTAAAGGAAATAATCATTACAAGGGAAGAGGTGTTGGGGCCTTTTAGGCAGCATAAAGACTTATAAAGCTCCGGGGCCTGATGGCATTTACCCCAGGCTGCTAAAGGAGGTGAGAGAAGACATTGCTGGGCCTCTGACGCAAATCTTTGTCTCTTCTTTGGACACAGGTGAGGTCCCAGAGGACTGGAGGATTGCAAATGTAGTACCGTTGTTTAAAAAGGGTCAGAGGGATAACCCAGGGAACTATAGGCCGGTGAGCTTGACTTCAGTTATAGGTAAGCTAATGGAGAGGATCCTCAGGGACAGGATGTATGAGCATCTGGAGCACTGCGATCTGATCAGGGATACACAGCATGGCTTCGTTAAGGGGAGGTCGTGCCTTACGAATCTAGTGGAATTTTTTGAAGAGGTGACAAAAACGGTTGATGAAGGACAAGCTGTTGATGTCGTCTACATGGATTTCAGTAAGGCGTTTGACAAGGTTCCTCATGGTAGGTTGATAGAAAAGGTGAAGGCAGATGGGATACAGGGCCAGGTATGTAGATGGGTTGAGAACTGGCTTGGGAGGAGGAGACAGCGGGTAGTAGTGGAAGGCTCTTTTTCCAACTGGAGGTCTGTCACTAGTGGTGTGCCACAGGGCTCTGTACTAGGACCCCTTCTATTTGTGGTGTATATAAATGACTTGGAAGAGGGGGTAGGTGGTGTGATCAGCAAATTTGCTGATGACACTAAGATGATTGGATTGGCGGGTACTGAGGAGCAGTGCCAGGCAATACAACAGGACATAGATAGGCTGGTAGATTGGGCAGATAGATGGCAAATGGAATTTAATCCGGATAAATGCGAGGTGATGCATTTTGGCCGGAATAATGTAGAGGGGAGTTAGAGGATAAAAGGTAAAACTATCCGGAGTATAGAGACGCAGAGAGACCTGGGCGTGCAGGTTCACAAGTCTCTGAAGGTGTCAGTACAGATGGAGAATGTGATAAAGAAAGCGTATGGTATGTTAGCCTTCATAGGAAGGGGTATAGAATACAAGAGTAGGAGTCTGATGTTGCAGGTGTATAGAACGTTGGTTAGGCCTCACTTGGAGTACTGCGTCCAGTTCTGGTTGCCGTACTACCGGAAGGATGTAGAGGCCCTGGAGAGAGTGCAGAGGAGATTTACCAGGATGCTGCCTGGTATGGAAGGGCTGTCTTACGAGGAAAGATTAAACACACTGGGGTTGTTTTCCCTTGAAAGACGTCAGCTGAGAGGGGATCTATTAGACGCATATAAGATTAAGAGGGGTATAGATAGAGTAAATGGTGGTAAGCTTTTTCCACCATTAGAAATGGATAGAACGAGGGATCACGGGCTTAGGGTGAGGGGGGCTATGTATAAGACGAATATTAGAGGGCAGTTTTTCACACAAAGGGTAGTGGGGGTGTGGAATGCACTACCGAGTAAGGTGGTGGGAGCAGGCATGCTAGGGTTGTTTAAGGGTCTCTTGGATAGCCTCATGAGCGGTCTGTGGATAGAGGGATATAGTAGGACTGTCTAAATATCGGGAGCTTTGGGACGACCAAATAGTATTAGAATATCTTTTAGTTTTGTCTCAGGGATGTCTATCCCTGAGTTTTTCTCATGTTTACTGTCTTATTTGTTTCCACAGGCAATTTGGTCCACCTTGACCAACAAGGTGCATGCGCTCGGCAGGTCGTGCGAGGGCTGCTCTTGGATGTTGCTTCAGGAGTAGCCTAGTGCTTCATGTCGTTAGTGTATGCTTAAACTGGACCATCAGATGGGCAACATGACAGCTCAGAGACTATCGCTGTTGCTGTGCAGACACATGGATTTGGGCCTGTGTCTGCGGGAGTTTGCGCGTTCTCCCCGTGGTTGCGTGGGTTTTCTCCGGGTGCTCCGGTTTCCTCCCACATCCCAAAAATGTGCTCTTAGGCTGATTGGGTAACAAATTCTCCCTATATTGGTCCCTATACGGGAATCTTCCACAATAGGCATAGCCTAAGGTCATGGTTATGTCATAAAGACGTTAAGACGGCGGCGTGGGCTCGTTGGGCCGAAGGGCCTGTTTCCCGTGCTGTTGTTCTTTGTTCTCTCAATTCTGAGTTGATGTCAGACCATTGTCATCCATGCAGCTTCCCACACTGGGAACTCTTATACTGGGAGCTTTTATAAGAAAGTAAGACAAAGAATGGGATGTTTAGCCTCATCAGGCTGTTCCAACATTTACTGAGGTCATGCTTGATCTTTGACCTCAATTCCACTTTGGTGTCCAAAGCCCATTTCCCTTGATTCCCCAAGATGCAAAAATCCGTCAATCTCAACCTCGAAAATGTTCGTGGGCTAAGCAGCCACAGCTTTGGGTGGAATATATCAAAGGTACACAATCATTAAATGAAGGCATTACTAAATGGCCAACCCTTTACCCTGTAACTCTAACCTGTGGTTGGAAACTCTAAAGCTTGGGAAACAGCCTCTCATCGCCTATCCTGTCAAATCCTTTAAGAATGTTGTAAATTTCAGTGAGAGAAAGATAGATGGTGCAATATCTGAACAAGAGCCATCCCAATGTGGTTACCAAGGAACAGTGTTTCATTTTGATGATTAGTCATGTAAAAGTTCAATTGAGGCATTAATTAAGGAAGATTGGGCATTTAATATTCAACTTGCTATCAACACAACTGGTGAATTTTCATACCGTTTTTCCAGGCCAGTGCAGCACTGCACTTCACAGCGCCAGTGTTCCAGATTCAATTCCAACCTCGGATAACTGTCTGTATGGAGTTTGCATGTTCTCCCCATGTCTGCATGGGTTTCCTCCTACAGTCCAAAAATGTGTGGGTTAAGTTGATTGACCATGCTAAATTGATCCCAGTATCAGGGAGATTAGCAGGGTAAATGTGTGGGGTTATGGGAATAGAGCCTGGGTGGGATTGTGATCAGTGCAGACTCGATGGGCCAAATGGCCCCTTTCTGCATTGTAGGAATTCTATGACTCTATGTCATGACTGCTCATTGGACTTATAGATGCAATTCCAACCCCAATGGTAACACTGCGCAAAGCCTCCATTGTTCTATGAAGTCAAAGCAATCTAGTTTTTAATATTTCCTGCTTGTATTTCAGGTTTGGCTGAAGTAATGGCTGGACTCGGAGTTGAAAAGCTGGAAAAACTCATGCCAGACATTGTGGCCACTGCCAGCAAGGTGGAGATTGCCCCACATGTCCGCGATGGTTACATGATGATGTTCATCTACCTGCCTGTGACCTTTGGAAACAAGTTTACAGCGTATGTGGGAGCCATCATACCTTGCATTCTGAAGGTAAAGGACCAGTTCGAAGTTGGCAAAACAGTTGCACATCTACAGTTATTCCAAACAATCATGTATATCTGGAAAATGGTCAAAACCGTTTGTCATCACCGTAGACAGCGTTTAAAACTTAGTGCGAATGCCATGTATTTGGGGTGACATGATGGCACAGTGGTTAATACTGCTGCCTCACAGCTCCAGGGACTTAGGGTTAATTCAGGCCTTGGGTGACTACCTTTGTAGAGTTTGCATGTTCTCCCCATGTCTGCATGGGTTTCCTCCGTGTTGATGGTAGTAATGATGTGGAAATGCCAGCATTGACTGGGGTAGACATAATAAGTCGTCTCACAACACCAGGTTAAAGTCCAACAGGTTTATTTGGTAACAAAAGCCACTAGCTTTCGGAGCACTTGTTGCTCCTTTATCAGGTGACTCACGTGGTTACCTGAGGGATGAATTTTAACACCAAAAACCGATGGGTGGGAGATGTGTAAAATATTTAATTTGCTTTGCATGGTTCAGGTTTTTAAAATTTTAACACCTAACCTAAACCCCAGTCCACCAAATGACAGGGGATGTGGGCCAAAAGAAAAGAGGCAGAGCAGTGCATAAGATGTCATCTCTCTGTCTGACCACAGAAACCCCAATACACCAATATTGAATGTTAAAATTGACGCTTCAGTTGTTTGTCTCTGCCCTCTTTGATAATTAGCTTCCAAAGATCATTTAATCTTCACATTGTGAGCTGCATTCCTAACAGAAGAAGGCTGCACACTTCAGCTGGGATTAACCAGTGCCGAAGGGAAAAAGTAAATCTCGCTACTCGTGGGGCAACAATGCTTCCCTCTCCCCAGGCCCCCTCAGATTTCATCTGCCCCACCAGCAATGCAAACGCTGATGTTGAGGAACAGATTGCAATCTCCAGAATCTTCCCTGCCCTATTAGAATCCATGCTTCACTCTAGCTGACTTCCAGGACACGCTTATGCACGCACACAAATGCATCAGCATTGCACATGGAAGGAGCAGCCCCTACATCATCATTCAATGGCGTTGAGGCTTGCCCACTAACAATCGCACTAGAATCAAAGCAATGGGTGCAACTCTCCTCCCCTCCACAACTTCCTTCCATAACCAGCATTCGTAATCTATGCTGAGGCTTCAATGTGATATTAAATCACTCATGTACATGTCTACAGCTAAGAACTCAATTTTAACCTTGCCTGATTTAATGTATTATTGTCACAGTGAAAAGTATTGTTTCTTGTACGCTATACAAAGTATGCCATTCATAGAAAAGGAAAGGAGAGAGTGTAGAATGTAGTGTTACAGTCATAGCTAGGGTGTAGAGATGCAAGGTAAATCCATTCCAAGATCTGATGGCAGCAGGGAAGAAGCAGTTCTTGAGTTAGTTAGTATATGTCCTCAGACTTCTGTCCTTCTCCCAACGGAAGAGGACGAAAGAGAGCCCCTCTGTCCATTCGTGTGGTTCAGGTGTATGTTTAAGAAATGAAAGGGACTGATAGCATTGCCCTGCCCAGCGTCCTTTCCTTAGTCAACAGATTAAGTGGGTATTCCTCTCATCACTGCCTGCCTGTGGGATTTGCTTTTTGCAAAGTCACTGCTATATTTGCCAAGAGCATCCGCACTTCAGTGCAACTCCTTATGAAATAGTTTGAAATGTCTATGGGGAATGGTACTGTGTAATGTAAATGGAAGCCTGTACAGGGAAGCAGTTCTATACAGAGTGCATAAGATGTCATGTATTATCTTCTCGTCTTGTTCTAGACGAGAGTGAATCTGTTGAGTGAATGCTTTGAGCATTACCGAAAAGAAGGAACAGATTCCTGGCACAATGTGGTTGTTTTCAGATCACGTGTTAGGAAAGGACCAGGACATGAATATATCAGCAAGGCAGTAAGTGACATTGTTGTAGCTGGTTATAATCTAATAAGAATTGGTTTGTCTAGGCTCTGGCGGATGAGAATGAGTTTGTTCGTGATACTGCCCTGCGTGCTGGACAGCGAATTATCAACATGTATGCAGAGACTGCCATTGCTCTACTACTCCCAGAACTGGAGCAGGGACTATTTGACGATAACTGGAGGATCAGGTACCAAAAAGAATGCATTTGACGTTACACCGACACTTGTATCTTCCTGTAGCTTTTCACTATCAGATCGTGTTCTCTCTCCTTTTCTCAAAAAAAACATCTTTTTGATTATAAATTTGGAAAATGGATATACTTTGAGGTAGGAGTGGCAGAAATTCTTGCACCTGATGAACAGCAGTATTTAAAGGTGAATATGTTCACATTGAAAACCCTACAAATGTGGAGAGTGGAAGCTCCTATTCGTCTCCATTTAGTATTAGCACCGCTTTTAAAAGACACAACTTCTGTTTCTCAGGAATAGAATTAGCTATTCAGTCCCTCAACTTTGCATCACTCTTTATTAAATCATGGCTGATGTGTATCTCAAATCCACTTAGCAATCTTTAGTTCACTTCATTCGATGCCCTACTCCAGCAAATATCTTCCTGTCTTAAAAGCTCCATTTGTCCTAACATCCACAGACTTTTAGAGAAAAGCTTTCCGGACTCCTGCTCCCCATTGTGTGAAAATGTGCTTCTGATTTCATTGCTGACTATGGAGCTCTAATTTTAAAATCATGTCCTCTTATTCTTGATCCTTGTACCAGAAGAAATAGTTCCTGTGTTTCTGCCTTATCAACTCCTTTCAACATTTCAAACAACTGAATCAAAGTCAGGGAATAAGCTGTTTATGCATCTTGCCCTCATAATTTAAACTCTTTTAAGCCCCAGTGCCACTGGGTGGGCACCATCAAAGATCGAAGTGTGGTGCCTGTGATTGAACACAGTTCTTCAGTTGAAGATGAGGTCTGACCTCAGTATTTCTTCCCTCTGTATTCCAGTCCCTGCTGATACTTTGTAAGCAGAATTACACTTGCCATATGACATTCTCCCTTTAGGCCACAGATTGAAGGGATATGTTGACAAATTTCTAACTACTTTTAATTTATTCAGTTTACAAATATAAGCATTTGGCTCATTATCCAAGGGAAGAGAAAAATAATTGAGATTGCCCCTTAAAAATTACTTCCATGGATTCCTGCTCGAGGCCCCTATTAGATGAGGAAATGTGCTTAGAATTTCCCTGTTAACGAACCAGGGAAAAGTCCCTTTCACTGCAATTGTATCTGAATGCATGTTGATCAGAGTTCTTGTGCTCGGTGCAATACGAGTACACTGTTTGATGGGTGCTGATCAGTGTATCTAATAAGACAAGCAGATCAACCATTTGGATCTCATAGAATCATACAATACAATCCCTACAGTACAGAAAGAGGTCATTCGTCTCATTGAGTCTGCACTGACCACAATCCCACCCAGGCCCTACCCCCACATCCTACATATTTACCCACTAATCCCTCTAACCTATGCATCTCAGGACACTGAGGGCAATTTTAGCATGGCCACTCAACCTAACCCGCACATCTTTGGACTGCGGGAGGAAACTGGAGCACCCAGAAGAAACCCACACGAACACGAGAAGAATGTGCAAACTCCACACGGACAGTGATGCAAGCCGGGAATTGAACCCAGGTCCCTGGAGCTGTCAAGCAGCGGTGCTAACCATTACGCTAAAATGCCATCTCAAATAGTTTCTCCAGTAGTTTCCGTATCACTGACATGAGACTCACTAGAGTGCACTTTCCTAGATTAATTCTACAATCCTTCTTAAATAGCAGAACCACATTTGCTGTTCTCTGGTCCTATGACTAGAAAGGAATTAAAAATTTGGGTCAGAGACCCCAGAACATCCTCCCTTGTCTTCCGTAGAAGTCTGGGCCACAATTCATCTGGACTCGGAGATTTATTCAGTTTCAAGTTTGCCAACACTCCAGTACCTTTTCCTTCCCTCTGTCAATTTGTCCAAGAATGTTGTAGTGTCTCTCTCTCTGAATTCTGTATCTTCATCCTCATACTCTTGGGTGAAGACAGATGTGAAGTGTTCATTCAATACTCTACCAATGTCCTCTGGCTCCACTTTTAGATTCCTCTTTGTCCTAATAGACTACTCTTTCCCTGGTTATCCTTTTCCCATTGATATACTTGTAGAATATCTTGGGATTTTCTCTACTTTTATCAGCCAGAATTTTCTCATATCCCCCATTTGCTCTGCTAATTGATTTCTTAAACTCCACCTTACACTTTACGTATTCCACTAATACCTCCGCTGATATGCTCCCCCTATACCTGCTAAAAATCTTTTTTTCCTTTTCATCATATTCTGAATATTTCTGACTACCCATGGTTCTCTGGGCTTGTTGCTCCTTCCTATCATCTTAGAGATAACATGTTAGGCTTGTACCCACCCATTTCCTTTTTGAACAACCCCTCCATCCCTGCCCTTTTTCTGGAGATTTTCCCATTAGTAGGCATTCCCAGTCTACCTTAGCCAAATCCTACCTTATTTTACTAAAATCCGCTTTCCCCCTGTCCAAAACTCTTTTTTGCAAATTGTCTATGGCTTTGTCCATAACAAGCTTAAATTGTACCATGGTGTGACTGTTGTCACTAAAATGCTCTCCCTTCACTGCCTCAACCACCTGAACAGCTTCATTCCCCAGAATTAGATCCAGCACTGCACTGTCCCTTCTTAGACCCTTGACGTATTGACCTAAAATATTCTGCATGCATTTCAAGAAATCCACTCCATCCAAATTCTTAATACTTTGCTTTTTCAATTAATGTTGTGGAACTTGAAATTACCCTATTATTGTGTTTTTCCCTCTATGAACTGTGCACATATTTGCTTTTCAATTTCCTGCTGAATATCTGAGGGTCTGTAATAAACAGTAATGTGTCTGCCCTTTGCTTCGCTGGTAGAGCTTAAAAATAAAAAAAATAAAAATCTTGCTATGCTATTGAAATGCTGGTGAAATTTTGTTGCTGAAGTGAAGGCAAGCAAACATTTGTCTGATCTTTGCTTTCAACTCCGCGTGAAGGCCCTGGAGAGCAGCTACATCTTGAGGACGCACTTAACACAAGGACCAAGCCAGTCACGGCCTCCCACGTACTTTTTTTTGGCATAGTCGGCTCCGTGCCAGAAATTGGCGCAGAGCTGATTTATCGTAGTGAAATTAGAATTTCAAAATGATTAACTGGCCCGAGACAGTCTTCTCTGGGCCCGCTGGCTTCTCCTCTTCCACCACCACCACCACCATGCCCCCTCCAGCGGTTTTTACAGCTGCTTCTCACTAACAGGAAGGCAGCAGGGCTTTTGGGGTGGGGATCAGTGTTGGGGAGAGAAGCAGTCCCTAACTAATCCTGGGGACTTGTCCACCACAATGATTTTCAAAACCTCCAATACCTCTCCACTTTTTATCTCAACATGTCCTACAATCCTCCTTTCTACAATTACCATCCACCATCTGATTCAGATTTTGTGCAGTTTACTTTTTCTAATGGATCATCCATCTGTGCTTTCTTCAACAAGAGTTAGGCATTATGGTGAAACAAAGTATTTGTGTGTTGACTGTGAAAAGCCCATATACTTAATTGACCCCAGTCTTTCATTCTGTCTCCATCACTCCTGCCTTACTTCAGATTTAGATGAGGAATTATTTATTTGATTAAAGAGTTGTCAAGCCAAAACAAAGATAACATAAGATGATTTAGTCTTTTATGGTTTGGATTTTAGGTTCAGTTCAGTCCAGTTGCTGGGAGACTTGCTTTTCCATGTCTCAGGGGTGACTGGCAAGATGACAACAGAGACTGCCTCAGAAGATGATAACTTTGGCACTGCCCAGTCCAATAAGGTAAGGTGCAAAAATGACATAGCTGCCAAATGGAGCATATAGACAGGCAAAGACCCACTATT
Organism: Sphyrna mokarran; assembly: GCA_024679065.1. Lineage (NCBI taxonomy): Eukaryota > Metazoa > Chordata > Chondrichthyes > Carcharhiniformes > Carcharhinidae > Sphyrna > Sphyrna mokarran. The sequence continues at coordinate 6,822,176 of JAGIQG010000020.1, forward strand.
TTACAATAATGTGAAGGGACACAGGCTAATATCACTCTGGGTGTCAACTTCCAACCAAACTATCCTTGCTTTGTCAAGTTGTTCGTTTGGATCTATTTTGTGTGTTCTGGACATTTTGTTGGTTGGTTTGGTGTGGATTGACTTGAGGCTCTGTCCCTTGGGTGTCTGTCTAAGTTGACTTTATTGCCTACTTCATGACTTGCCAATGTTGTCATTTGGTTTGTGTACCTATCAATTCAATGCCATGAAGAAGCAAGTCTATTCCTATGAAAGCCAAACATAATGTTTGGGACTCTATTGTTTAGAAGAAGGCATAACCTAATTGAGCATATTACAATATGAAATGATTTGACAAGGCTGGCATGCAGAAGATATTTCTACTTGTGAGGAATCCAAAATCAGGGTCCTTAATTATAAGATTGTCAGTAATCAACCCAATAAAAATTTCAGGAGAAAGTTCTTGCCCCCTCAAGCGAGGTGAGAATGTAGAACCTGCTACCGTATTGATATTTGTGGCAAGCAGCCTGCATGTATTTAAGGGGAAGTTACATATATCTGGAAACAGGCACTTCAACCCAACTTTCCATACTGCCTATCTTTACCATGAAGCTAGCCCCCAATTTCCTGCATTTGGCCTATATCGGTCTATATCAATCTTACCTGTGTAACTGTCTAAATGCATTTTAAAAGACAAAAATTATACCCGCTTCTCCCACTATGTCTGGCAGCTCATTTCAGATGCTCACCACCCTCTGAAAAAATTGTCCCTCTGGACCCTTTTGTACCTCTTCCCTCTCACCTCAAACCTATGCCTTCTAGTTTTAGATTCTTCAACTTTTGGGAAAAGATGTTGACTGTCTAGCTGATCTGTGCCCCTCGTTATTTTATAGACCTCTTTAAGATCACCCCTCAGCCTTCTACGCTTCAGGGAAAAAGTCCCACTCTATCCAGCCTTCCCTTATAACTCAAACTATCAAGTTTCGATACCATTCTAGTAAATCTTTTCTGCACTCTTTCTAGTTTAATAATATCCTCTCTATAATAGTGACCAGAACTGTACATAGTATTCCAAGTGTGGCCTTATCAATGTCTTGTACAACTTCAACAAGACGTCCCAATTCCTGTATTCACTGTTCTGACCAGTGAACCCAAACATGCTGAATTCCCTCATTGCCACTTTGTCCACCTATGACTCCACTTTCAAAAAGCTATGAACTTGTACCCCTCGATCTCTTTGTTCTGTAACTCTCCCCAACACTCTATCATTAACTGATTAAGTGCTGCCCTGGTTCACTCTACCAAAATACATCACCTCACATCTGCCATTCGTCAGCTCACTGGGCCAATTGATCAAGATTTTGTTGCAATCCGAGATAACCTTCTTCGTTGTTCACCAATCTTGGTGTTATTTATAAACTTACTAACAATGTCTCCTGTATTCTCATCCAAATCATTAATATAAATGACAAATAACAGTCATTTCAGTCAGCACTGATCCCTGAGGCACACCACTGGTCACAGGCTTTCAGTTTGACAAAACTCTACAACCATCTTTGGCTTCTGTCAAGAAGCTGATTTTGTATCCATTTAGCTACCTCAGCCTGGATCCCGTGAGATTTAATAACAACCTACCATACAATATATTGTCAGAGGCCTTGCTGAAGTTCATGTAGACAATGTTAACCGCACTGCCCTCATCTTGGTTACCCCTTCAAAAAACTCAATCAAATTCTTCAGGTATGATTTTCCACTCACAAAGCCATGCTGACTGTACCTAAATCAGTCTTTGCTTCTCTAAATGCATGTAAATCCTGTCCCTTAGAATACCTTCTAATAGCTTACTCACTACAGACCTTAGACTCACCACCTGTAGTTCCCAGGCTCTTCCCTGCAGCCCTTAAACAAAAGCATAACATTTGCCACTCTCCATTCCTTAGTCACCTTACCTGTGGTTGCCGATGAGTGAAATATCTTTGCTAAGGGATCTACAATTTTCTCTCTACATAAGGAGAAATAGAAAGACACATTGATGATATTAGATTAAGTGATATTTGAGGGGTTTTATGTGGCACATAAACTGGCAACCCATTTCTGAGTTGAAGCTGCAATTCTCTGCTTTGAGGGTTAAATGTGTGATAGAATCTGATCTGGTTATCCTTTCTTTCAGGCTATCATCGTTGCACTTGGTCTGGAGAGGCGAAATCGTGTCCTTGCTGGTCTCTACATGGGTCGTTCCGACACCCAGTTGGTGGTGCGTCAAGCTTCACTACACGTCTGGAAGATCGTTGTGTCGAATACACCACGCACACTGCGAGAGATCCTGCCGACACTCTTCACTCTTCTGCTGGGGTTTTTGGCCAGTACTTGTGCAGACAAGAGAACGGTGAGTTTGAACTCTGCACAGTGTGTGTGGTCAAGCTTATGCGAGGAATGCTGACTGGAATCTGTTTAAGTATTGGTATAAGTAGTTGACTTCTCTCATTATCCAGTTTACTTTAGGGCCAATCATTAAAGGGAAGGGCTGATAACTTGCCATCTTTCTTTTGCCACAATGACACCAATAAACAATCCCCTTTTCTGTAAAGCATAATTTGTATAACTTTTATAATTGGTGCATATCAATTTGATATACAAAAGAAAAAATGTTGCAACACTGAAAATCTAAAGCATCACATTCAAGAAATTTGTAATGAACTTTAAAATCATTAAAACAAATCCAAGCAATTCCTTTATATGGTGTGTTCAATCATATTGCCTGTGTTCTCAACAATAATTCCTCATAAACAGACTAGTTATACTGCTGATTTTTTAACTCATTAATAGGATGTAAGTGTCACAAGCAAATACCAGAATTTGTAGCCCATCCCTAATTGCCCTTGAACTGAGTGCTTTGCTAGGCTATTTCAGAAGGCAGTTAAGAATCAACCACATTGCTTTGGATCTGGAGTCATGTGTAGATCAGACCAGGTAAGAATGGCACATGTTATTTTTGAGGGACATAAATGAATTCAACAGTTGACAAAGGTTTTGTGGTGGTTATTAGACTTTTAATTCAAATCAAATACCACCATCTGTCACGATGGGATGCGAACCCCAGAGCATTACCCTTGGTCTCTGGATTGCTAGCCCAATGACAATACCAATATAGCCCCACCTCCTCTTACCACTACATTGCGACCCAATCAGAATAATGTGAACTGAATGGGTGGGATCTATTCTGGCCTGACACCTGATTTAAAACACTGATCCAACTCTGACACAAACATTGAAACACAAATTAGATACTCCACACGGAATAAAACGAAAGCAAACTTTGATTCAAACTTTCCAATGCTCCTCTTACAAATAAATGTGCTTTCAGGTTGAAAATCAGCCCATGTGGAAAACTGTCAGAAATAATCCGACTTGTTGGCATGAAGCTGCATTACTGAGCACTTTGCTTTCAGAATAGCTACTGACCCCTTTGAACAAAGAGAAATCTCAGCCATCGAGGGAATTGTTGCAGAACAGCCAGGACACTGGTGTTTTTCAATAAACTAATGGAGAAGATGCATTACTTACACTACAGTCACCATGTATGCACGGTCCAAAAGTTTAAAATATAACTGCTGGGAAAGGGGCAAACACTTGTCAGGCTAGTGGAATTTAAAATTCACACTGGAAATAAAGATAGATGTTGCAAGGCTGCAGATTGAACTATTGGTATTCAAGTGGTGTCTTAGAGGCATCTTAAGTCTCCATTTGGACAAGCAAGCCTTTTAATGAGCAGCAAATGTGTTAATTCTCCAAGGGTAACTTGAAACTATTACATGAATTAATCTCAAGGCTTCTGCTGTACAATAAATTGACCTACTGAATGTCTGAATAGTAGAGTGGTTGAATCCAGTTAGTTTCATTTTTGCTCTGACTGTTTTTTAATGTTAGTATTGTTAGTAACTGTTCCTGGAATCCCTACAGTGCAGAAGGAAGCCATTCAGCCCATCAAGTCTGCACCGACAACAGTCCCATCTCAGGCCCTATTGCCACAGTTTCACATATTTACCCTGCTAATCCCTCTATCCTACACATCCCAGGACACCAAGTGGCAATTTAACATGGCCAATCCGCCTAACTCACACATCTTTGGACTGTTAAATAGGTTAATTAGGAAAATGGGCATGAGTTACTGATTCTACTCCATACTCATTGACTTCCGCTGGAAAGTACATTGAGGTAGAGCAGGGCCAAGTTCCGCCATCGGATCCGCCCTCTGTCATTCCCACAATCAAACAATTTGTCACAATACCTGATATGAGGCTTACAAGTGAATAGAATGGATACCTGGTGAACATTTCCCTGCCACAAGTGGAGCAAGGGGAATACAACAGAACAGCGTCTCCCTTAAAATTCTAGATCAGCCAAGGAACTGAAGTTGAATTTTGTCTTATCTGGATAAATATTGAAAAGAAAGGGCCATCCAGGCAGTGTGCCATATGCGTTTGGTGGGGAAGGAGGGGAGCTTTGAAAAGAAAAAGACCAAAGCTAATTGGAAAAGCCTTGGTGAACCACATGATGCCACTGACTGGTGAATAACGGCTGGCTTCTCTACTTTCAGTCTGTCACTAACAGCCTCTAGCTTGCATTCATGCTCTGTTTTTGGCATGATAAATGTCACAGAATAATAACAGATGTTGGGCGAAGATGTCACACTGACGCAAGGTTTATAAAAAGATAACTGCAATTTGCCACCGAGCAGCAGGCAAGCATGAATAAGTACGCAAGTGAACCATCACAAACAATTATATTCTTGTACAGCACCAACATTAGGTTGATAATCAATCCTTTGACATTCCAAAATTACCTATTTACATAAATAGAAAAAGATACTGATTTTGGCGTGAGCATCCGTTTGTATGTTAGGAGGTTGGATCTAACTGTGTAAATGTTTGTTGGATGTGATGTCTGCTATCTCACATGAAGAATTCAAAATATTAAAATAGTGAGATAGTTAATGCTACAGTTTTGCAAGGCAGCTTATCATTACTAACTATCCTCAACAGCTATCTAGGTTTTCCCAGTTCTGCTAGAAGGTTATTGAGCTGAAATATTATTTGTGTTTCTCTCTCCATAAATGCTGCCAAACCTGCTGAGTGTTTTCAGCACTTTGTCTTTATCTCAGATACTGTTGCATGTTGTCTAAATTCAGGATTTGTACTAATCAGTAAAATAACTTCTGATTTGCTTGTTGCTATTTGCTACTTTTCACATATCCACGGTGCAGTCTTACACCTGTTTGAATTATATAGATTGCATCAAAATGCTGAATGGAATGGTATTCACGTCTAAACGATCAAGCATAGGAAAAAAGCGGTATAATAAATGTCTGTCAGAGAGCTTTACAGCTGGTTTGATGATTGATTGACTGAATCATAAAATCCCTAGAGTGCAGAAGGAGGCCACTTGGCCCATTGATTCTGCACTGACCACAAGCCCGCCTCCAGGGCCTATCCCCATGCATTTACTCTAGTGAGTCCCCCTGATACTAAGGCGCAATTTAGCATGGCCAATCTGCCTAACCCGATTAGGTTTTTGGATTGAGAAGGGAAACCAGAACCCTGGAGGAAACCCATATAGACATGGGGAGAACATGCAAATTCCACACGGACAGTGACCTGAGACCAGAATTGAACCTGGGTCTCTGGCACAATCAAGCAGCAGTGCTAGCTACTGTGCTACCCCAGTTAATCAGCACTTGATCTCTACACAAATCGTTGGCACGTTAAATTATTCCAAAGCACACGACAAATCAAAGATTGATGAGTTACCTGTATGGATATGCCACACAGTACTCATAACTTTTGCTTTATATAGACATTTTAACCATTCTGAAACTCACATTCTACTGATTAATACAAATCTGAAGCTCAAAAGGATTTATACTGATACATGGTTGGTGTTCTCCCTGTAGATAGCTGCAAGAACACTGGGCGATCTTGTGCGGAAGCTGGGAGAGAAGATTTTGCCAGAGATTATTCCAATCTTGGAAGCGGGGCTAAAGTCGGAGAAAAGTGATGAGCGACAGGGAGTTTGTATTGGCCTCAGTGAGATCATGAAATCGACCAGCAAAGATGCAGTAAGTAGCCCGTGATAGCCAATGCCATATTGAGTTTTTGTGGAATTGTGTGGTGTCGCTATCATATCCACGAGCTCTCCAGTTAAAAGGATTCATTTTTCCTGGCCTCTGTCCCTAGGTGCTTGTCTTCTCCGAGTCTCTGGTTCCCACAGTGCGGAAGGCCCTCTGTGACCCTCTTGAAGAAGTTCGAGAGGCTGCATCAAAAACATTTGAGCAGCTTCACTCAACGATTGGATACCAGGCCTTGGATGATATTCTACCATTCCTGTTGGAACAGCTTGTGAGTGTTTGGAGGAAGGGAGGTTATCGTGCAGACAAGTTTTCTTTTATATTCTATAACTCAAATTAGAACCCAAACCAGCACTCCCCACCCAATTGCATAATTTTAATAACAAGGATTCAGAGAATAGACGAGTGATGAGGTTGCAAACTTCATCTTTAACCTGTTTTACAGATCTAATGTTGGTTGGCAGGGTTCCCTGGCTGCTTGTGCCTCTCTTGATTCCTTAAAACCTATTTCCTTGACATAGCTTGTCCGAATGACCTATTAAGTTGCCTGTATTCAGGTTGTGTTTAATAATGTTGTGATGCGCCTTGGAAAGGTGTTAAAAGTGTTAAACTGCATTTAACACCTTTAAAAGGTGTTAAATGCAGTTTGTTGTGTGCATGTCAGTAACTGCCCTATCTATTGCAGAACGATGAGGAAATGTCAGAATTTGCCCTGGATGGATTGAAGCAAGTGATGGGAGTCAAGAGTCGTGTTGTTCTTCCCTACCTAGTGCCAAAGGTATGTAACCAAGCACACAAACATAAAACAAAACTTGGGTATTTGACAATGCTGCTGTTCTATATTGCTCAGTCATTGAGCAGAAGAAATTATCAGAAGTGACACAAACAGAAAAACACTGGAAAATTTCAGCAGGTCTGGCAGTATCTGTGGAGAGAGAATAGAGCCAATGTTTCAAGTCTGGATGACTCTCTGAGTTCTGACCTATTATTCATCACGGTTAAGTTGATTGGCCATGCTAAAATTGCCCCTTAGTGTCCTGAGAGGTATAAGTTAGAGGGATTAGTGGATAAAATATGTAGGGATATGGGGGTAGGGCCTGGGTAGGAATGTGATCACTGCAGACTCGATGGGCCGAAGGATCTCTTTCTGTACTGTAGGGTCCAATGATTCTGGGATAATTCTATGATTCCAGCATCCGCAATATTTTGCTTTCACCAGAAGGGACATTGTGTTTCAGGAGTTTTAATAAATAGCATCCCTTGAAGCATTGGTTTCCAGCTACTGAGCCACGGCACACTTTTATTCTGCAGGAAGCTTGAAAGTCTGCTGTGACATGTTGTGCGTTTTAAACAGTACACACTACAAGAACCCGAGAACGAAAAACTCGGGACAGGGACCTGAGAGTGCAGCAATGAGGAAAGCAGGGGGAGGGGAAACCAGGAGTGTGGAGGTCCAAGAGCAGGAGTATGATGGTGAGGAGAGCAGTAAATATATGATGTTTGACAGAGAGCTACTGATTCTCTTCTACATTATGTTGCTTTTGATGAACAAAGCTGTGAGCTTTGCAGTTGTTGTTTCAAAAACTACTCGTACTCAATTTCATCCCTCCTGCTCTGTTGTGTAACTGGCCATGCAACTGCAGTTTCTTCTTTGTAAGTGGAAGCTAATTCCTGCATAGTGCAACTGACAGATAACTGGAACTGAGTCCCCCAGAGAGTTCAGGATTTTCACTGTTCTTTGTGTGAGGCATCACCCGTGAATGGCTTATCTCTAGTCTGAAGATTATTCCCCCTACCCTCGGTAGGGGGTTGCTTCAGAGATTTTTGACAATTTTGTTTTCAAGTTGTCAGGTTGGCTGAGTGGTCGAAGGTGCCAGACTCAAGCATGTGATTCCTTGCCTTGTGTTAAGCATGGTGAATTCTAGTCATTTTCTAGGGATGTGGCTTCAAATCTCACTCCTGACTTTTCCATTTTATAGGTAGCATGGTGGCAGAGTGGTTAGCACTGCTTCCTCAGAGCGCCAGGAATTCGTGTTCGGTTCCGGCCTTTGTCTGTGTGGAGTTTACAATTCTTCCCATGTCTGTGTGGGTTTCTTCTGGGTGCTCCGGTTTTCTTGCACACTCCAAAGTTGCGCGGGTTAGGTGGATTGGCCAAGCTAAATTACCTCTTAGTGTCAGAGGACTAGCAGGGTAAATATGAGGAGTTGCAGGGATGGGGCCGGGGTGGGATTGCTTTTGGTACAGACTCGACAAGCCGAATGGCCCCCCTTCTGCACTGTCAGGATTCTATGATTTGTTGACAGCTACCCTTGCTGGGGTGTGGAGCTTTGCAGCTTCACCTTCTGCAATGTTCCTACTGGACACTAATGGGATTTTCTACCATTCCCATCCTAATGTCCAATTCCCAGGCACCCGGATTAGATTCTCATGATGAACAGTTTGAACTCTCAGGCTTGGCTTGAGAAAACCAAGTCAATCCCCTTGTATCAACTGAGGAAAAACAACAAATCAATTTGAAAAGCGTGGATAGCATCCCAGACTTTTCATTAAGCAGAGTTCACTTAGCTTAGTCCCTTTTAGCACATACCATTCTGATTAAAATAAGAAAAGAATGGGAATGGTTAAGTTTTGGTAGAATGTAATTTAATAAGAGCATTTAGGCAGCATGATGGTTCAGTGGTTAGCACTACTGCCTCTCGGTGTCAGGGACTTGGCTTTGATTCCAACCTTGGGTACCTGTCTGTGTGGAGTTTCCACACACTCCCTGTATTTGCGTGGGTTTCCTCCGAATGCCCCAGTTTCCTCCCACAGTCTAAAAATGTGCGGGTTGACTGGCTATGCTAAATTGCCTTTTAATGTAAAGGGATTTAGCAAGTTAAATAGTGGAATTATGGGGATAGGGTCTGGCTGGTATTGTTGTTGGTGCAGGCTGAATGGCCTCCTGCTTTAGGGATTCAATGATTATAGCATTTTAGAACTGGGGCGTAATTGCACTCTTAGCTATTCTTGATATTTTGACCTTGGTCTGGGAGTATTTAACATCAAAATGTTTGCAGTTTTCGTAACTTGTATTGTGTTTGAGAGAGAGCTGTACAGCCGGTGGTACTGACTTGCTGAGGAGACTGTAATTTGAGCCTTTGTGTAGTGTCCAACATTTATTGGTGAACACCTAAACAAGACAGCAGATTGACAAATAGCCATTATCACCTCATCTCAGGAAGTTATCCAGACTAAGAATGTTAGCTCTGTTCTCCACAGATGCTGTCAGATCTGCTGAGATTTTCCAGCATTGTCTGTTGTGTCATTAGCACCTTGATGTTTATGGAATCTTGCTGGATATAAATCAGGGGATGCTGTTTTCTATATTTGGGCAGGGGACCACATGGGGCTTGGGGATGGTTTGAACATAGACTTCAAAAAACAAACTGAAATCAATTGAAATATTTAGTGAAAAGCACTTTTAAATAGCGTACATTTTGAATAAAATGTTGTATTTCACATACAAATGATAATGCTTCCAATGAAAATTCTTAAACTAATGAAAATTGCATTAAATGATATCTTAGTGTGTTTTTATGAACTTTTAGAGATGAAATGATTTTGTTCAGAGAGCTCATTTTGAGAATATGAAAAATGTGCCTCAATATTTTTATAGTATGAAGGTGTGGTGTGATGGATAAAAGATTGGGAACTATTTGCATGCTTGCTTCATCAGTGACTGGTGTAGGACAGTTTTGAACATTAGTCTTAAACCACCTTGCTTTCTAACAGGCAGCTGGGATCCAGTGGATCCCTTGAAGGGTATAGAGGGTATAGGAGTAGAGCTAAAAGAAAAATCAGGAGGGCAAAAAGGGGACATAGGATTGCTTTGACAGATCAGGCAATAAAGAATCCAAAGATTACCTACAAATATACAAAGGGTGAAAGAGTAACTTGGGAAAGAATAGGACCTCTTAAGGATAACAAGGTCACCTATGTGCGTGCGGATCCACAAGAAATGGGTGAGATCCTAAATTAATATTTTTCATTTGCATTTATTATTGAGAAAGGCATGAATGTCAAGAAACAGGGGAAATAAATAGTGATATCTTGAGGAGTGTACATATTACACAGAAGAGGATGCTGGAAGTCTTGAAGCACATCAAGGTAGATGAATCTCAAGGATCTGATGAGGTGTGTCCCAGGGTAGTGTGGGAGGTAAGGGAGGAAATTGTGGGTCCCCCAGCAGAGAGATTTGAATCATTGACAGATACACTTGAGGTGCCTGAAAATTGGAGGGTGGCAAATGTGCTTTTGTTTAAGAAAGGCTGCATGGTGAGCCCAATGTCTACAGTGGGTAAGTTCTTAGAAAATATTCTGAGAGATGGGATCTGCAGGTATTTAGAGTGGTAAAGACTGATTGGGGACAGTTGGCATGGCTTTGTGAGTGGACGATCATGTTTCTCGAATTTGATTGAATTTTTTGAAGGGGTAACCAAGTAGGTAGGTGAGGGCAATGCAATTGACATTGCGTGGACTTTAGCAAGGCCTTTGACAAGACACTGCATGGTAGGTTTTGCATAAGGTTAAATCTCTCATAATCCTGGGTGAGGTAGCTAATTGGACACAAAATCGGCTTAATGACAAAAGACGGAGGATGGTTGTAGAGGGTTGTTTTTCAAACTGGAAACCTGTGACTGGCGGTGTGCCTTAGGGATCCATGCTGGGCCACTGTTGTTTGTCATTTATATTAATGATTTGGTTGGAAATTTAGGAGGTATGGTTAGTAAGTTTGCAGATTACACCAAGATTGGTGGCATAGTGAACAGTGAAGAAGGTATTTAGGATTGCAATGGGATCTTGATCAACTGGGCTAGTGTGCTGATGAATGGCAGATAGAGTTTAATTTAGATAAATGCAAGGTGATATATTTTGTAGATTGAACCAGGGCAGGACTTAGTCAGTTAATGGTGGAGCATTGTGGGGGAGAAATTACAGAACAAAAAGATCTGGAGATATAGCTCAAAGCTGTTTGAAAGTAGACTCACAAGTGAGCAGAGTGGTGAAGAAGGCATTTGGCATGCTTGGTTTCATTGGTCAGACCATTGATGACAGGAGTTCGGACATCATGTTGAAGTTGTACAATACGTTGGTAAGGCCACACTTGGAATACTCTATACAATTCTGGTTACCCTATTATAGAAAGGATATTATTAAACTAGAAAGAGTGCAGAAAAGATTTACTGGGCTACTACTAGGACTTGATGGTTTGAGTTATAAAGAGAGGCTAGATAAATTGCGATTTATTTTTTCCCTGGAGTGTAAGAAGCTGAGGGGTGATCTTGTAGAGGTCTATAAAATAATGAGGAGTGTAGATGAGGCTGATAGTCAACATCTTTTCTCAACAGTCAGGGAATCTAAAACTACTGGACGTAGGTTTAAAGTGAGAGGCAAGTGATACAAAAGGATACAGATGAGCAGTTTTTTTCACACAGATGGCTGAGTATCTGGGAGAGTTGCCAGAAGTTGTGGTGGAGGCAGATACAATTCTGTCTTTTAAAAAGTGTTTTACAGTTAGATGGATAAAGTTGGTGTTGAGGGATATGACCCAAACGCGGGCAATTGGGACTAGCTTAATAGTAAAAATTGGGTGGCGTGGACAAGTTGTGCCAAAGGGCCTGTTTCCATGCTATAAACCTCTATGACTGTATGACAATGTAGTGTGCAAGAGTCTTTTGGATAGAAGCCTTGCCTTCAGTGCCAAATGTTATCAACCATGGGATACCAAGGTTCAGCAGAAGTCAGCCAGCACTTTACCATTATTGGCAGGAGTCAGCCATACTGGGTGGATTGTGATTATAAATTTTTCACTCAGGGTGGTGAGTGAGTGGAATCGGCTGCCATCAATGGTGGTGGAGGCAAATTGAAGTCTTTTAAAAGACTTCTGTATGAGTACATGGGATTGGGAGTTAAAGATAGAACTATGGCCTGGTAGGTATGGATATGATCGGTGCAACTTGTGGGCCGAAGGGCCTGTTTGTGCTGTAGTGTTCTATGTTCTATAAATTTTACCACAATCCAACTCATCTAAGTAACAAGTGATCCAGATATAGAGATCCCTTAAGGGAACAGTGCAAGCCTTTGCCCATATAAGTATAAGCTTGATCACTTGTATGGCTGGTCCTAATCCTAGATAACAAGGAAGACTGTGCCTGCAGTAAGATAAACTCTAACAAAAGGCATCAATGACTTTGAAGATTAAAGAATTACTTATTCCCTGTGGTTTTTGATTTTAAATGGTTCAACTGGTATTGAGTCAATAATATTAATAACAGGGAGGAAGAAATGTAACTGAAGATTTTTTTGCAGTTTACAAAAGTAAAATTGGCACAAAAATGCCAATTGCAGAACAAATTGCAGTAAAACACATGACCCAAAATATAATGAATATTCCACAAAAGAAATTGGCTGTCTCAGGAAACATCAGTGAAGTGGTTATTTTGCAGCCTTGGTGCTGGTATAGGATGAGTTCTTCCAGGAGTTGATGTTGGGACCCATGCTGTCGCTGATTATAGAACCCTCTACTGCAGAAGAAGGCCATTCAGCTCATCAAATCTGCACAGATAACAAACCCACCCAGACTCTATTCGTGTAAATCGACATATTTACTCCTCTAATCCTTGTAACCCACACATCCTAGGACACTTTAGGGACAATTTAGTATGGCCAATTCACTTTAATATATTGATGACCTAGACTTTGGTGTACAGGTCACAATTTCAAAGTGAATGGTACAAATTTGGAAGCATTGTGAACCAAGAGAAGGAGACTGTATAACTTCAAAAGGATATAGATAAGTTGGTGAAATGGATGGACAGGTAATTGATGGAACTTAATGTAGAGAAGTATGAAGTGATTAATTTTGGTAGGAAGAATGCAGAGAAACAATATAAATTTAAGTGCACAATTATAAATGAGATGGAGGAGTAGAGGGACCTACGGATATGTGTGCGCAAATTGGTGCAGCTGATAGGCAGGTCAAGAGAGTGGTTCATGAAACATTCAGGATTCTGGGCTCTATAAATAGAGGCACAGTGTACAAAAGTGAGGCAGTTATGATAAGCCTGTTTAAATATAGGCCTCAACTGAACATTGTGTCCAATTTACTGCACCACATTGTAGGAAGAATGTCAGGGCATTAGTGAGGGTGTAGGAAATAATCACGAGAATGATTCCAAGGGTGAAGAGCTTCAGTAGAAGAAGTTAACATAGAACATTACAGTGCAGTACAGGGCCTTTGGCCCTTGATGTTGTGCTGACCAGTGGAACCAACCTAATGACCCTCTAACCTAAACGATTCCAATATTATCCATATGTCTTTCCAATGACCATTTCAATGCCTTTAAAGTTGGGTAAGAGGAGATTTAATAAGGATGTTCAAAATCATAAGGGCACTGGACAGAGTAGATATGGAGAAACTATTACCACTGGTTAAAAAGTCAAGAAAAAGAGGGTACAAAACTTAAAATGATTTGCAAAAGCAGTAAATGTGATATTGAAAAAAAACTTTTTCACACAAGTGGTTCGGGTCTGGAGTGCACCACCCAGAAGCGTGGTGAAGACAGATTAAATTGAAGCATTCAAGGCGGCTTTAGATAATTATTTGGTAGAATGTGTAGGAGGTATGGAGAAAAAGCAAGGGAATGGCACCAATTCATAATGCTCATTTGGAAAGCCTGTGCCAACATGAGCTAAATGGCGTCATTCTGCACTGTAACAATTTTAATATTCAGAGCGGGCAAATATCTGGGAAATGGGGAATGATGTGGGAAAATACGAAATTGCCTATTTTGAAGAAAGAAGAAAGAATAAAGAAGCATATTATCTAAACAGTGAGAGATTGCAAAGTTCTGAGATCTAGGGGGAACCAGATGTTCTAGTGCATGAATCACAAAAGGCTGGTAGTATGCAGGTATGCTTCAATTGGACAAGATCACGTTTCAAGTACTGTGCGTAGTATTGCTGTCACCTTATTTAAGGAAAATCATGTGTGTTAGAAGCAGTTCAGAGGAGGCTACTGGACTAATACAAGAACATAAGAAATAGGAGCAGGAGTTGGCAATCAAGCCCCTCGAGCCTGCCCCGTATTTCAATAAGATCATGGCTGATCTCGAGTGAATGAGTTCCACTTTCCTGCTTTCTCCCCATAACCCTTAATTCCCTTGTCTATTAGAAGTCTATCTACCCATGACTTAAATATATTCAGCGAGGTAGCCTTCACCATTTCAATGGCAGAGAATTCCAGAGATTCACCACCCTTTGAGTGAAGAAGTTCCTCCTCAACTCCGTTCTAAACTGCCCTCCCCCTGTTTATCTTGAGGCTGCCCGCTCTAATTCTGCTATCCTTTCTAAGCAGAAAGAATATCTCTACCTCTACCCTATCTAGCCCCTTCATTATCTTGTAAGTCTCTACAAGATTGCCCTCAGCCTTCTAAACTCCGAGTACAGGCCCAGTCTATTCAATCTCATAAGCTAACCCCCTCGTCTCCGGTATCAGCCTGGTGAACCTTCTCTGTACTCCCTCCAAGGCCAATATATCCTTTCGCAAATACAGAGACCAAAACTGCACACACTACTCCAGCTGCGGTCTCACCAGTGCCCTGTACAGTTGCAGCAAGACCTCCCTGCTTTTATATTCTATGCCCCTCACTGTAAAGACCAACATTGCATTTGCCGCCTTGATCACCTGCTGCACCTGCAGACTGGGTTTTTGCAATTCATGCACAAGGACCCCCAGGTCCCTTGGCACTGTAGCATGCTGCAGCTTTTCACCCTTTAAATAATAATCCCTCTTATTTCCACCAAGGTGGAAAACCTCACATTTGCTAACATTATATTCTATCTGCCAAGTCCTCGCCCACTCACTCAGTCTATCCAGATCTCTCTGCAGACTTTCCGCGCCCTCCACACAGTTCATTTTTCCACTCATCTTTGTGTCATCAGCAAGTTTTGTTACTTTACACTCAAACCCCTCCTCCAGATTGTCTATATGTATGGTAAACAGTTGAGGCCCCAGCACCGATCCCTGCAGCACTCCACTAATCACCAACTGTCACTCAGAAAAGTACCCATTGATTCCAACTCTCTGCTTCCTGTTAGATAACCAATCCTCAATCCACGCTAACACTTTACCCCCAACTCTGTGTACCCTAACCTTCTGCAGCCTTTTGTGAGGCACCTTATCAAATGCCTTCTGGAAATCTAAAAACACCATATCCACCGGTTCCCCTCTATCTACCACACTCGTCACATCCTCATAAAAATCCAATAAATTTGTTAAACACGACTTCCCCTTCACGAATCCATGCTGTGTCTGTTTGATCAAACCGTTCTCTTTGAGATGTCTTGCTATTTCTTCTTTGATGATGGATTCTAGCATTTTTCCAACTACGGACATTAAGCTAACCGGCCTATAATTCCCTGCCTTTTGTCTGCTACCTTTCTCAAACAGTGGTGTAACATTAGCCATTTTCCAATCCTCTGGCACTTCCCCAGAGTCCAGCGAATTTTGATAAATAATTACTAAGGCATCAGCTATTACTTCTACCATTTCTTTGAGAACCCTGGGATGCATTCCATCTGGTCCCAGGGATTTGTCTATCTTAGTCTCGTTAGTTTACAAAGCACTACCTCTTTAGTGATGGTAATTGCATTAAGGACCTCATCTCCTACCATCTATCTTTAATATTAGGTAAGCTATTTATGTCCTCCTCCGTGAAGACTGATACAAAAAACTTAGTTAAAGCCTTAGCCATTTCCTCATTACTCACCGCTAAATCCCTCCTCTTGTCCCCCAAGAGTCCAACATTCACTCTCGCTACTCTCTTCTTTATGAAGAAGAAGTTTATGAAGTTTTACTATCATTTTTTATATTTAGAGCTAGCTTAGCTTCATACTCTATCTTTCCTTTCTTTATTGCTTTCTTAGTCATTCTTTGTTGTTTTTTAACTCTTTCCTAGTCTTCTAATTCCCCATTGTTTTTAGCTGCTCTGTGCATCGGCTTTTAATTTAATATTCCTTATTTCCTTTGATAACCATGGCTGGTTACCCGTTCTCTTACAGTCTTCCTTTACTATCGAAATATATTCTGAGTACCGAAAAAGATCTCCTTAAAAATCCTCCACTGTTCCTCAGCTGTCCTACCAACCAATCTACACCTCCAATCTACATTTGCCAATTCCACCCTCATCTCATCATACTCCCCTCTGTTCAAACCAAGGACATTGGTTTGGGACCCTATTATCTCATCCTCCATCTGCATCAGAAATTCAACTATACTCGTCGTTTGAACCGTTTTCATGGGAGAAAAGGAGGAAGAGAAGTGATTTGATCAAGATATTCAAAATCATGAAGGATCTGGACAGAGTAGAGAGGGGAAAGCTGTTCTGACTGGTGGAAGAATCAAGAACCAGAGCACGTTAACTTTAGCTTGTTGGAAAAAGGATCAAATGTGATACGAGAAGAAGCGTTTTTACAAAGCGAGTGGTTCGGATCTGGAATGCATTGCCGGAGAGAATGGCGAGAAACACATCAACATGGCATTCAAAAGAGAATTGGATCAGCTGTGAAGGAAATATTTGCAGGGCTACAGGCAAATGCAGGGGAATAGGATAATGGTGCATTGCTGTTCTGCAGAGTCTGCATGGATATTTCTAGCTGGAGGTCGGTCACTAGTGGTGCGCCGCAGGGCTCGGTACTGGGACCTCTTCTATTTGTAATATACATAAACGACTTGGAAGAGGGAGTAAGTGGAGTGATCAGCAAGTTTGCAGACGATACAAAGATGGCTGGACTTGTGGATAGTGAGGAGTATTGTCAGGCGATGCAGCAGGACATAGGCTGGTAGCTTGGGTAGACAGATGGCAGATGGAATTCAATCCTGATAAATGCAAGGTGATGCATTTTGGGAGAAAGAATGTAGGAGGGAGGTATATGATAAAGGGTAGACCTATTAAGAGTATAGAAACGCAGAGGGACCTGGGGGTGCAGGTGAACAAGTCTCTGAAGATGGCAGAGCAAGTGGAGAAGGTTGTGAAGAAAGCATATAGTATGCTAGCCTTTATAGGAAGGGGTATAGAGTACAAGAGCTGGCCTTTAATGTTGCAGTTGTATAAAATGTTGGTTAGACCTCATTTGGAATACTGCGTACAGTTCTGGTTGCTTTACTACAGGAAATACGTGGAGACTCTGGAGAGAGTGCAGAGGAGATTTACCAGGATGCTGCCTGGTACGGAAGGTCTGAGTTACGAGGAGAGGTTAGGCAAATTGGGACTGTTTTCCTTAGAAAGACGTAGACTTAGAGGCGATCTAATAGAGGTGTACAAGATTATGAGGGGTATAGATAGAGTAAACAGGGTTAAGCTTTTTCCTAGGATGGACTCGAATAGCATGAGGGGTCATGGGCTTAGGGTGAGGGGGGTAAGGTATAATTTGGATGCTAGAGGGAATTTTTTCACACAGAGGGTGGTGGGGGTATGGAATGCGCTGCCAAGTGGTGGAGACAGGTACTCTGGAGTTATTTAAGAAATACTTAGATGGGCACATGAACAGAATGGGAATGGAGGGGTATAGAAACTGATTTAAAATAGGGATCATGAGCCTTGGGAGTCCCTGGGAAGTGTGTAAATAGATGATGATATTGATGTACTTGTTTTTATCCTACAGGTGCTTTGGACCACCTTGTTGTCTAACAAGGGGCATACACGCGATGGGTCGTGAGAGGACTGCTCTTGGATTTTTTTCAAGAGTATCCTAGTGCTTCACGTCGTTAGTGTACGCTTGACCTGGACTATTTGATGGGCAACACGACAGCTCAGTGAGTATCGCTGTGCTGTGCAGATACATGGATTTGGGCCTGTGTCTGTGGGAGTTTGCGCATTCTCCCCGTGCTTGCATGGGTTTTCTCCGGGTGCTCCAGTTTCCTCCCACATCCCAAAGATATGCTCTTAGGCTAATTGGCAAAACAAATTCTCCCTAAATTGTCTCAAATATGGTTTTTAATCCATAGATCTATAAACATAGACAGGGATCATGGGTAGAGGTGGGAACATGGGGTGGCAGTGCGGGCTTGTTGGGCCAAAGGGCCTGTTTCCTGTTCTGTTTTGTTCTTTGTTCTTAAGTCTCCTGTACTATAACCATTTGTATGATTCTGGATCTCAGTTCCCAACCAAAAGTAGGGAGAAATTACTCTACAACAAACTAAGTGTCCTTCTTCATTCTATCTTCTTTCTCTTATTCTCTGCAGCTTACAACGCCACCAGTAAACACCAGGGTGCTGGCTTTCCTGTCTTCAGTGGCAGGTGATGCATTGACACGCCATCTCAATGTGATTCTGCCTGCTGTGATGACTGCATTGAAGAACAAAATGGGAACCAGTGAAGAGCAAGAGGTGAGAATCTGCAGGGAAGATACCACAAACTGTGCAACCCTGTGGCACTATCAATGCGTAATAAACCCATGGCTTGATTCCACAGAGCACACGGTCCTAGATGTTCTGGGGTTTTTGTTTTATTAAGGCATCCACATATGTATCAGGGTTATCTTTTTAGGGTTCTCGTCAGGTCAACATCAATTGTCCAGCTAAAGGTTTTAAAGGAAGTTGCATTGATTAAGCAAAGATTTAACCAGGAGAGCCAACGAATTCAATATTCAACGAATATTGATATTATAACATTCCCAAATTGAATTTATTTTGAATGTAGCCCCACGACAGCAGTAGACTATTATATACTATTATCCTTTACCTTCAATGCCTGTGCCAGCATTAAACTCAAGTCATCCCCTAATGAGATGCTTTCCTTTTCTGTAGGAGCTGACTAACTGTCACACAGTGATTCTGTCTGTGGGGGATGAAGTTGGTCAGAGGGTCATCTTGGAGGATCTGCTGGAGGCAACAAGGAATCCAGATGTCGGTATGCGCAAAGCTGCAGCAACAATCATCAATGCTTACTGCTCGAAGACCAAGGTCGACTATTTTGCCCACGTCAGGAACCTGATATCCGGTTTGATCAGATTACTTAATGACACAGATGAGACTATCCTGAATGAGAGTTGGGATGCTCTAAATGCAATAACCAAGGTACTAGCTCTTTGAATGTGGATGGTAAGGTGCCTTGCCCTGAACTACTTAAATTGCATTGAAGCTTTGTAATGGGATCTGTGACCAGAAGGAATTAACTGTCTCTGGTACGGTATTCTTCTACTGCTGAACCCACTGGATATTTCAGTGGACTGGTTCACCCTAAAGAGAAACCTAACTTGTGATTTATAAACTCTTACCAAAAATGTTTGGCATGTTAATTTATTTTTTAAACTCTGTTGACAGATACTTCAGTTTTATAATTTTTCCCCTGTATTAGAAGTTGGATGCTGGAAGCCAGTTATCACTTGTGGATGATCTGCACAGAGATATCCGTGCAGCAGCTGCTGAGGCCAAGGGGGATCATCTGCTAGGGTTCTGCATTCCCAAGAAGGTAAGAGAATCCATTACTGGTAGCAAATTGGCACCTCCCATAACTCAGGATATCCAAAAAAATTGCTTTACAGAAAATGAACTACTTTTGAAGTGTAATCACTGGCATCATGTGGAAAACACAGTGGCCAGTTTGCACTCAGCAAGCTCCCACAAGCTGTGCTGTCAGGAGTAAATTATCTGTTTCAGTGAAACTGCTTGTGGGATCAACAATAGAACTAGTCCCTCAGAATCTTCTGTGTGACATCTCATCTGAAAATCAACACCTCCATCAAGGTAGTGTCTGATGCCAGCCTGGTCTTTGTGTGCATGTCTGTGCAGTGGGACCTTCTGACCCAGAGGCAAGAATGTTATCACAGAACCACAGTGATGAATGTCAAATGGGATGTGCTTGGTTAGCTGTATAGATGCTTTGGCACATTCTCCCAGAATAGCTGGTGCAAATGAAATTTTGCTTTGTAATATATTTTTGGCAGTGCACTGGAGGAAAGCAAAATAACCTCAGGCCATGGGCCAAACAGCTGAAAGCTGCACTGAACTAAATTTTGAGATTTCCAGGAATAGACATGGGGTGATTTTGAGCTGCTGCATCTATTTTTTAGTTTGAGAGTGGACAGCAATTGCAAATAACCAAGGCCCAGAAATTTATTTGGCAATTGATTAATACCTTCAAATGAAGCAGGCTTACTTGACTGCAGTCAGGCGGGTGGGAGAGGAGAAGACAGTTTGGTGATGAGATTTGGGTAGAGGGATCGTTGTCATATCATTTTCTTCCCAACAAATTAAACCTCGGCATTCAACACGTTGCTATGGTTCTCATGGAACAATGATAAGGTGCTCTATTTAAAACCTAAGATTTGATTAGCCAGTGAGATTTTGCAAAGATTTGCTAATTTAACCAAAATAATTTGAGTAAATGATCAGAATATTAGAGACGTGATAAAAGCTTGGTACCTCGAATCAGTGCAGTGTTTTGTTGCAGGGTGTTACGTCGATCCTGCCCATTTTGAGAGAGGGCGTGCTGACAGGAAACCCTGAACAGAAGGAAGAGGCAGCCAAGGCCCTGGGGCTTGTTATCAAGCTAACTTCCGCAGAAGCGCTGAGGCCATCTGTGGTGAACATCACTGGACCTCTGATCCGTATCCTAGGCGACCGGTTCAGCTGGAATGTGAAGGTGGCTCTCCTGGATACACTCAGTCTGTTGCTCAGCAAGGTAAGAGCATGGCGTCTCAATCAGATCCCTGTTGTGTGCAATATGCTCTGCCAGTCACCACCTAGTCCTTCATATCGAGAGAGGATGTATTTTAGGAAATTAAGCAGCTATTACGGATGTTACTTTTGAACTTTTATGGGGATGATGAGATATTCTATATCTTGACCAGGAAGATGAAATTTGGTTAAACTTGGAAGAAAATAATTGAGTTGTGTGGAGTTTCATGATGACACTAAAATGTATTACATATTAAATGTAAAATCCATCATCAAAGAAGAAATAGCAAGACACCTCGAAGAGAACGATTCGATCAAGCAGACACAGAACGGATTCGTGAAGGGGAAGTTGTGTTTAACAAATTTATTGGATTTCTATGAGGATGTGACTAGTCCGGTAGACAGAGGGGAACCGGTGGATATGGTGTTTTTAGATTTCCAGAAGGCATTCGATAAGGTCCTCACAAAAAGTTGCTGCAGAAAGTCATGGATTTGGGGGTAAAGTGTTAGCGTGGATTGAGGATTGGCTATCTAACAGGAAGCAGAGAGTTGGAATCAATGGGTGCTTTTCTGATTGGCAGTTGGTGACTAGTGGAGTGCCGCAGGGATCGGTGCTGGGGCCTCAACTATTTACCATTTACATACATAATTTGGAGGAGGGGGCTGAGTGTAAGGTAACAAAATTGGCTGATGACACGAAGATGAGTGGAAAAGCAAATTGCGTGGAGGGCACGGATAGCCCACAGAGAGATCTAGGTAGGCTGAGCAAATGGGTGAGGACCTAGCAGATGGAATATAATGTCAGCAAATGTGAGGTTATCCACTTTGGTCGAAATAATAATAGGACGGATTATTATTTAAAGAGTGAAAAGCTGCAGCATGATACAGTGCCGAGGGACTTGAGGGTTCTTGTGCACAACTTGCAAAAACTCAGTCTGCAGGTACAGCAGGTGATCAAGAAGGCGAATTGAATGTTGGCCTTTATAGCGAGGGGGATCGAATATAAAAGCAGGGAGGTCTTGCTGCAACTGTACAGGACACTGATGAGGCTGCAACTGAAGTAATGTGTGTTCAGTTTTGGTCCCTTTATTTGCGAAAGGATATACTGGCCTTCGGGGGAGTACAGAGAAGGTTCATTAGGCTGATACCAGAGATGAGGTGGTTAGCTTATGAAGAGAGATTGAATAGACTGGGCCTGTATTTGTTGGAGTTTGGAAGGCTGAGGATGGGGGGATGTTCTAGAGACGTATAAGATAATGAAGGGGCTAGATAGAGTAGAGGTAGAGAGATTCTTCCCACTTAGAAAGGAAAACAGAACTAGAGGGCACAGTCTCAAAATAAGGGGGGGGACAGTTTAGAATGGAGTTGAGGAGGAACTTCTTCACTCAAAGGGTGGTGAATCTCTGGAATTCTCTACCCATTGAAGTGGTGGAGGCTACCTCATTGAATATATTTAAGTCACAGATGGATAGATTTCTGATAATCAAGGGAATTAAGGGTTATGGGGAGAAAGCGGGAAAGTGGAACTGATCCACTTCAGATCAGCCATGATCTTGTTGAATAGCGGGGCAGGCTTGAAGGGCTAGATGGCCTACTCCTCCTATTTCTTATGTATTTGCATTAAATAATCAAGCTTTACTGATGAAATATCACTGTAGATTCCACAACAATGAATCCAGGTTTATTTGAGGGATACAGAACCGGGTTTTTTAATAGCTGAAGTGTATCTTTCAGGTTTCATTTTTTGGCCATGTTTGTTTGTATTGTGATGTGTAGGTGGGGATTGCCCTGAAGCCCTTCCTTCCGCAGTTGCAAACGACGTTCACAAAAGCCCTGTCTGACACCAATCGTTCTGTCCGCCTGAAAGCAGCGGAGGCACTTGGGAATCTGATAGTTATCCACACCAAGGTGGACCCGCTGTTTACTGAACTTCTGAACTTAGTGCGAGGTGCAGATGATTCGAGTGTGAGGTATGTGTCATGCGAGGTATGAGCCACAAATTAGAAGGATAAATGATCTCAGCAGGAACCTCATTTGCATTAGTCATCATGGGATAGTTGGATTCTTCCACAGACATTTCAAGTTGCTCCGTGAATAGCCTTGCTTCTAATGATTTTGGTTTATTATTGTCACATGTATATAGTGAAAAGTATTGTTTCTTGCATGCTATACAGACAAAGCATGTTGTTCATAGAGAAAGAGAGTGCAGAATGTAGTGTTACAGTCATAGTTAAGATGTGGAGAAAGATCAACTTAATGCGAGGGAGGTCCATTCAAAAGTCTAATGGCAGCATGGAAGAAGCTGTTTTTGAATTGGTTGATACGTGACTTCCGACTTTTATATTTTTTTCCCTACGGAAGAAGGTGGAAGAGAGTATTTTCAGGTGCATGGGATCCTTGACTATGCTGGCTACTTTTCTAAGGCAGCAGGAAGTGTACACAGTGTCAATGGATGAGAGGCTCATTTGCGTGATGGATTGGGCTTCATTCATGACTCCTTATAGTTTTTTGTGGTCCTGGGCAGAGCAGGAGCCATACCAAACTATGATGCAGCCAAAAAGAGCGCTTTCTGTGATGCATCTGTTGGTGAGAGTTTTATATACCTCAGGGTCTCTGAAGGAAAGTGTTAGCAAAATGTTTTTTTTTAACTTGATCCGTATCTGTACTGATTTAATTCTCATGCAAATTTCTTTAGTCTCTCAGTAAGTGGAGCATTGGTGGGCTTTCTAACATAGTCCCACATGGAAGGATCAGGACAGGTTGTTGGTGATCTGGACACTTAAAAACTTGAAGCTCTCAACCATTTCTACTTCATCCCATTGATGTAGACAGAGGCAAATTCTACACTACGCTTCCTGAAGTCGATGACTATGTCCTTTGTTTTATTGAATTTGTGGGGGATATTATTGTCATCGCATCAGTTCATCGGATTCCCTATCACTTTCCTGTATTGGGTCTGGTCATTGTTTGAGATCTGACCACAATGTTGGTGTCATCAGCAAACTTGAGAGTTGATTTGGAGGGGAATCTAGCCACATAGTCATGGGTGTATAAGGAATATAGTAAGGGCTGAAGACATAGTCTGGTGGAGTACTGGTGTTGAGGATAATCATGGAGGAGGTATTGTTACCTACTTTTAGTGATTGCAATCTGTGGGATGGGAGTGGGAACTAGAATATTCGTTTTTAGGAGTTTGTTCCACAATTTTAGTAGAAGCATACAGAACTATACATAAGCACCCGTCTGTATCATGAGGTATTAAAGTGGTGCAAAGGAGAGAAACTGTAAAATAAATCCAAATTTGTAATCTCCCAAGATGAGTTATTGAATATAATGAGAATATGAGAAGAACATTTCTATCATAAATGCTGCCAAATCCTTGAAGAATGTTGTTTGGTTAGATGACAGTCTGTTTATTCGAATGGAGTGTCTCATATCTGAGCCTTTGCACAAGAGAATTTTATTAACTGTTTCCTCCTGAAGAACATTAGAACAGTTGGCATCCTTTGTATTGAGGGTTTATATACCTTCAGGTCTGAGGGAAGTGTTTTTTTTTAAACTTAATCCATATCTGTACTGATTTAATTTCTCCTTTCAGAGAGACTCTGCTTCAGGCACTGCGTTTTGTCATTCAAGGGGCTGGTGCCAAAGTTGACGGAACAATCCGGAAAAGTATCACCACTATGTTGTTAGGAATGTTGGGGCATGATGAGGTATGGATGCACCGGGTTCACTCATTACTGTATGATAAATAAGCCAAGTGACTTACTCCAATGTGGAAGTGACACTTTCTCAGACAGTTTTATAAAATTGGGGGCAGTAAAGCATGTTTTGTTATGCAAGAAGTGTGACAATCGTGATCTATTGATGTAGACTGAACAAGTAACACCCTACGTTTTGTATTGTTCCTTATACAGTACAGTAATAGCTATCTCTTCTTCTTAGGATGCCACTCGCATGGCCTCAGCTGGCTGCTTAGGAGAGTTGTGTGCATACTTACCAGACGATGAACTCAGTATTATTCTAAAAAATCACCTTTTGGGTAAGTAATAAGCAACGTGAGAGCAGTGCCGGCAATTTGACTGTTGGTCAGACC
This sequence comes from Sphyrna mokarran, assembly GCA_024679065.1. Lineage (NCBI taxonomy): Eukaryota > Metazoa > Chordata > Chondrichthyes > Carcharhiniformes > Carcharhinidae > Sphyrna > Sphyrna mokarran. The sequence continues at coordinate 6,847,112 of JAGIQG010000020.1, forward strand.
ACACTTGGAGAAGTGTACACAGTTCTGGCATCCAGCTGCAAAATGGCACAGTGGTTAGCACCACTCCATCACAGCTCCTGCACAGGTTCAATTCCTTGACTGGGTCACCATCTGAGTTTACATGTTCTCTCTATGTCTGTGTGGATTACCCACTGTCCGAAAGATATGCTGGTTAGTGCATTAGCCATGCTGAATTCTCCATCAGTGTACTCAGATGGGCAGGGTATTGAGATCCAGGGATTTTCATAGTAACTTCATTGCGGTGTTAATATAAGCCTACTTGTGACACTAATAAACTTTATTTGTACTTGGCACACCATAACATTCAAGGCTGTAGCCAAGTGTTGGCAAGTGCGATTAGATGGGCAGATCAGGACTTTCATGCGACAGTGCAGACTCGATGGACCAAAGGGTCATCATCTGCACTGTATTCTGTGATCCATATTATATTGAAGAAAAGATATAGAGGCGTTGGACAAAGTGCAAAACAAAATCCATAAGGATGATATCAAAACTAAGAGATTGTAACTTTTAATTGGGGACCAAATACATTTATTCAGTTCATGGGTGACACAAACCAAGGTAGGGATTGTGTGTTGTGGGGAAGATGTAAAATGGTTTCTAAGGGATTTGGATAGACTGGTCAGCGGGCAGAAATGTGGCACATGGAACAAATGTAAACAATTAGGTCATCCACTTTGATACAAGGAACAAATGAAGAGTATTTCTTAAATGGTAAGAGATCAGAAAGTGTAAATGTACAAAAGGACTTTTTTTGCACTTCTCCAATGCGTCTATATCTTTTCTTTAATACAATATGGATCACAAAATCAACATACCACAATGCAGAAGATGGCCCTTTGGCTCATTGAGTCTTCACTGTTGCATGAAAGGTCCTGACCTACCCACCTAATAAGGTGGCACTTGTCAATAAGTCACTGAAAGCTAACATGAAACGGTTGCAAAAAATTAGGAAGACTAATGGTACTCAGCTTTATTGCAAGGATTGCAGGAGTAGCCAAGTTTTGCTTCAGTTGTATAAAACCTTGGTTAGACCACACCTGAAATACTGTGTATAGTTTTGGTTCCTTTATCTTAGGAAAGATATTCCAGGGAGGGAATGCAGCGAAGGTTCACCAGATTCGTTCCCAAGAAGATGAGTCTGCCTACAAAGAGAGACTGGAGAAACTGGTCCTGTACACTCTACAGTTTCAAAGAACAGAGATGATCTCATTGAATTCTACAGAATATCTAAAGAGATAGATGAAGCAGATATAAATAAGATGCTTTCCCTGGTTAGGGGCACCATATCAAAATAAAGAGAACTGAGATGAAAATTTTTATTATTCAGAGAGGTGGGACTCTATCCCCAGATAGCTGTGAAAGCTCAGTTATTGAATATGCTGGAAGCAATGATCTACATATTTCTATATGCCAATGGTATATGCCAAAGGGATACAGGGTAGTGTGGGCAAAAAGTGTTGAGATGGATGTTCAGCTGCACGTGTATTGAACGGTGGAGCAGATCCAAAGAGCTGAATGGCCTACTCTTGCTCCTATATCCATATTAAGAAAGGCTGAAGACTGGGGCTCTCTCCTCTTTAAAAAAAAAAGGCCAAGCGTTAAGAAAATGGACGCCTTTAAGATTATAAAAAAAATTGATAAAGATGTGGGGAATTTTTTTTACTTGTAGGGGTTTACATTGTCACAAATAAATCCAATGGGAAATTCAGGATAAATTTATTTATGCAAGGATTGATCAGAATGTGGAACTTGCTACCATGAGAGGTTGAGGTAAATGGCATAGATGAATTTAAAGGAAAGCGAGAAGAACACATTTGGATGAAATGCTGATAGGTCTCCTCCCAGCCATTTTCATCTAACCCTATGTGGAACATAAACACAGCCACAGCCCAGTTGGGCCAAATGACTAGTGTTTGTGCTGTAGACGAATGGAGGTATGTATTTATGCCAGCTTGTCCCAGTCTTAAATTTTGTCATCTCCCACTTAGTCTCTGAGACTAAATCTGACCAATTAATTCCACAATACAGTAAGAAGTCTTACAACACTAGGTTAAAGTCCAGCAGGTTTATTTGGAATCTCAAAATTTTGGCGTGCTGCTCCTTCATCAGGTGAATGTCCACTCACCTGATGAAGGAGCTTCAGTCCAAAAGCTTATGATTCCAAATAAACTTGTTGGACTTTAACCTGGTGTTGTGAGACTTCTTAATGTGCCCATTGCAGTCCAATGCTGGCATCTCCATATCACCAATACAGCAAAGAATCAGTGGCAATGACATTTGAATTTCCTTTAATGTTTATGCAAATAACGTGGTGATCCCACCAATTTTTAAAAATAAGTTGTTTCCACGAATGCGGGTGAAAAATATAAACTCTGAATGCATAATTCGAATTGTCCTGTTGGAGTTTGGTCTGTGCATGCTTTACTTCCTGTTCCAAAGGTAGTCTGTGAAATGACAGTGAGCTCTGGTATATTTCAAAAGTACACCAATGTTTAATGGATAGTCCTGCTCCTCGGTCAGAGGTTGCATGTTTAAGTCTGAGCTGGCACACTGTGCTGCACTGTTGGAACTGCTGTCTTTTGGCTTGGAGAGGGGAGGTGGTGGTGGAGATGGAGTTCACACTGGTGACCTAACCAAAATGTATCCCACAACCAACATTACAAACATATTATCTTGTTGTTGTTATTATTATGTTGCTGATTGTGGGAGCTTGCTGTGTACAAATTGGTTGCCACATTTCCAATGTTACAGCAGTGACTTTGTTTCAAAAGTACTTAATTGGTTGTAAGTTGCTTTGGGGGTGTTGTGAGGCTGTGAAAGACGCTATGTTAATGCAAGTCTTTCTTCCTAGTTTTACATTTAGGATCTGCTCAATTCTGCACTGAGTCTGAGAGCAGAGCTGTAACGTAAAGATATGCTGACAAGTTAAAATAAGCAAAATACTATGGATAGTGGAATCTTCTGACGAACAGAGAATGCTGGAAAAACTCAGCAGATCTGGCAGCATCTGTGCAGGGAGAGAAAATATTCCGAGTCTGTCTAACTCTACATCAGAACTGTGACAGATATTGAAGTATAGCTCTGAGAGATTGCAGTCTTCAGAACAAAAGACAGGTGGTGTGGTGTTGGAGGGAGAAGGATGGGGGAACACGGGTTATTGCTATGAGACAATAAATATATTTATTGTCTCATAGCAATATTTAAAAAGTTACATTTAAAACATATTTAAAATTTACATTTAAAAGTGATATTTAAAAAGTTGCCTCTTCTGCTGCTGTCTTAAAGCTGAAATCTTTAGAGTTGTCTTCAGATAACTAAAATTAGTGTAATGTATGCTTCTTCCATGCATTCTCAAAATCTCATTTTCTATCAAAAGCTAAATCTAGAGAATAATTTTTCCAATTTTAACATTGTGATCAATTTGTATACCATCGCTGAAGATGTTGATGGTACCAGGAAACCAGTGTTCTTGGACTTCTCAGAAGTATTTATAAACATAAGAACATAAGAAATAGGAGCAGGAGTAGGCCGTACAGCCCCTCGAGCTTGCCCCGCCATCCAATAAGATCATGGCTGATCTGTAGTGGTTCAGTACCACTTTCCTGCTTTCTCCCCGTAACCCTTAATTCCCTTGTCAAATAAAAATGAATTGTCTTCAGCTTTGAAAGCAAAGATGCCTCTTTATCCTTGTGGTCATACTGCTGGATTCTTCTTCAGATAATCACTGAGAACTTCAACTCTATTATTAATTATAGTTATTGTGTTCCACAACAAGATAATGGTCGGTGTAGGCATAACATTTATATGTTTATTTATAAAGTGCTGTATCACTGTTAATAGCTACTTTTTTGCTATATAAGATGTTTTTCCAAACACAAGTAATGTCAACAATCTGACCAGCTGAGCAGTTACAAGCCTTTTTTTTTCCCCACAGCTGACGTATCGGGTATTGACTGGATGGTCAGACATGGACGGAGCGTGGCGCTCTCGGTCGCAATGAAAGCAGCACCAAGCAAGCTATGCGTGCCCGAGTATAACACGAGTGTGCTGGACATAATTGTCGCCAGCGCTACAGCAGATCGGGTAAGCGACACTCCATTTTCCTGTTGTTTCTTAAATCCTGTAGATCTCAGTGAGGTTGTCCTGCAATCTTATCTCATGGAAGAAAGCCTGAATTTATCATTTTGTCATCCTTGGTGAATCTTTTCCATTATTTGAATCCCTTTTTCACTTGGACTGTGAAATCTGTACACGCTATTCTAACCGCAGGCTATCTCTTAGAATTCAACATTGATATTTGTTCTTTATTCCATTCCTCTGGTTATAAAATCAAGGAGTTTATTTGTCTTTTAAGGATATTACCTCTTTGTAAGCCATTTTTGAATGACTCGTGTGCCTGGACACTCAGAACCTTCTGCTTCTCGCTTTTAAAATCTTGCCATTTGTTGTACTTCCTTCTCCTTTTTTCTTCTGAAATGTTTGATTTAAATGTGTCTCCATTTAATATATTCATCTGCATCTGCCCATCTTTCACAGTCCTCAGAAAATTTTATATCTCCTTATTGATTTCATCAGTATTCGCATCCAGATCACTTGCAAATGTAGCAAGTAACTGTGGCCTGCCAAAGATCCCTGCAGAATCCCACTCATTCTTTCCAGTTCTTTATTTTTGAGTGCTTCCTTCCGACTATCACTACTAATTCTGCATTACCGTCTGTGCCATTATCATCTTCAGAAATCTGTTTAATGGGGCAACTACTGATGAGCTTTTTGAAAATCCATATTAAATGTATCCACTGTTTTCTGAATCCATCTATCAAAGAATTATATAATATTGTTCAATCATTATCTATCTTCCAGTAATGTATGCTGGCTGACCCTGATTGGCATGTGTCCTTGGTAATTTCATCCCATTTGAATTTACTGGCAACTGAACTCAGACTAACTGAACTGTACCTCCAACTTATCCATGTTTTTTGAGAGGGAATGTTACATTTGGCACTCTCCAATTCTCCTGACCATTCTCTTTTGCACAGAGTTTTGACATTGGGTCTAAGCTCATGCTGTTTCTTCCTTAGGTACTGCTGCTTGGTATCTTTGGATATAAACTGTCAGGTTTCGATGGTGTCTCGATTGAAAAAGTAACTTCGTTAGCATTATTTCTCTTTGAGGAATAACCACAAGGAGTTCTACATGTGTGTGGTCCCACAGTAACAGCAACCTGTATTTATATGGACCCTTTAATGTATTAAAATATCCTGCACTTCACAGGAACATAACGACCAGCGTAAATTGTGCAAACTGTAGTGAACCTCTGGCATTCCCTCGATTTATCCTAATTTTGCCTTGAATCCTCTAGGGTTTTGTGCTTATCTTTATTAACCCTATTAATAATCTGCTTGTCTTTTTTATTATACCATTTTTGATCTCTTTTTATATATATTGATAGCATTCTAAATTTCCCTTTGTAAAGTTTTCTATATTACGTTTATGTCCTGTTGACATTAATTAAGTTTCAAATTTTATCCAGTTCTCCTATCTGGTCTTTGATTAAGTTTTTTTTTTGTGTGCTCTGATTCGTACCTCTTCCAGTTCCTGTTTAAATACTTCCCATTGTTGATTCAAATTTATTATTCCCGTTTCACCTGGCCAAAGTTTCCTGCCCAAAGTATTTTTTTCCAAAAGGTAATTTTGTTTTTTAATCTCCCTTTGGGCTGGGTCTAAGAGGTAGTCATTCTCATCTCACTGCTCCCAATACTTTTTGGGAATCTACTTATTTCATTATCTTAGAATGAGGCTCCCTTCATGTCAAAGAAGCTACATGTTGACTGAGGATGCCGTTCTGAGAGCTTTATGAAAAAGAAATCCCCCCATTGACATTGCATTTTCCTATCCAAATCTAAAGAACAAAGACCATCACAACTCTTACGAGTTATACATGCCTGACCTCATTTGTCAAAATAGTTCATTCCCCATTTCTTACCTGCTGTTTGCAATCTATAACACATTTCCAGAAGGCCAATACTTGCTGTTCTTCAGCTCAATCTTATTGACGTTATTTTAGTGCAGTGATAGGAACTTTACAGCCACATCATCTCCCTTATTCCATCCTTATCCTGCCTTAGTTATACCCAGAACTATCTGCTTCCTAATCCTGATCCAGCTGCAGTCAGATTCAGATGTTGTCATTATGTCATGATTCTTTTTAATTTCCTATAATGATTCTGATTCCCCAATTTCTTATTCTGAGTTTAATATACATCTAAATTTAGATTTCTTCATTTGCAGTTTGCCTTGTATGCCTACAATCTAATTTTTTTCCTAACTATCTTGTTCTGTTTAACTATAAATGTTTCACCATCTCCAAATCCTACACATCTAAAGTTTACTTTCCTTTCCGAGTAGCTGCACTACTAATAGCAGTTTTTCTCTTTCCTACCATATTAGTTTGAACCCTTCCGCACAGCTTTAGTTAGCACCAGTAACAACTTGTATTTATATAGAGCCTTTAATAAAATAACAAATCTCAGACTCTTCACAGGAGTATTCTAAGACAAAAGATGACAGCAAGCCAAATGAGGAGGTATTGGGAAGATAAACTAAGGCTTGGTCAAAGAGGTTAGTTTTTAGGAGTGTCATTAAGGAAGAAAGTGAGGTGAAGAGTTTGGGGAGAAAATTCCAGAGCTTTGGGCTAAGGTAACTGGAGGCACAGCTGCCAATGATGAAGCAATTTAAACTTGGGGATGCTGGAATTAGAGAAGGGTAAATATCTCAGAGTATGGAGGTTGGGTGGTTGCGGGCTGCAGGAAATTACAGAGAAAGGGAGGAACAAAACCAAGAAGGGAATTAGAAATTTGAGATGAGAATTTTATAATTAAGATGTTGTTTGAGTGGGAGCCAGTGTCATGGGTGAAGAGGACTTGATGCAAGTTGGAACATGAGCAGCAGAGTTCTCAAGTTTACAGACAGAATGAGGAAGGCATTGTTGGGATAGTCAAGTCTGGAGGTGACAAAAGTATGCATAAGTGTCTCAGACACAGATCAGCTGAGGAAAGAGCAAAGTTGGAGTTAGTCTTCCTAGCTCTGTTCTGTGTGTGGCACCTTCCTGACAGTTCTTTGACAGGAAAACGTGAGGTGAGTGTGGACACAACAGCAACTATCTTTCGAAGTCCTGTTAATCCATGGTCTGACTCCCAGAAAGAAGTTTCTATTTATATAGCACCTTTCACATCCTTAGGATAGCCTAAAATAATTGGTTTTGAAATTCACTCAGTATCGTTATGTAAGCTTATGCAGCAGCCAGTTTGCCTACAACAATGTTTCACGACAGCAAATCTGATAAATGATCGGTTAATTGTTGTCTAAATGAAGGAAGACTTGGGGACAAAGCAAGGGGAAGTCCCTGCTCTGCTCTCGTCCCATAAGAAGTTATATCTTCCTAAATGGACATCTGAAAGGCAGTATCTTTGACCATTCTTGATTCCTGCACTGAAGTGTCAGCCTAGGCATTTATTAATACCCTCTGAGGGGCCTGAGTCTTGTTCTTTACTATGTAATTGATTCTAACATAGCCCGTGATGTCCGGCTGATTCCCTCCCAAGTGTTTCTGCTGTTTTGTCACTTATCCAGAGAGCCATCACGTTGCCATGCTTTCAAATTCAAAGTTACAAGCTGATGGTAACAACTTGCGTCTTTATTGAAGCAAACTATCTCAAAATTTTTCACAGCAGCACAATCGGACAAAAATTGACGCTGAGCAAAAGGAGAAAACTTTAGAAAAGTTGATTGATGAGGAGATAATAGCCTCTTGAAGGAGGAGAGGAAATTGGACAGACTTAAGGGCGGTATTCCAGAGCTGCAGCTAAGACAACACCACCAATGATGAGGTGAAGGAAATGTGGAATAAAGAGGCAGCTAGAGTTGGAAGAACACAGTTCTCAGTCGATTGTCGATCTGAACAAAATTACAGAATGTTGGGGGGACAAGATAATAGAGGAATTTGATCACAAGGAGAAGAATTTTCAAATAGCCTACTTGATGTGGTTCAGCCTGATCTGGCAGTGAATTGCTGAGCCAATTATGCATCTGAAGTGTTCAAATCCATGTCCATTAGAAAAAAAGAATAAAATACCAAGGGGGTTACCAGGGCATCAGGTGAATGCATCTTCCCCTTCCAGAACCTTCCACTGTCACTCTTTGCACACCTTGGCAGCATCTTTTCCATAGTGGGGTGATATTGTTTGTGCCTGCCCTCTCCAAATTCTTGCCTATAAAACAAACCTTGGAAGCATTTGTGAAGAAAATGTCCTCAGATCTGTGCTTGATTCACATTCCTCTTTTTCTCCCTAATAGGACAGTGGCTCACTTTTAATCTATTCTCTGTCACTGTCTATCTGTGGAACAGCCATGTTTTGAAACATGTCCTCTCCACCCCGAATGTGATTAATTCCTATCCTTCCACAAGCTCAAGTGACTACAGCTGAAAATACTTACGCAAGTGTAAATATCCAGAAACACGCATGTCCATTGAAAATTGAAACAGAAGTCAGCCATTATAATCCCAATAAACCTACTAATCTTCAATTTATGCCTCCTGAGTATAAAATTAAGTGTATAAGTAGCTCAAAAATCTAAGTAATGAGTCTTGAACTATGTCAAAGTTTTTCACAGCAGCACAATAGGACAAAAATTGCAATATATCATTGCCTGATTTGAGAGAGGTTTCTTGTGAAAATAGAACTGTTTGGGCTCTGTCTAATTCAGCTCAATATCAGCACTAATGTCAATCCTACAATGGTAGTTGAATTTAAAATCTAACAAAGTTTCTTTCGTCAGTGAAATATAATTACCCCATCCCAACCACTTGTATTCCCATCAGTGAATCTTGTTGATCCAGCATTTAACTTGCAGCAGAAATATCAAACCTTTAAACATGCCTCAAAGCTAAAATGAACGATATCTAATTAACCAATCTGTACTGGCTTTTCAGATTTACATTTGGGAGCCACAAATCCTCACTGGTAACTAATTACTCAAAGCCACTACCTCCCAATATGCATGACTTCTCCTTGTTTGAAGTTTCTCTCTCACACAGCGGAAGGATTGTCCTGACAACTCATCATTTGGAAGATGTTCTTGGCCAGTGGTGTTATAAATCTGTTAGCTGGGCCTGCTGCAGCTACTTGGAGTATATGGCATCAATTAGGAAGCAGACTGAGCATCTTAATTATGTAAATTAATACATACATATAGTCCAATAGATTTGTTTTGTGATCTGAGCAGGATATATGCTTCCACATGTTTTCTCATGTAGGCCAACCAAACACTTGTTTGAAGAAGGCTGAAAATCAATTGTTAAACTGCTTTAGTTTACAGTTAAGTACCAATAACTAGTATAATCATACATGTGCAATTCCATAATATAAAAGTGTAACATTGCCCTGTGTGTTTCTTGAGTTAAGGCAGTTTCTAACTATCCTTTTGAATTTCTTGTCTCAATAAAAGTTGTCACAATTGAAGGATGTGGTTGAGAGAGAATGATTAGATAGTGGAAAGGATTGCTCAATGTAATTAATTGCTATCCTTCCACAACCAGCTGCTTTTCATTCACAGGTTTCTCTCCCTCTGTCAAAACTGATAGAAGTCACAGCCTCTTCTGTTCCAGGAAATTCCCTACCTGACTTTCGTTTGCATTCTTTGAGGTGCTTCTTACTTTCCAAGACAGGATTAATAAACTTTAACTTAAAGTAATTCATTGCATGAAGCTCAGAAGAATTGAGCATAGGGGGAGGTTCGTGGGAAGGAGCTATAGACATGCTTATTTCTTTATTTTCTTTTTGCATATTTCAGGTGGCAAACACCCAGGTACAATAACCCTATTGCCAGACAGATGGTAATAATTCTGGAAAACGATGTGGTTTGATTTCAATAGGATCTTGAATTTGAGAAATTTAGTATCATCCATTTCACCAACTTGAAAATGAAATGTCATCTTTCCTTGTACTGTAGATTCCCATAGCTACAAGTGGAATTCGAGCCATGGGTTTCCTGATGAAGCACCAAGTACAGACGGAGGGTGAGACAGTGTCTCCAAAGCTCATCACACTGCTGGTGAAGGTAAGATGGAACAGACCCAGTCAGATAGACTTTTACTCAGCAGGGTTGCTATTAATGATAGGACTAAGTCTGACTAATTAAACAACAACTGGAATGGGCACAGGGAGCTAGCAAAGTATACAAACACCTTTTGATGTTGACACATTGAGCTGGATGAGTCTGTCCATGTCTGCATGGGTTTCTTTCAGATGGTCCAGTTTCCTCCCACACTCCAAAGATGTGCTGTTTGGGCTGACTGGCCATATTCAATTGCCCCTTAGTGTCAGGGGGATTAGTAAGGTGAATATGTGGGGTTATGGAAATAGGGCCTAAGAGAGATTGTCAGTGCAGGTTTGATGGGCCAAATGGCCTCATTCTGCACTGTCGAGATTCCATGCTAAAATATGTGTTGATGTGGTTCAAATATTCAATTGTGAAGAACTTGCATCTTAATTTTTCACCCTCATGCCAGAATTTGTTTGGAATGACATGCTAGTTTGCATGACATCATCTTTGGGAAAATATTGGAAGCTATTATCATAGAAGTCTAAATGCACTTTAAAAAAAATCAGTATATGATCAGGCAGAATCCATGTGGCTTTACAGAGAGAAGTAATGTTCGACAAATTTATTTTGAGTTTTTTGAGGATATAACTAGTAGGGTAAATAAAGCAAATGAGTAAGTGTAGCATATCTGGATTTCCAAAAAGCATTCAATAAAGTGCCACAGAAGAGGCTAATCGGCACAATAAGGGTTCATGGAGTTGAAGGTGACATGAGGAAAGAGGACTGGGCAGGAAACAAAAAATAGGCAAAATAGTGCGTTTTCAAGTTGGCAAGCTGTGACTAATAGTGCTACGACACCAGTGCTGGCAATTACCAATGTTTAGTTGGAGGAAATTTTTGCTCATCTGTTACTGGACAGGGATTGTGACCATTTTGAGATAGTGGGAAGATTGTGAGAGGTGGTGATGAAGTAGAGCTGGCTGCTGTCAGTATACATGTGAAAACTGGAGGCTGTGTATCCGAACACTCACCGAGGGGCAGCGTGTAGGTGAGAAATAGGAGACAAACGATAGATCTTTGGGGAACACTCAAGTTAGTATCAAGATAAGCCGTTTTGTATTTATTTATTTGATTTGTTGATCTGGTACTTAACCATCTCTCTCTCTCTCCTCATACAGAATTTGCAGAATTCATCGAGCGATGTGAAGTTAATAGCGGAGAAAATGATTTGGTTAGTGAATAAAGACATTGCGAATCCGCTTGATCCCCAGACAATCAAACCAATTCTGAAAGCCTTGCTTGACAATACTAAAGACAAAAATACCAGTGTGCGAGTGTACAGTGAACAGGCCATCGTCAGCCTGCTCAGGCTAAGGGAAGGAGAGGAATTGTATCAGGTATGTAGAATATTTTACACAATTTTGTCTCCCCATCCCTCCCCAAACTTTCTAAATATAAATAAATTTAATTTGTTCTTTTGAGATTTTTGAGAGATGTAACCATTACTGAATTTCACATTTGAATTTTTGTTAAAAGTTGCTCACGCGTCTCTACCTTTGACTGGTCATGACTTTAACCACTAGTGATGCCCAGAATCAAGATTTGCAGCCTTATTTTAGATAGATCCTTTCCAGGGATCAACATTCCAGACAAAAGACATTATACTTAAACAAGCAGAAATTTTGTAAGAGGTCAGGTCCTTCTTGGGGCTTATCCAAACAGTTGTATTCTCTGTGAATTCAGGATGGTCTTATAGCACAGTGGATAACATCCCCTGCCTCTGAGCCAGAAACTCCAGGTTCAAGTCCCACTCTAGGACTTTATGGCCAGGGAAGATGCATTCATAACATGGCCAAACAGATTGAACGTCAACATATAAATCCTTCGAACATACACCAATGGCGAGCAGGAGAGATTCCTGATCAGCTATGGATGATGGAAAGAAATTGGAGCCTCTACCATCACTATCCATAGCTCTTAAGTTATGAGTATGTAAAAGTATGTGCTACGAGAGGTCAGTTGGCTGGATGGCTGTCTGGATCAGTTTGGTACCAACAACATGGAAGAGGGATTCAAAGGCTAGGAAAGAAGGCTTCATCAAATGCTCCAACTCTCTGAAATCTTCAGGATTATATTGGACTGAAACACAAGTTGAAATAAGCTTACCGAAGCTTCCTTTTTACTCATTCATGGGATGTGGATATTCCTGATGACAGCAGCATTTATTGCTGAAGCTCAGTTGCCCTTGGTGATAAGTCTTGAATACTAATGAATGGCATCCTAAGCCATTTCAGAGGACGCTTAAAAATCTAGTGTGACAGAAAGACTACACTAAATAAGGATGGCAGATATTTTAAAGGACGCTGGTGAAGCAGATGGGTTTTTGTAGTTTATGGTCATCTATGTTGTTATCAGCTTTTTATAATAAATCGAAATTTCCCAGCTGCTTAATGGGATTTTAACTCATGTATCTGAATTACTAATTTGTGCATCTGGATAACTAATCCAGTAATGTAACCATTCGGCTACAATGCCTGCTAAATATCTGACAAATGTTGAGTACAAAGAATATTGGCAGAACTTGTTACAGGATTAATTTGTTGACGTGTGATATTGAACAGTTCCTCATTATGTTAAGAAAGAAAATTTCTACACAGATTTCATCATCTTATTCTCAGAGCCACTCACAGACTTGGAACGAGTTAACAACAGTACTCATTCTGATAACTCTAAGTTAGAGGCTGACTGATTCTTCAACTTTTATTGGATTTCAGTAATTGCTCATTTAGATACTATACAGACAAAGCCTTTATGTTTTGTGATGAGGAACTAGATATGCTTGAATTGTAGAAGGGGTTGGAGGATCACTTGGCAGTGTTAGACTTGCACATCTTGATACCTGAGGAAAGCTTTTGCATTCAAATTTTACAAAACTGAGTGGAAATGATTTGTTCCAGAAGAATGAATAAAGCCCCTTGGGAAATTATCTATTGTATTTACCTAATCAAGATCTACCACCCAATTCTGTGTTCAGGTAGATATTACTGTAATTTGGCTCACTCCATGGGCAGTTCATTACCTGCTGAGCACGCAATTGTTTCTAGGTTCGTGGAAGGCACCGAAAAAATGAAAACATTCCTGACTGATATTTGAATCTCATTTTGGACAAAAGTAGGCACTTTGGTGAAACAGCATGCTGAAATTCTAGCTGAGTCGCTCACATTTATTCAGAGTATTTAATTGAATCAAGAATTGCCATGGCAAATCAGGTTAAATGTTAAATGATTGGTTTTTCTCTCTATCTACAAGATGGCAGCATGTGGTACCTGTTCTTTTATAGTTCGCACTTTCAACTTGTGAGCACTCTGCTGCTGTACTACAAACTGGCCTTCACATGAATTCCCAGGGCCAGGTATTCATTTTCTGCAAGATTTTATCATAATTCACATACGCGGCAGTTCATGGAATGAGAGAGAACATTAACTACCTAGAATCATGGAATTTCTAGATGTGATTTAGTCTTTTCATATGAAAATAAAATTCTTGCCTTATCTGGCCTTTGCTTTTCTTTCTGATGGCACACCTTGGAGCTTCTATATTTTTGTGTGTTTGAGTTCCTTGTTCTTTTCTTTAGTCATGGCTGTTCCATTTCCAGAGAGCTGAGGTACGCTCCCTTTTGAAGGTGGTCTAGTTCAGGAGACTCCATGACCAATGGAAATGTGAAAACAACTTTTAACAAAAAGCTATTTCAAATATAGACAAAACCACAGAAAATAAGTTTATCTTTTGACAATGGACTGGGTATATGTGCCTACCTGTCTATCTGATGTTTTAGTGATGGACTGGGTATGTGCCTCCCTCTCTCTTTAACATTTTGGTGTCACTTTGGTTTTGAGATGAATTACTGAGCAACTTCTGAAATGCTTTTATGAACTGGTAGATCTTGGCTTCACAGGTTTAAAAGAGGAAAAAAACTCACTTTTTTTTTCTTTCAATCTAGAATGTTTCTAAAATCCTTGATACTGCTAGTCTGGATCTGCTGGCTGAAAGCTATCGACGATCGTTGAAGAAACTTGCCGGACAGGCAGATGTAACAGAACAGGTGGATGACACCATTCTGACATGACATTGGATTTTGTTTTGCTGCACCATCTTTGTGAAAAGTTTTATCTTCTAATTTTGTTTCAAAGTGCAGTCACCATTATGGAGGGCAGGCTGTTGGAATTGAACACGCTCCTGTGTTTTAGTATTACTGCACTCGGTTTGTGTATAACACAAATCAATGTGTTTGTGGTGTCATGCTGAAAGGATTACCAGTAACCCGCATTAACAGTAGTGCAAGGGACCTCAATATAATGAACCAGAGAGTGATGAAATCCACAGGCCTTCAAAAAAGTAATCATTTAATAAAATTTTGACTCAATCAGTTTTTGTGTATTCTATTTCCTTTGTGGTTTATGAATGATCTCTGCTCTGAATCACTTCAGCTTATTTTTGCACGCATACACACACACAAGCAATAGTCTTCAGTCAGCAAAGAGAAAATAATCTATGGGATATATCCTAACTGCAGCTTTGTGGTCAACCAATGTAGAGATGAACTTGCATGACATGATCAATTGTAGCTGGTGGTTTGAATCAGGCTTGATTTTGTAGAGAGTTTGACTGCAGCCCCAATAAGAAAATTCTTGAAACTGAAGCCTCAATTACCAACCCCATTTTTAATGATTAGTACCTTCTTCCCATAGCTGAACATTACTTAGGATACTTAAGATATTCGCTGTAAATTCTCCAAATCCTAAATGGGGTAAAGTGTCAGTGGTGAACTATTGATCATGGACAGGCAGCCGTGACTGCCCAGATCCCCTTTCTAAATTGGGTTGAATGCCTAAAGGCCATGTAGTCCTCTTCAGCTTCTCTTTCGTCCCAATTATGGCCCGGTGGTTAGCATTGCTGCCTCTCAGCGCTAAGGGTCCAGGTTCAATTCTGGCCTCGGGTGACTCTGTGGAGTTTGCACATTCTCTCCATGTCTGCAGTGGTTTCCTCCCACACTGCAAAGATGTGCAGGTCACAGTTGATTGGCTGTGGTAAATTGCCCCTTAACTTAAGGGGGGGTTTGTCAGGTAAATACATGAGCTTATGGAGACAGGATCTAGGTGGCGTTGTCTACAGTGCAAGTTTGATGGGGCACATGGCCTCTGGCAGTAAATGGTTCAATAGCCAAAGCCCAGATGCAAGAAACTGCCCACAATTTCTGATGATAAACCAAAGTGCTGCTTATGGAATTCCACTGACCCTGACCTGAATATTGTCAGATGAACGGATTTTTTTAAAAAAAAATAGCAACCATCCCATCTGATTTTTCATTGCGGTAAATCCAGCTTTGTTTGAGACCTCAAAAAGAGCAGTTTATATGGTTACTTCAGCAAATGACAAAATGATAACTTGCAGCAGTTGTGTTTTTTTTCTTCAGACTGTGACACAATGGCAGAAGTGATTGCAAAATCTGTCCAGTTAAATCACGCATAAATGTGTAGTGGTCCATTTTGGCAGGAATAATGGGATGAAGGAGTACAATGTAAGGGGTAGGAGTCTTAGCTGTGTTATAGAGCAGAAGGATCTCGGGGTCCGGGTCCATAGGACTCTTAAATTGGCCTCGCAGGTGGAGGAAATGGTCAAGAAGGCGTACGGTATACTGGCCTTCATTAATCGAGGAATAGAGTTTAGGAGTCAGGAGGTATTGATGCAGCTCTATAAGACTCTTGTCAGACACCACTTGGAGTATTGTGCGCAGTTCTGGTCACCTCATTATAGGAAGGATGTTGAGGGAGTGCAGAGGAGATTTACAAGGATGCTGCCTGGTTGGGAGGCAGGCCTTATGAAGATAGGTTGAGGGAGCTGGGACTCTTCTCACTGGAGAGACATAGGTTGAGAATCGACCTGATAGAGGTTTATAAAATGTTGAGAGGAATAGATAGGGTGGACTCTCAGAGACTATTTCCCCGAGCTGAAATGGTCACTACGAGAGGACACAGATTTAAGGTGCAGGGAAGCAAATACAGAGGAGATGTTAGGGGTAAGTTTTTCACTCAGAGGATGGAATTGGCTGCCGTCGGAGGTTGTTGAGGCAAACTCACTGGGGTCTTTTAAAAGACTTCTGGATGAGTATATGGAAACGAATAGGATAGGGGGATATAGATAGGTCTGTGGATTGGTAGATATAGATGTGATCGGTGCAACTCATGGGCCGAAGGGCCTGTTTGTGCTGTATTGTTTTATGTTCTATGAAATTCCTGCCCAGTCAATGTAAGGATGATGGACTGAAATGAATTTCATTGCTGGCTTTCACAAAAAGACTGATACAGCAACTAATCTGTGAGACATTGGCCACTTTTCTTGGACAGATTTCACAAACTAGTTAACTAATATGATTGGAGATGGTGAATCCAACAAAATAAATAAAGAAAATAAGCTTGTATTAATAAAATGTTTTTTGCAACAGCAGGACATTCCAAAGCATTTCACAGTAATACAGCAGCTAATTTGTGCATCACCAAGTACCACAAAGGACAATGAGGTAAATAACCAGTTAGAGCTTATTAGTCACAAGGAGGCTTACATTAACACTGCAGTGAAGTTACTATGAAAAGCCCCTAGTCGCCACACTCCAGCACCTGTTTGGATACACTGAGGGAGATTTTAGCATAGCCAATGCACTTAACCAGTATATCTTTCGGACTGTGGGAGAAAACCAGAGCAGGCATGGGGAGAATTTGCAAACTCTACACAGACAAGTCACTCAAACCGGGAATTGAATCAGTGTCCCTAGCGCTGTGAGAAAGCGGTGCTAACCACTACCACCCACTGTTAAACTCCTTGCAGTATAATTAATGGACAGCAGAAGAATACTTATGAAGGTAATTGAGCTTTGCAAGCTGCAGCACTTTATCTTTTGAAACTGCGCAGCTATATAAAAATATTTTATTGTCAGCCTTCCTTTGACAACAGTGCCTTTGCATAAAAAGATTAGTTTATCCAGGATCACCTATAAACCAATGACTTGACTGGCATGAAAAGGGCTTGACTTTATCTGAACGTCAACACGAAGCTGGCCAAAGGTGTGGCAGAACTTGTTTTTTTGGAAATTGGTATATTTGGGTCTCATTGTTAACAGATCATTGTAGAATCACTGCTGCTGCTTTTCTTTCAAATGAATAAAATTCACAGACCATGGACGTGATATGCACCAGCATGAATTATCCATCTGTCAGCTCCAGGAAGAAGTTTGCAAATCTTATCATTTCCTTTCAAAGTATAGTTTAGCCAAAATTACAAAGAACAACTTGTAGTGATGTGTTCCAAGGTGTTAGCTAATGAAATGTGACACCAATCCAACTTCAAATATTAGCATAGATGACTAGTATCTTGGTCAAGGTGCATCTTGAAGGAGATGTGATGAGATTTCGGAGCAAATTCCAGAGCTTTGCGGGCTGGCAGATAGAGACATAGCTATCACTGGTGCAACAGTTAAACATGGGATGCTCAAGAGAATTGGAAGTGTGCAGATATTTAAGCTGGCTGGAGGAGATTATAAATATATGGTCATGCCTTGGAGCAATATAAAAACAAAAAATTTTACAATCAAGGTGTTAATTAGGAGCCATTGTAAGTCAGCAAGAACAGGAATGGGTGACAGGGACTTGATGTGAGTTAGGACACAGGCAGCAGAATTTATGACAATCCCAAGTTTAGTGCCTGTAAAACATGCAAGTGTTGGAATAATGCAGTTTAGTGGTACCAGGGGCATGGACAAGGAGTTACACAGTATGGTAACAGATGGAGGGATGGAGTTTTCTTTTATTCATTCAAGAGGTGTTGGTGGTATAGGTAAGGACAGCATTTACAGTGCATCCCTAATTTTTCTTGAGTAGTTGGTGGTGAGCTGCTTTCTTGTATCACTGCAATCTGGTTTGGGAAGGGACTCCCACTGTACACTTAGGTAGGAAGTTCCAGCATTTTGACCAAGTGAATAAAGGAATTTTTATTTATTCATTTGTGGGCCTTCAGCATCCCTGACTGGCCAGCATATATTGCCCATTCCTAGTTGCTCTTGAACTGAGAGGCTTGCTAGGCCATTTCAGAGCACAGTTGCTGTGGTTCTGCAGTCACATAGATCAGATAGAGTAATGCCCACAGCTTTCCTTCCCAAAAGAGCATTAATAAATTAGATGGACTTTTCCAACAATCCACAATGGTTTCATGGTTATCAGTAGATTCTTAATTCTAGATATATTTTATTGAATTCATATTCCATTATATACAGCAGTGGGATTTGTACCTGAGTTCTCAGAACATTAGCTGAGTTTCCGAGTTAATAGTCTAGCAATAATACCATTAGGCTATTGCCTTCCCTAAATGTATTTTGAAGTCAGGATGGTATGTGATTTGGATGACCTATGCTTTGGTGATGTTGTTGGTGTCATGATGATGGCCGCCATAATGAGTGATGATATGGATGCTGGTCTCGGCTCCCGGCACAGATTTCTGGTGCTCGTTTTGAACTGCAAGATATCCTAAAAAGAATGGGTAAATTGCAGAAGAGAATCCTGCCAATAAAGTGGGCAGTTTCCTTAGTGAAATTTCATCTTGGAAATCCTGAGGCAACACAATGGTTAGCATTGCTGCCTCTCAGCACTTGGGACCCAGGTTCAATTCTGGCCTATGGTTATTGTCTGTGTGGAATTTGCACTTCTTCCCATGTCTGTGTGGGTTTCCTCCAAGTACTCCTGTTTCCTCCCACAGTTCAAAAATGTGTTGGTTAGGTTGATTAGCCGTACTAAATTGCCCCTTAGTGTCATGGGGATTAGCGAGGTAGATGGCTTTACAGGGATAGGGCCTGGGTGGGATTGTTGTCAGTACAGGCTTGATAAGCCAAATGGCTTCCTACACTGAAGGGATTCTATCATGCTACATGGCGTGTCGTACAGCGTGGCTGACTCGGGGTAGGAGCCAGACAAGCAGTATCTGTGTACCCGGTTTTCCAAGGTGTTCTGGGATGAATTCCTGGCTGGACATTTCGAGTTTAAAGAAGCACATTTGTGATGATACATTTTTATAAAAATTTATTTATATCATGTTTCTTGTTAAGGGGTACATTTAAAATTTGGTTCTGTTTTACATGTTGACCATTTATGTGCAAAACCAGGCAGCTCACATGCTGAGAATGCAAGCTAATTGATTTTAGCTGAAGTTTTTTTTAGTCTGAGTTAATACAGTATCATTTATTTGTTTTTTTTCTGGAGTTTTAGAATGGAGATTTGATTTGGTCGATTGACAACAATAGTCATGTGCTTTAGGGGAGGGGCTAAATTTACAGAAAAAGCTCTCGCTCACTCTTTCTCTCTCTCTGGAGGTAGCTGTTTGAGACCTTTTAGGAGAAATCGGTTTCTCTCTCTGTCTCTCTGGAGATGTTCTAGACATGTCTCTCTAGAACTGTGCGCAGTTCTGGTCGCCTCACTATAGGAAGGACGTGGAAGCTATTGAAAGGATGCAGAGGAGATTTACAAGGATGTTGCCTGGATTGGGAGGCATGCCTTATGAAGACAGGTTGAAGGAGCTGGGACTGTTCTCCCTGGAGAGACGAAGGTTGAGAGGCGACCTGATAGAGGTTTACAAGATGTTGAGAGGAATAGATAGGGTGGACTCTCAGAGACTATTTCCCAGGGCTGAAAGGGTCGCGACGAGAGGGCACAGATTTAAGGTGCAGGGAAGCAAGTACAGAGGGGAGGCTAGGGGAAAGTTTTTCACTCAGAGGGTGAGTATAAAAGACTTCTGGATGAGTATATGGGATCCAATGGGATTTGGGGTTATAGATAGTTCTATGGCTGGGTAGATTTTGATGTGTTCGGCACAACTTGTGGGCCGAAGGACCTGTTTGTGCTGTAGTGTTCTATGTTCTATGTTCTGGAGGCTTGACTGGCAGCTCAGCTCCAAGCATGTAGCCTGTGTATTGCTAACTGAGTTTGAGGAGGAGCTTAAGTCTATAAGAGGAAGATTGCTTGAACTGTAACTAATAGAGATAGGTTAGCAGTTAAGAATTGTATCTTGTCATGTTTGAATATTTCACTGGTAAAAGTTTATCTAATTCATTCATTATAGTTAAATTGTATTGTTAAATACAGTTTGTTTTGATAAAAGTTTCCTAATATATCAATAGAATCACATGTGGGGTGGAACACCTTATCCTCACGCTAAATAGTCGATGATATTGATGTATTTGTTTTTATCCTACAGGTACTTTGGTCCGCCTTGTTGTCTAACAAGGGGCATACACGCGATGGGTCGTGGGAGGGCTGCTCTTGGATTTTTTTTCAAGAGTATCCTAGTGCTTCACGTCATTAGTGTATGCTTGACCTGGACCATTTGATAGGCAACACGACAGCTCAGTGACTATCGCTGTGCTGTGCAGATACATGGATTTGGGCCTGTGTCTGTAGGAGTTTGCACATTCTCCCCGTGCTTGCATGGGTTTTCTCCGGGTGCTCCGGTTTCCTCCCACATCCCAAAGATGTGCTCTTGGGCTGACTGGCAGAACAAATTCTCCCTAAATTGTCTCAAATTTGGTTTCAATCCATAGACCTATAAACATAGACAGGGGTCATGGGCAGAAGTGGGAACATCGAGGTGGCGGCGTGGGCTCGTTGGGCCGAAGGGCCTGTTTCCCGTGCTGTTTTGTTCTTTGTTCTTTAATGTCAATTTAGAAAAACTGTTGGGTTCTAGGCAGGCTTCATAACATATTTTGGAGTTTCTGATCTGGTCTTTGAGATTTCGGGTTGATCGGAGACTTTGACTACTGGTCTTACATCATTTTGTCCTTGGTGTTAGTTGAGAAGAGTTGGAGGCGACAGATACGTTGGGTTCTTGTCATCCACAGGGGCCCACATTTTTCTTTGCCAGAGCTTCGGGATGATCCGTGCCGGAGGTTCAAAGCCTTCTGTGTAATTCTGGCTGGATCCTAGATGTTGCTTGATGATCCTGTCATGGTTTTGGTTTTTTCAAGTTCTTTATTATATCCTGTAGGTCATTATTAATCCCAAACTTTATTCCCTTGAGATTGAATCCCAATTTGGTGATTCTGGCTTTTATCCTGACAAGGATGTCAACATTTTGGGGTTACCAGTGATTTGGCACATAAACACAGTGATTACAAGAGTAGGTCAGAAGCTAGGAATACTGTGGTGAGTAACTCACTTCCTGACTCCTTAAAGCCTGCCCACCATCGACAAGGCAAAAGTTAGAAGTGTGCTAGTCCCCACTTGCCTGGATGCGTGCAACTCCAAGAACATTCAAGAAACTTCACACCAATCAGGACAAAGCAGCCCACTTGACTGGCACCACATTCACTCCCTCCACCACCAATACTCAGTAGCAGCAGAACGTACTGCTTCCAAGATGTACTGTAGCAATTCACCAAAGATCCTTAGACAGCACTTTCCAAACCCATGACCATTTCCATCTAGAAGAACAAGGGCAGCAGATATATAGGAACGCTACCCCTCCAAGCCACTTACCATCCTGACTTGAAAATACATCATCATTCCTTCTGATCACTGGGTCAAAATCCTAGAAGTCCCTCCCTAACAGTGTCTGTCAAACCACAGTACGTGAACTGCAACGATTCAAGGAGGCTCACCACCCACCACTTTCTCAAGGGCAACTAGGGAAGGGCAATAAATGCTGGTTAGCCAGCGATGCCCATGTCCAACTAATGAATAAAAAAAAAGCACAGAGGTGCTTTTTGCCTGTATCCTGTTATAATTTGAAAATCAGGATTATCTTTTGTTTTTTGATGGTATTTATCCACCTGCAACTCTGATGGTGGAATGAGGGAGGCTGTAGTTTAATTGTTTATGGGTTTCCTTTTTATTGGGGAGTATGACATGAGGTTGTATGATATGAGGGTTGTGGAGTGTTTATCTGACTTTATGTGCTGTAATCACCACACTTACACTGAATATAACCTTTAGTACAATACAATTCATTTCTAGATGAGTAGTACCTCAGCTACAGGGAGGATGGTTTGGTGTAGAAATAGTTGGTATGGGCTGATAAGTCCTCATTGTGGATGAGGAAGAACAATTGGTGTTGCAGTTCTCTTTTGTACTATTGGTAGCTTGGCATTAGGGAATCCTTGCTTGTTTCCTGAGTACAAACAGATCATGATGTATCCTGAAAAAGGCCCTTTTATCTTTTTCATTGACATCTCTGGTTTTGGAGTGGGGCAATTATATTCCAGTGCACACTTAGGTGTAGCTAACTTATCTTTGGATATCTGGCTTTTTAGGTTGCTCTTTATTATACTTTGGCTGTGCAAGTAATGGCAGTGGTTGTTTGGTTACACAGTCCATGGAATGGATGTGGGCATATTATCCATTGTTATTTTGGGGTTTCTCTGATGAACAGAAAGGGATCGAATCTTGTTTATAGGGGGCTTAAATGATGCTTTTCAGGTATCTAAAGAAAGGGATATTTGCTTTGTTAAATGTATAGAAGTGATGTGAGTATTCTTGATCCTCATTTTACAGTGTTGTTGAGCAGATTAGGGCAGTAATGGCTGTGTTTATCAAGATCAGATGGAGGGTATGCAGGGTCTGGGTAAGATTAAAAAAGTGCACACTCAATGGGCCAAATGGCTTCCTTCTACTCTGTAGGAATTCTATGGTGTGGAATATGAGTCACTCTGCATGTACTAGTTTTTGGGATTTGTTGTGTTTTGTGGCAAAGATAAAATTGAAAACTTATTTTTAAAATATTCTTTAAAAAATAATATCAAGGTTACCACCAATTGCCAAATCAAGGATGGAGATTGTGGCTAAGGAGCAGAGTTTATGGTGGGGACTTTAAGACAATGCCTACAGTTTTCCAGTATGTGATTAAGAGGAAATTTCTGTTTATCCATCAGATAAGCAATGTGATGATTTAGAAATGGTTCAGAAAGTACCCTTGAAATGCACTTCATTGCTGTAAAATCCTTAGGGGCCATCTTTCCTTATTGAACTTGGGTGTTGTCAGTGTATATATCAAAGCTGATGCTGCCATTTTGAATGCTGTTGCCAAGGGGAAGCATGTGGCTGAGAAATAGGGGAAGTCACAAATAGATCCTTGGGAGGACACACTAGAGCAACTGCTGCAGGAGCAGCCATTGCATATGATTGTCCAGTGAGAATTTGATAAACAAGATTGATGAGGGAGATAGGGGAGAGGAGTTCAATGCTGCAGTTTAAAGTACAGAAAAGAAGATGGGGTTATCTTAGTACATTCAAGGTAATCCTGGAATAATGAGCAGTTTTGACAAAGGCAGGATAACAGTTCTCATACAATCCTTACAGTACAGAAGGAGGCCATTTGGCCCATGGACAACAATCCTATTCAGGCCCTATCCCCGTAACTCCATGTGTTTAGACACTAAAGAGCAATTTAGCAGTGCCAATCAACCTAACACGTGTGCCTTTGGAGTGTGGGAGGAAACCTGCGTAAACACAGGGAGAATGTGCAAACTCCACACAGTCACCCAAGGCCGAAATTGAACCTGAGTCTGAGGCTGTGAGGCAGTGATGCTAACCACTATGCCACAGTGTGGTCCTGCAAGAATGGCAGCCCACCAACTCAATTCAGTTGATGCGGTATGCTTCCAAAAGATGTTTGCTTGTCAACAAAGCTATTGGAATTAACGGGAATTAGAGCTCATGGAATTAAAGGGATTGTGACAGCATGGTTACCAAATTTGCTGAGTGACAGCAAAGTGGGAGTAACTCATGGACTGTTTTTTTGGTCTGAAGGAAGGTAGTGAGGTTTCCCAGGCGTCAACATTAGGATCACTGTTTCTCTTTAGTAACAACTTAGACTTGGGTGTACAGGGCATCATTTCAAAATTTTTAATGTCACAAAATTTAAAGGTACTATGAACAATGGAGGATGTGATAAGATTTTGGGATTGTGACAAGATTTCGAGAGTGTGTGCATTGCTGGTTCAGTGGTAGAATTCTTGCCTGCCACGCGGGAGGTCTGGGTTCAATTCCCAGCCAATGCAAAGTCCCATCTTGGGGTGGCACAGTAGTTAGTACCGCTGCCTCACAGCGCCAGGGATCTGGGTTCAATTCCCAGCTTGGGTGACTGTCCATGTTGAATTTGCACATTCTCCCTGTGTCTGTGTGGGTTTCCTTTGGGTGCTCTGATTTCCTCCCACAGAACAATGATGTGCGGGCTAGTTTGATTGGCCATGGTAAATTGCTCCTTAGGGGATGTCAGGATGATTAGTTAGATAAATATGTGGGGTTACGGTGATAAGGCCTGGGTAGGATTGTTGTCAGTGCAGGCTCAATGAGACAAATGGCCTCCTTCTGCACTGTAGAGATTCTATGAGGACATTGATAAGCTGCTGGAGTGGGCTGACTATGGCAAATAAAATAAATAAACCTGTTGGACTTTAACCTGGTGTGTGATTTCTTACAGATAAAATTTAATGCAGGAAAGTGTGAAGTGACACATTTTTGATAGGAAGAACAAGAAGAGGCAATATTTACTAAGAGATACAATTCGGAAGAGGTTGCAGGAACATAGACCTGGGGATGTAGACATACAAATCATTGAAGGCAACGTTGAATGTGGAGAGTAATTTAAAAGGCATATGGAATCATGGGCTTCATAAATGCACAGGGGACAAAACTATGAAGTGATCTTTAATTAACACTTGTTCATCTTTTTTGCAGTGTGTGCCTCAAATTAAACACAATACCCAGCTGAGCTTTTAGAAAAATGTGCAGGAAGGATTTATGAGAATGATTCCAGTGATGAGGGACTTTACAGTTAAGTGAACAGATTAGAGAAACCGGCAATTCTCAAGAGAAAAAAAATTGAGAAATTGTTTCGGTCGTTCAAAATCATGAAGGATCTAATTAGATCTGGGTAGCATGGTGGTTAGCACTGCTGCCTCACAGTGCTAGGGATCCAGGTTCAATTTTGGTTTTCAATAACTGTCTATGTGGAATTTGCATGTTCTCCCCGTGTCTGCATGGGTTTCCTCCGGAACTCCGGGTTTCCTCCCATTGTCTGGAAATATGTAGGTTAGGTTGATTGACCATGCTAAATTGTCCCTTAGTGTCAGGGTATATGTGTTAGACAGAGATAGGACCTAGGTGGGATTGTCAGTGCAGGCTCGATGGGCAAATGGCTTCCTTCTGCACTGTAGGGATTCTATGATAGAAACAAATGGTTCCCATTGATGAACAGCCCAAAACTACTGATTCAGAGTGAATAACAAAAGAACCAACAGTGTCGTAAAGAAAGAATTATTTTCAGTGCAACGTTATTATGGTCTGTAATGTATTTGCTGAGGAGGTGGTTTGGGCAGATTCAATCGTGGCTTTCACAAGGAGGGGCAGTTGAAGAAAAATCAGCGTACAGAGATGCTGGAAATGTGGGAATGGTCTATTTCTCTTGCAGAGATCCAGTAGGGCCATCATGGGCTGAATGGCCTTCTGTGTCGTAAATATTCAATGACGTTTGTCTCTCTTGATGTTTGGAGATAAGGATCGGTCCACAGAGGATAGCTTTAAACTCGACATCTATGGTTTCTCAATTGTTGTTTCTCATGAACAAGATATTTAACTATTAGGACCCTCAATAATTTCATTACCTTCACCGTCCGCCTAGAGCCCCGACAGGGAAAAGCCGAGAGTTTCCGGAAAGAGCCAAGCCCAAGATGGCGCCTCTCTCTCTGGAAACAGCTGAAGTCTGACGGAGGGAGTGCAGGGGAGCTGAGCGTCTCCGGAAAGAGCCGAACTCTGGCGGCCGGGTGAGCCGGGGAGCTGAGCGTCTCCGGAAAGAGCCGAACTCCGGCGGCCGTGAGAGCTGGGGAGCTGAGCATCTCCGGAAAGAGCCGAACTGCAGCGGCCGTGTGAGCTGGGGAGCTGAGCATCTTCGGAAAGAGCCGAACTCCGGAGACAGGGAGAGCTGGGATCCGAGCGTCTCCGGAAAGAGCCGAACTCCAGCGGCCGGGAAAGCCGGGTCGCTGAGCGCCTCCGGAAAAAGCCGAACTCCGGAGACAGGGAGAGCTGGGATCCGAGCATCTCCGGAAAGAGCCGAATTCTAACGACAGGTAGAGACCCGGAATTGAGTATCTCCGGCGGCCGGGGATTTGAGTATCTCCGGAAAGAGCCGAGGTTCAGGAGGCCGGAGGTATTTCCGGAAGGCAGGCGGGCTGACTGTTGAGGAGCCGAGTGATTTCGGAAACAGCCGAACCGAGCGGGAGCCGGATAGTCGTAGCCGCCCTGCACAAACAGCCGGAGGAAGCGGCGCCGCCACTGAGAGACTGAGCTCAGCTTCCCTGCTCAGCGCTGCCGCCGCCATGGCCAGGGATTACGACCATCTCTTTAAGCTGCTTATCATCGGGGACAGCGGTGAGTAAGGGCCGGGGGAGACCCGGGCAGTGGAGCCGGGGCGGCGGCGAAGGCAGCAGGAAAGAGGCCGAGCCCAAGGCCCCGGCGGCAGCAGCAGCAGCAGCGTCCGCACAGAGTAGGCAAAGGGAAGCCAGAGGCAGACAGGCCGCAGCCCGTCAGGGCCTCCACTTGCTCTGTGCTGCCTGAGGGTAGCTTGTCGGAGGCTGGGATTAAAGTGTAAATATCCGGGGCGGAGGGACTGGAGATTGCCGAGCTCCTGAGATGGAGAGGGGAGTTGAGGGGGGAGATGGAGAGGGGAATTGAAGGGGGGGGGATGGAGAGGGGAGTTGAAGAGGGGGGGGGAGATGGAGAGGGGAGTTGAAGAGGGGGGGGGCGGGAGAGGGGAGTTGAAGAGGGGGGGGGGCGGGAGAGGGGAGTTGAAGAGGGGGGGGGGGAGAGAGGGGGGGGGCGGGAGAGGGGAGTGAAGAGAGGGGGAGTTGAAGAGGGGGGGGGGGGGGAGTTGAAGAGGGGGGGGGCGGGAGAGGGGAGTTGAAGAGGGGGGGGCGGGAGAGGGGAGTTGAAGAGGGGGGGGGCGGGGAGAGGGGAGTTGAAGAGGGGGGGGGGCGGCGGGAGAGGGGAGTTGAAGAGGGGGGGGGGGGGGGAGGGGAGTTGAAGAGGGGGGGGCGGGAGAGGGGAGTTGAAGGGGGGGGGGGGAGAGGGGGAGTTGAAGGGGGGGTGAAGGGCGGGAGAGGGAGTTGAAGGGGGGGGGGCGGGAGAGGGGAGTTGAAAGAGGGGAGGGGGGCGGGAGAGGGGAGTTGAAGCGGGAGAGGGGGAGTTGAAGAGGGGGGGGCGGGAGAGAGTTGAAGAGAGGCGGGGAGGAGGGAGAGGGGAGTGTAGTGAGTAAGGAGGAGGAATGGAGAATAAATACCTGTGGTGGAGGGACTGGCAATTAAGAAACTCCTGAGGTTGAGATAGGGGAGGAGAAACTAAGAAGAATGGGGAATAATGGAGTTGCAGGTGAGGCAAGTACGGCGAGTGAGGAGGGTGCTTGGGATTGGGGTGTGAGTGTTGAAGAGGTGGGGTGAGTGGGAGAGGGCAGAGTTGGCAAATGAGGGAAACCTGGTGTGTCCTTTAAGAGACTGTATATTGGGGACTAGGGCCAGTGTATAAAGTAGAAGCATATTGGCAGAAAGAGGTGTACAAGCTTGATTATACCATTGTGTCAAAGTTCAGGGATGGAGTGTGTACATCACGGTGCCAATAAATGCAAAGCAGCCTGAGGATGGAATAATCTTGCGGTCTCCATGAGTGTTGGAACCTTGTAGTGTCAGCAAATTCTGGGGTGGTTACAGCATACGTTTGGCCTGACCTATCTGTGCCAGCTTCCTGCAAGAACAACTCCCAGGTCATTTCCCTGGCACCCTAAAAAAAATCCTCTTTGTATGTTTTTGTCCAATTCCATTTTGAAGGCCATGATTGAAGGTGTCTTCACCACAAACTGGGGCAATTCATTCCTCATCCTAACTATAGGCTGCTTTTCCTTGGGTCACTATTGTTTGCTTTGCTTATCACCTTAAATTGTGTCCTTCTGCCATTGGGACAAATTTCTCCCTATCTACTCTGATTAGACCCTTCATGATTTTGAACATCTCTTCGAAATTTCTCCTCAGGTGCCTTCTCTAAACAATCCTGGTTTCTCTAATCTAGCCACTTAACTGTAGTCTCCTGTCCCTGGGACCTTTCTCATAAATCTTTTAGGCATCCTCTATAAAGTCTTCATGTTCTTCCTAAAGTGTGTACACAGTACCCTGACTGAGGCTGAACTAGTGTTTTATAAAGATTGATGCCTCAGCATCCCATCACCCTGTTAAGTGCTATCTCAGTCTGCTCTACTGCTTTCGGTAATTGTTGCAGACGTACTCTCGGGCTTCTGTTCTTGTACCAACTTTATAATTATACCCTTCGGTTTAGATTTCCTTCTTCATCCTTTTTACCTATCAGCGTATTGGTTCACACTTCTGCATAGGTTTCCAATGTCTAATGTCCATGGTCTTTCCACCAGCCTGTCTGTGCCTTTTTGAAGTATGTCACTCTCCATAAGATATAGGAGCAGAATTAGACCACTCAGCCCATCAAGTCTGCTCGCCATTCAATCACAGCTGATATTTTTTCGCATCCCCATTCTCCTGCCTTTTCCCCATAACCCCTGATTCCCTTATTAATCGAGAACCTATCTATCTCTCTCTTAAAGACATTCAATGACCTGGCCTCCACAGCCTTCTGTGGCAAAGAGTTCCACAGATTCACCACTCTCTGCCTGAAGGAATTCATTCTTATCTCTGTTTAAAAGGATCATCCCTTTAACCTGAGGTTCTGCCCTCTAGTTCTGTTTTTTTCCTACGAGTGGAAACATCCTCTCTACGTCTGCTCTATCCAGACTTCACAGTATCCTGTAAGTTTCAATAAAGATACCCTGCTTATCCTTCTAAACATCAAGTGCCTCAACTGTTCCTTGTATGACAAGCTCTTCATTCCAGGGATCATTCTTGTGAACATCCCCTGGACCCTTTCAAAGGCCAGCACATCTTTCCATAGATATGGGATCCAAAACTGCTCACAATATTCAGAAATGCGTCCCTGCTCTTGTATTCTAGCCCTCTTTACATTGTATTTTTCTTCCTAACTGCCAACTGAATCTGCACGTTAGCCTTGAGAATCTTGAACAATGACTCCCAAGTCCCTTTGTGTTTTTGGTTTCTCTTCTCATAATTATCTATCCACGTTCTATTGGCTGCACAGTTTGAAATTGTTCCCTGTGCGGAATGTCTCATTTGGCCCATTGAACATAGAACATTACAGCGCAGTACAGGCCCTTCGGCCCTCGATGTTGCGCCAGCCAGTGGACCCTCTAACCTAAACTATTCCATCATCCATATGCCTATCCACCGAACATTTGAACGCCCCCAAAGTAGGCGAGTCCACAACTGCTGCAGGCAGGGCATTCCATGCCCTCACCACCCTCTGTGTGAAGAACCTGCCTCTGACATCCGTCCTATAACTACCACCTCTTAATTTGAAGTTATGTCCCCTCGTGTTGGTCATCACCATCCGAGGAAAAAGGCTCTCACTATCCACCCTATCCAATCCCTTGATCATCTTAAACGCCTCAATTAGGTCACCGTGTAACCTTCTCTCTAATGAAAATAACCTCAGGTCCCTCAGCCTTTCCTCATAAGGCCTTCCCACCATACCAGGCAACATCCTGGCAAACCTCCTCTGCACTGTTTTCAATGCTTCCACATCTTTCTTATAATACGGCGACCAGAACTGTACGCAATACTCCAAGTGCGGCCGCACCAGAGTTTTGTACAGTTGTAACATAACCTCACGGCTCCTAAATTCAATCCCTCTACCAATAAAAGCTAACACACCGTACGCCTTCTTAACAACTTTATCAACCTGGGTGCCAACTTTCAAAGAGCTATGTACTTGTACCCCAAGATCCCTCTGCTCGACAACACTATTAAGGGTCCTTCCATTAGCCCTATATTTCATATGCCTGTTATTCCTACCAAAGTGAATCACCTCACACTTATCCGTATTGAATTCCATTTGCCACCTCACGGCCCAGCTCTGCAACCTATCTATGTCCCTCTGCAAACTGTAACATCCATCCTCGCTGTCTACAACTCCCCCCACTTTGGTATCGTCAGCAAATTTACTAATCCAACCCTCTACACCCTCATCTAGGTCATTTATAAAAATGACAAACAGCAGTGGCCCTAAAACAGATCCTTGAGGTACACCACTTGTAACTGCACTCCAGGTTGAATATTTCCCATCAACCACCACCCTCTGTCTTCTATCAGCTAGCCAATTCCTAATCCAAACTGCTAAATCACCTTCAATCCCATGCATCTGCACTTTCTGCAGTAGCCTACCATGGGGAACCTTATCAAACGCTTTGCTAAAATCCATATACACTACATCAACTGCCTTACCCTTATCTACCTCTTTGGTCACCTCCTCAAAAAACTCAATAAGGTTTGTGAGGCACGACCTACCCTTCACAAAACCGTGCTGACTATCCCTAATCAATTTATTTCTCTCTAGATGCTTATAAATCCTATCCCTTATAATTCTTTCCAAGACCTTGCCCACAACAGAAGTCAGGCTCACCGGTCTATAATTTCCAGGATGGTCCCTACTCCCCTTTTTGAACAAAGGGACAACATTTGCCATCCTCTAGTCTTCCGGCACTATACCTGTAGCTAACGACGACATGAAGATCAAAGCCAAAGGCTCTGCAATCTCCTCTCTAGCCTCCCAGAGAATCCTGGGGTTAATCCCATCTGGCCCAGGGGACTTATCAATTTTCATACCCTCAAGATTCGCTAACACCTCCTCCTTATGAACCTTAATCCTGCCCAGTCTACAACCTAGTATCACAGTATTCTCCCTGACAACATTGTCTTTCTCCTGCGTGAATACTGACGAAAAATACTCAGTGTCTCGCCTATCTCCTCAGGCTCCATGCACAACTTCCCACTGCTATCTCTGACTGGCCCTAATCTTGCCCTAACCAATCTTTTATTATTTATATATCTGTAAAAAGCTTTAGGATTCTCCTTAATCTTATCCGCCAAAGTCTTCTCGTGTCCTCTTCTAGCTCTTCTCAACTCCCTCTTTAGCTCCTTCCTGGCTGATTTATAGCTCTCCATTGCCCTAACTGAGCCTTCACGTCTCATCATTATATAAGCCTCCTTCTTCCTCTTCACCAGAGATTCAACTTCCCTAGTACACCATGGTTCCCTCACTTGACCACTTCCTCCCTGCCTGGCAGGTACATATTCATTAAGGACATGCAGAAGCTGTTCCTTAAATATGCTCCACATTTCAGATGTCCCCAGCCCCTGCAATTTCCTGCTCCACCCTATGCATCCTAAATCTCTCCTAATAGCCTCATAATTACCTTTCCCCCAGCTATAACTACTGTTATTCGGTACGTGCCCATCCCTTTCCATCACTAAGGTAAACGTAACCGAATTGTGGTCACTATCACCAAAGTGCTCATCCACCTCCAAGTCTAACACCTGGTCTGGTTCATTACCCAATACCAAATCCAATATAGCCTCACCTCTTGTTGGCCTATCTACGTACTGAGTCATGAAACCTTCCTGCACACATTGAACAAAAACTGATCCCTCTAACGTACTTGAACTATAGCTTTTCCAATCGATATTAGAAAAGTTAAAGTCCCCCATTACAACTACCCTGTTACTTTCACACCTATCCAGGATCAACTTTGCAATCCCTTCCTCTACTTCTCTGGAACTTTTTGGAGGCCTATAAAAAAAACTCCCAACAGTGTGACCTCTCCTTTCTTGTTTCTAATCTCAGCCCACACTACCTCAGCAGACAAGTCCACATCAAATGTCTTTTCTGCCACCGTAATGCTGTCCTTAACTAACAATGCCACTCCTCCCCCTCTTCTACCACCACCTCTGCTCTGACTGAAACATCTGAACCCCGGAACCTGCAACAACCATTCCTGCCCCTGCTCTATCCACGTCTCTGAAATGGCCACAACATCGAAGTCCCAAGCACCAATCCAGGCTGCAAGTTCATCCACCTTATTGCGTATGCTCCTCACATTAAAGTATACACACTTCAAACCACCCTCCCGTTTGCCATTATACTGCTGCGACCTAGAAACCTTATCCGTGACCTCCCTATTCACATCCTCCTGTATACTGGCACAACAATTCAGGTTCCCATCCCCCCCCGATCGTTTAAACCCCCCCGAATAGCACTGGCAAATTTACCCCCCAAGATATTGGTACCTCTCTGGTTCAGGTGCAGACCATCCCTCTTGTAGAGGTCCCACCTTCCCCAGAATGAGCCCCAATTGTCCAAATACCTGAACTCTTCCCTTCTGCACCATCCCTTTAGCCACGAGTTCAAATGTTCTCTCCCCCTATTCTTTTCTATGCCATCCCGCGGCACAGGTAACAAACCAGAGATAACCACTCCGTTAGTTTTAGCCCTAAGTTTCCACCCTAACTCTCTGAATTTCTGCTTTATATCCCCATCCCTTTTCCTACCTACATGGGTACCTACATGCACCACAACTTGGGGCTGGTTCCCCTTCCCCTTAAGGATCCCGAACACTCGGTCAGAGATATCACTGACCCCAGCGCCCGGGAGGCAACATACCAACCACGAGTCCCGCTCCTTCCCACAGACCCTCCTATTTATCCCCTTAACTAGGGAGTCCCCAATTAATTGAGTCTGCACCAACCACAATACCACCCAGGCCCTATTCCCATAAACTCGCATTTACCTTGCTAATCCCCCTGACAAGGGCCAGTTTACTATGGCTAATCCACCTAACCTGCACATCTTGAGGAAACCTGGGATCAGATGCGTCTGATTACCCACCACCTCCCTCTCTCTAGAATAGTTGGTTTGTGTGAATCCAGGCATTGGCCTTGTTTGTGAGTCAAGGTGTCAAGGGATTATGCATGGCTCTCTCCACTCTTTTTTCTCCTGTGTGTGTGTGCCCAGAGATAAGGATAGAATGTCAGTGAGTGCCCAGGATACCTGCCCACCCTGATAAGGAGGGTCTGTAAAATTAGACTTTATCTTACTATGCAGACTGTACAGAAGGAAGGAGTGCAATGACTTTTGTTTGTGAAAGGTGCATGTGGGTCAGTCAGTCATGATTCAGAATGGGAAACTTTGTACCAAATCTTAATCTTTTGTAGATGACCCTCATACTGAAACTCTTCTTCTTGCCCAAAAAAAACTAAATTGGTGAAGTCTTCACTTATAATTTAATTACAGTAAGTGTACACTGGCCATAATCTTGTTCCATACACGTTTGGATGTATGTCTTGTGTTTCTCAAAGGAAAATGCATATCTCATTGTTATTTTAATTTGTATGATGCTGCTTAGAGGAAGAATATTTTACATCTCACAACTTGAGCACGTCTAACATGGTAAAACATCCTAACATACTTCAGAGGAGCATAATCAGTCAAAAATTGGAGGAGCTATGTTTTTTAGATGGTCTTAAAAGAGAGAGTGGTGTAGAAACAGAATTTTGGGCCCTGCACCATTTGATATGGTTTAGCTTGAGACAGTGGCCAAAATGGGGAATCGATTTGCTTGTTAGAGAATGGTTTATGTTGGAAGCTAAGGACAATGGCATGAGTCTCCCCAATATTTAAATAAAGGGCATCTCAGTTCATTCAGAACAGTTATCAGGCAATTTATCTTTCGGGGGTTGAGAAATGAGTGGTTGGAAGGGAGAGCTGAATGTTAGCAGCATATTGCACTGAATCCACTATTGAAGTCACTGAGAAACAGCATGTGGCTGACAGAATGTAAGGGGCCAAAGATATGCTTTTGTGCCTCTCCAGATGTAGGGATGGGAAGAGAAGCATTACAATCAGTCCCTATAGTGCACGTGGAGGCCTTGCACTGACAACAATCCCACGTATCCTCACAACCCGTGTATTTAGCCTGCTAATCCCCTTGACACTAAGGGCAATTTAACCAATTAACCTAACCCATACATCTTTAGTCTGTGGGAGGAATCCCATTCAAACATGGGGAGAATGTGCTAACTCCACACAGTCACCCAGGGCTGGAATTGAACCTCAATCCCAGACACTGTTAGGCAGCAATGCTGCCCATTGTTGGAGATTCCCGAACCAAAGTGGGACAGCTAAGCATAGAACATTACAGCGCAGAACAGGCCCTTCGGCCTTCGATGTGGCGCCGATCAATTAACAAAAAGCAATGACCCTCTAACCTAAACCATTTCCTTTTCATCCATAAAGCATGGAGCCCAAATAAGGGCAATCCTATTCAGCTAAGCAATGGGGCATTGCTTTAAGATAAGGGACAGGAGATTCAAAGAGGATTTGTCAAAAAAAACATTTTCAAAGGAAGGTGGAAACCTGGAATGCATTGCCTAAGAAGGGTATTTGTGGCTGGAAACTTTACAGGCTTTAACAAATATTTGGTGAGCACTTGAAATATCATAATATTCAAAAATATGGAACAAGTGCAGGAAAATTAGTGCATCTTTGGTAGATATTGTTGGTGCAGACTCAATGGGCCAAAGGACCTTTTCTGTCCTGTATGACTGTAGTGCAGGAGAAGGGTTCTTGGAGGAGGATGTGGTCAACTGTAGCACAGGCTGCCGACAGATTGCGAAGATGACATGGAGTAGTACATTAGTCAGAAAGGGTGTTATTTGTGACTGTTACTTTGGCTTTTCGAGTGTTACTTCAGTGTAGCAGAATACTACAAAAGTGTTTGCTCTCTTTATTGGGGTCAGTGATCGATCTTGATACCCAATGACATGGAACTTTTCAGGATATCCTGTTTCTGATGAGGAGCAGTCTCTGAATCACGTAAGACTGTAAGATCTATAAAATCTGTAGCTATGTAAAACATCACAGTGTGAACATTATCGTACAGCTATCTATGGCCAAGATCTGTTTCGTTGCAAATTCTGTCTGGTTTATCCCAAGACTAACTGGATTAATAACGCAAAGAATGTGTTCGTTCTGAATTGTAATTCAGTTTTAAACAAAATGAAGCTGATATTTTTATGAAGTTTAAAAACCCAACTGGTTCACTGATGTATCTTAGGGAACAGATCCTGCTGTCCTTCCCGTTTGACTCAATGTGACTCCAGTCCTATAACAATGTGGTTGACTCTGCCTCTTGCATAGGGCACTTATTATACCATGTAAGTCTTTGACGGATGGCCGGCAGCTCACTAAATGCAGTCTTTACCTTTTTGAAGCTCACAATCCGGAATGTAATACTATTCAAGTCCAAAAATGGTAAACTACAAAATCCTATTCTGGTTTACACATTTTTAAAAAAAACTCCCGTGCAGATATAACAGTTTGTACAGTCTATTGAAACTTTGACGGGATGGGGAGAAAATATCCAGCAGTGTAATTATAGATCATCTTTCCAAATGTGAGTGGTCTCTGGAGAGTATTTTGAGCTGTATGATAGGTTACAAGATGGTTACTGACCTGTCACTGATGGTGAGGACTGTTTAAGATGAGGAGGGGTTATGACTGTCACAAAACTATATCACCTGTCTGTGTTTCATTTTTTTGGTATCTTCCACTGTCTTGTATCAACACTTGTTGTAATAAATATTGTGAGGAATATCCAATATAGAGGGCTTTGTAATAATATGGCTTTAACTTTAATCAATGCTTTATTTCTGTTTAAATATTTTAAACTTAATCAAATTATTAACTTGGTCTTAATTGAGAGAATTATGTATCTCCTGTTTAATTTTGGCTGAATGTGGAGCAGAACAATCAAAGTGATTATTTAGTGCTGGGAAACTTCAGTTTGACCACCTGAAGATGTTGAGGAAGTGGGGTTGTGGGGATGAAAGAGTCAGTAGGAGGCAATGCTGTGAGATTTGACTGCATTCTGAATGGAAACTCTATTAATCAGGGCAAAATCAAGGGAAGTAATCCAGTAAGGACAGATTGTTGCTATTTACTGCTGGTTGGCATACTCTGATATGTTGGTTCCAATTACTGAAATTGGGAAAGGATGGGGGAATCATTTGAAGCAGGTAAATGCAACTCATTGCTTTCATGTTAAAATGGCTTAATAAGGAAGAGGCCGTGTTTGTTTAATGGCAAGACTGAGATGGTGTTTTTTTTAAAAAAAAAAATAGTGGGGATTGAGAGCATGCAATTGCTCCCCCCCCGCTGTGAGCTTTACTTAGTTAACTTCTTTCCCTCAAAGAGAATCTGAAATCAAGTCACTGGGTTTTCATGATGGAATGTGAAGATGCTGGGCTGGTGGTAATACCGCTTAATTGGTAATCCAGAGCTCCAGACAGAATGTTCTGGTGACAAGGATTTTAATCCCACCGTAGCAGGTGGTAGAGTTTAAATTCGATTAATAAAATCCAGAATTAAAAGCTAGTTTCAGGAATGGTGACCATCATCTTGCAAAAACCTATCTGGTTTACTGATGTCGTTTAGGGAATGAAATCTGTCATCCTTACCCAGTCTGGCTTGCATGCGACTCCAGACACACAGCACTATGGTTGACTATTTAATGCCCTGTACGTTGGCCTAGCAAGCTACTCAGTTGAAAGGCAATTAGAAATAGGCAACAAATACTGGTTTTGCCAGCAATGATATGGAGATGCTGGCATTGGACTGGGATAAACACAGTTCTCTCAACACCAGGTTAAAGTCCAACAGGTTTATTTGGTAGCAAACACCATTAACTTTTGGGGCTCTGCCCCTTCATCAGGTAAGTGGGGAGTTCTGATCACACAGAGTATATAAAGGCACACACTCAGTCTACAGAATACTGATTAGAATGCAAGTCTTTAATGTGAGCAAAGAGTCTCATTCTATTCAATAATCTGTAAATGGGGATATAGTTTCAGGATACAGGATAAACTATTTAGAACTGAGATGGAAACATTTCTTAGTCAAAGGATAGTAAACCCATGGAATTCATTACCACAGAAGACTGAGAGTGGAGATAGCATTAAATATAGATTAAAAAGATGTGTATTGTCTCCAGACAGGACAATAAGTGAGATGTTGCAAGCCCAAGCAAGTCGTGAGGGTTACAAATAGTGTGACATGAGCCCAAGATCCCAGTTGAGGCTATCTTCGTACATGGAACTTGGCTATCAGTTTCTGCTCAGCAACTCTGTGCTGTCATATGTTATGAAGGCTGCCTTGAAAAAGATCAGAGGCTGAATGATCTTTGGGTAAATGTTCTTAGGTTCATGTCACACTATTTGTAACCCTCATGACTTGCCTGGGTTTGCAACATTTCACTGTTCTGTCTGGAGACAGTACACATCTCTTTAACCTATGCTTAATGCTGTCTGCACCTTAAGACTTGACTAGCTGTAAAGACTCTCAATCTAATCAGTATTCTGTAAACTGAGCGCATTCCTTTATATGCACTGTTTGTGATCAGAAGTCCCCACTCACCTGACGAAGGGGCAAAACCCCAAAAGCTAGTGACGTTTGCTGCCAAATAAACCTGTTGGACTTTAACCTGGTATTGTGAGACTTCTTACTGTGTTGGCCAGCAATGCCCAAGTCTTTTGAAAGAAATGTAGCTGGGTTTACAGGCTCCAAAGGGCAAGCTGATAAAGGCCATGTCATTCAACAAGAAAGCTGCTTTAGGTCTCATTGGGACCCTACCTTTTTCCGGTGGCCTTTACAGATCACCTGTCAGCCCATGGTTTTTGAGAGAGGAGGTTGGTGAGTTTTGGGAAGTGAAAAAAGAGTTTTTGAAAGATATCAGGCATTGCTTAAGTTTGTAATAATGCAGTGCTTGGTTACTGATTGATAAGATTTTAATTGGAATAGAAAGAGTTGGCAGTAATAGGAGGAGGAGAAAACCAACCATTATTGCATGATTTAAATTTGCAACAAAGGTAGGGTTTCAATTTGAAACAAGTGGAAAAGGCATAGGAAAAGTGAACCAGTGGTCTGCATGTGAGAGATAAGACACTGAGGAGAATGAGATCAGAATAGGAAGGTGGATTGGGGAAGGCTAAATTGAAAATTCAGGCTATGTCTTAACCTAGTTAAGTATTTCTCTGAAATCTGCTCATTAATTTGAGTTGTTTTTTAATTTGCTTTGCAAACCAGCAATAAAGTCAGCTTGGCAAATGTATTTGTACTCTGAATATTCAGTGGTTATTCCATTGTTGTCTTGTGCTGCTGCAGGTCACTTTCCTGGGTTTTGGTGGATGTACTCGGATGAAGCTCGGTGGCTTGTTAAGGGAAGTTCAGATGCTTTTAAAATTGCAGCATGTTTCAGCTGAACAAACTTGGTTTGGACATCAACTGTTGCAATTCAAATATGCAGAAACACACATTTATTGTTGTCTTTTAGTGATCCAAACAAAATAGTGTGCTGCTGCTCAGCAGCAGCAGCACCACTTCTCAATGACATGAATTTGAGGTGGTCTTGAGGATATTCACTGTTAATGAATGTTCATCTCCATTCATAGAAATCCACAACTGCAGCAAGACCAGGACAACATCTAATATAGGCTGCTAAATATTAAGCTCAGGTTCCAGAAGATGACAACCTCTAACAAGAGAGAACTTAAACTATCTCTGCCTTGGGGTTTTTAATGAGATTATCATTGTCAGGTTCTCCACCTTTTGATATTCTTGGGGGCAGAGGTTAGTGTTGAAACTCAAATTTTTTTTTTTTTAAGAGCAACACAGCATGGGAAACAGGCCCTTCGGCCTAACGAGCCCGCGCCGCCGTCATAACTATATAGTAGCAAATCCATTATCCTATTATGTTATTCCTATATAATAATATATATATTATTCCTAATATGGAAAATTCTCACTATAGGGACAATTTGTTTCCCAATCAGCCTAAGAGCGAATTTTTGGGTTGTGGGAGGAAACCGGAGTGCCCGGAGAAAACCCACGCAACCACGGGGAGAACGCGCAAACTCCCGCAGACACCGGCCCAATTCCAAGTGTCTGCACAGCCACATCGATAGTCTCTGAGCTGTCATGGTGCCCTTCAGGTGGTCCACATAAAGCACTCATATACGACATGAGGTACCAGGCAACCCATGAATCAACATCCAAGAGCTGTACCCGCACCACCTGCCGAATGCGTGCTCAAATTATGGACCGAATTACCTGTGGAAAAAAGCCGTAGTTAAACAGTCCTAATATATCCCTCTATCTGCATACCGCTCATTTGGCTGTCCAAGAGACCCTTAAACAGCCCCAGCGTGCCTGCTCCCACCACCTTACTCGGCAGTGCATTCCACACCCCCACTACCCTTTGTGTGAAAAACTGCCCTCTAATATTCGTCCTATACATAGCCCCCCTCACCCTATGGCCATGACCCCTCGTCCTATCCATTTCTAAAGGCGGAAAAAGTTTACCTCCATTTACTCTATCTATACCCCTTATAATCTTATACACCTCTATGAGATCCCCTCTAAGCCGACGTCTTTCAAGGGAAAACAACCCCAGTCTATCTAATCGTTCCTCATAAGACAGTCCTTCCATACCAGGCAGCAGTTGCATAAGTATTGTGGCAGTTAGGTCTTGGGTTAGACATTCTTTTTGAGTGGTTCATCTTCTGGCTCTCCAAAGTGCAAATCAAAGTACTCTCCATTTGTATATTTTGTTGCAAACACAACAATACACAAAATTCATTACCATCCAGTACCATCAGTTTATTTGACTGCTATCTCATGAGTTAGTCCATATTGCTGTGGCGTGACCTGTGCTTTCAAACTAAGACTGCAATAACAAGCCAGTGCTTTACAGTAATATCTCCCA
Organism: Sphyrna mokarran; assembly: GCA_024679065.1. Lineage (NCBI taxonomy): Eukaryota > Metazoa > Chordata > Chondrichthyes > Carcharhiniformes > Carcharhinidae > Sphyrna > Sphyrna mokarran. The sequence goes on from JAGIQG010000020.1 coordinate 6,887,045, forward strand.
AACCTGCAACTTCCATTCGGGAAGGATAAGGACTGTAAATGCATTGGATTGCTCCCCTCCAAGTCTTGTACTATTTTATCTTGGATATATATCATTGATGTTAAAATTCACACGTTCCCAACCTAATTACATGTGCGAGCATCTTCGCCATGTAAACTGATTCAAAAAGACAGCCCAACAAAACCTAAAGGGAACCTCAGGGTGGGCAATAAATGTTGATCTTGCCAGTAATGCCAAGAGTTAAGTGACTACCCACTTGTACTCATAGAAGTGCAACTCTTAAATTTTTCAAATTAAATGTTGCCATTTCGGCCAAAGAGATTGATGGGAATGTTAATTTAGTTACTGAGTGTATAATGAACAAATTCACATACACTGAACTCCACAAATTTGTTGTGAACTGGACTTAGGAGGAGTGTGTCAGAGAGTGGCACATGTCGGTTCTAGTACAAAGCTTATTCAGGGAGTCATCGTGACTACAAATCGTTTGACTGCTCTCTGTCATCTTTGACTCCCAGACAGATTCCTCAACAAGATGCTACTGGACACAGCTCTAGACTTAAATCTCTTCCCAGGTACTTATTTTAGTATAACAAACCAAGGACAGGAATCGACACATTTGCCTTAACAAAACATTTACTATATTTAACATGTCAGCAAACTCAGGCTTAAAGTTGCAACACTTGGCTCTCTTTGACTTTAGTATTAACCTTTTTAATTGAAAACCAAGATAACATGGTTTGAAGAACTGGCCAAGTCTGTTCGCGATACATGTTCTTTTTTGTTCTTTATCTTCTCTGAAGATGTTCCTCCAGAGCACACTTAGGGTAGTGGATCTTGGTTATCACTGGAGATAAAGGCTGAACACATCTTTTTATCCCCAAACTTCCCCAATTTTCCAGCAAGTTCTCTGATGCTCAGCTAATCCACAATATTTGATCACAGCCAATGGAGTTACTTTGGGATAACCATTACGGAATTATTTCAAACAGCACGTGGGGGTCTCAGCCTCAACCATGTATGTGGATCACATGTTAGCCTATATCTCATTAAAGGGGGCTATCTGAAACACATGGAGCACTTTCATTTCTTTAAACTCATTTTGACACTGGCATAGAGCCTCTTGTTAGAAGTGTGTTCACGTATTCAACACTGATTCACGTATTAAATCGGCCTCGCAGGTGGAGGATGTGGTCAAGAAGGCGTATGGTATACTGGCCTTTGTTAATCGAGGGATTGAGTTTAGGGGTCAGGAGTAATGCTGCAACTTTATAAGACCCTTGTCAGACCCCACTTGGAGTACTGTGCACAGTTTTGGTCACCTCACTACAGGAAGGATGTGGAAGCTATTGAGAGGGTGCAGAGGAGATTTACGAGGATGTTGCCTGGATTGGGAGGCATGCCTTATGAAGACAGAATATAGAAGACTACAGCACAAACAGGCCCTTTGGCCCACAAGTTGTAGCAATCATATCCCTACCTACCAGCCTATCCCTATCTATAACCCTTATTCCCATTAAATCCCATGTAATCATCCAGAAGTCTCTTAAAAGACCCAACGAGTTTGCTTCCACCACCGTCAACAGCCAATTCCACTCACCCACCACCCTCTCAGTGGAAAAACTTAACCCTGACATCTTCTCTGTACCTGTTCCCCGGCACCTTAAACCTGTGTCCTCTCGTAGCGACCATTTCAGCTCTGAGAAATAGCCTCCAAGAATCCACACTATCTATACCTCTCAACATCTTAAACCTCTATCAGGTCACCTCTCAACCTTCATCTCTCCAGGGAGAAGTGACCTAGCTCCCTCAACCTATCTTCATAAGGCATGCCTCCCAATCCAGGTAATATTCTTGCAAATCTCCTCTGCACCCTCTCGGTAGCCTCCACATCCTTCCTGTAGTGAGGTGACCAAAACTGTGCGCACAGAGGGAGCTAGGTCTCTTCTCCCTGGAGAGACAAAGGTTGAGAGGCAATCTGATAGAGGTTTATAAAATGTTGAGAGAAATAGACAGGGTGGATTCACAGAATCATTTCACAGAGCTGAAATGGTTGCTACAAGAGGACACAGGTTTAAGGTGCTGGGAAGCAAGTACAGAGGAGATGTTAAGGTGAGTTTTTCACTCAGGGTGGTGAGTGAGTGGAATCGACTGCCGTTGGTGGTGGTAGAGGCGAACTTGGGGTCTTTTAAGAGACTCTGGATGAGTACATGGGATTTAATGGTATTGGGAGTTACAGATAATTCTATGGCCTGGTAGGTATGGATATGATTGGCACAACTTGTGAGCAGAAGGGCCTGTTTGTGCTGTAGTGTTCTGTAATCTATATTAGCTGTTAAAGATATTTTATGAGCAAGTCTGAAGAGCAAGTGCCAGCAAGCTATTCAGCTATGGACTGTGCTTATAGCCCTGATGTATTATGGATGGAAACATCTGGAATAAATGACACATGGGAAGATTTAAACTCTTGTATGTTAAAACTCAATGCCATAGTAGTACATGGTGGGAAACCTTGGTACCAAGATGTCTGGTATAAAGCAAATCTCTACCCTTATTTGGTCAATGCAGGAAGTGTCAGCCTTCCAACTTGCATCTGGCTTGCTTGACTCTCATTGACACAATTACTCTTCCAGCCAATAGTACCGTTCTCCATTTGACTACCGAACGCTGGTTGAATGTTACCATCTTTTGAGCTTCTGCCTATTCTTAATGGATCAGAATGTATCTGCACTTTCAGTGCATTTCTCCAGTTAGTGATGCAACATTTTGGTTAACAATAAGGGATTGTGAACTATCCCAGGATGTGGAGTGCAGAGGTTTTGCCTTGAGGGAATGTGATGTGGAATTAAGGAGAGGTCATTTTTATTGATGTTCAGTGTGGTTTTAGTGCACAAGTGCTGAGGTTTGTCAGAACCTTTTCAGGATTGGGGAGCGCACTAAGGCCACCAAGAATAGATGGTTGGAATGTGTGGAACAGGTTTATGACTCTTTTGGGTAATCAACATTGTGATTAGAGAAAACAGGATTTAAGTTAGTGAGGGGGTAAGGAGACAAAAGAAATCCTGCCCGCTGAAAGCAAAGTGCAATTGGTTTCTAATTTAGTCTGCAGTATCAAAAGGTTAACTTGGACGAGGTAGTAATTTTGCCAGTTCTGGGCACTATTATGGCATTGAGTTTTAATATACAAGAGTTTAAATCCGTCCCTCCATAATAATTCAGGGCAATGAGCAAGGCCCATAGCTGAATAGCTTGCTGGCCCTTGCTCTTCAGACTTACTCATGAAGTATCTTTAACATGTGAATCGTTCAATGTTGAATGTGACCACACTTCAAAAGAAGCTCAAAACGTTAGTGTCAAAATGAGTTTAAACACGTGAAAGTTCTCTACATGTTTCGATTAGCCTCCTTTTTAATGAGATATAGGCTCCAGACATGATCTACATAGTAACATTTATAGCATAAAAACAACTCATTCACTCCAACTAGTCTATGCTGGTGTTGACGCTCCACACAAATCATCTCCCACTCAATGGTACCTGGTAAGGAGAGATGAAAAAAAGAGGGCAGTTGAAATGGCAGAATCATGAATCTCTTCCTATCAGTATATCTTTCACAGAATCAAAGAATTGTTATGGCACAGAAGAAGGCCATTCAGCTTACCGTGTCCACATTGGCTCTCCAAATGACCATTATGCCTATTGGCATTCTCCTGCCTTTTTCCCATCCCTCTACACGTTGTTTCTGTTCAAATAATCATCAAATGCCCTCTTGAATACCTCAATTGAACCGATCTCTAGCACACTTCCAACCAATGCATTCCAGACCTGAACCACTTGTGTGAAAGTGTTTCCTCGCATCACATTTGCTGCTTTTGCAATTCAATAAGTTCTTATGCTCTAGTTGTTCCTTTTATAAATGGGAATGTTTTCTTTCCCACATACTCTGTTCGTGATTTTGAAGGTCTCTATCAAATCTCCCCTTGGCCACCTTCCCTCTAAAGAGAGCAATCCAACTTCTCCAATCGTCTATTCTCTTACCTGATGTTTTTCATCCCTAAAACCATTTTTGAAAACCTCTTCTGTAGTCTACAATGCATTCACTCCCTATAGTGTGGCACCCAGAATTGTACACCTTATTCTAGCTGAGGTCTAACTAATGTCTTGTACAAGTTCACATAACCTCCTTGCTCTTGTGCTCTCTGCTCCATTTCACGATCCTAGAATACTAATACTTTATTAGCTATCTCCACCTGTCATGCAATCTTGAATGCACATATACATGCAGGTCTCTTTGCTCCTTCACCCTCTTAAGAATTTTGCCCCTTATTTTATATTGTCTGTCCATGTTCTTCCCACAAAATGCCTTGCCTCTCACTTCACAGTTCTACACTGTACACTCAATTTACAGTACTTCTAAGTTTTGTCACCCACAAACTTTGTAATATTCCCCTGTATACCAGATCTAGATCATTAGTTTATATCAGGAACAGAACATTGAGGTTCCTTTCTCTTCATGTAGTTACCCAGCTTCCTTATGAACACATCTGTACACCTCAGTGATTGTCTGAAAGCAAATTTCTCTTCAAAAAAAAAACTTTCTGAATTCTTTGTTTAATTCACCAATGACTATATATTTGCAATCTTCATACTGGATATCATCATGGGAGGAATATCTTAACACCCACCTTTTATTGAAAGTAGTCTGGTCTTTGGTTAGGTCACCCTTTGATTGCTGCTGCATCCACTGGAAACATATTGTCTGGTCCATATTGGCATATTGAATTTTTTTGCCAGAAGAGTAGATGTAGCCAGGAGGAGTTGTACTCAATAAAGAACTGTTCCCCAAAAATATTCATAAATAACTGAATTTGTAATTGAATGCTTCAGTCGTCTCCTTTCTGGAATCTTTATCTTGGGATCCTGTCTCTCTTATCCCTGGCTGTAGCATTGCTGTAAATTGGATTACTCCTGCTTTAAAGCCCTGTATAGATACTTAACTTGTAACCATCAGGAGGTTATCAACTCCTTTCCAATCTAAGGAGCAAAGAAATATAAAATAATATTTGGCTGGAATAGTGATCATTATAAGACTGCGCTTCCAGTTAGACATTTCATGGAAGGGGGGAAAAAGTATCACTTGTGTTACTGCGTTAGCAAGCAAACCAAGTCTTGGGTTGAACAGCTAAAGAATGAAGGACAAGATACTTGCCTCTCGTTGATCAGAGTGACATGCACTGTTTTGGTCAGGAATGGGGTTAATTTAAACAACGCTAATTTCTCCTCCCTCCACCCATCTGTAAATAGATGTGCCCCCCGCCAAAAAGAAAGTGTTGGCATATTTCTCGAGCTCTGTTTTGGTGTGATCCAATTCTTATTAATAATCTCACACCAAATTGGAGATGGGATGAGCTCCAAAGGATTAGCTTATCTGAGAGCACTCCAATCAGAAGATAAGAGGAGGGTTTACATGTTACCCCTTTTGCATTTATATACTCAGAGATAAAAAAGGAAAGATTTAGATGCAAAGACCACAGAGGGGAAAAAAAATGGTGTTTCACGTAGGTTTCAGTATTCCTACAGAGATCAGGCTGCTGAAAACTGATGCTGCATGATTCATTTTTCTGGTGGAGCTGACTTGACATGATATTGGTTCATCACTGCATACCAATCTTGTAGATGCTGGATGCAGAAGTTCCAACAGAAGCAGTGCAGATGGGGTCAGGTATTTAATCTGGGCTCCCTTTTCTGCCTGTTGGTTGATGAACAGGAGACTGAGATTTTGCAGGACAACAAAGCAATATTACTGGTTATACCAGTTGGAGGTCCATGTCATGTTTAGTCTCATTTCCATATTGTCTTTGACAAGGGATGTGTATTCCTCATGTGAGCCCCTGGGATGGTTTAATGTCTCAACTGTTAGGAGTTGAAAAGAAGGTTGAGGGACCCTTTGTCCTGGCAGACGAGTAGAGTCTGGCCAACCTGGATTCTGAAATGCAGGTGGCCTTTGAATAACTCTTGGCTGCACAGACCAATTCAGTGATTGTTAGTGGCTGTATGTGCAAATTTCCCTGATAATGCCAGGTAGCTCAGTCATAGATTCAGCCATTTTAAAATACTTTTATCCAGTTTTAAAAATTTAGGAATAGCCACGAGGATGTCTTTATCTATTTATTAAAAGATATACCGTGTGGTCTGAGTCTCCTCGCAACATCCATGGTCTATTTTAAGTCGAGTTTCATTTTTAATTGGACAGTATTGCTAACTTGTATGTACCGCTTATCCTATTTTATACAAGCAGTTAGCCAAAAATATTGATGCCCATCCTTTTTGTGGGTGCAGTTTAAGATCTTGGGCTTGACAGTGTTTGAGAATGATTTTTGATACACTCCAATGCACAACAATGCGTGCCCATTGAGCCTTTGAGAAGGCACACAACTTGCAAAATTCTGTGTTTGTGCAAATGCTCAAGGTGTATTAGCTGGTATTGCATTTTGTTGGTTCCCCCTATAATATCAGAGAGTCTGCAAGATGGCTAGCAAATGTCCATTTAAGTGATGATTCCACTGCTCCCAAAAGGAAAGATTAACCATTACTTTGGAACAGGAATTAAAGGTGCTGACACTGATGAAGAGGCAATAATAACCATAGTGAGTTGATTAGCCTTTTGTTATCAGCAATGCACCATTAAGAAAAATAAAGACAAAATGAAGGTTAGTGGCCAAAGTGCTGCAATCTTTGATTATAGATACCTGAAGTAAAATCACCAACAATGAATGTTTGGTAAAAGTTCTTTCCTGAAGCTGCTCATACCTCTACATCTTCGAGAAACTGACTGAATCAGTTCACCAAGACCTAATGACTACAGCCAACAAAGTAGCGTTTTCTGAAATGGATCAAGATAACATTGAGGAGGTGCTGGATCCAGCTCTGAAAGGTCATCTAGATTCAGCGTTGGCTCTATTCTCCCCACCAATGCTGTCAAACCTACTAGGGTTTTCTTTTTTGACTCAGAGCAAATGTGCAAGATGCAGCAATCCATTTGCGCATTCTTCAGAGCTGCAATTCACCAAGGTGTACAAATATCAGTGCGACAGAAGAAAGCATTCTTGTCTTCCAGTAACTCCTTCCCATCTTATTAAGTGTTAATTGTTTCTGTGGTTTTTGTTTATTTTTGACATGAATAAAGTATATTTAATGTTTAGGTTAAATATTTGGGCTGAAATTCCTGGGTTGGAAACATGTTTTTATATTTTAAATGGGAAAAAGTGTTTCAGTGTAAGTAGTTTTGATTTTAAGCAGTGATTTCTGGGATTATGTATACTGAAAAACAGGTATTAATGTGTGAATGGAAAGAATTCTCTTGTCAATTGTCCATTACAAGCAATGGATGGTTAACTGGAGAGACTGTAATGTTCAGTGGTTACAAACTGGGGCTTAATACTTTTTTGACTGTGTGCACCAGTTTATAAAAGTGTTGCAGACTGCCTAATTGATTGAATTCCACCATTTCAGGTTTTATTACTAAAATTCTCAGCCACTGAATTGAATCTTGTGCTGCTTATTGTGTCCTGACAATATTTGAATTTACCAGCTGCTAAACACTAAATAGCAAGTCTGCTCAACACCGCTGTTAAGTGGCCATCTGTTTAATGTACATCAGCTGAAAACATTCAGAGCGCAAGAAATGAAGTTGCAGCCTAATTAGTAATGGTGACTTTGCTTTTTAATTTCTTCATTGCTTGCAAAAGGTTTGGGTGAATTAGAAGCATCCGTGCGTTCCAGGATATGGGAGGGCAAGTTCTACTGGTCCTAAGTTGGCTTGCAAAAAGATTTTATTGAGTAAAACTTAATGGGAAAATGTGTACATTAGGACGACTCTGTAGTGATGGGTGGCAGAGTAATTAACGATGCTGCCTCGCAGCACCAGGGATCTGGGCTTGAATCGCAATCTGTGCAAATTCTGTGTCTATATATTTCCCCTGAGTGTCCTAGTTTCCTTCCACAGTTTGAAAGGTATGCTGGTTCAGTGCATTGCCGTGTTAAATTCTTCTTCAGTGTACCCGAGCGGGCGCCGGAGTGTGGCGACTAGGGGATTTTCACAGTAACCTCACTAGTGTTAATGTAAGCCTACTTGCGACACTAATAAATAAACTTTAAACTTAAAGTGAGTAATAAACTATATCTGTTGTATTCCACTGTTGGCATGGAGTTTGGCTTTCTTCTGTGTTGTCTTGCTTGTTGGCAAGAATGTGCATTTATAGTGCTTTATCAAACCAGATGATTGTATCATTTTGTTTATGCTTTCACGCAGGTATAGTTTTGTAGCTAGAATAAAAGACTAATAAATTATTTGGTTAAAGGAAAAAGCTTTTTGCATGATGGTGTTCGAGCAGTGCATATTTCTATGGGGGGGGGGGATGTTTTCTTCATGCTACTTCAGTTATGGATAGTTTATAACAAGCTCCCTGTTAGTCTGGAGCAGATCAGCATTGCCTTGTCTTTGCTTTTTTTAATGGCACACCTTGTCGCCATGATAGGGCAACATTTAAGTTTCTCTTCACTCTAAGCAATGTAGTTGACGTTGAGAAATGATTGGCTTTTTGTTGCTATACTAAACACAAATGTTTTCAGTTCTGGTGTATTAAACCTTTGCAATCTTGCTTCAGTCCTCCACCAGATTTGTTATTTGGTGAGGAGGGAGAATCGGTGAATTTCAGCTTAAAGAAAGGTTAGCATCATTGGAAATTAAAAAAAATTGCACCAATGTTTGATTTGATTAAGTACAGTTTTCCTGACTCTCGTGCTTTTTTTCACAGGTGTGGGGAAAAGTAGTCTGCTGCTGCGATTTGCAGATAACACATTTTCAGGTAGGCGCACTAGGTTTAACTGGTTTATATTTGAAGTTTTTTTGTCTCAATTGTACAGTTTCATTCCTGAGCATACTGTAATTTTTCCCTGATCATTTTATGGCTTCTTAGCAAGTTGATTTTTCTCAATTGTCTGAGTTGAAGGTTACAGGTTAAAATGTCTCTTCAACCTGTGCTTACAATCCAGGCTGACACTCCAATGTAGTACTGACACATCTGTGTTTGCTGCCTTAAGTAGATGTTAAAGATTCCATGGCATGATTCTGAACAGGAACAGAAATACCCCTCCATCTGTTTTTAATGATGATGGTTACCTGTTCATTATTGTTCCTTCAGAAGGAACTCTTCAAAATGCAGCTAAGGAAAATATAACAAAACTTACTCCAACTTGTAAATTAAAGAGTTTAATAAACATCATTATACCAAACGTAGGGCCTTGCCCTGTGCCACAATTCTACATAGTTTCTTTCTAGTGAATCAGCTGACTGATGTGTAACTCTAATTGGTTCCATATTCTACTGGGTCAGCTGATCCTTGCATCTTGTTTCCATTGGTCATATTGCATTCAATACAAAGTTGTATCACTGGTTACATTCTAACACTTATCACATACCATTTGTGTGAACTTGGTATGCTCAAATTGGTTGCTAGGTTTTCTACACTACAACAATGAATACTTCACTGCAGAGTGTTTTGGGACGTTGTTGGAGGCCTTGTATAAGATATGTTTGCTTCCTGTTCGTCTTTTTACTGTCTAGACTTCTGCAGCCCAGATTTAATAAGATAAGCAAAATTCTGCAGATGCTGGAATCTAAAATAAAAACAGAATGCCTGAAAAGCTCAGCAGGTTTGGCAGCATCCACAAGGAGAGGAAACAGAATTAACATTTGAATCTGTGAGACTCTTCATCAGAAATAGAGAAGGAAAATGTGTCGAATGTTATATTGTAGCTGAGAGAGATTGCAACAAAGAACAAGAGACAAATGGCCAGTGTTTGAGGGTGGGGCAGTCGGGAAAGTCTTTACATTGAGAAGGTGTATGGGATGCTTAAAAAAAAAAGTGGGGCGAGGTGCACATAAAATGGAGAAGGGTCACAGTTTAAAGTTGTTGAACTCATGGGGTGGCATGGTGGTTAGCACTGTTGCCTCACAGCGCCAGGGATCAGATTCGAAGTCCGTGTGGAGTCTGCAAGTTCTCCCTGTGTTAGCGTGGGCTGCTTCTGGGTGCTCCGGTTTCCTCCTACCGTCTTAAAGACATGCTGCTTATGTGCATTGACCAGAACAGGCACCAGAATGTGATGACGAGGGGGAGTTCACAGTAACTTCATTGCAGTGTGAATGTAAACCTACTCATGACAAATAAATAAACTTTATACATTGAGTCCTTGGGGGCTATAATGCGCCTAATTGGAATATGAGATTTTGCGGGCATCCAGCCTGCGTTTAGTCTTCCCACTATGACTGCATTGGGAGCAGCAAATAAGTAGATCAAATTGAAGGAGATGCAAGTGAAACACAGCTTAACCTGAAAAGTATGTTTGGGGTCTTCAATGGTGAGGAAAGAGGAGATAAAGGGGTACATGTTGCAGCTTCTGCAATTGCAAGGGAAGGTGATGGGGAGTTGGTTACAATAGAGGAATGGACCAGGGTGTCACAGACGGAGTGATCCTGGAACACGCTGTACAATAACCAACGTACTTGCCCCCTCAGCTTCGATGAAGCGTCAATGAGTCTCAAAACACTTACTCTCTTCCTACAGATACTACCAGACATGCTGACTTTTTCTGGCATTCTGTATTTAGCTCAGATTTATTAGTTATTTCTTTCATCAGATTCCATTGAGTTGAATCCATGGCACTGATGTCAAATGTTGGATCTTGTCAAACACTACCTGTCCAAGCTGCTTCTGTTAAATAATCAACTGCCCATTTCTGCTTTTGCATAGTCAGAACTTCTGGCTGATTAGGCTGTCTAGGTGACATGAAACATGTGTGTACAATATTGTAGTTAGACAAAAGTTGGCAATTGGGGTTGGGGCAGAATCAAGAAAGCAGATTGAGTGCAAATCCCATAATCGGTGCCAGTTTGTGATGCTCAACTTGCTGGGTGTGGCTTTCAAAGGATTTTTAAAATATCAGGTACTCTTACACTCTTGTTACCATAGATCCACATCAGCCATTCACACATTGTTTTGTTTCTTTATGCAGTTCCATTTTCTTAAAGAAGTTTGGTATTTCTTGTAAACCATATGAAGCAAGAGGGCTTGACCTTAGGATTCCATCACAAAAGTTTTTTTTCATGCCTTGGAAATGCTTCTAAAGTAGAGCGTAGTTACGATTGTAAATTCACAGAAATAGAATATCAAGGTCCTACAAAAAGTCATAAGTTAATAATCAATTGGCAGAGCTCACTGCTGTTTTGAAATACTGCCACAGGGTCTTCAATCCTCATCTGAATTTCTGTTTAAAATCTCCTCCTCCATGCTTGCAGGTCAGGTTCTTTGACTTCCTCATGTATGCCTTTATGGAACAGCTCAAGAAAAGAGGACTTAGACCTGATACTGTGAAAGGTGCAAGCATCCTTACCGCTGATTAAGTATTTTTGAAGTTCAGTCACTCTTGTGAAGTAGGAATAGAAGGTGACAGTGAGAACAGTGTTGCTTTTTCTTTATTCTTTGAAGTATTGTGAATAGTAGCTACCTAATCTGCAACTGAAATAGTGTGTCTGATGGAAGAATTCTCAATTTTAAGTTGTTTTTGTGGACCTTTTTTGTTAGATTAGGGTTTCAGTATGAGTGAAGTTTATTAATAGTTACTTGATCAGTGTTTGGCCCTTACACCTGTAGCCCTCTTATACCTCTAGCCCACTTCTAAGTCTTTGTGAGGCAATGTTTGACCTCATGGTTGTGGAGACATGCACATTTAAAGGTCATATTTGAATGACATTCTGTTGGAAAGTAAGAGTTTTTTAGTCTGTACAATTATTGATCTAGTCAGATGAATGCATTCTGATGCAAGCACTTTTTCACAGCAGTGTACTCCCACATGCAGGAAACTATTGTGCACACTTTATCAAACCACCCTCAACTTGATCTCTCTGTGCAATGTACAGAAAGGGACCATTTTGTGTTTTGTTTTCCCACCTGCAGCTAATAGTTGCGCTTTTTGTCTGATATCAATTTTGCTGCATTCTCTTTCCTTTTGCCACAAAAGGCAAATCCCATTCCCCAGAGACATAGGAAGGAGATCCTCTGACAATACTGCAGTGTGCAAGAATGACCTGGGTGTCTTTTGATCAACTTTTCAATACTTGTTTAATACTTGTGCTGATGTTTGGAAGGGTACAAATGATTTTTGTTTCGGTACAATTGGAATGCAGTCAATGGTAGTGCACACTCTTCAAAAACAACGTCTGCTGGTTAATCTAATGATGTTTCATAATTTTAACCTTGCCCAGATGTAAAATCACACCATGTTGACATTTCTACTCATTGCACCAGTCGTGTGCTTCTCTGGCCTCTTGAATTAGAGGAACGTCTTTCATTTTCTTGCTGCTTGGGAGGAGTTCCACTTTGGCAGGAAATATCATGAGATGAATAGAGCATCTTTCTCTCCCTCCCATGCATGCTTGTGTAATGTCCATTGTCAAAACTGCCCAGCTGTGTTTGTGCAGCCTTAGTGGGGTGTTGCTTTGACCCAGTCACCAGAAGGCCAACTTTATTTTTGAATGGCTTAAGTTCTTTATGCTCTGTAAGGCAAAAAGAATGCTGATACATAAATATAAAGCATTAGGGGATATCCTTTTTACAAGCTGGAGGTATGTCTACTGTATACAGTATATGTAGCATGTAAATGTCTCATCTCAGCTTTGAGTTGCCCAGGGCTAGTTTGTATTCCGTACTGAGGGTCATCTCTGTTTGCAACATTGAGAATGTTTCTTCTTGTGTTGAATTTTGAGCGATTACACTGTGTTTCTTTGTTTGCAGGCAGCTATATTACTACGATAGGGGTAGATTTTAAGATAAGAACTGTGGAAATCAATGGAGAGAAAGTAAAGTTGCAGATCTGGGATACAGCTGGGCAAGAGCGATTTCGAACCATCACTTCCACGTGAGTCCAATTTCCACCCATCCCGCGTCAGGATCTAATACTGTTGCACTCCTGCAGGTTTTATTTTGGTTGTTTAATGGAGCAGTCAACTGCTTACTTGCTGTTGAAATGCTGTGGTTCAGGCCAAAGTATGGGCATGGAAGCAACTTAGTTCCATTGTCTAGTAGATGTGTCTCTTGAAAGAATCAAGAAAACCATAAGGCAAAACAATTATTTTATAGCCTAGTCTACAAATTGGGTGTGTCCATTTCCACATGGAAACTTGTGAAGTGGTTAATGGGCATGTACATTTTAAGTGTTTCTGGCAAGGAAAATCATGCTTATGGTGCCTGGAGCATGTGACTGTGAAATTAGATACTCTTGGAAATCATTTTTCTTTTTGTAGGGGTTACTTGCCAATTGTCAGTAATCCTAAAAATGAGTTCATCCAAGAAATGCAAAGTGATTTGCTTTCTTAAATTACAGAAAAGAATTTCCTGAGGATTGGGATACTCAAATCATTTACCTCCAGGCTTGTTGTTTGCAGAAGAATAGGAGATTTTTGATCCACATTGGACCGCTTCCAGTGGTGTATTTTGCGATATAACATTCAACATGAGCTACAATCCAGAATTTCTCTCAGTATTTTCCTAAAATTGACACAGATTCGTGTATGCATTATCTTGCACTAGAGTATTTTTAGTGAGAGTTACACCAATGATCACAGCAAAGTTCTAGTGCAATGGGAAGGCTTACTTTCCCAATCTCAAATGTCAACTTGTCCTTAATTCTGCAGCAGTGAGAACTTGGTAGCAGTGATTCGGCAGCTGACAGAATCAGCTGCTGGAAACCGTAAGTCTCTGTTAATAGAACTTCATTGGTGTGTTCTCTTGCTTTCTGGAAAGGAGAGATTTGACAAAATGGCATTGAAGCTCACAACCAAGTCTTTCCAGGAGTTATTGGCTTTGATAATGGTACTTGCCACTCAGGTGGCTTGTAAATGCAGAACACTTGCAAGTTGTTGAATTTTTAAGTATTCTAATTATCCTTGAACTGAATAACTTGCTAGACCATTTTGGAGGGTCGTTTGTTGTCTGTATTACGATGGGTCTAGGGTCACATTTACACCAGAGCGTGCGAGGAAGGCAGATTTTCTTCAGTAAAAGACATGTTTTTACAATCAATCGACAGTGCAACATCACTGAGACTAGCTTTCCAATTCCAGATAGGAATTTAAAATTCCACCGGCTGCTATGGTGGGATTTGAACTTTTGTTCCTTAGAACCTTTTGATTAATTTGGCATTACCACAACACCATTATAACATAGAACATTACAGCGCAGTACAGGCCCTTCGGCCCTTGATGTTGCGCCAGCCAGTGGACCCTCTAACCTAAACTATTCCAATATCATCCATATGCCTATCCACCGAACATTTGAATGCCCCCAAAGTATGCGAGTCCACAACTGCTGCAGGCAGGGCATTCCACGCCCTCACCACCCTCTGTGTGAAGAACCTGCCTCTGACATCCATCCTATAACTACCACCTCTTAATTTGAAGTTATGTCCCCTCGTGTTGGTCATCACCATCCGAGGAAAAAGGCTCTCACTATCCACCCTATCCAGTCCTTTGATCATCTTATACGCCTCAATTAGGTCACCGCGTAACCTTCTTCTCTCTACTGAAAATAACCTCAGGTCCCTCAGCCTTTCCTCATAAGGCCTTCCCACCATACCAGGCAACATCCTGGTAAACCTCCTCTGCACCCTTTCCAATGCTTCCACATCTTTCTTATAATGCGGCGACCGGAACTGTACGCAATACTCCAAGTGCGGCCGCCCCAGAGTTTTGTACAGTTGTAACATAACCTCACGGCTCCTAAATTCAATCCCTCTACCAATAAAAGCTAACACACCGTACGCCTTCTTAACAACTTTATCAACCTGGGTACCAACTTTCAAACAGCAAGCCACTGGGTCAAAATACGAACATTTCCAGGGATAACGAGAAATTAGGCAAAAATAAAAAGGCCTAGATTTGGGCCCAAAGTCAGACATTACACCAGCATCCACTTCCATGCTGCGTGACAAAAATGAAAGTTAAAGATGTGTAAAGATTAGTCTCCCCCAGTTAGATGTAACTGGGGGAGACTAATCTTTACACATCTTTAACTTTCATTTTTGTCACGCAGCATGGAAGTGGATGCTGGTGTAATGTCTGACTTTGGGCCCAAATCTAGGCCTTTTTATTTTTGCCTAATTTCTTGTTATCCCTGGAAATGTTTGTATTTTGACCCAGTGGCTTGCTGTTTTCACTTTATTCATACATTTGGTCATTCTTGCTACATCTATACTGCAGATAGGCTTTCTATATCGTATTCACTTTTTTACATAGTGATTAGACAGAATCAGTCTCTCAAGACTGGGTAGGTCATGGCTGATTTATATCTTGATTCAGTAGCCTTTAATATTGTTGTCAAATAAAATTTACACTTTAAAGTTGCAATTGACCTAGTTTCAACAACTCTTGACACCATTAATGGTATGCCCCTTTTCTCTGGGCAAGTTGGCTAATCAAGATCTCTTATCAAGCTGCAGTTTTTTTTTCCGCACAAACGTGAACAGGCACAAGAGTTATCTTTTGTGCTGTTCAAGTGAATGAACCCAAGTTTGAGAGAATTTTCATTAGTCAAGAGTGGTGCTCTCTTATACATCCTGGAGCAGAAACCTTTGCATGATAGAGTTGGACAAATTAGTGTAATGATCTCTAATTTTGGAGTTTGATCTTTTGGTACAGTTTGTATATACCATTATTTATCAGATGATCACACTTGGCAGCAGTTGTTTTAGTTGTGATTATTTTTGGTTGCACGTTCTGGGCAGTAATTCTAGATAGAAACGTGAATGGTGAGGAGGAAGTAAAGAAGCTTCAAGAGTGATTTAGACAAATTGAGTGGGCAAATATGTGGCAGATGCAGTAAATGTGGATAAGTATGAAGTTAACCACTTTGGACAGAAATAGACTGGCAGAGGACAGTTTAAAAAGTGATAGAGAACATTGATGTACAAAGGGATCGGGATCGGGATGCCTGTATATATCAGACACTGAAAGTAAGCATGCAAGTACTGCAAGCAGTTAGAGAAGCAAATTGTATGTAAGCCTTTATTGCAAGGAGACTTGAGTACAGGAGCAAAGATGCGCTCCACACCTGGAATACTGTATGCAGTTCATCTTAGATGTGCTTGCCATAGGAGTACAGCAAAGGTTTGCTACACTGCTTCCTGGGATGGTAGAGATTGGATTTGTATTTATTGGAATTTAGAAGATTTCATTTTAAATATACAAAATTCTGAGCAGTCGGGCAGACTGGATGCAAGAAAGCTGTTGCCTTCTGAGTAGGTGGCCTAGAGCAAGGAGTCACGGTCTCAGGGTTCAAGTAGGACGTTTAGCACTGAGATGAGAAATTTCTTCATTCAAAGGTTGGTGAACCTGTGAAATTTTCTACCACAAGGCTGTATTTAAGAAATAGACTTCTGGACACTAAAGGCATCTAGGGGTATGGGGTTGAGAGTGAGGGCATAGCATTGAGGGACATGGTCAACCATGATTACATTGAACAGCAGAGCAGGCTCGAAAGGCCGAATGACGACCGCCTCTTTTCTTTGTATTTTGATTTGCTGTGTTCATTTTGGAATAAACCCATCCACCTAACCTTGAAGCATTACAAGACTCGACTTGGTAACTGTGGCTTAGGCCTTCTGACATCACTTCCTATGGCACTCCAGTTTGGGACCACAGACAGGAAATTAAACATAGAATGAAAGTAGTTTTAGCAGCAGCTCTAATTGCTCCTAACAGTTTAACGTTTTTTTTTAATTCACTGTTCACGCTTTCCATTGTCTGCTTCTCTGACAAATCTATTAATTCTCTATCGTAAAAGTGGCCTTTAACAGGAGGTGTGAAAGAATAGTGTAAATTGGTTTTAGATAATTAGCTTGAAATTGTAGTTTTCAGACTAGATCTGGAAAGATTCTAAATGTGTTCTCTGGTAGAGAATCAATTCTGATTTATTTACTGGATAATGAGAAAAAATTGACCTCTAAGCACCAGGAGGGTTTAAATATAGTTTCTGAAGACTCTGCCATTAAAACTTGAGGCCAAATTCTAGAAGTTCTGGGTCTGTTTGTGAATAGGTAGCTTGGTACCCAGGTGTAGCTTTTGTGGTTTAAATCTAATGCTTTCCCAATTGAAAAGTCCATTAGCAAACATTAATTTACTCCTGACACAAGAACCTAGGAATCAGCCCAAGCTTTAAGGGAAGGTGGTTTATACGGTGACCTTATTTTTGATACTTTAGTGGAAAGTCAAAGGGTTATACTCATGTCAGCAAGTCTCATAACAGATTGGAAAAATAACATCTCCAATTTGTAGTTGGCTGTAATTCTGATGTGTAAAATAGACTGCCTGATAGCTGTGTTTTCCACGGCAAGTGCCATACCCTTTCTTCCTTAGTCTCTCCGTGTCCCAACCAAGGCATATGATCTGCCACACATCAGAACAGTATTAACTATCTTCAGTCTGAATTCTTATTTCGTGTGCTGTCTAAACAGGTGACAGAATGTATGTCATGCTGCAAAAGATGAGAATGGGACCTTTTACTATAGTGTATGATTCTTTTGTTTGTTCATGGGACCTGGCTCTTTTAAGAGATTGGTGATTGTTCTCTGGCTTGTGTTCTTTCCAACCCTGAAAAAGAAAACACAAGAAAAACTTCTTCTGTTTTGAAGTGATAAATTTAGACTTTAATCTGACACTTCTGGTAGTTTTACCAAACTTATAGTAGATGTTATAAACTTCTGAAAAAAGAGTTAAGATATGCAATGTGGTTTTCAAGGAAAATTACAGTTGAGGGCAAAGCTATCTTTATGATTTATCTACATTTGTCATTGTCTAACTTAACAAGTAATGTTAATAGAAGGACAGAGTGAATAGGGAAGTTAAAGAACCTCTGTCTGAATAGCACATTTGACCTTACAATATGCCAAAGCAATTCACAACCAATTAGTACTTTTGAATTATGGTCAATTTTCTAATATAGAAAAGCAGGTGTGTCATATTGTCTATAGACAGTGAAGTCAGTGGTCAGATCTGTAGTGATGATTGGGAGATGAATATTGGCCAGGACACTGGGCATATCTCCCTTACTCTACAAAATAATGCCATTGAATCTTTTATATCCACCCGAGAGGGAAGGTTGAGTCAAAGTTTAACATCCGTCCAAAAAAAATGGAACTTCTGCCGTTGCTGAATTCCATCAGTGTCATCCTGGATTGTGAACTTGAACTTCTAGAATGGGCTTTGAATCCATCACTTCTGGACTCTGGAAGTTAAAACTGAACTAAGTTTGAATATTTTATTAATGTCACAAGTAGGCTTACACTGACATTGCAATGAAATTACTGTGAAAATCCACTAGTTGCCTTTTTGGGTACGCTGAGGGAGAATTTAGCACGGCCAGTGAACCTAACCAGCATACCTTTTGGACCGTGGGTAAAAACTGGAGCACCCAGAGGGAATCCATGTGGAGAGAATGTACAGATTCTGCACAGTCATCCACCCAAGTCAGGAATTGGACCCAGTCCTCAATGCGGTGAGACAGCGGCGTTAACCACTAAGTTGCCTTTTATAAGACCGAGTCAAGTTGGAAGAATAACAGCAGCAAGAGCCAGGACAAGTACGAGTTAATAGTTTATACATTTAAAATTAGTTTTATTGTTAGTGGTTGGCAGTTTAGAATTAATCTTTCTATTTGGACATAGAAACAGGAGCATGGTAGGCCACTTGGCCCATTTACTCTGCCATTCAAAAAGATTGTGCTGATCATCTATTTCAAAGATTCATAGCCCTCTGAGTGAAAAAATTTCTCCTCATCTCAGCCCTAAATAGCCTGTCCCTATACTGAGACACTGCCCTCTGGTTCCAAATAGACCAGTCAGAGAATCAATTTATCTACATTTGGGAATCTTTAAAGTTTCAATGAAATCACCTCTCATACTTTGACATTCTGGAGATTTCCAGCCCAGTTCTGTAATCTCTGCTCATTAAAACAATCTATCATCCCAACAATCTGTGTAGGCTCTCCTGTTACAAGTATATCCTTCCTTACATGAGGGGACCAAAACTTTACATAGTGTTTCAGGTGCAGTCTCACCAAGGCTCTTTCCAACTGCAGCAAAACATGTCCTGTACTCTTGTACCCAAAACCCTTACAGTGAAGGTCAATAGAACTTTTGCCTTCCTAATTGCATGTTGCATTACACGTGAGCTTTTAGTAAAGGCACTCTGGTCTCTTTGAACATAAGCAATTCTCAACCTCTCATCACTGAAGAAATACTCCGCCTTTATAAAGTGGATAACTTCACTGTTATTGACATTCCAACTGTCATGTTCTTGTGCATTTACATAATCTATTTGGGTCCCCTTGAAGCCCTTTTGCATTCTCCTCACAACTTATGTTTGCATCTAGCTTTGTATGATCAGCAAATTTTGCATTGTTACATTTAGTACCCACATCCAAATCATTTGTAAAGATTCTCAACAGCTGAGGCCCCTGCATTGATCCTTGTGTTGCCCACTAGTAACAGCCTGCCATCCTGAGAATGACCATTTTGTTTCTACTTTTTTCTGTTAACCAATTCTCAATCCATATCAGTATGTTACTCCCCATCCCATGTGCTGTAATTTACATCACATCCACTGGTTCTCTTTTTTTAAATCTATATTACAAGTAACATCTGCAAACAAACCTCTCAACAGATTTGTCAAACATGATTTCCCTTCCATAAATCCGTGTTGATTCTGCCCAATCATATTACTTTCTAAATATCCAATTATCATATCCTTTATAATAGGTTTTACATTTTTCTTTTTACTGACACAAAGCTAACAATTTTAGTTCTCTGCTTTCTCCCTCCCCCCTTCTTTAAATAGTGGGAATATGTTTGCAATATTCCAGTCCGCAGGATCCTCTCCAGAATCTGTAGAATTTTGAAAGATGGCCACCAATGCATCCACATTCATTTGAGTAGTTTTAAAGTAATAGTATTAAAGTATGTGAGCGAGCATAGTGATGGGCATTTTCACAACTTGCTAAGAGGTGGAACGTTAATCCTTAAAACATAGAACAATACAGCACAAACAGGCCCTTCGGCCCACGAGTTGCGCCGATCACATCTACCAATCCACAGACCTATCTATAACCCCCTATTCTATTCTTTTCCATATACTCATCCAGAAGTCTCTTAAAAGACCCCAGTGAGTTTGCCTCAACAACCTCCAACGGCAGTCGGTTCCATTCACTCACCACCCTCTGAGTGAAAAACCTACCTCTGACATCTCCTTTGTATTTGCTTCCCTGCACTTAAATCTGTGTCCTCTCATAGTGACCATTTCAGCTTGGGGAAATAGTCTCTGAGAGTCCATCCTATCTATTCCTCTCAACATTTTATAAACCTCTATCAGGTCGCCTCTCAACCTACATCTTTCCAGTGAGAAGAGTCCCAGCTCCCTCAACCTATCTTCATAAGGCCTGCCTCCCAATCCAGGCAGCATCCTTGTAAATCTCCTCTGAACCCTCTCAATAGCCTCTACATCCTTCCTATAATGAGGCGACCAGAACTGCGCACAATACTCCAACTGGGGTCTGACAAGAGTCTTATCGAGCTGCATCATTACCTCCTGACTCCTAAACTCTATTCCTCGATTAATGAAGGCCAGTACACCGTACGCCTTCTTGACCACTTCCTCCACCTGCGAGGCCAATTTAAGAGTCCTATGGACCCGGACCCTGAGATCCTTCTGCTCTACAACACAGCTAAGACTCCTACCCCTTATATTGTACTCCTTCATCCCATTATTCCTGCCAAAATGGACCACTACACATTTATCTGCATTGAAGTCCATCTGCCACTTCTCCGCCCAGTCTTGCATCCTGTTTATGTCCTGCTGCAACTTTTGGCGTCCCTCCATAACATCCACAACACCACCGACCTTTGTATCGTCGGCGAACTTGCTAACCCACTATCCCTCCACTTCCTCATTCAGGCCATTTATGAAAATGACAAACAGCAGGGGTCCCAGAACAGAATGCAGCAATATCAAAATATTCCATGTTGATAAAGGATACTCCTGATCTATCTTATCAGAGCACGTGAAAGTGGAAAACTTGTGTGAAATTGGTTAAAAGTCAAATTCAAGCTTGTGATAATGGAAGAGAGTGCTGATTTGTGATGTGTGTGAAGATAGCTGCCATGTGCAAGATTTAACCCAGGTCTTGTCACAATGATGTGGCGTTTTCCTAGTGTTCCTGTAATGTATCTGCGTTTCTGGGCACTGTTTTCTTCCTTGATTTTGTTCACTTGTGTGCTTCACTATTGAGGAAGGTGCAGTAATTCAGGGTCTGAGTAATTAGAAGTATGAATAGCCATTTCTCTCTCCTCTACATTTACCTCAAGTAATCAAACTCTTCTCATGGTTGTTTTGGAAAAGATTTCAGCACTTGCTGTTATCGAATTCACAGGCACTTCATTCTAATTTTCCACAATGGGTTCAAAGGCACTCCCTGTTGTAGACATCCGCTGTTGAAAACCACACTTGTGCAGTTACAGGAAGCTCTGTCTCCACTGGGGTGCATTCTGCTGACTCTAGCTAGCCTTTGGGCTATCCTTAATCTTTTACACTTGTCTTCAAGCTGGGAGGGGAGGTAGTGTTATCTAGAATGGTAAATTAAAATTTGTGTTTTAAGCTTTAAAACGTTGTGAACTGAGGCTGTGGTTATTGATTGCAGTGTAGCTGTACACACACACGAGGATCTGAGCTGGGCTTAGTCTTGTAGTTGCTTGAGCTGAACTGAAAGTAGGGCTGTGACCAATTACAGTTCATGTTGGCACTTCTTACTTTCAGTTATTTCATTAAAAAATGCAGAATACCAGAATTCTTCCCAGGAAACTGTTCCTTATTATTGGACTGAAAACAGCCTTATAATCTTGTCTGGTTATATTTAGTGTAGTCAGCATGACCTGTCTCCAATTTAGTGATCATGGTAATTTGGATTTTAAAAAAAACATTTGTCCCATTTTGGTCCATTCATTCTGAAAGGCCCTACATTCCCCCTCTGTGATATGACTTTATTTTAACCTCCCTGATCTGTTCGTCCTTTCTGTGTATTGCTAACTATCTGTGTGAAGAACATCACAATAAGTCCTAATCTTCCACTAATTAATTAAAACCTTTGGTCCTGTTATGTGTTCTCAGTTTATAAAGTCTAGATTTTTCTTTTCTGCTCCTTTAATCTTTTTCTCTGGATGATAAGGGAAAGCTAATGCTCTGGGTACTGAAAGTTACTGTGAACATTTCTCAATATATTTGTGCCATTACAGAAGCTGCCTACCTTTGGTTCCTTTCATCCACTGATTGTGTCTCCCTTGCCTCAATTATCAGCACAGTAATCAAGGTGCAGACTTTCTCTCGTTTTTACTCTTCTGGAATAGTTCAGTATATTTACCAAGTCTACTAACTTCTCGGTTTCTTTGCTTTTGATTAACTGTTTTAGTGCCACTTATGGGACAAAATTTTGCCCATTGTTCTTTCCTATAATGCAGTGCATTGCAACAAATGTCACTGGGTTTTTTTCTAGCTGCCTTCTCCAATTCCACTATCCCAGCTAGTGGTGTCAGCAAATCTAGCTTGGTTTTATGTTGTTGATATGAACTGGAAATCAATTGACCCTGCACTCTTGAACCAACAAAGAGTATGGATCAGACTCCCTACATTACAAAAGAAGGCCATTTGGCCCATCAAGCCTGCACTGATGACATTCCCATCCTGGTCCTTTCCCCACAATCACATGTATTATCATGCTAGTCCTCCTGATGCTATGGGTCATTTTCACAAAACCAATCTGACTAACCTGCATATCTTCGGACTATGGGAGGAAACTAGAGCACCTGAAGGAGACCCGTGCAGACGTGGCGAGAATGTATAAACTTGTCACCTGAGGCCAGAATTGAACCCCAGGGTCCCTGGCACTGTGTGGCAACAATGCAGTGATGGTAGATGAATGGAATTTGGCACACAATGTTATATGATAATGGATTTGGGGATAGTAGTGTTTTTAAATATATAGTGAGTGTATAGGCTTGAGGAAAGCATGAAGGGCATGGGAGAAATCAAACTATGGAAGTGACTGAAGCATGGATAAATGTTTTTATTGAGGCACTTTGGTTTTGGAGATGGACTGAATGGGTTCAAAGCTTGGAGCGATAAATGATGCATCATGTCAGGTGGGGAGATTAAAATTGGTTAGGGCCTGGAGTTTCTGTTATGCAAGCTGCACAAAATGATTTTCTTTGTCAGTGTTTGATTTGAGGATGTTCTGATTTTTCCTCTTGAACAGACTCTATGAAGGTAGCTGTTGTAGAGATTGTTGTCTTTTTGGTTTGCCTGAAGCTAGCAAATATTTAATTTGCTCAAGCTATATCACGTAGTATTGTTACTGTACCTGCAGTTGGGACCAGGACAGTGCACAATTTCACTTAGTGCCTCAAACTAGAAAGAACTTCAGCAGCTTTGCACAGCATTGTTGGTTTTCCCTGCCTGCGTTTGATCTCCTGCTTAATAGTTATCTTTGTGAAAAAGCAGAATTCTCCATAGTAAAATCTCTTGCCTTTGATCGCCATCAGCATTGAGTTGGGAAGATGTAATATATAATGTTGGTGTCAATGTCTTCAGTATTAGATGTTGCTAATTAAATAAATTCTAGGCAGGCATCAATTATTTCACACATTTTGAAGGAAGCTGTTACAGAATCAGTCATTATACCACAGAGGAGCCATTTGACCCATCAAGTCAATGCTCTCTAAAATAATCCAGTTATTCCCACTCCCCTGCTGTAGAGCCTGGCAAGTTTATTTTTCTCCAACTTCTATGCAGCTCTCTTTTGAAATAACTAAGCACTTCTGCTTCCACCAGCCTTTTTAGACACCAATTTCCAGGTCTCCAAACACTCATGTTTTCAATTTCTTACATTCAATGCTCTATCTTTTGGCCAAAACCTGAAATTTCTGTCCCTAATCCTGCTTCCTGGAGTTGAGTGTAACAGCAGATTTGTAAAGGCATTCCCTCACTTCAGATGCCAGCTTTTTTGGGGATTTTCACAGTAACTTCATTGCCGTGTTAATATAAACCTACTTGTGACAATAATAACCTTTTTCTTGATAGTGAATTTCATTGTAGAGGTCTTACCAAGTGGCCATTTAAATGTCAATGTTAGCCTGCAGGTGTCTGACCCAGAACATCACTTAGCTGAGAGGGCTAATTTGAAGCAGAGCAGGAACATTTTGAGAGATCTTTGCTCAGTTCCGACATTCAATGTAGTCTATTTAAGACAACGCTCAAGATGCTGAGTGAGTATGTTCGGAGACTGTCGTTGAATTAGAGCAGGTCCTTACTGGTTCTAGTAAATCCACTGTCACTAGTTAGTTTAAAAATTTAAGCAGAGTTGTTCATAGACCAGCTCAGTCCTTGAACCTTCTAGCACTAAGCCTAGCTGGAGAGTGCATGCAGTGTGGAGGCAATTAGTTCTCAGTTTGACTTGTAAAGAGTATATGTAGTCTTTGATGATCTGCATTTGTTTGCAGAAATGCTTTTTAAGGCATTTTTATAGTAATGCCTGGGGCATTGGGCAAGCACATTCAAACAGATCTGGAATTACTAAATGTCCTGCTGCCCGTTTTGCATGAATAAATCAGTGTGCTGATGACCACTTTTTGTGCAAGTGCCAATTTGCCACCAGTCCTTATTTACAAATGCTGCTGTGCCACTCGTCCCAGGTGGATTATTCACAAGCTAACAGGAGTCATCCTCTGTCACTGGGCAGGCGCTCTGCACACTTGTTATCAGGAATCCCAGACATGATCAGAAATGCACAGTTTGTTTCCTTTAAATTTCAGTTTATAGGCGACACAGTTATTAAATGGCTTAAACTCTGAGTTAATGACTTGAGCAGTAACCCTGGGACTATTTTAAATTGTAGTACCATTTGATAACTGCCTTTTACTTTTAAACCATACTTACACTCTCCACATCCCCTTCTGATTCCACTGTATAATGTTTGAGCAATCGTTTCCTTTGTTGGTGCGTTGCATTGAAAATTCTCCTTTATCTGAGCTAAATGTACAAATCAAAACCTAGCGAAGATATTAAGTTGTATGACAGGAGAGTAGATTTTGAAATCAAATGGGATGTGCTCCCAATATCATGGCCCTACATCTGCCAAGCAGTTAAGAGCTGCCAACTTGTAAAATAGGAAAATCCCATTCCTGAGGGATGGGAATCAGAAGGCTATTATTCCATTGAGTACAGTGGAATTTGTGAAGTGGCCTGTGAGGTCAGCTGGTGAACAATAGCAGGATCTGTTGAGTGTTGTTACGGTGGTGTGATGTGTAGCAGGTCATTCAGCCCAGTACGTCTATGTCAGTGTTTATAAGGAAGATGTGGTGGAGTGGGGGGTAATGACAGGGAGTGATAAAGAAAGATCTGTGGTGTGTCTTAATTTGAAATGCACATTTGCAGCAATGAAAACCTTTTTATTCCAAAGATTATAGGTACTATCAAAATGACCTTTGTTATAGAGAGCCACTTTTATACCATGTCCACCTTTTTTGTTCTTTCTCCCATTGCATTAAGTTGTTTGTACTGAGTTTGGCTGTTTCTATTTTCCCACAGTCACGAGCTCATTGCTAATCAGTCGCTACATACAAAGATGGCTTAAGCTTTTTGTGTACCTCCTGCACCACAAGTCTTTTTTTCTTCCCCATTCAGCCTTGGTGTATGTCAGGCACAGGTTGTCAAGGGAAAATCCCTGCTGGTTGCTAGTGTCAACAGGAATAATTGGTGTCCATGACAACTCTGTTACTGTAGTGAAAACCCATATTAGCACATGTCAATGCAAACAGTAAGCTGAGTGGTACTGTAAATGAGCCCTTATCTTGCAATTTATTATCTATTCTAGTGTGTTATCACTTGAATTTACTTTTCCTGGTCTCCACACTTGTACTGCCCAAGAAGGTGAATTTATGTTACGCTTCCAGATTTTTCCAGGCCTCCCACCCTCTTCCTAGACCAAGTTTTTAAACACCAGGTGGTATAGGGGAATTTACTCTTTTTTTTTACTCTTTTCCATGTCTGAGCTCTCCCCCACATCCCCTCAATCTTAGAAAATGTCTTCCTGCAAGCAAATTGATTATTTTTCTAAGGAACTTGACTATAGTTAACTTTCATTGCATTTAATTAGCTTTTTCCAACCAGTGCTTTCTCCATGCAGGCTCAGGCTACAAGTGAATTTACATTGCTGCTATTGGACAACATTTGCCGTCGGTGTTGTGAGGCAGCAGTGCTAACCACCGTGCTGCATAGAAGTGTTCTATTTCATGATCTTTGTCAGCAATAACTCTGAGTAGCACTCTTGCATTGGAGTCAGACTGCTGTGCACTCCCAAAGTCCCATTCCATTCCATCCCATCCCATTCCGACTGCCGTCGGTGTTGGTCGAGGCGAACTCGCTGGGGTCTTTTAAAAGACTTCTGGATGAGTATATGGGATCCAATGGGATTGGGGGCTATAGATAGGTCTATGGCTGGGTAGGTTTTGATGTGTTCGGCACAACTTGTGGCCGAAGGGCCTGTTTGTGCTGTAGTGTTCTATTTACAGAAGGCAATGTTATAATAATCCAAGCTATGGCTCTTTAAACTAGGAGTCTTCCTTGTAGCTGTCTATGTGGCAAGTCAAGAAAGAAGCATTGCACACTTCAGAATAGGTTAAACCATACCCAGTATATAATGACTGTGGTGTCCTCTACGCTGTCTTCAAGTTGCTGCAATGGTCTTTAATGCCTGTGACAGATTTGACATTTATCTATTGCACAAACATTGACAGCATTTTGTGATGTCGAATACACGTTGACAACAGGCAGACAGTGAAGCACAGATCCTTTTGTGCCCAGGAACTACTTTACGATGGAGGCCTCTGCAGCCGTGAGAGTTGTCTGTAGTGATCAGTTGATCTGGGCGCCATTCAGCGATGAATGTGGTCAGGTGCAAGGACAGATAGTGTTTGCATAACGTGCCAATGATTTTCAGACGTAGATCTGTGGTATGTAGAATATATGCTCAGACTTTGTGGTTTCCTCATTGAGCTCAGTTTCTTTGAGACTAAGATGTGTTCAGTTGAAAGCTAGATTGAAGAGACCCAACTTTTAATTTGGAACAGAAATTCTGTTCTCAAATGTATCTCATTTATGTTAATATCTTAATCCCGGGGAAAAGTCTGATTTTTGGATCTTCCCTGATCTGTTCCTTCAGCTTTAGCTTCTTATTCAGCCTCTCCTTGATTCTAGTTTATAAGCAAGAGAATGGCTTGCACTTGTTAGGAAGAACTTGCATTTATGTAGCACTTTTTGTAATCTCTGGATAGCCCAAAGACTTCACAGCCAATGAAATACTCTTGAAGTGTAGTCACTGTTAATGTGGGAAATGCCACAATCTGCACACAAATTCCCTGATGTCCTACGTAGTCACAATCAGTTGGTTGAGGGATAAATATTGGCTGTTTTCATAAATGTGTGATCTTTTATTGGTAGGATTGTTGTAGGTGCCGGTTCAATGGGCAGAGTGGCCTCCTTCTGAAGTGTAGCTATTCTATGTTCAAATGATAGGGCAGGCTGTCTAATTGCCTCATTAAAAATGGTGCTCTCTTGGTACGGTCTGTAATATCAGCCTAGATTACATGCTTAAGCCTCTGGAATGGGACTTTGGGAGTGCACAGCATTCTGACTCCAATGCAAGAGTGCTGCTCAGAGTTATTGCTGACAAAGATCATGACATAGAACAGTTCTATGCAGCACGGTGGTTAGCACTGCTGCCTCACAACACCAGGGACCCAGGTTTGATTTCCTGTCATTGTCAGTGTGGAGTCTACACGTTCTCCTGTGTTGTGTGGGTTTCCTCCGGGTGCTCGGGTTACTTTCCACAGTCCGAAAGACGTGCTGGTTAGGTGCATTGGCCATGCTAAATTCTCCCTTGGTTTACCTGAATTGGCACTGGAGTGTGGCAGCTGGGGAACTTTTAGTGACTTCATTGCAGTGTTTAGGTAAACCAACTTGTGACTTGTAAACTTTATTTCTAAGTTGATATACTTTTGATAAGTGTATTCTAAATGTCTTAAAATTATATCCGTTATTGCTGAATTCAAAAACAGTATCCTGTTGATGATTAATCTAAATGCAGGTACAGCTGTTTCCAGACAAAGTGTTGAACTGTTGGAGTAATTTCTGCTTTAAGTTTCTCAACCAGTCTTGGTACAGTTTTAGCTGAACTGTTTCAAATGAGAGAGGTTAGATACAAAAAGAGTGATTGAATTCCTATCTCCAATGGAAGAGCCCACAGTAAGGGGATGCAATCTTAAAATTAGAGCCAGACTAATCGAGAATGAAATCTGGCAACTTTGTATGGGAAAAGTGTAGTGAAAATTTAGAGCTTGCTTGCTTGGAGTGGTAGATACTGAAGGTTAACATGAATTTAAGTAACATTTTGTGTTCAGTGAGGTTATTGGGGGTATGGAGCAAAGTCGGATAAATGGAACTGCGACTCAGGAGTAAGATGTAATTTTGAACGATGGAGAAGGCTTAAAGGGCTGAATGGGCAATTCCTGTTTCTATATTAAGCAAAACAACATGAGACCCTCTTTCCCCAGATTCAGTGAAGGAGTCAGCTGCCTCTGTGACTCATCATTACATAATCAAACTGTGGCAAAGAGGCATTCCCTTCCTCAATTTGTTGTGGGTTTTGTAGCTGACAACTCTTAGAATGTAGATCCCAATAAATACTTGCTGAACAGTTCGTTACAATTTCTTGAGGTTTGTTCCAGCAGCATATTAACATCAATCTTTTTTTTTCTGGGACTTGTTCAAATGGCCTCTCTTTTTTAAAGAAAGCAGCCAGGAATTAAGACAGGACCTCCTCTTCCCCAAAACATTCTATTTACCGCGCGCGCGCACCCCCCCCCCCCCCCCCAAAAGGTTTGAGCACTGACTTGGTGCAGATTGCAAATTTTCCACTGCTGCCTCCATACAAATGAGCTAACTCGGCACAGATCAAGTCAAACCTGGAGCCATTGGAGTGCATGAGTCAGCATCTACCATGGTGCATATAGCCAGAATGCCATCTGAGTAACTGCTATTGCTGGGTTGTACCAAACAGTTCAAGGATACTCTTCCTTCCTGTGCAGCTCATGGAGCTAAACCTGAGCTCTGACTCTCGCCCATATGAATAGCCATCAACTTAAACGTTTGAGTGCTCCAATGATACTGAAAGGCTGGTGTATGTGCTACATATTAAGCCTTACAGATATGATTCCTGTCTGTCAGGCGACTGCTTTATTGCTGTGCAAGTTTTATGGGTTTACAGAAAAGGGAAAACCAGGTATGCAAAGTCAAAAAGTTAGCATCTATAGATTTCGTATATAAAATATTGACATTAAAAGAATCTGCAGAGAGTATGACACTTTAACTATACCCTACGTTGAGTGTGAACTTGCTGCCCAAGTGGCAGAGCCTTCCTCTTTGTATTCATGGGATATGGGAAGCTTATGCTTTGTCACAATTCAGAGTTATTACAGGAAATTCTCAACTAGATATTTGTCTCTTGCCTGTTTAGATATACGGATTGACAATTGACTAGTAATCCAGAGACCCAAGGTGATGCTCTGGGGACCTAGTTCAAATCCCAACATAGCAAGTAGTGAAATTTGAATTTAAGTTGTCAGGATGACCAACTGGCTTAAGACACCAGACTTGAGTGTGATTCCTTGCCTTGTGCAAGCCTGGTGAATTTTAGAGTCATGGGTTCAAATCCCACTTCTGACATTTCCTTTTTTTGGGGGATGGCAGAGTGGTGAGCACTGAGGCCTTGCAGAGGCAGAGACCCATGTTCAATTCTCACCTGTCTGTGTGGAATTTGCACCATCTGCCCTTCTTGTCTGTGTGGGTTTCTTCCAGGTGCTCCAGTCTCCTCCCACATTCTAAATTGCCCCTTAGTGTTAGGGCAGTTAGCAGAGTAAATACATCAAGTGATGGGGATAACGCCTGGATCAGATTGTCGGTGCAGGCTCAATGGCACCTCTTTCTGCACTGCAGGGATTGTATGATTAGCTATTGTCAAAGATGAGCTCATCAATAGTTAAGATATGGTGGATTATTTCACTTTATACTGACTCTATCAAGAAATCAGTCAGGGAAACATTACAGGAACAGAGTAAAGTAAAACACAAGTAAAAGGAGTTTGAAATTGGATTCAAAGTATTGGCAGTTTGGACCATTCAAAGTAAAGTTGCATTTAAAAACTATTTTGTAACTTTTGAGGTCTCAAGAGGTAATAGAGGTAAACATAACATTCAACTTACAAACAGCAGAGTCCCACAAACTGTAGTAACCACAATGTGCTTGGCGATGTTGACTAGGATATCAGAAGAGTTCTGTACTGTGCTTCAAAAAATATCGTGGGATATTTTATATCAACTTGTGCATCTCACCTAAAAAAAAAACAGTGCTTCCAACGTTGCACTGCTCCCTCGCTATTGCACTGAGTCAATCTAGAGCATGTGCTCAATTGGAAGTTAGCTTTTAAAGGTTTTATGTTCAAGGGAGATGAAATTTGATTCCCTAAATTACTTTTTGTTATTGGCTGTGAGAGTGTAAGGAATAGGGGCATGTGTAAGCGTTATGGACCCTCAGTTCCAATCCACTAAAAATATAATAAGTTATTGACTATATCAAAAGTAATCTGTCTCGTAACTTTTTTTACCTCTTTGGCAGGTATTACAGAGGCACTCACGGGGTTATAGTAGTATATGACGTCACCAGCGCAGAATCCTTTGTAAATGTGAAGCGATGGTTACATGAAATAAATCAGAACTGTGATGATGTATGTCGGATACTAGGTATGTATAAACTTGCCACTGTGCCCAGAGTAACATCTGGAGGTTGCCTGATTGATTTACTACTACCTATCTCTTTATTTTCCTTCATCCACAATGAGAGTTTGATTTGATTTATTAGTATCACATATTAGTGTACAGTGAAAAGTATTTTGTTTCTTGCGTGCAATACAGTCAAAGCATATAGTCAAAGTTCATAGAGAAGGAGATGAGTGAGTGCAGAATGTAGTGTTATAATCATAGCTTGGGTGTAGAGAAGAGGATGTTTAAAATGGGGCTTGATTGAGGGTTTTTCGGGGGTCTAATTTATCCTTTTCATATTCTGTGAAACAGGCACCAAAGTTTATCATTTTTGTCTTTTTGATGGTTGACTAAAGTAGAAAATAGTAGCATTTAGTTAGCTGTTCTGAAGAAAATAAACTCAGTCCACAAGTTACTAAAAATTCTGTCAGCATCGGAAGTGTTTTGACTTATTGTCACATATTAGTATACAGTGAAAAGTATTGTTTTTTGAACGCAATAGTCAAAGCATACTGTTCATAGAGAAGGAAACGAGAGTGTGCAGAATGTAGTGTTACAGTCATAGTGAGGGTGTAGAAAACGAACACCTCAACACAAGGTAAGTCTATTCAAAAGCCTGACAGCAGCAGGGAATAAATTATTCTTGAGTTGATTGGTACATGTCCTTAAACTTTTGTATCTTTTTCCTGACAGAAGAAGATGGAAGAGAGATGTGTGGGGTGCTTAATTATGCTGGCTACTTTTCTGAGGCAGTAGGAAGTGTGCACAGTGTTAATGGTGGGAGGCTGGTATGAATGGTGGATTGGGTTTCGTTCATGATCCTTTGTTGTTTCCATGCAGTCTTAAATAGCTGTGCCAAGTTGTGATTATAGTCAGAAAGAATGCTTTCTATTGTGCACCTGTAAAAGTTGGTGAGAGTCATAGTGGACATGCTGAATTTCCTTAGTCTTCTGAAAAAGTAGAGGTGTTGGTGGGCTTTCTTAACTATAGGTCTGCATAGAGGGACCAGGGCATGTTGCTGTTCTGGACACCTAAAAACTTGAAGCTCTCGACCATTTCTACTTCATCCCCATTGAGTTGACAGGCATGCCCTCCGCTACGCTTCCTGAAGTTGATAACTATCCCTTTGTTTTGTTTATGTGCCTCTCGATTCATTTGCCGTCCTTCATTTCCGAGCAATTTGCCCTCAAAGCTGCATAGGGACATGGCTAGGTATCAGTGTAGACTTTACTGTGCAGGGGACATATGGACCAATCAGAATAGTGGCCACTTCAAAATATGAGCATGTGCTGGCTGGTTGCAGTGTTAGAGGAACCATGCAGTGCTGCAAAGGATCACAGACAGCAAAGGGAAATTAGAGGGAACGTGGCTGCTGGAGAATTTTACGCAACGTTTTTATTGTTCTTTTGAAGCTTTTAATTAGGATGGAGGTTTTTGAAGCTTCTGTTGTCGTGGCAATTTGGGTATGTTTGTACCCTGAACCCTTGGAGCCATTTCTAAAGTTTAAAGCCACATTCCCAATAATACATTATCATTCATCTCCATATCCTGACATATCTTGGTGTTTTGATTCAGAATTTAGCCAACATTAAGCTAAAGTGCTTTTTTTAAAAAAAAATTATAGCCGCACTAACACATGAGTATTACACAGAAGTGGGTCTGACCTGTGAGCAGTGTCCACAGAGCCTACATTTGGTTTCCTTGTGTTCAGCACTGAAATATTTTGCTATTCTTGTACTTGTTGCGCTCTGGATACGACCTACAAGCAATAATTGTAGGCTGTTGCTGAGGTTGCGTTCCATTTGACGACCCTACAGCTGCAGGTATTGTATGTGGATTGCTCAAAATTGGGCACAACGTGCAGCACTTTTCACCCATAAGTCAAACGAGATTTTAGTTTGAGGCGACGGTGCCAGCCCACTTTGCCAATCAGCTTCTCCTTCACATTTTTCCTTCCTGTTTTTCACTTACAATTTGTTCAAAGACATTGTCACCCAGAAGTAAAATCACTTTTACCCCTCGTCCCATAAGGAAGTTTCTACATCATAAAAGTGTAGAATGATTCAAGATACATGCAGAGGAGCTGTTGAGCCCATCACACGTGTGCTGGCTCTTTTGACAAATCTTTTCATTCCTCGGCTTCCCCACAGCCTGACAATGTTTCCTCTCCTGTTATTTATCCAGCTCCCTTTTTGAAAATGATTGTTGAATCTGCTTCCACCGCCCTTGCAGGCAGTGGACTCCAAATCAGAACACACCTAGTTTTTTTTTAACCAGTTCCTTTAAATCTGTGTCCATGGATACCATGACACCTCTGTCACTGGAAACACTTTGAGAATTAATCTCTATCATGAGCACCTCAGTTCAGCCTTAAGTACGTCAGGTCTGCCCTTTGCCTCCAAGGGATCATGTCCCTTTTCATTCCTATTAAGCCCCAAACTTCCTTTGCCTATCCTTTTACTAATATTTATAAAAATAGTTTCTTGTTATCTAATTCACTGATCTGTTTTCATCCTCTTGTTTCATTTTCAGTTCTCTCCTTTTGTTTTCAGCTTTGCCCTCTATTGTGTTAGGAGGCTGATGTTTATCACTAGGCTTTTTTTTCTGTCTTTAATCTCTCTTTTTAGTTATGTACTGAGCACCAGCTTTGGCTGCCTTTTCTTTCATGGGAATCTCCTGTGACTCAACTTATCTATTCTTTGACAGTGTCCCATTGCATTTAGAGCACTTGAGATTTTCCATTTGTACTACAGCACAGAATGCAAGGACAGAGTCGAAATTAAACCCAAAATGAAAATCAAGAGCACTAAGCAAACCTCTTGTGACTTTTCAAGTGGGATGAGTATCTGGAAAGAATTGAGCATACTTTGCATGGCAATGGTGATACTTTCTGTTAGAATAGTCGAGCTACAATTTGCAGTTTGAAATATCCCAAGGCATTTTTGCATGTTGTTATCAGATAAAATCTGACATCTGAATCACATGAAATGTTGGTAGATTTTTTTAAAATCTAGGTCAAAGAGTTAAATTTTACACAGCATCTTAAAGAAAGGAGGAAATGTAGGAAGGTTTAGGGAGGGAATTCTGGAGCTTGGTGGCCTTGGCAGCTAAAGGCATGGCTGCCAATAATATCGTGATCATCATTGGAGTGCAAGAGACTTGAATGGGAAGATTGTAGGAATGGATGAGAGTAGGGAAGGGATGAGACCACAGATTTGAAATCTTTTTTTTAAAATGGAGTGTTGTTGAATTGGAAGCCAGTGTAGATCAGTGAGCTCGGGCGTGACAAGTAAAGGGCATTAGAGCAGGTTTTGAAGAATCTTGTAGTAGCTGGGAGGCTGACTAACAGGGAATATATTTGAATAATCGAATGTCGGGGCTACAAAAACAACAATAAGGATTTCAGCAGTGGCTAAGCTGAGGCAGGATAGAGTTGTACAGTAGGAAACTGGCAGCCTTAGTGATAGCGTAGGTATGTGAATAAAAACTCATCTCTGGTCAAGTGTAACACGAAGGCAGCAAAGACTCTACTTCAGTTTCTGATTCTTTCCAGAGCAAGAGGTAGAATCAGTGATTCAGGATCAGGACTTGTAGTAAAGACAGAACACTATCTCTGCTCTTCCCAGTAATTAGTTGGAGGAAATATTTGCACATCCAATATTGCATGGCGGCTGTGCATTGTGACAAATCAAATAGTGGAGGGGCTGAGTGAAGCTGTCAAAAATTAGAATTGATGCTGTGTTTTTGTATAATCTTGCTGAGAGGCAACATATAGGTAGAAGTATAAAGAATCCAAAGACAGACCTTTTGGGGGAACAGCAAAGGTGAGAGGAAGAAGCAAAATCATTTGGGTTGTTTCTCTGGCTATAAATGCTTCAATGAGTTTAATCAGCTGGAGGACAGTGGCGAGGCATTAGAGGAGAATTGCATGGTCAGTAATGCGAGAGGATACAGAGAGGCTGAGAAAGTGGGACAGTGTACCACAAGCCCAAAAGAAGGGCAAGTTTGATGCATTGACCATGCTAAATTCCCCTTAGTGTAGATTGGGTGGCTTAGTTGTGGTAAACATGTGGGATTACAGGAACAGAATAGAGGGGTGAACCTGGTAAGATGCTGTGTTGCGAAAGTTGGTGCAAACTCTGGTTGAATGGTTTCTTTTGCACTAGGGGTTCTACGTAACCGTATGGTGAACAATAGAATGTCATTTGATTTTTAAAAGCTATTTTGGCACTGGAGAAGCAAAAATCTGGAGGAAGCTTAGCAGCATTTTAGCGAAGGTGGACATGGAGTTGGGAGGGAGTAACACGTATTTCAAGAAATTGACAGGGGGGGTTGAGATGAAGGGAAGGGGAGTGCAGGGTTTTTGTTTTGAGATTGATTGATTGCAGATTTGAAGGCAACAGGAAAAGTGCTTGAGAGAGAAGCATTGATCATAATGTAAGGACCAAAGCCTGTGTCAAAGCAGGAACCTGGTCAAGAACTGTTTGTCACGAGGTTGAGTGTTGACAGGCTGATACCAGCACAGTTTTTGCAGTAGTTATTCCCAGGCATTCCCTCAGCATGCTTACTGCAAACATTATCTACTATCTTTCAAATTGTGATTGCACTGTCTGTAAAGTTTATCCCACTGTATTTTTTATTTTTGGAAACAGCTATTTTTCTGCCATATCCAAAGTGGAGACCTATCCTGTCCTTCAGAGGACAAAAGGGTCAAAGGTGGAGCAATAATTTAGAAGTTAATTACCTCTGTCAATCGTCCCCTTGAGCTCTCGAATCTATTTTCTGTCTTCCTTATCCTTTTTGAGACGAAGATGACTTTATTCTGGGCTGTTTAGTAGGGTTCCAACGAGGTATAAAGGTGACTGCTAAGTCCAATCTGAACCCGGGGAGATTCTGCTGCAAAACTGGGCCGTTGTAATTGATTGAGCAAGTTGCTGGCCATGGGATTTGCATTCTCTCTCGCCCAATGAAATGTGCTTAATTTTGGAGGAGGCCACACCATTTTTACTTGGTTGTGTTGGGCCGCAATCCAGGGCCCGTTTCTCCCCGGACTTGGAAGCCACTATCAAACTCCTAAGTGAAGCCTTCAAAGCTTCCTTGGAGTGTTTCCTGTGATTGCCATGAGAGTACTCTCCAGCCTCGAAGCTCTCATTGGAACAATTATTTTGATGAGCCAGCGTCAAACATTCTGTCTCCATGACTAGAGCACCCCCATTCTGACCGTCTCACTGTGGAGAGGGTGCTCAGCATGTCAGCTCAGCTGAGCACCTCAGGGTCTGATATTTTATCCTGCCATCTAATCATCAAATTTCTGAAAGCTGCTCAAGTGTTAATTAAATCACAATAATGTCTGGCATTCCCTAATAGTTCAACCAGTCAAAACCCTCAGACTGAGGGGGATTAGGATATATTTCCTTAGACAGTGTCATTGCAGAATGCAATTCTTTGCTGTTCATTTGGACATTTGTTATAAATTCCTTGGCGTGCATTGCTGCTTTCAGAATTGCTTCTCATTGTAAAAGCCACCATCCTGTCGGAGTATCAGTGTGCAAATTCCACTGAGAAGCCTGCAAATTGACATCTGGGGCAGGCCCTGGAAAGGGATGAGGAAGATTTGATGAGATGTTGATCCAAGGGTTTCCTTCTGGAATTGTTAGCTGAGAGCAAGCCCAAATTCTGGATCAGGTTTGGACTGCCTCGATGCATCCGTGATGATCATCTTTAACAGCAGAGGAGTGAGCGCGCTCGCCATCCCTTCCCACATCTTGAAGTGAACCTGCCACATAGCTGTTCTGTCCATCTGTTGCCCCTGTTTGTTCCCCTTTTCGTTATTCTGTTCCCAGTTTAACCTTAGTTGGTGTTGCATTCTTTCTCAGGAATGTTCAAGATTTTGCTTCCCTTTCAGTTGGCAACAAGAATGATGACCCAGCACGTAAAGTGGTGGAAACCAATGACGCACAGAAATTTGCAGAACAGATGGGCATTCAGCTTTTCGAAACCAGTGCAAAGGAGAACCTCAATGTTGAAGAGGTAGGCTGTCCTGAACAGGGACTGAGCCAATTAATTTGGCCACCCCTTTCACCTTGTCATATTCAGCTTCTGGACATTGAGCTCACGCTGTGTTTCTCTTTTCAGATGTTCAACTGCATCACAGAGCTAGTCCTGCGGGCCAAGAAAGAAAACTTAGCCAAACAGCAGCAACAGCAGCAGAATGATGTTGTCAAACTGTCCAAAAATAGTAAAAAGAAGAGAAAGTGTTGCTAACGAGGGAAAATAAAAGACTTCTTTGCAATGAACAGTCCCTTTCACTTGGACTTGTGTATTATGAAGTCAAAAATGGACATTTTTTCCACACCCCCACCCCCAACCCCCAGGAGGATGATGTACAAGAGCAGATGTGGGATCTTGCCAGCTCAGTGGTGTTGCTCCCAGATTTCGGCTTCGAATTATTTTTTTTCCCCCAAATGAAAGTGACTGCGCCGATGTAGCTCAGTGCCAAGATTGGATCAGATCGTCTCATTCCAGTTTGATTTGTATGGATGTACAGAGAAGATCAACGAGTGACTTGTCTCACCTGAGGGTTTTTAAAACCCTGTACATAATGTACACCTTTCAGCTTCTAACGCCACCCCCTTTTCATCAGCGCTTTGCCTAATACTTTCAGATGCCAAGAAATGATGAACCTTCTTCCTTTTTTTTGATAAAAAAAGCAAACTTCTTCGAATCAAGCTGCTGACTAATGTTGACACAAGACCACTCGCTCCCGCCATTTTTGCACTGTTCCTGCTGTATTCAATTCCCTTGACATCCTGATTTTATAGTTTGTGTTGGCAGGGGGAAGGGGGGTGCGATTGATGGAGGGGGAGGGAAGCTAAGATGAAGGGGCAGGGGCTCGCTATTGGACTAGGCATTTTTATGAACAGAGTTCAAGAGCCCTTTTTTGATTTGGAATTTTTACCATCAATTAACTACTCTGCTATTTATACCAAAAGTGGGTCCAGAAACTTTGGTTAACGAGTTTGTCTTCTGTAGAATGGTAATTAGCCTTGTACTGTACTGGGGGGGAGGTCGGGGAATATACAGAGAAAAAACCCTCAACGAAATAGTGTGAAGTAAGGTGAATGAATGAACAGTGTTTTTAATAAGCCTGTTGATCATGTGTGTTAATGCCCCAAAACCTTCAGTATGGAAGGCAAGTGATGATTAATGATGAGGTCTCACTGCAAAGAGCACAAAACTCGTGTTCCACAGCACAAAAACACGAAAAATGTGCAAAAGTGCACCTTTTACTGGGTGAGGCTGTTGCATTTTAAAATGGACGGGACTAA
The DNA here is from genome assembly GCA_024679065.1 of Sphyrna mokarran. NCBI lineage: Eukaryota > Metazoa > Chordata > Chondrichthyes > Carcharhiniformes > Carcharhinidae > Sphyrna > Sphyrna mokarran. The sequence goes on from JAGIQG010000020.1 coordinate 6,925,394, forward strand.
AAGTAAGTCCAGCTTGTACATGGGAAAGGACCTAAGCGCCTCTCTCGATCACATGGGTGAAATCAAAGTCTGTTATGAGGAGCCTTGCACAGAATGAGTTTTTAGTCGGTTTCAATCCAGTTTCTAATGGGAAAGCCCCACTTCTTCACTTTCTCAGCTACAGTCTGAGAAGCCACCAGTTGGCTGGAAAATGGGCAAAATATCATGTTGAAAATATAAATGCTGTGCAGAGTTGAGGGAGTTTTGCTATACTTGCCCCTGACTTGGGAGTGCTGGAGGGAGAAATATGAAGAGCTTGACTTTGTGTCTAACCTTAGTATACCCAACCAGTGTGATGTTGACACAGGGTGCCTGAAATGGAAGTGTCCTTTCCCCCAGCACTAACATACTACACCTTTTTAAAAACAAAAACACGCAAACCCACCAACCCCTCCCCAAAAAAGTCTATGCTAGTGAAACATCACTTGATCTGTGCAGAAATAAAGCTAATCCTTTTGAGAAAGTGGACTGTCATTGGTTGTAACAACTCCAAGCGCATTTTAGCTGGGTGGAATCTGCAGCACAAAACTGCTCAAAATTGAGTGCTGATTGTCATTAAATTAAGAGTTTAGTGCCATGGAGTTGTGGGGAATGAAAGGGTCACCTGGTGGGACAGTGAAGCCTCATTGGTCACTGCACTGGGAGTCTCCCCTGGGTAAGAACTATGTATCTAACCATGCAAGTACTTGATTGGGAATTACGGATGCCAATATTTTTTAATGGGATGTTGAATAAAAGTAACTTAAATAACAATTATTTTAAGGGTTACCATTTACTGACTTTTAAAGAGAATGTGTTCTTTATTTGTGTACAAGGTGGACGTTACATCAAAAGAGAAGGCCTACTTTGCAAGGTGTAATATTGTGGAATCCCTTCTGTTCAAAGGTGTATCTTAAAATATCTGAAATCTTGTGGCAATTGGTTATGCAACTGTTCGTAATGACAATTATGTATTAAATCAGAAATTATTGCAAAATGTGGTACAGGCTGTAATGTCATCTGTTCCCCGTGTATCCCTGATGTACCACCTCAGGTAAGGCATGCTCACCCCTTTGTACACAATTTCTTCATGTGTATCTTCCATCTACCCAAGACACTTCTATCTGTCATGCTTAGGTATGGGTATATACCAGATGTTTTGAGTGTCAAACTTGCATGTACATTTGTATGCCCAAGTGTGTATCCGTGTTGCTTCAAATGTCTAAGTGTGTGTGAATCTCTATTATACTCTCTGACTCTGGGCGCACCACACTTCTTAGAAAGGGTGTCAAAGTCTTTGAGAAGTTGCAGAGATTTACTGGAATGAAAGATTTGGAAGTGCGGTCCACCTGGGATGGCCTTTCCTACGAGCAAAGAAGTGAATGGGAAATTTGATAGTGTCTAAATTATGAAGGATTTTGACAGCGAATAAGGGAAAATCGGTTCCTGTGGCAAACAGGTGGAGTAACTGCTCAACACCAATCGATTGTTCGAAGGAAGGAAAAATAAATTGCCACCATTATGCTGGAGAACACATTGAGAAAGGCTGATGGCAGCAGATTCAACAACTACAAAAACAGAATTAAATAAATACTTGATGGAGAATGATTTGCAGGACAATGGGAGAAACAGTAGCAGAGTGGAAAGAATTGGATTGTTTTTTCAAAGAGCTGGCCCAGAAATTGTAGGCCAAGTGGCTGCCTCCTTTGAAGTATGTGAAAATCGTAGTGTGCGTGCCTTCATGTCTTGTGATGGCTAATACACACACACTCTCTCTTGCATGTGTGTTTTTGTGTCAATATCTTTATGCAAGAATTATACGTGAACTGAATTTAGATGTGTTCTTGCACTCTGTATTCAGCTCATTTGCATAATTTGTGTACATTATATCTCTGCATACATACCCAGTTCTTGTTTGAATTTGCCTAACTTCTGCATGAATTTGTACACACCTGTGTATATGCAGTTTCGGTTCTCTGTGAAAACCTTGTTAACTGAAGTTATTTTTTATTGATGTTTCTTGTTTGTGCTCACAAATATCTATTGTGTGGATGGCTTTGTGTGCTAATCTACCTTGTTTCGGTAATTCCTTGAAGCTGAACGCATGAAGCAATCTGAATAGTACCACACAAGCTGCTGGCAGGATGCCACTTTTAAGATACTACTCATACCAGGCTGCACAATAAGTTACCAGCACATTGACATAAACCAACATCGTGCAACAGTGAAAATTGCATGGATCTTTGTCTGCATGTTGGTTTTTGTCTGCTACTGGCTGCACTTGCTTGTGAGTATTAGTATTTTGTGAGTATTGTGAGTATTTTGAGCTTCCTTGGAATTCTGCATATTTGTGCTATGTATGTGTTGGAGAAGTTTGCACTCAGCTCAACTGTGCATGTGCCAATGTTTTTACTTTTGTCATTGCTGTCTGCAGTTCCTTTCTAAGCATATTATGTGCCCTTTGTGTATCTGCACCCTTAAGAGTCTGTATGTCATTTCTGCACTTCCCATGATGGGTTGTGTTCCACAAGGTATTTGTGGCCTTCCATGTTGTGGACAGACATTAGTTGCACTTTGGAATTTATTACCACTGAAGGAGAAGTGTAAATCCTCAACTCCCCACAATCAAGTGCAAACGCAATTGCCCACTACACACAATGAATGGAACATTTGATTGACTTTAAGATGAGTGTCAGTTCCACAGCTCTTAAGTAATGAATATCACCAAGCACTGTAGGTTGGCAGAAAGCATCATGACTCGAGTAAGCAACTTTGACCCGAAAGGTGCTACAATTCCTGAATTAGTAACTCTTCTTTCAGCAATTGACACTTAGTAAGAGCTGTATCAAAAAGGAAAGTATTCTGTCAAAGACAGTTGGTCTGAAAATCTCATTCTCAACACTTTATTAAAAAGTAATATACATTAAACCAGTGGTTGCGGGGGGAGGTGATCAGTCCAAAATGGACTTCTACTGTTTAAGCAATGTCCTTTTTGTAATTGATGTCTGTGGTGATAGCGAATGGCTGGCTTGCTGATCAGGTTGTCTAGAATTAACAGGGTGCCGTGGGCTGTTCCTGTACCTGATGTAAGTGTGTTGTGGTTAAATTTGACGTTTGATATAAGATGTAACAAATATGTACATATGCAAATGCCTGCATACATTTTGGGCAATTTTTACCCCCGTTATATTGCAGCTTTTATTTCTTTGTGTCTCATGCACATCTTTTGCTTATGAAATCTTGGTTTATGCTTTTCTTTTCAGTTTGTTGCTTTGTATATTTCCTGTCAATACATCAGGCAAGTATGCCGAGGTATTTCTCTTGTGTAAAAGTTGTGCTATTTTAGTGAAATTTAAATATTTGTATATTTTCAACTACAGCACACAAAACCTGTATGTTATGTAAGGATTTCACTTTGCTTCTTGTATTCAAGTCTCTGTTACTTATGGGTCTTGCACAAAAATTGGTCATTTTGGTAAATAACGAGGAGGAAAGCGTTCGATTACAGGATGATATAGATGGGCAGAGCAATGGCAAATGGAATTTAACCCTGAAATATGAGGTGGTTCCTATTTGGGAAGACTAACTAAGCAAGGGAATACAGAATGAACAGTAAGATGCTAGGAAGTACAGAGGACCAAAGGGATCTTGAGGCATGTCCAAAGATCCTGAAGGCAGCTGGACAGATAAATCAGATGGTTAAGAAGGCATTTGGGATAATTTCCTTTATTAACTGAGGCATGGAAAACAACAGGGAGGTTACGATAGAGCTGTATAAAACACTGGTTACTCTACAGTTAGAGTACTGTGTACAGTTCTGGTTGTCACACCATAGGAAGGATGTAATTGCACTAAAGAGGGTGCGTCTTGGATTCACCAGGATGTTGCCTGAGCTGAAGTGTTTCACCTACAAAGAGAAGCTGGTTCGGCTGAAGGTTGTTTCTCTTAGAACAGAGAAGGTTGAGGGGGGGGAACCTCATTGAGCTGCACAAAATTATGGGGGATATAGATAGGTTAAGTAGGAGTAAACTTCCTAATTAGTAGAGAGGACTTAGATTTAAGGTAAGGATTGGGAGATGGAGGGGATTTGACCTGTTTTGATGAGCCTGTGTGAAGTAGGTTTATAGTGCTGTTGTACATGTACTTTCTGAGTATGTATGGATCTAATCTACATACTTCAGCTGCATGTAAGGAGGCAAGGACAATTGTTAATCAAATCTGGAAGTTTAGAATTTGTGTGAATCTTGTCATAGACATTTCTTTCAATTTTGCACTGTGTACAATTTGCGCTGCAGAAATTGAAAGTCAGTAGGATGAGCCATTTAAAAGGGAATTGCACAAAAATTCTGAACTTTTTTTGAAGACCTTCAGGTTGTCTCATGAAGTTGTTATAGTGCAGAAGAAATCCTTTGGCTCATTGAGTCCACATCGCCATACTCGAAACACCTGAACTCCCACTTAATCCCATGTGCCAACACTTGGTCCATAACCCTGAAAGTTATGATGTGCCAAGTGCACATGCAGATTTTTGATTTTTTTTTTGAAGGATGTGAGGCAACCTGCTTCTACCACCCTCACCAGGAAGCACATTCCAGACCATCAACACCCTTTTTGGGTCAAAAAACAGTTTACACTCATTCTCCCCCCCCCCCCCCCCCCCCCTCCAATGAAATCTTTTGCCCATCATCTCGAACCTATGTCCCCTCCTGATGAACTCCTCACCTGAGAGGGACAGCTGCACCTTATCCGCTTTGTCTGTGTCCCTCAATCTTATACACCCTGTTGGAAATATTTTTGCCTGGATTGAATTGGCAGTGAATGGAAATGTGTGCAGTCTTGAGTGTCGGAGCAACCTACTCGCCTATTTTAACTGCTATGATGAATGATGTATTTGGCCCTCTTTGCCATCCTGCTGTGCCATCCTCATGAATCAGCCCCTGCAGTGTGCTTTTACAAGGAAGGGAAGGCTATTGAATATTGCTATCCCTGTATTCACCAACCTAGGCCACATGGCCATGTTTGTGTCTTTGCAGCAGATGGCAAAGCTTTCTATCTTTCTGCTCAGCCAGACTCTGAGGTGCAATATTACCTGATTTAAATGGCTAGTATTTTATTGGCTGTCACCCTATATTGCCCTAATGAGGGTATAACATTTTGTTATAACCCTCTATCAAGATCAAGGAACCATCCATTAGCTGATTAAATCTCCTAAAAGCAGTACATATAAGATGCAAGCTGACAAATCAGAGGTTGAAAGCAAGTGCTTCCACTAACCTCAGCAAGACTAAACTGAGGTTTCTCAGGAACTACACCAGATTGTAGCTCTGTTTTATTGGTCTAACTATATAGGATAGGTGTCGATGTTGAATTTGTAAGCTCATTTTGTGGCAAGGTGAAATACAGTTTGGTTTGCAGGGCCTTTTAAAAGCTTGGGCTGTTCGTTACACTTTGCACACATTTGTGATCAGTGGTTCTCTAACATTCAAAATTCAATCTAGCCTTTACAGAATGAGTTGTGATATATCTATCTTTGACAATCCTACCTGTTTAAATTGATGAGCCCAATGACAGCTTGCCATGCTTTTCATGCTGCTGGTATTATATACAGTTTTTTTTTGAAGAGGAGACAAATCTTCCTCACCTCCCCAGCACTACTTTGGAAACTGTGGGCCACATGAGCCATCATGGCAAGCTGCAGGTGGCTGCAGTTGACAATAGGATGGCACAGAACACTTAAGCCTGGCATTGCCCACAGGTGAACACCTCTGCTCAGAGAGCTCCTTTTGATAGAACTATAGAAAATAGAAGCAACAAGTAGGCCATTTGGCCCTTTGAACCTGTTCTGCCATTTGTTTTGATTATAGCTGATCGTACTTAATATCCTGATCCTGCTGGCTCCTCTTTCCCCTCCATCTCTTCCCCTGATCCCTTCAGCCCCAAGGGTAATATTAAATTTCTCCTTCAAATCTGACAATGTTTTGTCATCAAGTGATAGTGAATTCCACACATTCACCATCCTCCTAAATGAAGAAATTTCTCCTCACCTCAGTCCTAAATGGTTTACCACCTTGTCCTCAAACTGAACCCCGAGTTCTGGATTTCTCCACCATCAGGAACATTCTTTCTGAATCTACCCTATCTAATCCTGTGAGAATTTTATAAGTTTCTATGACATCCCTTCGCACTCTTCTAAACTCCAGTGAATATAAGCCTCTCTTCATAGGACAGACCTGCCATCCCAAGAATCAGCCTGGTAAACCTTTTGCTGTACTCCCTCTATAGCAAGGACATCCGCCCTCAGATAAGGACACCAAAATTGCAGTTAGACAAAGGAAATGGAGGGGGGGTTGGGGGAATACAAAAGAAATTGAGGATTTTGGGCATTAAGGCTCATTTGCAGGAAAATCATTTTCTGTAAGTGACCCAAAAATCATGTTTGACTTTTTAATACTCTTATGGCTTATGCAATTCTTACTAAGGTGTCAATGGTTGGAAATTGTGAGAGCCATCATAGAATGGTCCATTGATGTCCTTTTAGGGAGGAAATGTACTGTTCTTACCTGGTGTGGCCTACATGTGACTCCAATGCAACAGCAATGTGGTTGAACGTCAACTGCTCTCTGAAATGACCCAGCAAGCCACTTAGTTCAACCAGGAATGGGCAATAAATGCTGGCCAGCCAGTGACACCCATGTCCCACAAATGAATTAAGGGGAAAAAAAATTAGAATCCCATGGTGCAGAAGGAGGCTGCTTAGCCCATCAAGTCTGCACCAGCCATAATCCCACCCATGCCCTATTCCTGTAACCCCATATTTACCCTGCTAATTCCCTGATATTAGGGTCAATTCAACATGGTCAATCAACCTAACCCGCACATCTTCAGAAAATGCGGGGAAACAGGAGCACCCAGAGGAAACCCACGCAGAATGTGCAAACTGCACAGACAGTGACACAAGGCTGGAATTGAACCTGGGTCCCTGGTCCTGAGGCAGCAGTGCTAACCACTGTGCTGCCGTGCTCCCCTTCATGTTCCTATTCCAACCTGGAAATGAAGGCCCAGTCTGCATCAGATGGATCATCCATGGCCTGCTCTAGATCAAACCAACAAATATTCTAGACCTATAAATCAATAAATCCCAGCCTTTCCCTTAGAGTATAGTTAGGACCTTTCCACGGCCCAAAGAAGACAAAGATCAGTACTGGTATGCATCTCTTGTCTGGTTCTTGCATTCTTGTCTCCGGGTGTGCTTTTTTTTTGTGTTTTTAAATGTGCATGTGAAGACTTAGACCTTGCTGCACAAAATATTAATTTATTTAACCTGCATGTACTTGTGTGCATGTCACTGTATCTTTTTGTATACTCATCTGATATTTGTCATTCTGTTATAGCAGTAGGCTATTCAGCCCTTCAAGTCTGTTCTGTCATTCAATCGGATCAAGGATTCAAGGATCATTCAGGATCAAGGCTGATCCTCTTTCCACGCCATAGTCCCAGTCCCTCTCCATTACCCTGACACCTTTACTATTCTCCCAATCTTTACTAACTTGCTCTCCACAACCTACTGTGGTAAAGAATTTCAGAGATTCCTCTCGAGTGCAGACATTTTTCTTCATAATCCCAAATGGCCTACCCTGTATCCTGAGACTGACTCCTAGTTCTAAACCCTCCAGCCAGAGGAAATAACACTCCTGCACCCAGTCTGTCCACCCTGTCATAATTTTGCACATTTGAATTAAATCACCCCTCATTTTTCTAGATTTCAATGTATATAGGTCCAGTCGACCCAATTTTTCCTTGTACAACATCCTGCCATCCAGGAACCTGGTGAATTTTCTCTGCACTCCCTCTGGCAAGTGTATCTTCTCAGATAAGGAGATCAAAACTGTACACAATACTCCAGATGTCATCTCACCAAGGCCTGTACACCTGTAATAAGTCCTTGTTCCTGTACTCAACTCCTCTTGCAATCAAGGCCAAAATGCCATTTGCATTCCTAACTGTATGCTTTTGGTGACTGGTATATGAGGAGACCCAGAGCCCCTTCTACATCAACATTTCTCAATCCATCACCATTTACATTTCCTGCTATTCTAATCCTCCATTCAGAGTGGCTAACTTCATGTTTATGCACAGTGTATGGCATCAGCCATCTATTTGCCCAGTTACTCAACTTGTCTAAATCACCTTGAACCTCTTAATACTCTCCTCGCCATTTACTTCCCTGCCAAGTTTTTATCATCAGCAAACTTGGAAATATTACGTTTTGGTTTCTCTCTCCAAATCATTGTATATTGTGAATAGCTGGGGCACAAGCATTGATTCCTGAAGGATCTCACTGGTCACAGGCTGCCTCTTTAAAAAAAGGGTCTGTTCGTTCCTGCTCTGTTTCCTTCCACTAGCTAATTCTCAATTCCATGTGCTTCAATTTGGGACACTTCTATAGGACTTTAGCAAAAGTTTTCTGAAAATCCATATCCACTGGTTCACCCTTATCTATCCTCCTGTTTACATCCTTAAAAAAAACTCCAGTGGATTTGTCAGACGTGGTTTCCCTTTCATAATCCATGATTTTTATCTAATCTTGTTGATAATTTCTAAATGTTCTGTATTATTGACTCGAGCATTTTCCCCACTGTTGATGATAGGTTAATCGGTCTGTAACTCTGTTTTCTCTCTTTTAAATAGTGGGGCTATATTTGCCATCTCTGAATCTGCCAGGAATGTTCCAACATTACAGTGTTTTGGAAGATGACAAACAATGTATCTGCCATTCCCATGGTCATCTCATTTAGTGCACTGGGAATTTATTGGCTTTCAGTCCCATTAATTTCTCCAGTATTTTTCTAGTAATTTCTTTAAGTTCCTGCTTTTCACTAGACTCTGGGTCTTTTAGCATTTCTGGGAAGTTCTTTTGTATCTTCCTCCGTTAACTAAAATAGTTGTTCTGCTCTTGTTCTCTATTATAAATTCCTTTGTTTCGCACTGTAGATATGTCTTCGCTAATCTTTGTTTTTATATACTTTATAAAAGCTTTTACGGTCAACTTTTATGTTACTTGCAGGTTTACACATTTTTCTCCTCTTAATCAATCATTTTGTCCTCCCTTGGTGAACACTAAACTTTTCCCAGTCCTCAGGCTTGCTACTTATGACTTATTGGTTTTACTTGTGTTACACTTACAATGTGCTGAGGCATCCACAGCTTATGATCATCTGACCTTGGCAGAGACCACTAACTCATGTACAGTGCATGATCAGAGGTCAGAACTAATTAATGTTGGCCACCTCTGCAAATGTGTTTAATTAACCAATGAATATGAAGGAGTATCCTCTGAAATAATGTATAATAATGACTTTGTAAGAGAGAATCAAAGTAGACTGTAAAGAAGGAAGGAAGAAGGATCTCTGAATAAACTTGTACATTCGTACCAGTCCACAAGGTGTTAGCAAACTTTTGGACCTAACTATTCTGGCGTAGTCGGGCAGGATGTTGACTTTATCACCAACAGACCCATCGATGCTGAGAGGTAAAAATAGCTCTTAACAAAGATTCTTCATTATGCGACTCCTAAGTCAGCCGCTTGTGTGATTCCATATTTGTCCAACACTTGGTCTAAGCATTTTGGCTCAAGAACCCACAGAATGCCCTCCCTCGACTTAAGGTTAGCCTACAGTCACCTTTTTGACCCTCCAACCAGCTCGAGTCTCCACGGATACTTAGAGTTGAAGATAGCAAGACAAAGCAGTAGAAGTCATTCTCTTACTACAGAGAAGAACAAAAAGCAACACAGCATGGGAAACGGGCCCTTCGGCCCAACGAGCCCACGCTGCCGTCCTAACGTCTTAATGACATATCCATGACTTTAGGCTATGCCTATTGTTGAAGATTCCCATATAGGGACCAATATAGGGACAATTTGTTACCCAATCAGCCGAAGAGCACATTTTTGGGATGTGGGAGGAAACCGGAGCACCCGGAGAAAACCCACGCAACCACGGGGAGAACGCGCAAACTCCCGCAGACACAGGCCCAAATCCATGTGTCAGCACAGCAACAGCGATAGTCTCTGAGCTGTCATGTTGCCCATCAGATGGTCCAGTTTAAGCATTCACTAACGACATGAAGCACTAGGCAACTCCTGAAGCAACCTCCAAGAGCAGCTCTCGCACGACATGCCGCATGCATGCCCCTTGTTGGTCAACAAGGTGGACCAAATTGCCTGCGGAAACAAATAAGACTTAATTAAACACGCTAAAAAAAAACTAAGACGAAACGAAACTAAAAGATAGTCTACTACTATTTGGTCCTCCCAATATTCAAACAGTCCTGCTATATCCTTCTATCTGCAGACCGCTCATGTGGCTGTCCAAGAGACCCTTAAACAACCCTAGCGTGCCTGCTCCCAACACCTCACTCGGCAGTGCATTCCACACCCCCACTACCCTTTTGTGTGAAAAACTGGCCTCTAATATTCGTCTTATACATAGCCCCCCTCACCCTAAGGCCGTGACTCCTCGTTCTATCCATTTCTAATGGTGGAAAAAGCTTACCACCATTTACTCTATCTATACCCCTCATAATCTTATATACCTATAAAAGATCCCCTCTCAGCCGATGTCTTTCAAGGGAAAACAACCCCAGTGTTTTCAATCTTTCCTCGCAAGACAGCCCTTCCATACCAGGCAGCGTCCTGGTAAATCTCCTCTGCACTCTCTCCAGGGCCTCTACATCCTTCCTGTAGTACGGCGACCAGAACTGGACGCAGTACTCCAAATGAGGCCTAACCAACGTTCTATACACCTGCAATATCAGACTCCTACTCTTGTATTCTATACCCCTTCCTATGAAGGCTAACATGCCATACGCATACCGTAAGAAGTGTGGCAGTGCCCCTCCAAATGTAGCAGAGCAAGAAATGTGACAACTGAAAGAGTTTGTAGAGTAGTAGCTCGATTTACAGAAAACATCTATCAAAATTGAACAAAAGTACGGAGACTCCAAGGGACAATGGACCCTGGATGATATCAAGCGGGCATGAGGGGAAGAGCTGAGAGATTGCCTGGCAAGGACTTTATTTGTCCCTCACCATGATTCAATTCCGACAGCAAAATGAAACTACCGGTCTTGCATAATTGGATCAAAAGGTTAAGGACTTCAAGATTAATTAGCTGGAGTCTGTTTCTCCTTGAAGGAGGAGAAACAGAAATGTTAAATTTGCAGATGAGAATTTGATCTTGAGGTACAGTAACCCTCTGTCAATGGTTATTTATTCCCAGAATGTATTCTATTCTGCAATGAATAGAACAAGTGTTGGCAAAACAGCTAAGGGAAGTTTATGAAGGAGATGAGTTTTCCTCGGAGGACTCGGAGAATGAAGGAGAGAAGGTGACACTTTTTTTAAAAAAAAAACTTTTTTCCCCCTGAAATCGGGTGAAGAACAGATTGAGGTGAGGGTCAGTCGTGCCCAGTATGGTAATATGGCAGTCCACGTACCCACTGACCCAGAAAAGATTAGTAAATGGACTGAAGAAGAACCCACCCTTAAGATGAAAAAAATTGGAGCAAAGATGTGGGATGATCTGAAGCAGCTAAAAGGAATTTATGGGATCAACCTGTTGGATGGTTCCAGACACACAGTGAACCGTTAATGAGTGATGCCTTGGCAGGACTGGATGGTGATAGACAAAATCTCGATGGAGGATGGAACTAAATCCAACCATGGGGCGTGGTGTATGTGCCAACACAACAGACTGGAGTAAAACAGCATCTCAACAGAAAGTGAACGAATATCTGACTGTGAAGATTAATTCAGGATGACTTTGCTCGAGCTTCGGGAAGCAGCTGAGGAAAACCGATTGCAGCACATTGATGTCATTAAAATCAGTGTTTGTAGCAGGCCTGAAATCGGAAGTACGCAAAATGCTGAAAGTTAACAAACTTGATTGGGAAGAGGAAGACACCACCTATACTCAGCTGGTTTCCTATGTTAGTCAACTAGAACAGGACAGGATTATGAATGTTAGAGCTGCCCAAATGACACACACAGGTCAGCGTCATAACTGTGGAAAGGAAGGCCTTTCGGCACAAACACGATGCATACAGAAACAAGCCTGAGGAAGATAGAACAGGGTTACGTAGAATGCTAAAGGTTAACCAGACTGATTAGTGGAGCAATTTAAGCAGCTCACTGCATGACAACAGGAAGCAAACCTACAAGGAACCAAAAAAAAGGGTAGATCCTATCCTGTTTGGTGAAGAAAGCAAATGAACCTGGAGATTGGTGGATTATAGGAATGCTAATAAACAAACATACCTTGGTAGCCAATCCTTCGACCATCTTTAACACCCTATCACCAGAGCACAAGTGGTTTTCAGTAATCAACATGGCAAATGGTTTTTGGTCTGTTGCTTTAGCATCTGAGGTTCAGCCTTGGTTGGCTTTTACAAAAGACCAGCAATAGCAGACGTGAACTGGGCTCCCTCGGGGATTTCACAATAGCCCCACAGTTTATCGTGTGCCATTACGCAACCACCTTCAAGATGCTGCAGATTAGTTCAGTTTCATCCACTATGAAGATAATATTTCGATAGCCTCTCAATAGCAATTAGGATTGCACCAGAAGGGCATAGGACCAGCATTGATAAAGCCCAGAATGTTCAGGAAGAAGCTGTTTGGATCAGAAGATATCCCAAACCCTGAGTATGGTAACTCAGGATCGTACCACCAAGCAGCTCACAAAGTGGGAATTAAGAGCGTTTTTGGACCTGTGCAACCACAGTCGGTGCTGGGTAAACTCGTGTACACGATTGGCACAACCATTGACAGGCATCCTTAAGGGAAAATGGGACTTGAAGGAACAAAGGACAAAAACAGGTTTTTATGACATTGTCTAGCACTAACCAAAGCTGTAGATTCTGTTTCCTAACAGGCTGTTACTGTTTGGGAGACACCATCCAAAGACGGACACACCATTCCAGGTGAGTGGTGTATATCAAGAAACCTCAAGTGAAACACTTGATGCTAAGTGGGAAGGTCCCTATCAAGTTCTGCTTGTATCACAGTCTGCATTGAATTTCAAAGATAAGGAAACTTAGATCCATGTATTACACACCAAACAAGATCCACCAGAGAGAGGCTAGATTTTGTAAATTGCCAAAAAGATTAATCCAATATATTTGTGGAAATCACTTTTTTCTGTATCTATTCTAATGTTAATTTTACTATTTTTGAATCCAGCAAGTCCACCATCTGAGGATACCCAGTGCTCCCTTAGGGAATTACAGGTTAATCCTTATCTTGTCCTTTTACCTCTCTTAAAAACCTTTAACTGCTGTAAATGTTGGATCAGTTCACATGTTCCCCTCCATGGACAAGATGGGATGCCATTAAGAGACTTCCCACTCAGTGCCTCTAAACTCACATCTTGGCAGTATTTCAATAATGGAACCTGTTTCCCCTCACCTTTGGGTACCAATTACTCATCCTGAGATGTATTACAATTAGACTGCCTTCTACACGGTTTGATATCAACCTTCCTTTAATATATCCTGCAAACCACCTTTGCATGGGCTTTATAATAAACGTTTACCCCATAGTGCTTCCAATGTGATGGCAATAATGGCACCATGCTGGGGAGCTCTGTCTCATGTCGAGCCAACATAGTTTGCACTGCTAATAGCACACAGTTTCTGTTCCTCATTACCGAGCTTCTCAATGGAACCAATTGGATTTGTGGTGAGCATATCCATGGTTACCTGCACAATGGTGTGGATCATGCTACCTTAGTCATATTATCCCTTATATCTGTCACTCTCCTTTGCCCCCTCTTTCCTGCAAGGAGAAAAGGCCAAAACAAAGGCTCAGAGCTTCTTTATTCTGTTTCCAAATTGGCCAAGGAAAGTGTGAATAGATCCTCTATCTTAGAGAAGGCAGCTAAAGACAACTTTTCAGTGCTGACTAAGATTAATAGCTATTTGCGCAGTAGCAGTCCAGAGCTGTGTGGCATTAGGCTTTGTCTTTGTAGCCAAAGGGAGGAACGTGCACTTTAATCAGCTCTGAATGTTGCACCTATGAAGAAGTCTCATAACACCAGGTTAAAGTCCAACAGGTTTATTTGGTAGCAAACGCTACTAGCTTTCAGGGTTTGCCCCTTCGTCAGGTGAGTGGGGAGTTGCACCTATACACCAGATAATTCAATCGATACTGATTTGGTGAAGTATATCAAAACGGAAGTCGGGAAACTTAAACGACCTTCATCTACCCTGTGGAGCTGGGCTTCAGGATGGTCGGGTTCATTGGGAATACCTATAGTATAGGGAATTGTGTTTTTGTTCTTATTGATTTTTGTATCTCATTTTTGTAGTCTTTAAACATTGTTGCAAGAGATCTATGGGCAAGACTTTGGAGGTCGCGAAGCTTCTCCCTCTCACATCAGTCTCCCCTTGTTAATGACCCTTATGTCAATGCAATGTATAATCAATACACATGCTAGTCAAGTTGTGCCTTCTCTTTTTTATTGAAGACTGCTCTATAGAAAAGGATTGGAATTATTAAAGATATGCGAGAATACTTTGTAATATATGCTCCTGCTTGCTTAATTCTTCTGTAAAGTATCAGGATGAATTAAAGGGGAGACTGTGGAAAGCTGTTTTATTTTAAAAAATGTGATAACATTTTCTACAATATATTTGTATTAACATTTTCTCATAGGATAACTCCTGCTGAGGTCTTGGGTTTTATGTTATAAAATGCTGAGACATTCAAAGCTTGTGATAACCTAATCTTGGCAGAGACCACTAACTCGTATACAATGCATTATCAGAGGTTATAATCTATTAGTTCGGTCAATTTAATTACCAATGAATTGAATGGGTGTTCTTTGAAGTAATAATGATTGTTGAAAGAGAACAGAGGAAGGAGACTATAAAGATAATGCAAGGAAAAAGGGACTCCTAATAAACTTGTCCACTTGATATGCTTGGCCAAATCAGTGATGGATTCTAAGTTATCTAGTATATAGGTGCAAAGTTCAGAGCTGATTAAAGCTCTTGTATCCCCTTGTCTGTGAAGACAAAATTTAACACCATATGTTTCTGGAGGGCTACGTGCAAATAGCCATCATCTTATCATTAATCTTAGTCAGCACTGAAAAGGTATTATTGGCTGCTTTCTCCAGGATACAGGCCATGTTGACACTTGGCCAATTTGGCTGCACCATACAATGGAGAAGAAACACTGAGTTGGCCTTTTTCCTTGCAGGAGAGGGGGCAAAGGAGGAGAGTGTAAGGGATAACATGGCCAAGGTAACATGATCCATGCCACTGTACTAGACCACGAGGTGTCAGCAAATTCTTGAACCTCACAATTGCAAATGTTTTTTTTGTTCCTTTTAAATATTACCCATTCCCTATCCTCCATGTCTTTTAATGATTTCCCCCAATCTATCATAGCAAACTCATGTCTCTTACCTTCATAGTTTCCCTTGTTTCAGATCAGACTCGATGGGCCAAAAGGCTGCCTCCTGCACTGAAATTCTATAATGCTGTGATTCTGCTCTGGTAGCCACATTATTTGTATGACTAGTCCAGTTCAGTTTCTGGTCAATGGATTCTCCAGGATTTTGGTATTTGGGGGGGGTACCATCAAACGTCAAGCGCAATGGTTAGCTTCTCACTTGTTCGACAGTCATTGCCTTGCAGTTGTGTGGTGCAAATGTTAACTTATTAGCCCAAGCCTGAACATTGTCCAGGTCTTGCTGCAGATGGACACTGACGGCTTCAGTATGTCAAGAATCACAAATTGTGCTGAACATTTGTGCAATCATCAAAAAATATCCCCACTTCAATCACCTTTCCTCCGTCATACCATCAGAAGGAGCTGAAATGGTTGGGCCTAGGACACCACCCTACATAATTCCTGCAGTGATTTGATTTATTGTCACATGTATTAATATACAGTGAAAAGTATTGTTTCTTGTGCACTATACAAAACATACCTTCTCTATGTACGGTAATGAGAGAGTGCAAAATGTCATGTTACAGTCATAGCAAGGGTATAGAGAAAGATCGACTTAATGCAAGGTAGGTCCATTCAGAAGTCTGGTGGTGGCAGCAGGGAAGAAGCTGTTCCTGAGTTGGTTGATACATGATCGCGGACTTTTGTATCTTCTTCGTGATGGAAGAAAGTGGGAGAGAGAAAGTCTGAGGTGCGGTCGTCCTTGATTACGCTGGCTACATTTCCGAGGCGGCGGGAAGTGTAACAGTCAGTGGATGGGAGGCTGGTTTGCGTGATGGATTGGGTTTCATTCATGATCCTTTGTAGTTTCTTGCGGTCTTGGGCAGAGTAGGAGCCATACCAAGCTGTGATACAACCAGAAAGAATGTTTTCTGTGGTTAGCAAAAGTTGTAGCGGTCATGCCAAATTTGCTTAGCTTCCTGAGAAAAAAGAAATGTTGGTGGGTTATGCAGGTTTTCAAGGTATGTTAAGTGGGGCAGATAATATAGATTAAGACAGCATCATTTAAAAATTAGAGCCAGACATGTCAGGAGTGAAATTAGATAATATCTTAAGACAAAGGGTGTTATAAGTTTGGAATATTCTTTCCGAATTAAGAATGCTTCTTGCTCAAAAATTAATTATAAATCTGGGATTTTGTTTTCTGTTGACCAAAGGTTTTAAGGGATAGACGACAAAGGTGGGTAGATGGAGTTAGGTCACAAGTCAGCAATGATCATTGAACGGTCAAACAGGGTCAAGAACTGAACAGTCTCCTGTTCTTGTGTTCCGACTTAAAAAGATTTTCATCGCATTACCTTTTATTTTGAATGCAGTAACTTCACATCTTTGAGTTCAATCTCCAACTTGATTGAGAGATTGTGTTTGCTCTCACTTTCTCAGATAAGGTCATCTTTGATCATCCCTCTTCACCCACATTCCCCCTTCCTAGCAAAGAGATTCTCTCCCAATTGATTCACCATTCATGGTACCTTTTTCTTTTAATAATTAGCTACCTGCCCAGCCCTCCCTTCCTACCTTTGATGCCTAATCTTCTTTAAAACCACTCCTCCCTCTGACCCATATCCCTTCATTTATAAGGAGCACATAATTGATCAAAAATACAGTGGTTTTAGCTACTCTCTACAGATCTGGCTGGATCACCTTGAAGCTCCTGCTGTTGTTGGTCTCTTTCATCCTCAACTCCAACAATAATTGTGAGGAGTTCAGTGGCTTCTTTGTCACTGAGATGAAGACCATCCAGTCAGCTGCCTCTGTCACTCTCTGTGGGGGAAAGAGAATAGAGCCAACATTTCAAGTCTGGCTGAATCTTTGAAGGATTGTCTCTCCACAAGTGGTGTCAGACCTGTTAAGATTTTCCAGCATTTTCTGTTTTTGTTTCAGGTTCCAGCATCAGCAGTATTTTGCTTTTATTTAAACAGGTAATCCTGACTCTCGAGCCAATGTCCTTTTGTGATTTTTGTTTGAAGAATATGAATAGCTGCTGTGAAATGAAAGGCTCCATCGGAAAACCCACTCCTCGCCATTAACTCCTTGCCTTACGCGCTCAATGTTAACTTTGAATTGTAAGATCTTTTGTCTGTTGTCTGAGCCCACTGCTTCAGTGGTTAGTCTTAGTGTCTCATTCCTGTTGCTAAGGTTCAGTACTCCTAGGCGAGCATATTGGGGACACACCAAGTGACCATTTGCATCATTTGATAAGATAATAGCTGATCTCGTTGTGGTCTGTACTTTCCAATCCACCCCCTCTACTTGACTCTCGTCGTATCTATCTAACTCAGACTTAAAGGTAGTCAATGATCCTGGTACCACTTCTCATTTGGGGAAGAGAAAGGCACAAACTAATGACCCTCTGACAGAAGATTTCTCCTAATCTTCATCTTGAATAGGAAACTCTTTTTATTTTAAACTGTGTCCCTGTGTTATAAGGGAAAATATCCTTTCAGCATCCACCCTGTCAAGGAGTGTAATGTATTACAGTGAGTTTGCACCGAGGCCTGAGTGTCAGGGACCTGGTTTCAATTCCGGCCTGTGTGGAATTTGCACATTCTCCTTGTATCTGCATGGTTTTCCTCTAGGTGCTCCAGTTTCCTCCAACAGTCCAACGATGTACAGGTTAGTTTGATTGACCCTTTAGTATGAGGGGGATTAGCAGGGTAGAAGTGTGTGGTAACGGGGATAGAGCCTAGGTGGGATTGCTGTTGGTAGTTTGATAGGCTAAGTGGCCTCCTTCTGTATTGTAGAATTCTATGAAGTTCCCTCAGGATCTTCTGCTTCAATAAGATCACCTCTTCTTCTAAACTCAAATGGATACAGATCTAGCCTTCCAATCTTTGCTCATAAGACAACGTCTTCATCCCAAGAATCAGTTGTGTGAACCCTCGGATGCAACATGTTCTTTCTTAAGTTAGGAGCAGAAAACTGTACACAGTCCTCCAGTAGATGGCAGTCTTGGCTTAGTGGCCACACACTTTGCCTCCAGATTGAAAGTTCTGGGTTCAGGTCTCATTCCAGCTGACCCTCAGTGCTGTGTCTTACTACAAATAATGTAACTCTTGTGACTCAGCGACCCTAAACAGCAACTGGTAGCCAAGTTCCGCACACATGAGCACGGCGTCAACCGGGATCTTGGATTCATATCATGCTATTTGTAACTCCCATGACTTGCTTGGGCTTGCAATATCTCATTTAACTCCCCACTCACTTGACAAAGGAGCAGCGCTCCAAAAGCTAGTGGCGTTTGTTACCAATTAAACCTGTTGGACTTTAACCTGGTCTTGTGAGATTTCTTACCACAGGAGAGGTACCAGAGGGTTGGAGAACAACTAATATAGTTTCATTATTCAAGAAGGAAAGTGGGGAAAACTGGGAAATTACAGGCCATTGAGTCTAACTTTAATGTAGGGAAACTATTGGAAAAAGTTCTGTGACAAGAATTAATCTCCTCTTGGAGAGGCAAGGATTAAGAAAAGTCAGCATGGCTTTGTCAGGGGGAACATCATGTCTGACAGATTTTTAGAGGTGGTGACTAAGTGTGTAGATGAGGGTGGGGTAGTTGATGTAGTCTACATGGATTTCATTAAGGCTTTTGATAAGGTCCCAACTGAGAGACTGATGAAGGTAAGACCCGTGGAATCCAGAACAATTTGGCAAACTGGATCTGAAATTGGCTGGGTGGCAGGAGGCAGCGATTGATAGTCGAAGATTGTTTTTGCAACTAGAAACCTGGGTCCAGCAGTGTTCTGCTGGGTTCCTTGTCGTTGGTAATGTACATTAATGATCTGGATGCGAATGTAGGAGTTATGAGTTTGTGGGTGTCGCTAAAAAGTGAGAAGCAAAGGCTTAGAATACAGGATCATACAGATGGGCAGAACAGTGGCAAATGGAATTTAACTCTAAAGAGTATGAGGTAATGAATTTGGGGAGGACTAACAAGGAAAGGAATATGAAATAAATGGTCAGACCCCAGGAAGTGCAGAGATACAAAGAGACCTAGGTGTGCATGTCCATAGATCTCTGAAGACAGTAGGACAGGTAGGTACGGTGGTTAAGAAAATATTTGGAATACTTGGCTTTATTAACTAAGGCACTGAATATAAAAGCAGGGAGTTTACCCTAGAACTTCTTAAAACATTGGTTAGGCCACAGTTAGAACACTGTGTGCAGTTCTGGTTGCTACACTACAGGCAAGATGTGATTGCACTGGAGAGGGTGCAGAGAAGATTCACCAGAACATTACTGGGTTGGAGTGTTTCAGCTATTAAGAGAGACTGGATGGACAGGGGATTGTGTTCCTTGAACCAGAGGAGGCTGAGGGGGACCAGACTGATGTGTATAAAATTATGAAACGCATGGATAGAGTGGCTAATAGGAAGAAAACTTTTCCCTTAGTAGCGAGGTAAATAACCAGGAGGCATAGATTTAAGGAAGAGGCAGGAGGTTTATAGGAGATGTGAAGAAAATTGTTTCACCCAGAGGATGGTGGGAATCTGGAACTCTCTACCTGAAAGGGTGGTAGATAGAGGTGGGAACCCATTTAAGTATTTAGATCATTTGAAATTCCATAGCAAACAAAGCTACTACAGGCCATGTGTTGAAAAATGGAATTGGAAAAGATTGGTGCTTAATGACCAGCACAGATGTGAAGTGCTGAAGGGCTTCTTTGTGTATTGTAAAACTCTATGGTGGGGCTGTCTCAAAATGCTGAATGTTCCTATGTTAATATTTACTGTAATTGTTTACTCCAATCCAATGCTAGCATCTCCACGTCATATTTATTGCACCTTGCTCCAGTACAGGTAACTATCAGTTGGTGGCAGTAATGAGCTATCCTTCTGAGCCACATCATGGAATCTGATTGAACAGTCAGAGTAAGAAAGGTCCTAACCAAAAAAAACCTCAAAATAATAAAAGATAATTTATTTAGTTTTAATGTCTGTACTGCTCAGCATTGGGGTCCAGGATGCCTAGTTAGAATAAGTGTTTTTTTTTTGCCATTGTTGAATGTCAAAGACATAACAACTGCATTCCAACTACAGTTAAATATTATAACAAAGTGCTTGCTATTTGAAGTAAGAGCTTCTTGCCCCAAAATCGTGTTTCACAGGCAAAAAGAACTGGACAACTTGACATTGAAACTGAAGCCTATTTTTTCCTTCTCTGACTCCCCAAAGGCTCAGGTAGACCTGGTGTTTCTCACTCCATTAACACCATGTGAGATTTGTGCTCTGTCCTTTTGATGTTACATTTTGATCCCAGTTTTGCTGTTGCTGCACTCCATTGATTTTAGTGAGCTCTTCTACCAACAGCTCTGGATTTCTTTGCTGCATTGTGCCCCAGTGCTTGCAGTAATTTAGTTCTCCAAAGTGGGTGACATAGTGGCACAGTGGTTAGCCTCATAGTGCCAGGGACCTGGGTTCAATTCCATTCTTGGGTCACTGGCTGTGTGGAGTTTGCACGTTCTCCCTGTGTCTGCATGGGCTTCCTCTGGTGCTCTGGTTTCCTTCCGCAGTCTGAGGATGTGTGGATTAGATTGATTTGGCCATGCTAAATTGCCCCTTAATATCCTGGGATGTGCAAGTTAGAGGGGTTAGTGGGATAAATGTGGGAAAGGATCTAGGTGGATTTACTTGTGATGCTGCCTCAATGGGCTGAATGGCCTCTTGCAATGTAGGGCTTCTATGATACTATAAAAGTGAATTGTGGCATTGTGTCCAAAATTTCTGGATTTTCAGTTTCAATGGCAGCAAGTGACCATTTATTCCCAGTTTGCTGCTGTCCAGGGAGAGTATGCACCTGTTCATCAGCCATGTTCAGGAAACAGACAAGAGTAGCCCTTTCAGCTCCTAGTTTGGTGTCTTAACTTCACCATCTGTTTCATAGTTCCATTTACCCATCTGGCCTCCATATTCTGAATCTCTCTCCCAAAAATCCATTAATACAGTCTTGAAATGTTTTAGTTGATTTCTGGCCTTGACAGCTTTCACAGGAAGAGATTTCCAGATTTCTCTGACCCTTCATTGAAGAAGTGCTTCAAGACACTACCTCTGAAGGTTCTAGCTTCAAGTTTAAGGAGCTAGATTAATGTAATGTAGGTTAAGGAGCTGGTTTCTAGAGGAAACCAAAACCCTTCCATCATCTTCAGCATCTCAATTCAATCAGGCAATACACATTCTCACTATTTAATCCTTATCATCATCACAATGTGAAATCCTATTTCCAGTCCACCGGACCACTTTTCTTGACCTGTCTGTCTGTTTAGCGTTTTGTTTGGTTCAGTAACAGAACCAAACTATTTAAAAACCCATTTCTCTACCACACTCCCCAACTGCCCAATTTAGTGCCATCTAGAAATACTGAGTTTTGTTTCTGGCCTTAGTTTGAAGGTTTTACATAACATTAGCTCCAGTTCTGACCATTGAAGCAGCCTTTCTGTAAGCAGCATGTGAGAATATGAAGCATCAGTTTAAATAAATTGAAACAGAACAGAGTGATGTTGTAGATTTTTTTTCTATTAAAATAACTTTAAATCTAAGTAATGGAACATGAGAAACAAAGTTACAATTACTAAAACCACTTTAAAAACATCATCAGTGTCAACACTGGAACATAAATATAAATTATTCAAAAGAAAACTAGAGGCGGGAAAGGGATAGAAAGACATGCTAATAGGGTTAGACAAAGTAGAGGGGGAGGAGGCTTGTGTTGAAACAGTTGGGCTGAACTGTCAATTCACTATAAATCTACATGTCACATTGGCCACACATAAACAGCTTATTTTGGTAGTTTGAGTTGCCAGCTGCATATAAATAATGTCATCAAAAAAAAGGGTTGAATATGGAAATCTGGAGTCCAAAGTCAGAATTAGATGTTCGCATGGAGACAGAGACATGCAACCACCACGTTCTCATAGTCTAGGGTCAGTGTGCTGTCTTGTGTATGCCTCAGCACTGGCAGCTTGATGGCCAGGTTAACAGCAACGTAGCTGGGATTGTAGGCATTATTAATGAGGCAGGATGAATTGCTGCAGCTTGCATACCTCAGAAGCTGAGGAGTTCGACCGACATCAAAGTCATTTCTGTAAAAAAAAAATATAGATCAGTGTCATTCAAGTTTCTAGGTGCCCAGATCAACAACAACCTGTCCTGGTCCCTCCAAGCCAACAATATAATTAAGAAAGCCTATGAACACCTCTATTTTCTCAGGCAAATAAGGAAATTTGGCAGGTCCACTATGACTCTCACCAGTTTTTACAGATGACCGTTGAAAGCATTCTTTCGGTTTGTATCACAGCTTGGTATGACTCCTGCTCTGCCCAAGAACACACGAAATTACAAAAGGTCATGAACGAAACCCTGTCCATCATGCAAACTAGCCTCCCATTCATTGACTCAGTCTACACTTCTCATTGGAAAAGCAGTCGGTATAATTAAGGGCCCCATATAACCTGGACATTCTCTCTTCCATCTTCCTTGGTTGGGAAAAATATACAAATGTCTGCTGATCAATTCATAAACAGCTTCCCTGCTATCATCAGACTTTTGAATGGATCTACCTCGCATTAAGTTGATCTTTCTCTATACTCTAGCTATGACTGTAATACTACATTATGCACTTTCTTCTCCTTCTCTACAGATGGTATGCTTTGTGTAGCATACAAAAAATAATATTTTACTGTATACTAGTACATGTGACAATAAAATCAAATCATTAACAACATCTAATAAGTCACCAGCTCTGAGAGCTCCCTGTGGGTCAGAGTCTAATTTTGCTCTTGTGGATACTTTACTATGTTAAAAGAATAAGATAAATGCTAGATTTATTGTAACTGTGGGTGGGATTTTCCACACAACACAAGGAGGTAGCCTGGCCAGTGGCTTCTGATCCCTGTCATCAGCAGGGTTTCCTGTCAAATGTATCCCACACAGTTGGAAAACCCACAGCAGGAATGTGTCATTGTTGGGATTGGAAGATCCCAATGGCATGGTCAGCTGGAAAATTCTGTCCTGTGTAGCTGGGCCACATCAAAGACAGTGGGTGAAATGTTAATTATTTCCTGAACTGTATTTGAAATGGAATAAAAGCAAAGCGCTAGAAAAATTCATCAAGTCTGGCAGCATCTGTGGAGCAAGAAACAGAATTAATGTTTCAAGTCTGCCATGACTCTTCAGAGAGTCTCTTCAGAGTTAAGGTTGTGTGAGTTGTCCATTCCTTTGGGAAGGTGATGTTGAGCCACTTTCTTAAATTACTGCAGCCTGTGTGATGTTGGTGCACCCGTTCAGAAGGAAGTTCCAGGATTTTGACCCAGCCACAGTGAAGGAATGATCATATAGTTGCAAATCGTGGTGGTGTATGACTTGGATGGGAACTTGCAGTTGGTGTGTTACCGTGCGCATACTGTGTGCTTCCCCTGCTAGGCACTAAAGGCTGTAGGTTGGGGAGACACTGTTGGCAAATTACTGTGATGCCTGAACTTCATCGGAATATCTGGAGAAATATTGTTACTAGGGAAACCCCAAAGAAATTCTAATCCTTTGTGTATCACAGTCAGGTAAATCTTCAAATCCTATCACGGTAAGTATTAAAATGGAATGCAGTAATATAATTTTGTGGGCTGGCAGTTGAGGGGAAAGAAACCCAAAGGTTCCATATTATTATAAAAATCCAACTGGTTCACTGATGTCTTTCAGGGAAAGGAATGTGTCAACCATCACCCAGTCTGACTTAGACCTAAATTCCAATCCAACAACAGCTTTTATAATGCCTGTACTAATCACTCAGTTGTAAAACAAAACATTGCAAATTTACCTCATTCTATTGTGGGACCACCATCAACTGACTCAAGAACTGCAGCACTTCGAAAAGGCCCATCATCATTTTTGGGGGTGGGCAATAAATGCCACCTTATACATAGCATCCATCACCCAGGACAAATAATTTTTAAAAATATATAACATTATAGAATAAGCATTGCTAGGAATATTATTGGTAATTTTCAGGCAAGTACTTGATATAATCTCTTACCTGTATGTCCACTGAGCTACACTATTCTGCTCAGCATCTAAAAGACCAACAGGTTGTGTGCTCAGCTTCTGAATCCAGTTCTCAATGTCCTTGTGATGAAAACTGGAATGGGAATTAACCGGTTTCCCTAAAGCTGCTGAATGGTTTTTGATGGAAATCATTAGCAGGGTGCTAATGTAAAAAGTGAGCTGTAAGAAACAGAGAACGTACATCAGTGAACAATCTCATTATTTGCCATCAGCATCTTACCAAAGAATTAACTTGAGGAATTAATAGTCAAAAAAGCCAGCATAAAATAAAAGCCATTGCCAGCATTGCTCTTTGGTATCTCAGTTTCTGAACTCAGTTGTCAGCTGTCCATGAATATAACCAATATCCAATTTGAGCCAACAAGCTCTAGTGTGTGTCCGTGTTACTGTACAGTTAGCTGTACAAGTTTGCTCACATTTACTAATATAATAATATTAGCAATAGGAACACTAAGGGGTCAAACTATGTCCTTGTCAAACCAACAATCATGCAATGGACTTCTCTTCCTATGTTTGCTCTTTCCCATTATGTATCTGTGTTTCAATAAGTATTGTGCACACTTCGCTGTCCAGGAATGTAGATATTGTACAAACTCATTAGTCCAAATGGTCAGGTTTCCTGCAATTTATGACTTCCCATGTTTAGGTTCAATCCAGATTATTGGACAAAAGGGTAGCACATTGTCCTTAGCATCTGGATTGTAACTCAAGTCAACTCAATCACTCTCATTCTCAGCTTGGAAAGATTGTGCAGTTTCTTATTATTCTACTCCCTACTTTTCAATGCTGATCAGATACATTTTAAGTAGGACATTAACTTGGCCCTAGTAACAAAAGAACAACTTTGCTGCAGAGTATTTCATTTTCTCTGTCAGTATTGACATCAAATCCCAATCACACCTATGCTCACTGATTTAGAATGGCTTCCAGTCAAAAAACACCTCGATTTTAAAATTCTCATCCTTGTTTCCAAATCCCCCATGGTCTTGCTCCTCCTTATCTCAGTCTCCTGAATTGGGGGAAATAAATGCAGGCTGGGTCACCATTTTGGGATTTTGGTTATCTGAAGTCTCACCAAGCGTGACAGATATTGTTCTCGATTTTAAGAGACCGTCGCCGCCATCTTCACTCAATCCGCAAGCATGGCCCCAAACTTCTTGTCGTTTTCCATCTCACAATCTTGTTCCCATGTTGATATATCCATCCTTGGCCTGATGAAACATTCCAGGGAAGTCCAATGCAAACAGGAGGAACAGCAGCTCTTCCTCTAATTAGGAATTTTACAGCCTTCTGGACTCAACATTGAGTTCAACAACTTAAGCGCATGAACTTTCTCTTCCATTTTGACTCCTTTTTCTAATCTAATTTTTTAACTCCATCCCCCTCCCCCTCATCTGTCACTTGTTCTTAAGCTTTGCTTTCACAGAATGCTGACCCTTGTTTTGTTCTTAACACATTCTGTCAACTGACCTTTATGCACTCTTGGCATGTTCTTTAGTCCTTAGCACTACTATTAATGCTCCCTTTATCTTGAGCCCGTGACACCTTTGACATTTTTTCTTCTGCTTTTTCTTGACTTGTTTTGTTCCATCTGCTTCACCCCATTTTAATCAGTATAAAATTCATCACATTACTGCTCCTGTTTAGCTTTGAAGAAGTCATACAGACTTGAAACATTAACTTTGTTTCTCTCTCTATAGGTGTTGCCAACTCTGCTGAGTTTTCTGTTTTATTCTCTTTTGTGAAATCTTGCTAGCTTTGATCATATTATGATTTTCTTAGTAGATTGTTACGATTTCCTGAATGATAAATTTCAATGCTTTCCCAATGACTCTTTTCTCTCCCTCCTCTATCTTGAATAGTGATGTTACATTTGCTAATTTCCAATTCTCTGAGACCATTGTTGAATCTATGGAATTTTGGAAAATTATAAACAGTGCAGTGATTATTTCTGCAGCTATCCCCCTGAGCTACTGCTGAATGATGAAGAGAATATTTACACTGAAGCTACTGTGTTCTTAGTCTCCTTGACAGCTGAAAACCTTGGTACCTACTTACACACTTGTGCAGAACTCTGTAAGTTGCCCAAGGAATAGCCTCCACAAATTTAGAGGTATGAATACAGTCTAAGAAGGTTACTTTTTTATGGCTGTCCAAGTTTACCCCAATATTTTTCCAGATCTCACTATGATTTAAACTAACATTAGTTATACATTTCATCACATGGTCACAGATTTTTCCTGAAGTGTATCAGTTAAGCAAGGACTGGATTCTCAAAATGATTCAGACGCCTCTGGCATGATGGAGAAGCAAGTGTGGAGAATCAGTCACAGATTCCTCAATATTATCCAGTGTGTTGATGATGTTAAATGTACACAGGTGAGGGACAGTCATTGAATAATGTCTTGAGCACATATTAAGCACATAACTTATTGATTTTGTTGAATAGAGTTAGGAGCTACACACCTTAAATATAGGAACACAAGAAACAGGTGCAGAAGTAGATCACATGGCTCATCGTGCCTACTCTGCTATTCCATATGATCATGGCTTGAATCTTTAGCTTCAACTCCATTTTCCTGCCTGCTTCCCATGTCCCTTAATTCCCCGAGAAGTCAGCCTTAAATGTATTCAACATTTAATCCCTCTGGGATCGGGAATTCTAAAGAGTGAAATAATTTCTTCTCATCTCAGTCATAAATGATTGGCTCCTTATTCTGAGACTGTTTCCCATGTTTTAAACCCCCCAACTGGTGGAAACAATCTCTCAATACCAACCCCATCAAACTCCTTCAAGATTTTGCAGGTTTCAATGAGATTGTTTTTCATTCTTTTAAACCTCAGAGAACACAAGCCCAATTTATTCAGCCTCTTATAATAGGACACCCCTTCATCCCTTTACTGCACCATTTCCACTGCAAGAAAATCCTTTCCTAAATGCGAAAAGCAAAACTGTACCCAATTCCAGACATGGTTTCCCCAAAATTGTGGCAAGGCTTCATTACTCTTGTATTCCAATCCTTTTGCAATAAAAGATAATGTGCCATTTGCCTTCCTAACTTCTTGCTGCACCTACAAGCTAACTTTCCACATTCCTTTTATGAGCATACCCATGTCTCTTTGAAAATGAACGCCTTACAAGTTTCACACCTTTCATATTCTGCTTTTCTATTCTCATAACCAAAGTTAATAACTTCACACTTCCCTACATTAATCTGCCATTTTACTGCCTAATTACTTAACCTGCTTATATCTCTTTGCAATCTCTTGTGTGTCTTCCCCATAGTTCATCTTTCCGCTCAGTTTAGTACCAACAGCAAACATAGATATTTTACTTCTCTGCCTCTTAAGATCATAAGGATATAGGAGGAGAAGTAGACTATTCAGCCCATCTAATCTGCTCTGCCAATCAGTGAGGTCATACTGATCTGATATGATAATCCTCAATTCCACTTTCCTATCTTGTCCCCAAAACCAGTAATTCCTTTACTGGTTAAGTATCTGTCTCTCAGCCTTGAACGTACTTAACAATTCAGTATCACAACCACTTGTAGTAAAGAATTCCACAGATCCACTACCCTCCAAAAGAAGAAATTCCTCCTCATCTCTATCTTAAATGAGCAATCCCTTACTCTGAAACAATGCCCTCTGATGTGAGACTTTCCCACAAGGGAAAACAAGCCCCCCCCCGAGAATCCTATATATTTCAATAAGGTCACGTCTTATTCTTCTAAACGCCCGTGAGTACAAGCCCAATCTATTCAACATTTTCTCATAAGGAAATCTCTCCAGAGCTGAGATCAATCTAGTGACCCTTCTCTAGACTGCCTCCAATGCCAGTATATCTTTCCTTAGATAAAGGGAACAAAAGTGTTCACAGTATTCTGGATGTGTTCCAAACATTAATATAAATTGTAAAAAGCTAATCCCTAGCATTGATCCCTGCACACACAAATATTCACTGCCTGTCAACTTGAAAAAGTCCATTTAGGTCTATTTCCCCCTCTCTATCTGTTAACCTATCCTCTATCCATGTGAATATATTGTCCATCCACCAATTCCATTAGCATTTATCTATCTTATTAACTTTTAATGTGTCACCTATACTACATCTATAGATTCCCCTTTATCTACTCTAATAGCTACATCCTCAAATAACCCTGATATATTTAATCAAACAGGATTTCCCTTTAGGAAGTCACCTTGTCTTTTCTCAACAACAGATATTAAACTGACTGACAAGTAGTTCATCCCTTTTTCTCTCCCTCCTTTCTTGAGAAGTGGTGTAACATTAGCTAACTTCTTATCTAATCCTTCCTAAATCTAAGGAATTGTGGAATATCATAGCCAGCATACCCACTATTTCTGCAGCTATCTCTTTTAGCACCCTAGGTTATAAGCCATTAGATCCTGGAGATTTGATTTTAATCCCTATTTCTCTAATTAGTTTCTCTAATACTTTTTGTCTGCTGATATTAATTACCTTAATTTTCTCACTCTTTCTAGTTCTTAGGTTACTGTCTATTGCTGGTAAGAAACTTATGAAGACAGGTAAACCTATCTCTTCAATGCCTCTGCCATTTATTTGATTCCTGTATAATTTTTCCTGTCTGCTTGTAAGTCACTAACTTTAGCTACTCCCTTTTTATATACTTATAAGAATTTTATATACTTATAAGAAGTGGCATGGTGGCACAGAGGTTAGCACCAATACGTTACAGGACATGAATTCGATTTCCAGTTTGAATCATTGTCTGTGTGGAGTTTGCATGTTCTGCTGTGTCTGCATGGGTTTCCTCTAAGTTGCTCTAGTTTCCTCCCACAGTCCAAACATGTGTGGGTTAGGTAGATTGGCCATGCTAAATTCCCCTTAGTAGCAGGGTAATTAGATAGGGTAAACGTATGGGGATATGGGAAAGGTCCTGGATGGCATTGTGGTTAGTGCTGACTCAATGGGCCAAATGGCCTGCTTCTGCATTGTAGAATCTACGATTCTAACTCTTACTTTCTGCTTTTATATTTCAGGCTAGTTTACTCTGTCTAGTTTTCCCTTTTTAATCAACCTTTTTGGTGGCTTTTGGCCACCAAAATCCTCAGACTTGCTACTGATTTTTGGAAACCATAAACCTCTTCTTTTAATCTAGCTATCTTGGACTTCCTGACTGAGCTCAGATGTGTATTTTTTTGAGGTTTTTGTCTTTCAATGGAATGTATTTTGTTGAACATCTTGAATTGTTTCTTTAAATGTTTCCCACTATTCACCATCATAACTTTTAGTCAATGTACTGAATTTACTTTAGCCAATTCTCCCCTCACATACCTGTATATTAGCTTTTCAAAAAAAAATTGAGATTCTTGTTTGTGATTGTGATATGCCATTTTCAAATGTAAAATGAAATTCAATGCTATTAATGATCATTATTTCCCAGTGGCTCATTTACTATGACATTATTAACTAATCTTGTTTTGTTACAAAATACTAAATCTAAGTTAGCATTATCTCGAGTCAGTTCCACAACATATTGCTTCAAGAAACTGACAAAAACATTATACAAATTCATCTCCTAGACCTCTCTTGGAAATTTGATTGTCTCTGTGTATGTGATCATTAAAGCTCTACACAATTACAGTAAAGCTGTTCCTTACGTTCCCATGAATTCTCACAAAAGACGAAATGAGAGTGAATTAGATCCCAGCCATCCAAAAAAATTGGATGTTAATCAGAATTTTTCTCTATTACTGAAAGATTTCCTACACTGAATGCATCTGCTGATCCTTTCACCATTACATACTCTCTGAAAAGTTCTCCCCACCTCATTTATTGTTTGATAAGCAAAAAGCCCCGAACCAATTCCTTTCACTCCACAATTACAGGGTAAGAGATAAGTGTGCTTTCAAGGGTTCTCTCTTTCTTTCCAAGTTGTTGACAACCATAGAATCTCTAACAGTGTAAAAGGAGACAATTTGGTCCATCTGAATCTACATCAACTCTCCAAAAGAGCATCTTACTAGACTCATCCCTGGCCCTATCCCTGTAATCCTGCGCATTTAACACGGCTAATCCACCTAACATATATATCTTTGGACACTAAGGGGCAATTTAACATGGCCAATCCGCATAACCCTGCACATCTTCGGGAGGAAACTGCAGCACCTGAAGGAAACCCACGCAGACATGGGGAGAACATGCAAATTCCACACAAACATTCAAGGCTGTAACTGAACTCGGATTCCTGACACTGTGAGGCAGCAATGTCACCTTAACAACATCATATTATTGTCCAGAATAGACACAGTTCAATGCCTGTAATTCTGGCATTTAACCCCCTTAATTTTCCTCTCCTGAACATTTAACTATGACCGAATGCCAGGGTCCCATTCATCAGGCTCTTTTAAAGTTTCTCTCATTTTTTTTTTTCTCTCTCTCTCATTCTCTCTCCATCGCTCTCTCTCGCTCTCTGTCAATTTGCTTGTCTTTATCCATGTTGCTACCCTGTTCCAATGCCTTAACTTTCTCTTTGGATTTCTAAATCTCTCTTTACCTGAATCCTCCCCTCTGTTAGTGGAAAGCTCTGTCCACTTTGCAAACTAATCTAAACCTGAGTAAAGATTGACTTCTAGTCTCCTGCACCAGCTGGCTGTCAGATATTTA
Source organism: Sphyrna mokarran (assembly GCA_024679065.1). Lineage (NCBI taxonomy): Eukaryota > Metazoa > Chordata > Chondrichthyes > Carcharhiniformes > Carcharhinidae > Sphyrna > Sphyrna mokarran. Next base: position 6,956,634 of record JAGIQG010000020.1, read on the forward strand.
AAACATGTTAATGAAGCTCTGATTCTGAAGCAGAAGCTAATAATGTGCACTGTCTATCAAAATGCTGGCTCCCTCCTTTACAGGCTGGCAAGGCTAGCAGGTAAAATAGTGCATTCTGAAGTAATTATATTTCACAACGCGTACTGATTTTTTTTAAATCTAAGGAAGTCATGTCAGGACAGTCTCCAAAGAATGTTGAATTGTGAAGCCCAATATCAGAAGATTAATGTTGATACAATATGCAAGACCCTGGTGAATTTAACCCTTCACCGTAGCAAACAGTTTATTCTTAATCTCACATCATAATTTTGAAAACTTCAAATAGATCACCTGGAAATAATAACCAGCCTTACCTTATTCTTCAGGGTCATGTTCGGGAGTTCAAATGTTCTGGGCAGTGGGCGTGGGTTTGGTTGCACTGTTGCTGGTGACCAGTGTGGTGTGATGGTAAGGGCCTTGGCACCTATTTATATTGTTCCTGATGACCGTTAAGTATGGGCGGCAAGCATTTGAAATTTCTCAGTACTGCTAGGTGAGGCTGTCTGAATCACACTTACTCTCTCATCAGCCCGACACTCATTTAAATGTCATTCTTTCTGTGGCACGTGTTTCAATCATTTACTGAAACACAGAATTGTGGATTTTGAGTGTATTTTAAAACAAGAAGAAGGTATTTTGAAAAGCTCACTATAGAAAGTGCTTCCTTTTGGTATGATCCCCATCTAATGTTAACATAGACAATCACACAACACTATTTTATTGATCATAAAAATCCTCTTACACTCTTTATTGGTGATGGCTGTACTTATGCGGAATAGGCGCAAGAGTTCAACTGCTACAAAACCTTTATCAAATAAATGACATTATCATTGATATGCCTCAAAATTAGACCCTGTAATACCATCTTTTAGATAAAGGATACAGCACACATCACAATGTACAGGGACACAGAGGTCTTGCATTTGAGATATCACACTGGCAGAATCCATTCATCTTAGTAGAATTCACTTCCATCTATCCATAACTATATCTATAACTCAAGCCCAACCATCTGTCACAAATCTTGTAACCCACTCCCAGCTATCTATCTTTATCAATGTAACTCAATTACAGATGTCTATCCATCCATTGACTCTGTTTACATTTCCCACTGTCTCAGAAATGCAACCAGCATAACTAAGGATTCTATGCATCCTGGACATAATCTCTTCCACCTTCTTTTATCAGGAAAAAGATACAAATCTGAGATCACATATCAACTGACTCAAGAATAGCCTGTTCCTTGCTGCCATTGGACTTTTGAATGGACTTACTTTGCATTAAGTTAATCTTTCTTTACACCCTAGCTATGACTATAACACTACATTCTGCGCTCTCTCTTTTCTTCTCTGTGAATAGTATGCTTTGTTTGTATTAGCATGCAAGAAACAATACTTTTCACTGCATAGTAGTACATATGACAATAATAAATTAAATCAAATGAGATTAAATCCTCCTGGATGTTTATTTCTATTCATGCCACTCACTCCCAGCCATTTGTCTCTATTTCATAAATGAGATACAGCAAAGGTGAGAGACCTTGACAACATCAAAACTATGATACTAAAGACTCGTGCTCCAGAACCAGCCATGTTCCTAGCTTTGATGTTCCGGTACAGCTACAACACTGGCAATTACACACCAACCATCAGCAAAGTGATTGTAGGTATCCTTCACAGTACTTTCAAGCAACACTTACTCAACAACATCAAGCTCTTTGATACACAGCTCCAAGCATGTACTAAAGATCTTAACTTCAAAGGTGAAGTGAGAGTGATTGCCCTTGACATCAAGGCAGCATTTGACAAAGCTTGGCATCAAGGAGCCCAAACAAAATTAAAGTTAATGGGAATCAGCAGGAAAACACTCCAGTGGTTGGAGTCACAGCTAGCACAAAGGAAATTGACTGCGGTAACTGGAAGCTAATTATCTCACTCTCAGGAATCATTGCAGGCATTCCTCAGGGCAGTATTCCAGGCCCAAACATCATTGAATGCTTCATAATGCCTTTCCCTCCAACATAAGATAAAAGTGGAGACATTCACTGATGATTTTACAATCACCAGAACCATTGTCTTTGGGTCAAAATCCAAGAACAGCATTGTCAGTGTACCTATAGCACATAAACTATAGCACTTTAAAATGTCAAATTTCTCAAGGGAAATTAGGATAGGCAATAAATGCTGATATTGCCACCAACATTCACATTTCAGAAAATAATTAAAAAACGCTATCCCAGTAACTTACTCCCAACTTCTATCATTATCACAGTAACTCGCTCCCAACTTCTATCTCTATTCCAGTAACTCACTCCCAATTTCTATCACTGTCCCAATAACTCACTCCCAATTTCTATCACTGTCCCAGTAACTCACTCCCAATTTCTATCACTGTCCCAGTAACTCACTCCCAATTTCTATCACTGTCCCAGTAACTCACTCCCAATTTCTTTCACTGTCCCAGTAACTCACTCCCAATTTCTTTCACTGTCCCAGTAACTCACTCCCAATTTCTTTCACTGTCCCAGTAACTCACTCCCAATTTCTATCACTGTCCCAGTAACTCACTCCCAATTTCTATCACTGTCCCAGTAACTCACTCCCAATTTCTATCACTGTCCCAGTAACCTACCCCCAACCATCACTACTCCAGTAACTCACTCCCAACTTCTATCACGATCCCAATAGCTCATTGCCAACTTCTATCACTAGTAACTTACGCCCACCATTTATCACCATTCATTTAACTCAAGTTTAGTTGAGACATGATCATATTGAATAGTGGAACAAGATTGAGGAGTTGAATGGCCTATTCCTTCTCCTATGTTCCTCATACAGAAAAAAACAATTTGTATAACAAATTTTCATGACCTCATGGCATTCTGAAGAAATTTGCAGCCAACAAAGTATTTTTGGAGTGCAGTCACTGTTGTAATTGAAAGTTCTTCAGATAGATGTCTTGCTAAGCTATTCACTTCCAAATTTTATTATTGAAGCAGACATTATGTAAAAATTTGCAACTGGATTGGACTGCTGGATGAATTCACAGAGATGGCACCACACATTTGGATTCTCTACACCAGACAGCTCTGGAAGCTCAATCATTGAGCTTGCTCAAGGTAGAAATGGAGAGATTTCAGGACACTAACAACACCAAAGGGATATGGGAATAGTGGGGGAAATTGGCATTGAGGTAGATTAACAGGCATGATGTAACTGATGCAGAGCAAACTCAATGGGTCAAATAGTTTACTCCTGTCACTATGAAGGAAAAACATTTGTATAGATACGAGAGCAGACTGAATTAAAAATGATTAGATGGAAATTAGTCATATTATCTGTTCCAGACTTCCATCCAGTCACCCCTACTGAGAACATGGTTTCTGGTGCTGGACTTCTCCATCATTTATTGGAAGAGTTATCTGCATTGCAGGTTTCCCATTCTAATCCTTTATTTCCTACCACCTCTGAATCTTCTGCCCACCACCCTTGGAAAAAGCTCTTCAAACAAAATATGCTTCTTAAGGTTCCCCAAACAGTTTCTGAATTTTTTTTCTCCATTCATTATAATTCTTTAATTTAATTGAAATCATCCCTCTAAATCTGCATTATTCACAATTTCCTTCCTAAGACTCATCTGAGCCTGCTGTGAATAGTTACGCAAGCACACTTACACAAGAGAATTGAATGGTATTGGCACTGTAGCAGAATTTAGATCAGTTCCAAATCTTCCAAATCTTTATGTTAGAAAAGCCCATCCCTGTCTGATGCCATGAAGATCAAAACAGTATATTTGAGTGCTATCAGTAAGGCTGGGGCTGACATAGGGACATAGATGACTGCAACCATTCATGTGATCGACACAAACACATGCATCCCTGTGTTTTCACATGGACACAATATTTGTATGTGTAACTATGTGTCTGCTGATAGGAACACGAATAGACCATTCAGCATCTCAAGGCTCTTAGATCACAGCTGATCAGCATCTTAACTTTATCCCAGCTATGTTTCAGTAATTATTATTATTACCTATAACAGAGCTCTCAATCTCAGTTTTGACATTCTCAAGTTCCTCCCAATCTCAATGGCTTTCTGAGGAAGAGTTTTCAGGATTTTCGCTGTGTGAAGAAGTGCTTCCTACAATGCCAATGAACACCCCAGACAGGATTCTCTGGCCATTCACGCCCTGCTACCGCTGCTGGCGAGAATGGAGAATTTGGTGCTCAGCCAAATCTCTGTTCACAACAGTGGGACCAGACAATCTCAGCTGTGGGTAAGCTCAGATAATCCGGCCTTCTTATCTCTAAGGTTATGCCCCTTGCTCAGTTTTCAGCTTCTTGCCATTTAGAAAATATTGTGATTTATTCGTTTTAATCTGAGTTGATGGCCCCCTGACACTGTGGCTCAGTAAAGTACATTGGATTGTAAGGTTCCAGGTTCAGATCACACTTGAGAGCAAAAATCAAGGATGATTCCAGTGTACCATTGAGGGAGCAATGTACTTTTGAAGCTCCTGTCTTTAGACAAGCCATTAAACCAAAGTCCCAACTGCCTACTTGTGATTGCATCACACTGTTTCAAAGAAGCGCAGGGAAGTTATCCTTGATGTACCTGAACAACAGCGACTGCAACAGTTCAAGAAGACCACCACCTTTTTAAGAGCACTTAGGGATTGGCAATAAATGTTGGCCTAACCAGTGACACCCATATCCCATAAAATGTTTTAAAAACTCAACTTGACGGTGGATAGGGCATTATTTTAACATCTGTTCCAAACATACAGCATTTATAATAGTGCAGCAATCTTTCAGCACTGCACCTTATTGACAGTCTCCATATTTGCACTCAAGTCTCTGGAGCAGAATTTGAACTGTAATTTCTGATCAGGAACAACAAAGTGACTAGCTGAACCATAGCTGACACTTTTTTGGTGCTTTTAGATGTATTCCTGCTTAGTCAATCAGATATTTGTTTGGTAATTTAATAGATAAGTGGATAAGTTAAGACTATCATACTTTTCTGCCCTACCAATGTACAAAACTTTGAAGGCAAAGGCCTCATTTTTAAGCCATAATATTGATCAGGCCACTCTTTCAGTTGCAATGCTTGTGAAATGTGTAATATTTTGGATGTATGCTCAATGCAAGATTTTTAATTATACATTTCTGAAGCTTCACTATTGCTTCCCTTGGAAAACATTCCTGTCCTAGAGCAATGTAAATCACGATGCATTAATATATTGCTAGAGAATAGAGATATGCCTTTTTAATTGATAAAAACCGTATGAGTTAGCTGATGTTCATATTAGTGATCATAACTCTGGATTGGGCTATGTGAAGATCAATCAGGGCTTGTAGACAATTTAGCTGTGATGTACCATGTTCTGCAGAGTTTTCAGTATATTGCAGTGACTGTCTTTCTACAATATTTGCATTGGACAATGCGTGATGTCTGAAAGTGTGGCACAAAGGGCATAGGTATGTTTTTACCATCAAGACAGAGAATATTAATGGATAACTATATAAACACTGTGGCTTCCAGAGCAGATCGGAGTTTGGGAATTCTGCAACAAGTAACTCATCTCCTGGTTCCCCAAAGATTGTCTACCATCTACAAAGCATATGTCTGAAGAGTGATGTAATACTCTTAACTTGCTTGGACGGGTATAGCTTCAACAACACCTAATGAGCTTGGCAGCATCAAGATAAAATGGCCTGTTTGATCGGCATCCCATCCATCATCTTAAACATTCACCAACTCCACAGCAACATAATATTCTCAAGAAGCACTGCAGCAACTCATCAAGCATCTTTCAACAGCACCTTCCAAACTCCCAACCTATACAATCTAAGAGAACAAGCATAACAGAGACATAGAAACACTACCACTTGCCAGTTTCCTTCCAAGCCACGGATCAGCCTGACTCAGAGGAACTGGATTTGCATATTGTTAATCTGATGACGTGAGAAGGTACTACAAAAGAGCGTTCATAGAAACATAGAAATATTGAGGATAGGACCGGGCCTTTCAAGCATGCTCCGCCATTCATCATGATCATGGCTGATTGTCCAACTCAATATTTTAATCCTGCTTTCTCCCATAACTTCTGATCCTTTTCAACACAAGTGCTATATCTAGTTGCCTCTTGAATACATTTGATGTTTTGGCATCAACTACTTCCTGTGGTAATGAATTCCATAGGCTCACCACTCTTTGGGTGAAGAAATGTCTCCATCCTAAATGGTCTATCCCGAATTGTCAGATTGTGACACCTGGTTCTGGACTCCACCACCATTCGGAACATCTTTGCTGCATTTACCCTGTCTAGACTTGTTAGAACTTTATAAATCTCTATGAGATTCCCCCTCATTCGTCTGAACTCCAGTAAAAACGATGCTAACCTAGTCAATCTGTCCTTATACATCAGTCCTGCCAATCTCAGAATCATCCTGGTAAATCTTTATTGCAGTCCCTCGAAATTAAGAGCATCCCTCAGAAAAGGAAGTCAAAATTGCACACCGTATTCTAGGTGTGGCCTTACCAAGGCCCTGTATAATTACAGCAAGACATTCCTGCTCCTGTATTCGAAATCTCTCGCAATGAAAGCCAACATACCATTTGCCTGGCACTGATTCTTCAGTCTGCATTACTTTGAGTGTAGATTCTGCTCATGGTATGGAATTGATGAAGTTTTCTATCATGTGTTGTCTTGTTCCTTCATTGTATATTCACAACTTTTAATGACATGAAATACATGTGGATTTGTTTAGATTAAAAAAAGTTTCAGATTTGATTTATCCCCAATTATTTGCAGTCTCCAAAATAAATTACATGAATCAATGATTGCAAATTTGGTGGATATTGTCACAAGGTCAGGGAAGTGGGATGGACAAAATACACTAGAAAATGACATCTTTATTTAAATCAGAACAGGTGTGTGTTTTTTTAACATCCCTTTTCTTACCAGAATTTCCATATTCAGAACTCATATTTGGACTTAAATCATTACTAATTGATTACTAGATGAGAATGGCAGCCAAAAAGAATATGATACATGATGTTAGTAAACGTAAGCAGTTTTTAAACATGCAATGATATATGCAAATAAATTTACAGAAAAAAGTGAGTTTAAAATGAGTGTTAGCAAGAACATTTAGTAATCATACAGTATCAATCTTCAGTCGATTGAGTCATATTTTTGCCCAGAGAATGACAATGTTAAATCACATGATACAAAAGAAGTGCTTTAGATTTCGAGACGTATAGTCTCTTGAGGCATGACCTGAGTGTCAATGCTGCACAGTTATACCCGACATGTCCTCTCTTGTATTTAGATGAATTATTGAACATTGCTTCTGTTCAGCACATGGTAAGTCTATTACTTTGATTATGTGGAATACAATTTCGTGGTAGGAAAATGACTTTTTTTGCACAAGGCAACACATAATAGAAAACTTCACCAATTCCATACCTTGAGCGGAATCTACACTCAAAGTAATGCAGCCTGAAGAATCAGTGTTATTTGTCGAGTCATCTTTGAACGTAATATCTTTTGAGATCATCAGATATGCAAATTCAGTGAGCTGAGGCAGAATGAAGATAAACATTTCTCATCTATTTTCATCATTTCTAAAAAATGAGAGCATTCTTTAGAAATGGGGCTCACTGCTGACTTCATGGAAATGTCTGACTAATGAACATAATAATTTCATATTCTATTTACAGAATCATAGACTTGTTACGATACTGAAGGACAGAGAGACCTGGGGGTGCAGGTTCACAAGTCTCTGAAGGTGTCAGTACAGGTGGAGAAAGTGATAAAGAAAGCGTATGGTATGTTAGCCTTCATAGGAAGGGGTATAGAATACAAGAGTAGGAGTCTGATGTTACAAGTGTATAGAACGTTGGTTAGGCCTCACTTGGAGTACTGCGTCCAGTTCTGGTCGCCGTACTACCGGAAGGATGTGGAGGCCCTGGAGAGAGTGCAGAGGAGATTTACCAGGATGCTGCCTGGTATGGAAGGGCTGTCTTACAAGGAAAGGTTGAACGCACTGGGGTTGTTTTCCCTTGAAAGACGTCGGCTGAGAGGGGATCTATTAGAGGTATATAAGATTAAGAGGGGTATAGATAGAGTAAATGGTGGTAAGCTTTTTCCACCATTAGAATCGGATAGAACGAGGGGTCACGGCCTTAGGGTGAGGGGGGCTATGTATAAGACGAATATTAGAGGGCATTTTTTCACACAAAGGGTAGTGGGGGTGTGGAATGCACTACCGAGTAAGGTGGTGGGAGCAGGCACGCTAGGGTTGTTTAAGGGTCTCTTGGACAGCCACATGAGCGGTCTGCAGATAGAGGGATATAGGAGGACTGTTTAAATACTTTAATTGTTTCCACAGGCTATTCGGTCCACCTTGTTGACCAACAAGGCGCATGCATTCGGCAGGTCGTGCGAGGGCTGCTCTTGGATGTTACTTCAGGAGTGGCCTAGTGCTTCACGTCGTTCATGTATGCTTAAACTGGACCATCAGATGGGCAACATGACAGCTCAGAGACTATCACTGTTGCTGTGCAGACACATGGATTTAGGCCTGTGTCTGCGGGAGTTTGTGTGTTCTCCCCGTGGTTGCGTGGGTTTTCTCCGGGTGCTCCGGTTTCCTCCCACATCCCAAAAATGCGCTCTTAGGCTGATTGGATAACAAATTGTCCCTATATTGGTCTCTATATGTCATTAAGACATTAGGACGGCGGCACGGGCTCGTTGGGCCGAAGGGCCTGTTTCCCGTGCTGTGTTGTTCTTTGTTTGACATCATTTAGCCCATTGTGTCCGATGCTTCTCAAAACGAGCAACACACCTTGAGTCGTTCCTCCACTTTCTGCAATAATCCTGCACATTCTTTCTTTTCAAATAACAGTCTAATTCCCTCTTGAAGACATCAATTGAATGTGCCTCCACCATGCTCTTAGGCGTGAATTCCAGAGCCTAATCACACAGTGTGTGAAAACATTTTTCCTCATATCACTTTTCTTCTTTTACTAATTACTTTAAAATTGTGTCCTCTAAATCTCAATTCTTTTATGAATGGCAATACTTTCTCCCCATATACTCTGTCCAGATCCCTCATATCAAATCTTCTCTCAGCCTTATCTTCAGGAAAACAGTCCTAACTTCTCCAATCTACCTTCTTTACTGAATGGTTTTATCCTTACAAGTTCTCTAATTCCTTAATATCCTTCCTAAAATGTGCATCCAAAACTGGAATGCAATACTTCAGCTGAGACAAAATAGTGACGTATATAAATGCAACATTACTTCTTTGCTCTTGTAGTCTAGAGACATTGTCACAGAGCTTTAAAACACCCTTTGGTTCATCAAGTCTGCATTGGCAATCATGACCCTACTTGTTCTAATCCCATTTTTTAGCACATGGTCCTTTTATGATATGGTGTTTCATGTGTTCATCTAAATGTTTTTTAAGGTTGTGAGGAAATAAGCTCCCATTAATGAAAACTGGATAGTGCATGCTTTATGAACCATGCCCCCAACTTGTCCTACTTTCAATGACTTATGCACATATACACACAGGTCCCTCTGCTCCTCCATTCCCCTTCAGAATTGTATTTTTTACATTGACTCTTCTTAACAGAAGTTTTATTTACATTTATCTACCTATCTATTCATTCCACCGACTTGTCTATTGTGATGATAGTGCGTTATTGTTAAACTTTTTTTATGTTGGGAAAGGTTTTAAAAATTCATTTTTTTCTACAGACAGTTGATATGGCTGGAATGAATACAGCTGAGATGCTGGGACAGCGGGATAATTACTCATCCTAGTCAGGTAGTGTTTACTAAGAAAGCGAATTGACTTTTGTTTACAAAATCAAAAGACCTACTTTTTTTGAGTAAAGGAATGAAATTTGGGTTCAGGGAGACAGAGTTATGTGATGATGTGGGAGGAGCTAAATTTGTAGGATAGCTTTTGAATTCTGGCTGAGATTTGTTTTAAAGATAGGAATGCAATCTGTATGAAAATCGAAACACCTCTGACACTTTGAGACTGTGTACACTCCTTATAGCAAGTATATTTATGGTTGCTAACTATATTTAAGGTGAAATTTAAAGTCTGTGAGAAAATGTTGCTCATTTGGAACCGAAACAGTGATAAGTTAGAAATTAGAGTTGCTTCCTTTCATCTTTTTAACAATTGTTCAGCTGTAAAGAGTTAAGCTCCTTCCATTGTTAGAGTTATATTTAAACAATGTTATTAAATAAAGTTTGTTTTACTATAAAAAAAAATCCCAAAATTGTCAATGGAATTACTCCAGGAGTAAAGCATCCTATCCTCACACTTATGCAAAAATCGAAAAATTGTTGGGTTTCAATCTGGCTTCATGATCCAGCTTGGGATTGAGTCCAGGACCCTAACACTATGTCCTTTTGAAGCTCTATGCTATCCTCCTCACAGTTCACAATGCTTTTAAGTTTTGTATCATTTGCAAATTTTGAAATTGTACCTTGTATGTAATGGTTTAGGTCATGAGTATAATCAGGAAAAGCAAGGTTCCACATGCCAAAAATTGGAGAGTTTCAGTACAAACCTTCGTCCAGAACAAAAAAAAGTCCATTAACCGATATCCTCTGTTTCCTGTCATACAACCAATTTCATATCCATGCTGCTACTATCATTTTTATTCCATGAGCAACAAACAAAAGAGTTGTTCGCTGAAAAGAGTACTGAAAACACTTATTGTGGTGCAGGTTTGCTCAAGATACTAAAGAAAATCTCCTCTTATTAAATACCATCAGGTGGTCTAAAATTTCAGTTTATTGCCTCATTTGAAAGATGGCATCTCTGGCATTAATAGAACTCCCTCAGCACTAGAACATCAACACCAGTATCCCTCAAGTAGCAACTGAAACAAATTATTGATTGGTTATTCAATTAATAATGAAGAAAGAGCATTTGACACAATACTACTCTTTAAATCTACCTGCGCAGAGATTCACAGCCTAGTTTCATCCAAAAGACAGAAATTCTAGTGCTACAGTTCTCCCTCCGTTTTGCGTTGATGCTCTCTAGCTTGAATGGGGCTTGAATTACAACTAATTGTCTCCGAAGAGAAGAGATACAAACTAAATGAGGCCAATGGTTAAAATAATGGTAGGGGACAGTCAGTCGAGGTTGCTGTTCATCTACTCTTTCCCTTATCCAAAATGCAGATGAGATGGTATTGTCATTGTAATGTTGCTATATTAGCAATCCAAAGATTCAGGCTTACACTCTCTGGGCATAGATTCAAAGCACATGTTGGCAACTGGTGGAATTTGAATTCAGTTAATAAATTTAGAAGATAAAGACAGTCCCAGTAATGTGACCATGAGGCTATTTATCAATTGCCGCAAAAAGTCAATTGATTTTGGAAATTTGCTATACTTACTGGGTCAGGCCTACATGTGACTCCAAACCCATAGTCTACTGAAATGTTTAGTTCAAGAGCAATTAGAGATGGACAAAAAAATGGTGGCTTTGCCAGCAACACCCACATCCCCTGAAAACAAAATGTAGCCAAAATCTACCTGAACAGAGATGGGAGCATTTTCCCCTACTTCATTAACACAGCAAAAAAGTTTGAACAAACAGCACGGGAAACAGGCCCTTCAGCCCAACGAGCCCGCACTGCCACCCCGATGTTCCCACCTCTACCCATGATCCCTGTCCATGTTTATAGATCTATGGATTAAAAACCAAATTTGAGACAATTTAGGGAGAATTTGTTTTGCCAATTAGCCTAAGAGCACATCTTTGGGATGTGGGAGGAAACCGGAGCACCCGGAGAAAACCCACGCAAGCACGGGGAGAATGCGCAAACTCCCACAGACACAGGCCCAAATCCATGTATCTGTACAGCACAGCGATAGTCACTGAGCTGTCGTGTTGCCCATCAAATGGTCCAGGTCAAGCGTACACTAACGACGTGAAGCACTAGGATACTCTCAAAAAAAAATCCAACAGCAGCCCTCTCACGACCCATCGCGTGTATGCCCTCTAGGCTTAGACTGTTTAGTTACATTACTTTACCCTCGATTCAACTCCTACTGTATATGATTACATTTGTTTTCCAAAATATTTCCTAATGACAAGTTTTGTGTGGCTGCACAGCTGCTACGTTGAATGTGTCTCAACTGGCTTTGAAAACCAACGTAGTGACAGATCTTGGAAAATCTGTTATTCAATTCTGCATGTTGACATTGTGCATTCCTACTTCATGTTCAAACAAGATATGAATTTTTGCTCACTAAAATTTGTCTTGAAGCAGCAATAGATAGGGTATAAGGTCTTAGATTAAAATGATTAATGTTACTGTTCATTATTAAAACCTATTAGGTCAGGGAGTACTTTCTTCATTATTTAATCAATTTCTGCCACATTGAATTTCCTGATTTGGATTTTAATACATCAATGAGGAACTGAAACACCAAGATAACTGACCATTCGAGAATGAATCACATTTATATTAGTTAGCAAAGGTGGAGTTAACAAGGTCTGTACATAATCATAAGAGCTTCTACTGAAAGATAAAGATGTGCTAAAGGGGGAGAAGTTAGACTGATTAGGGACCAAAAATGTGGTTTATGGAGACAGGGAGTGTACCTGAGAAATTAAATTCATACTTTGCATTTCACTTGACCAAGGACAAAGATGCTATGCAAGCTATTGTGAAAGAAGAGACATTTCAGATGCTTTAAGGATTTAAATTAATGTAGAGGTATCGGATAAGCTGTCTGTACTTAAAGTTGATAACAAACCAAGGGTGCTGAGACACATCCAAAGACACCAAAGGAAGTGGAAATTACAATGGCACTGGCCATAATTTTCCAATCTTCCTTAGAGTCAGGATATGACAGAGGGCTGAGAATTGCAAACATTGCTACCTTGTTCAAAAAGGGCCAGTCAGTTTAACTTCACAGATGGAAAGGTTTCGAGAAACAATACTTCAGCACAAAATTAATAGCCCATGGGAAAATGTACACTAATTAAGAAAAACTGACATGGATTTGTTAAGGACAAACTTGTTGGAATGTTTTGATGAGGTAACAGAGAGGGTTGATGAGGGTAATATTGTTGATGTTGTGTTCAAGGAATTCCAAAAGGCATTTCATAAAGAGTTTCACAAGAGATTTGTGCGTAAAGTTGTCGCTCATGAAATAAAAGTAGAAACATGGGTACAAAATTGGTTAAGTGACAGGAAATAGAGAGTAGCAGTTAATGGATGGTTTTTGGAATGGAAGAAGGTTTGTAGTGAAGTTTCCCAGGATTTGTATTTGGACCATTGTTTTTCCTGATATATGTATAAAAATGTGGAGCTTGGTGTATAGGGCACAATTTCAAAATCTGCGGATGATATGAAATTTGTAAATATTGTGAACTTGAGGAAGACAGTGTAGAGCTCAGAAAGGACACAAGCAGGTTGGTTGGATGGGTGGATAAGTGGCAGATGAAATACAATGCAGAGAAATGTGAAGTGAATCATTATGGTAGAAAAAACAGAGAAAATGTAAAATAATGAATATAATTCTAAACGGGATGCAGTGAAAACTTGGGGGTTGTGTGCATAAATCATTAAATCAGGAAGGTTGAGAGCACAACTAATAAAACATTAAGCAACATAGGCTTTATTATTGGGGACATTGAGTATAAAAGCAAAGAAGTTATATTAAACTTGTAAAGACCACTGGTCAGTCTCAGATGAAGTATTACATCCAGTTCTGGACACCACATTTTAGGAAAATGTGAAGGCGTTGGAAAGAGTGAAGCAAAGATTCACAAGAGTGGTTTCAGGGACGAGGAACCTCAGTTACATAGTAGGTTAGAGCTTTCATTGGAAAAAATAGAGTGATTTCAGAGAGTATTTAAAATCATGAGAGCTCTAGAATATATAGGGGAAAACTGTTCCATCGTTCGAAAGATTGGGAACAATAATACACAGATTTAAGATAATTGGCATAATAAACAATGGAGCCACAGGGAGAAATGTTTTCCTGTAGCAAGTGTTAGGATCTGGAATGCTTGAGACTGTGGGAAGGCAGGTTCAAGAGGACATTGGAATATTATGATCTGAAAAGAAAGAATGTACAGGGCTACAGAGAAAAGGCATGAGTGTCGTGAGGTGAATTGCTGCTTTGGTGAGCTGGTGCAGATATGATGAGCTGAATAGCTTCCTTCTGAACTATAAGGATTCTATGGGGTAGATGACACAATTCTGATAAAACAACATCCATATAAATTAAATCTAGCAAAGTTATCATAACTGCAGAAGGAAATTTGAATATATGTTCCAGGATAATATCATTGAATTAAAATTTAGTGATTGGAGCCTCCCTATTGCAATGGTACCAAAACTGGATGCAACAAAAAGGGTGGAATTTTCTTATCCTGCCTACCACAGGAATCGTAGCAGGCAAGACACGGACTTTGACCTCGGACAGGATTTCCCAACTTGGGATGAGCATGACTGAAAAATCCCACCTAAAGATATTGTGTGGACTACAGTAGAGTGTCAGCAAAAGGGATTTGTTTCCTATTCCACATTTGGAAGATTGCATTAAAGATTTAGACAGTCTAAATTCATCATGAAAATAGACTTTCTGAAAGGCTATCAGTAAGTACCTTTGACCAAGAGGGCAAAGGAGATGTCTCCATTCATGACACCAAATGGACTTTATCAATTCAAAGTTATACCATTTGGGATGAAGAACTCACCTATAACTTTTCAGAAACTCACGAATAAAGTTATTCAAGGACTGAGTCACATGTGGTATCCATTGATAATTTGGTAGTATTCAACCAAAGCTGGGAAGAACGTTGCTGCTTTGGAGAGCCAGCGCAGACCTAATGGGCTGAATGGCCTTCTTCAGTGTTATAATAGTTCTGTGACTCTGTGACCAACCTTGCTCACCTTGTGTTTGTCCATCTCTACATTCTTCATGCATCATTATGTTTGCTCATCTCTCTGTGTTCCCCATGTAGCTTGTGTTTGTCCATCTCTCTGTGTCTCTCCTAAATCATTGTGGCTGTCCACTGCTCTGTGTTCCCTACATGTGATGTAGAGATGCCGGCATTGGACTGGGGTAAACACAGTAAGAAGTCTGACAACACCAGGTTTAAATCCGACCGATTTATTTGTTGGTAAACTCACAAGCTTTCGACCCTCTGGTCTGACGAAGACCAGAGGGTTGAAAGCTTGTGAGTTTACTATCAAATAAATCGGTTGGATTTAAACGTGGTGTTGTCAGACTTCTTACTGTGTTTCCCGACATATACAATACAAATGAGACAACAAATATTTCACTGCTGAAAGTAAATGTATCAATCTGCTTAACAAGGTCCCTCAAGGAGCAAATAAAATGAAAGATCAGTTAGCCTGCGTTTTTGCTAATGTTGGTTAAGTGATCATCATTGATCGGGACACCAGAAGAACTTTTACTTGTTCTTCAAATCCATTAATGTCCCACTGCCAAAATAGGCAGACATTACCTCAGTCACTTCCTACAGTGCAGCACTCCCTACTGAGATCCTTGGTGAAGTTTTCAGACATAAAATTCTGACTCAGGTTGAAAGTGATTTCCAACTAAACTATTACTATTAGCATGAGTAATCTGATGAACAATGTGCTTCCTCACTGGTGGAAAATTCTGGAAACATTTGCAGGAACATGTTTTTCAGTTAGAGCGTTTCAAAGACATTAAGAAGAAAAATAAAATGTGAAAGCTTAATGATCTAATCTCATGACTACAACCTAAATATCTCAGAAATTCCAGGTGTCCATTGATGTTTATCAAACTGTGAAAACATCTGATTTTTTTCCCCCTGTTTAACATTGTGATGTACATCCATTGTGCTTATTCTGATTTTTCCAAATCTCTGTGTCCGTCACATATCTTTGCCCATCTCTCTCAAAATCCTCCTGTATTACAGTCTTTGTCCAGAATCTGTTCCAAACAAATGGTATAAACAGATTTGTCTGGTGGGATAATCAGAGCAAATCTTAAAAGTAGAGTCTGTCTATGAGTTAAATGAGAAAGTATTTCTTCACACTAAAAGGAATGAAGATGTAGATTTTTTTCTCCCCCCTGAAGGCAATAGGTAAATAAAATATTCTAGGCTGAGATAAAGAGTACAAGAGTACAAGGGAAATGGATAAAATATAGGTAACTAGATTTGAATAAAGATCACCAGGTGACATGGTAGCACAATGCAAGCACTGCTACCTCACAGTGCCAGGGACCCGGGTTCAATTTAGTTTGGATATATACAAGATGCATTGCAGAAATTGACCAAGGCTTCCTGCTACAGCAACTTCCAAACCCACAACGTCTACCATCTAGAAGGTCAAGGGTAACAAATGCATAGGAACACGACCACTTGCAAATCCTGCCTCCCCGAAGCCACATACCATCCTGGATTGGAACCAAATTACTGCTCCTTCACTGTCATTAGATCATATGCCTGGGATTCCCTTTTTAACAGCGTTGCAAGTGTATCTTCACCACATGGACTGTAGCAGTTTAAGAAGGTGGCTTACCACCACCACCTACTCAAGAGCAATTAGTATTGGACAATAAATACTGATCTTGCTGATGACATCTGCATCCCATGAAAAAATAAAATAAATACAATCATTTTCCGTGATGTTCAGCATGACTCCAACCAATGGAGAGTTCCCTCTGTAATTCTCATTGACTTCAATTCGACCAGGATTCCCTGATGCCACATTTGGTCAAATGCTGCCTTGATGAAAAAGATAACCACTCGCACTCACCTCTGCAACTCAGTTCTCTTGTCCTCTTTTGTTTGGACCAAGACTGTAATGAGGTCTGGAGCTGAATGGCTCTGACGGAACCCAAAATGAGCATCGGTGAACAGGTTATTGATTTTTTTTTCTCATTTCGCCCCTTCAACTATAAACTTTGTTGGGGTTACCAGTTTTCTCTGGCAGCAGCACATCTAGATGTCGGGCAAGATCCCACCTGGGCTATGGTGACCCTCCTAGAGCTCCTTGTCATTGTAGAAGACATGCTTCAGTGGTGGGGGATAATGCATGTCTTCTTGTTACTCTGGGCCATGTTGTCAGTCAGATTGAGGGTCTTGGTGATCAGATACTCATGGACAGTGATCAGGTAGATGGAGGTTGTGGCCCTGACATGCTTGGCATAATGGATGTGGCTAACAGGAACTGGAGACCTATTCTGGGCCGTGGCACACCCTTTTTCAGAGTTAACTCTCAAGTGCTCCTTGATAGCACTGTTGGCAACACCTGGCATCAATCTACTGATGATTGAGAGAATGCTGATGCAATGGTCATTGACCAGATTGAATTTATCTTTCTTTATTCCTGACAAGACTGAGTTTGACAACTTTCCGCATTATCTTAAACCACTAGGAGAGTTTAATGTGTTCTTTTTTTAAAATTAACTTTGAACAATTTACATATATATGGTAAATATATTATTTGAATCTGTTGTACATTGTGATTATTTATTATTTGTGAAAATATATTGATAAATTAAGGTCAATTGTCATAGTTGTAGTTGCATTGGGAAAAGTTCAAGGCCAAGGACTGAGGTCATAAATAGTTAAATAAGACTGGTAACAAAAACTAATAATCGATTTCAAACAACTTTCTTCCTTATCTGCCTAACCAC
Organism: Sphyrna mokarran; assembly: GCA_024679065.1. Classification (NCBI taxonomy): domain Eukaryota; kingdom Metazoa; phylum Chordata; class Chondrichthyes; order Carcharhiniformes; family Carcharhinidae; genus Sphyrna; species Sphyrna mokarran. Next base: position 6,974,379 of record JAGIQG010000020.1, read on the forward strand.
TCTATTCCACACAGTCGTCACCTCTTGCAGTATCTAAATGTAAAACGTGCACCTTCTCTTTTTCAGCTCATGTGCCCCAATTCTATAGTTTCTGCCAACCTTAAATATATCAGTGGTTAACAGAGCTTTAAGGCTATTAGTTATTTTTCAGAGGTTATGGTGGCTATGTGAACCTTACCAACTAATAGTCATGTTGACTGGATACATTGGTTTTTAGCATCCTATACTTAGTGATCTTCATTCTTAGCTTGACAGCATGTTGGCTGGCAAGAGGATTGGTGGCAAGGTAATACAATGGTTAGTACTACTGCTTCACAGCTCCAGGATTCGATTCGTGGTTTGTGTCATTGCCTGAGTGGAGTTTCCACATTCTCCTCGCGTCGACATGAGTTTCCTCCGAGTACTCTGGTTTCCTCCCACAGTCCAAAGACCTGCCATGCTAAAAATTGCCCCTTAGAGTCCTGAGATGTATAGTTTAGAGGGATCAGCAAGTAAATATGTGGAGATATGGGGATAGGGCCTGGGTGGGATCGTGGTCAGTACAGACTCGATGGGCCAAATGACCTCATTCTGCACTGTAGGGTTTCTATGATTCTATGATGTTTTACTGAGAAAGAACATAGAACATTACAACACAAACAGGCCCTTCGGCCCACAAGTTGTGCCGATCATATCTATACTTACCAGGCCATAGACCTATCTGTAACTCCCAATCCCATTACATCCCACGTACTCATCCAGAAGTCTCTTAAAAGACTCAAGCGAGTTCGCCTCTACCATTACCGATGGCAACCGATTCCATTCACTCACCATCCTCTGAGCGAAAAACTTACCTCTAACATTTGGATGTGTTAGAACTTCTAAATGCTATCAAGATAGACAAGTCTCCGGGACCAGACGGGATGTACCCCAGGTTATTGTGGGAGGTGAGGCATGTCATTGCAGAGCCCCTGGCGATGATCTTTGCGTCGTCGATGGAGACGGGAGAGGTTCCGGAGGATTGGAGGATTGCGGATGTGGTCCCTATTTTCAAGAAAGGGAACAGGGATAGTCCTGGAAATTACCGACCGGTGAGTCTGACCTCAGTGGTTGGTAAGCTGATGGAGAGGCTTCTGAGGGACAAGATTTACGAGCATTTGGAGAAGTTTAGGTTGATTAGAAATAGTCAGCATGGTTTTGTAAAAGGCAGGTCGTGCCTTACAAGCTTAATTGAGTTCTTCGAAAATGTGACTGAACACATTGACGAAGGAAGAGCAGTGGACGTGGTGTACATGGACTTCAGCAAGGCATTTGACAAGGTCCCACATGCAAGACTTCTTGAGAAGGTGAGAGGCCATGGGATCCAAGGGGCTTTGGCCTTGTGGATCCAGAACTGGCTTGCCTGCAGAAGGCAGAGGGTGGTTGTGGATGGCTCTTTTTCTGCATGGAGGTCGGTCACCAGTGGAGTGCCCCAGGGATCTGTTCTAGGACCCTTGCTGTTTGTCATTTTCATAAATGACCTGGATGAGGAAGTGGAGGGATGGGTGAGTAAGTTCGCCGATGACACGAAGGTCGGTGGTGTTGTGGATGGTCTGGAGGGATGTCAAAAGTTGCAGCATGACATCGACAGGATGCAAGACTGGGCGGAGAAGTGGCAGATGGACTTCAACGCGGATAAATGTGTTGTGGTCCATTTTGGCAGATCCAACGGGATGAATGAGTACACTATCAAAGGTAGGAGTCTTAGCTGTGTGGAAGAGCAGAGGGATCTTGGGGTCCGGGTCCATAAGACTCTCAAATCGGCCTCCCAGGTGGAGGATGTGGTTAAGAAAGCTTACGGTGTACTGGCCTTCATTCATCGAGGGATTGAGTTCAGGAGTCAGGAGGTAATGCTGCAGCTTTATAGGACCCTTGTCAGACCACACTTGGAGTACTGTGCGCAGTTCTGGTCGCCTCACTATAGGAAGGACGTGGAAGCTATTGAAAGGGTGCAGAGGAGATTTACAAGGATGTTGCCTGGATTGGGAGGCATGCCTTATGAAGACAGGTTGAGGGAGCTGGGACTGTTCTCCCTGGAGATTCGAAGGTTGAGAGGCGACCTGATAGAGGTTTACAAGATGTTGAGAGGAATAGATAGGGTGGACTCTCAGAGACTATTTCCCAGGGCTGAAATGGTCGCGACGAGAGGGCACAGATTTAAGGTGCAGGGAAGCAAGTACAGAGGGGATGCTAGGGGAAAGTTTTTCACTCAGAGCGTGGTGAGTGAATGGAATCGGCTGCCTCGGTGGTGGTCGAGGCGAACTCGCTGGGGTCTTTTAAAAGACTTCTGGATGAGTATATGTGATCCAATGGGATTGGGGGTTATAGATAGATCTATGGCTGGGTAGGTTTTGATGTGTTCGGCACAACTTGTGGGCCGAAGGGCCTGTTTGTGCTGTAGTGTTCTATGTTCTATCTCCTCTGTACTTGTCCCCCAGCACCTTAGACCTGTGTCCTCTCATAGCGACCATTTCAGCCCTGGGAAATAGCCTCCGAGAATCCAGTCTATCTATTGCTCTCAACATCTTAAAAACCTCTATCGGGTCGCCTCTCAACCTTCCTCTCTCCAGGGAGAAGAGACCTAGCTCTCTCAACCTATCTTCATAAGGCATGCCCCCCAATCCAGGCAACATCCTTGTAAATCTCCTCTCCCTCTCAATAGCTTCCACATCCTTCCTATAGTGAGGCGACCAGAACTGCACACAATACTCCAAGTGGGGTCTGACAAGGGTCTTATAAAGTTGCAGCATTACCTCCTGACTTCTAAACTCAATTCCTCTATTAATGAAGGCCAGTACACCATATGCCTTCTTGACCACATCCTCCACTTGCGGGGCAGATTTAAGAAACCTATGGACCCGGACCCCAAGATTCTTCTGCTCCTCAACACTCCAAGACTCCTACCCTTGATATTATACTGCTTCATCCCATTGTTCCTGCCAAAATGGACCACCACACATTTATCTGCGTTGAAGTCCATCTGCCACTTCTCTGCCCAGTCTTGCATCCTGTCTATATCTCGCTGCAACTTCAGACATCCCTCCAGACGATGCACAACACCACCAACTTTCGTATCGTCAGCAAACTTACTAACCCATCCTTCCACTTCCTCATCCAGGTCATTTATGAAAATGACAAACGGCAAGGGTCGTAGAACAGATCCCTGGGGCACTCCACTGATGACTGACCTCCATGCAGAAGAAGACCCATCCACAACTACTCTCTGCCTTCTGCAGGCAAGCCAGTTCTGGATCCACAAGGCCAAAGCCCCTTGGATCCCATGCCCTCTCACCTTCTCAAGAAGTCTTACATGGGGGACCTTATCAAACACCTTGCTGAAATCCATGTAAACCACGTCCACTGCTCTTTCTTCGTCAATGTGTTCAGTCACATTTTTGAAGAATTCAACTAGGCTCATAAGGCACGATCTGCCTTTAATAAAGCCGTGTTGACTATTACTGATCATATTGAATTTCTCTAAATGCTCATAAATCCTATCTCTGGACTTGAGATAGTGCTCAAGAACTGCAACATTAAGCACATTTGTCTCACCTCAGATGCTGCTTAAAGTGTTGAGTGCTTCCAGCAACTTGCTTTGGATTCATGAACTGAGAAAGCTCTGTTTATGGAGTCTTTGTAGCAGAAAATTATTTGACTTCAAAGCAAATCGATGGGTGTTCCCTACCTGAATTCCTTTTAAAGACACATTAAATGGTTACAGTGAAGAAAGAGACTATTCAGCCCATCCTACGCATGCCAGCTCTGATAACCATTCTGGCAAATCTTTTCTGCAACCTTTCTGATAATTTCATGTCCTTCTTAAGGTGTTGTGCCCGGAATTGGCCGTTATGCTCTAATGTCTTGTTTAAAGTATAAAATGATACAGCACAGAAAAAGTCCATTCAGCCCGTTATTTCCATATTGACTCGGATGACCATTTTTGCAAATCTTTTCCACATGCTCTCCAATGATTTCAGGTCTTTTCGAGAGCCAGCCAGTGAGGAGGCATCACTTTCCTTTTATTGTCAGACAGTCATAAATTACTTGGTTGCTCTTTGGAAGAGATGCCCCCTCGTGTTATTGAGGTTGTTGCGTCTTAGGTCGGTCATATGAGGAGAGACCAAGTCATTTAAGCTTACATTCACTGTAGCTTAGAAGAGTGAGAGGGGATCTCATAGAAACGTATAAAATTCTATTAGGATCGATTCAAAAAGAATGTTCCCAATGGTGGGGAAGTCCAGAACTAAGGGTCATAATTTGAGGATAAGGGATAAACCTTCAGGCTGAGATGAGGAGACATTTCTCCACCGCCACAACAAGCAGTTGAGGACAAAACGTCTGATTTCAAGAAAAAAAATTAGATATAATTCCTGGGGCTAAAGAGATCAAGGGATATGGAGGGAAGGGGTGCATCAGGAAATTGAATTTGATGATCATTCATGATCAAAATGAATGGCAGAGTAGGCTGGAAGGGCCCAGTGGCCTGCTCTCCTCCCATGTTTCCAGCGGTCTGCAGTGAGCGGCTGAACGGCCCGCTTCCGTTACCATGGAAACCGGCTCGCGCCCTTCAACCGTCTCCTCCTCTCCGCGAGCGCTCCGGAACCGGAAGTGCCCTTACGTTAGCCGGCCATTGGATATCATGGCGACAGCCTGAGGCGGGAGCGGGAGGAGGTGGTCGTGGTCGTGGTGTTGTTGTAGTAGTAGTGTGAGGCCGGCACCATGAAGACAGTGCTAATGGTGGCCGAGAAACCGTCTCTTGCTCAGTCTATCGCCAAGATCCTGTCGCGGGGTAAGTAAGCCCAGCACGGCGATAACCGGGCTCGGGGTTCCCGATGAGCGGCGGCTGTTGCTGCTGGTGAGCGAGCAGATGACGCTTTCCCATCGTTTGTAAAGCGGCTGATTGCATCGTGGGATAAGTCAAAGCGCGTTAGAGCCAATTTAGAGAGCTTTGTGAAGTTTGCCCCCTGTAGTGATTTGTAGCGTAGGCTGATGTGGCTGTCTAGATTACAGGAACAGCAATTGAGATAAGTAACCAAAAAATCTGCTTTTTGACGGTTGAGGATAAATTTTAGTCTGGACGCTGATAATTCTCCTGAACTTCACTGAATAATAACATGGGAGTTTTTATGCTGGTTGAGCAAGTAGATGGGCCTCGGTTTAGTGTCTCATCTGGAATATGGTATTTCTCACAGTACAGCACTCTCAGTTATTATGATGAAGTGACAACTCAGATTATGTCCAGGATTGGGATTTGAATCCATGATGTTCTAATTTAGGTGAAAATCTCACCACTGGAACAAGCTATTATCTTTTTGGTTTTTTACTATGTCCCTTTTTATAAAGCCCAGTGTCTCAAACTTTTTAAATCACTTTCTCAATCTGCTGTGTTACCATCAATATTTTGCACATAGATGCTTCCATGTTTCTTTGTTTTAGAAATGTACTCTTAAGTTTATATTGCCTTTCCTCATATTTTGGTAGGAAGAATATCACTTCATACTTTTCTGCATTAAACTTTGTCTGCTATATATCCACCCATGTGCCAACCTATCTGTCTTGAAATCTATCACTATCCTCTGAATAAGTTTTGTGGCCATATGAAATTTTGCCATGTACATCAAGGCTAGGTCATTAATATAGATTTAAAAAAAACAGTGGTTTTAGTAAATATCTTTGGAACATCACTGGGAGAAGTTCTGGAAGATTGCGGATGTGGTTCCTATCTTTAAGAAAGGGAACATGGATAGTCCAGGAAATTACTGACCAGTGAGTCTGACTTCAGTGGTTGGTAAGCTAATGGAGAGGCTTCTGAGGGATAAGATTTATGAATATTTGGAGAAGTTTAGATTGATCAGAAATAGTCAGCATGGTTTTGTCAAGGGCAGGTCATATGCCTTATGAGCCTAGTTGAGCTCTTCGAAAATGTGACTGAACACGTTGACGAAGGAAGGGCGGTGGACGTGGTTTACATGGACGTTAGCAAGGTGTTTGATAAGGTCCCCCATGCAAGGCTTCTGGAGAAGGTGAGAGGGCATGGGATCCAAGGGGCTTTGGCCTCGTGGATCCAGAACTGGCTTGCTGGCAAAAGGCAGAGAATGGTTGTGGATGAGTCTTGTTCTGCATGGAAGTTGGTAACCAGTGGAGTGCCCCAGGGATCTGTTCTGGGACCCTTGCTGTTTGTCATTTTCATAAATGACCTGGATGAGGAAGTGGAGGGATGGGTTAGTAAGTTCGCCGACGATACAAAGGTTGGTGGTGTTGTGGATGGTCTGAAGGGATGTCAAAAGTTGTAGCGGGACGTAGACAGGATGCAAGACTGGGCGGAGAAGTGGCAGATGGACTTCAACGTGGGTAAATGTGTAGTGGTCCATTTTGGCAGGAAGAATGGGGTGAAGGAGTACAATATAAGAACTAGGAGTCTTAATTGTGTTGTAGAGCAGAAGGTTCTCGGGATCTGGGTCCATTGGACTCTTAAATCGGCCTCGCAGGTGGAGGAAGTGGTCAAGAAGGCGTATGGTGTACTGGCCTTCATTAATCAAGGCATTGAGTTTAGGAGTCAGGAGGTAATGATGCAACTCTATAAGACCCTTGTCAGACCCCACTTGGAGTATTGTGCGCATTTCTGGTCGTCTCACTATAGGAAGGATGTAGAGGCTATTGAGAGATGCAGAGGAGATTTACAAGGTTGCTGCCTGGATTGGGAGGCAGGCCTTATGAAGATAGGTTGAGGGAGCTGGGACTCTTCTCACTGGAGAGACGTAGGTTGAGAGGCGACCTGATAGAGGTTTATAAAATGTTGAGAGGAATAGATAGGGTGGACTCTCAGAGACTATTTCCCCGAGCTGAAATGGTCACTCCGAGAGGACACAGATTTAAGGTGCAGGGAAGCAAATACAGAGGGGATGTTAGGGGTAAGTTTTTCACTCAGAGGGTGGTGAGTGAATGGAATCGGATGCGTCGGAGGTGGTTGAGGCAAACTCGCTGGGGTCTTTTAAAAGACTTCTGGATGAGTACGTGGAAACAAATGGGATAGGAGGTTATAGGTAGGTCTGTGGATTGGTAGATATAGATGTGATCGGTGCAACTCATGGGCCGAAGGGCCTGTTTGTGCTGTATTGTTCTATGTTCTATCACTGTATCTGTTCACTTCAAAAAGCAACCGTTTATCACTATTCTCTATTTCCTGTCACTCAGCTAACTTTGTGTTCATACCACTTCTAGATGTTTTCTTCCATGAGACTCAGCTTTGCTGACAAGTCTATTATGTGGAACTCTTGTCAAGCACCTTTTGAAAGTTGATGTATGCCATATCAACTGTGACACATTCGTTAACTCAGAGCTCAGTTAAATACGATTTACTTTCATAGGCATTCCTTAACGTTTTTCAAGTTATTGTTAGTCCTGAATTATTATTTCCCATCACTTATGTTAAACTGACTGCTTTAGTAAAGACAGATACAAAGTATTCATTTAGTATTCCAGCTATGCCCTCTATCTCTATGTATGGATCCACTTTTTTGTCTGCAATTGGCCTCACACCTCCTTATTCTTATTATTTATTTGCCTTTTGAAAACCTTTGCATTTCCCTTTGTTACTTACCAGTCACTAAGAACAAAGAACAAAACAGCATGAGAAACAGGCCCTTTGGCCCAGCGGGCCCACGCCACCACCCTGATGTTCCCACCTCTACCCATGATCCCTGTCCATGTTTATAGATCTGTGGATTAAAAACTAAATTTGAGACAATTTAGGGAGAATTTGTTTTGCCAATTCGCCTAAGAGCACATTTTTGGGATGTGGGAGGAAACCGGAGCACCCGGAGAAAATCCATGCAAGCACGGGGAAAATGCGCAAACTCCCACAGACACAGGCCCAAATCCATGTATCTGCACAGCACAGAGATAGTCACTGAGCTGTCGTGTTGCCCATCAAATGGTCCAGGTCAACCGTATACTAACGACGTGAAGCATTAGGATACTCTCAAAAAAAAATCCAAGAGCAGCCCTCTCACGACCCATTGCGTGTATGCCCCTTGTTAGACAACAAGGTGGACCAAAGCACCTGTAGGATAAAAACAAGTACATCAATATCATCTATTTACACACTTCCCAGGGACTCCCAAGGCTCATGATCCCTATTTTGGACTTAAATAGCACGAGGGGTCATGGGCTTAGGGTGAGGAGGGTACAGTATAATTTGGATGCTAGAGGGAGTTTTTTCACACAGAAGGTGGTGGGGTTTTGCAATGCGCTGCCAAGTAAAGTGGTGGAGGCAAGCATTCTGGAGTTAAAGAGATGCTTAGATGGGCACATGAACAGAAAGGGAATGGAGGGGTATAGAAAACTGATTTATAATAGGGATCATGAGCCTTGGGAGTCCCTGGGAAGTGTGTAAATAGACGATGATATTGATGTACTTGTTTTTATCCTACAGGTGATTTGGTCCGCCTTGTTGCCGAACAAGGGGCATACACGTGATAGGTCGTAAGAGGGCTGCTCTTCAATTTTTCAAGAGTATCCTAATGCTTCACGTCGTTAGTGTACGCTTGATCTGGGCCATTTGATGGAGGACACGACAGCTCAGTGACTATGGCTGTGCTGTGCAGATACATGGATTTGGGCCTGTGTCTGTAGGAGTTTGCGCATTCTCCCCGTGCTTGCATGGGTTTTCTCCGGGTGCTCCGGTTTCTCCATCATCCCAAAGATGTGCTCTTAGGCTAACTGGCAAAACAGATTCTCCCTAAATTGTCTCAAATTTGGTTTCAATCCATAGATCTATAAACATAGACAGGGATCACAGTAAAGGTGGGAACATCGGGGTGGCGGCACGGGTTCGTTGGGCCGACGGGCCTGTTTCCCATGCTGTTTTGTTCTTTGTTCTATTTTAAATCAGTTTTCTATACCCCTCCATTCCCATTCTGTTCATGTGCCCATCTAAGTATTTCTTAAATAACTCCAGAGTACCTGCCTCCACCACTTTACTTGGCAGTGCATTCCATACCCCCACCACCCTCTGTGAAAAAACTCCCTCTTGCATCCAAATTATACCTTACCCCCCTCACCCTAAGCCTGTGACCCTTCGTGCTATTTGAGTCCATCCTAGGAAAAAGCTTAACCCTATTTACTCTATCTATACCCCTCATAATCTCGTACACCTCTATTAGATCTCCTCTAAGTCTACGTCTTTCTAAGGAAAACAGCCTTTGCCTAACCTCTCGTACCTCAGACCTTCCATACCAGGCAGCATCTTGGTAAACCTCCTCTGCACTCTCTCTAGAGTCTCCACGTCCTTCCTGTAGTAAGGCGACCAGAACTGGATGCAGTATTCCAAATGAGGTCTAACTAACGTTTTATACAACTGCAACATTAAAGGCCAGCTCTTGTACTCTCTACCCTTTCCTATAAAGGCTAGCATGCCATATGCTTTCTTCACAACCTTCTCCACCTGCTCTGCCACCTTCAGAGACTTGTGCACCTGCACCCCCAGGTCCCTCTGCATTTCTATATTCTTAATAGGGCTACCCTTTATCATATACCTCCCCTTACATTCTTTCTCTCAAAATGCATCACCTCGCATTTATCAGGATTGAATTCCATCTGCCATTTATCTACCCAAGCTACCAGCCTATCTATGTCCTGCTGCATCGCCTGACAATGCTTCTCACTATCCGCAAGTCCAGCCATCTTTGTATCATCTGCAAACTTGCTGATCACTCCATTTACTCCCTCTTCCAAGTCATTTATATATATTACAAATAGAAGAGGTCCCAGTACCGAGTCCTGTGGCACACTACTAGTGACCGACCTCCAGCTAGAGAAACACCCTTCCACTATTACTCTGTCTCCTATTACTAAGCCAGTTACTTATCCATCTAGCTATCTGTCCTTGAATCCCATGAGCCTTGACTTTTTCAACTAACCTCCCGTGAGGAACTTTGTCAAACAACTTACTGAAATCCATATAGATGACATCAACGGCTCGCCCTTCGTCGACTGTTTTCATCACCTCCTCAAAAAATTCTATCAGGTTCATAAGGCACGACCTCCCCTTAACAAAGCCATGCTGTGTATCCCTAATCAGATCGCAACGCTCTAAGTGCCTGTACATTCTATCTCTAAGAATTCCCTCCAACATCTTCCTTACCACTGACGTCAAACTCACCGGCCATAATTTCCAGGGTTATCCCTACTACCCTTTTTAAACAACGGTACAACATTAGCTATTCTCCAGTCCTCTGGGACCTCACCTGTGTCCAAAAAAGAGACAAAGATTTGCTTCAGAGACCCAGCAATTTCACCTTGCACCTCCCTAAGCAGCCTGGGTAAATGCCATCAGGCCCCGGAGATTTATCAGTTTGAATGCTACCTCGAAGCTCTAACACTTCCTCTCTCGGTATGGATATTTCCCTCAACTGGTCCACAGCTCCCTCAGAGACAGGAGCTGTCAACAAGCCCCTCTCCTTCGTGAATACTGATGCAAAGTATTCATTCAGGATCTCCGCCATTCCCTCGGGCTCTAAGCACAGTTCTCCTCCTCTGTCCCTAAGAGGTCCGATTTTTCCTCTAACCACCCTTTTATTCCTGAGATAGTAGTAAAAAGCCTTTGGATTTTCCTTAATCCTATCCGCCAAAACCATTTCACTCTCCCTTTTTGCCCTTCTAACTCCCCATTTGAGCTCCCTCCTACTCTCTGTATATTCCTCCAATGCTGTCTCCGTTCCCAGCTGCTTCGACCTATCATACGCCTCACTTTTCTTCCTAACCAAGTCCTCAATATCCCTAGTAATCTATGGTTTTCTAATCCTACCTTTCCCATCTTTCCTCTTAGCCGGCATATATCTTTTTTGCAACATTTTCAGTATTCCCTTGAAAGAGTCCCACATGCTTAGCGTGGACTTACCCTCGAACAACTGTTCCCAATCAGTTTCCATAAGTTCCTGTCTAACTTGACTGTAATTAGCCTTCCCCCAATTCAGCACCCTCCCCCTAGGGCAACAAGCGTCCTTTTCCAACTGTATTCTAAAGTAGACAGAATTGTGGTCACTGTTAGCCATGTGTTGCCCTACTACAACATCAACCACCTGCCCTGCCTCATTACTCAGAACTAAATCCAATATACCTCTTCTCTAGTCGGGCTAGCTACGTGCTGCTCCAACGATCCTTCCAGTACACATTTTACAAATTCCTCCCCATCCAAACCCCCAGCTGTAGGTATCTTCCAATCCACCCTAGGGAGATTAAAATCTCCCACTATAATGACTCTGTTCTTTCTGCATCTATCTAAAATATCTTTACATGTGCCTTCTTCAACTACCACTTATACTCTCTCTGCCTTTTTTATTTCCTTTATCACTGACCCTTTGAATTTTCATTGTTCAGCTTAGTTTTCATTTGAGTTGTCAATCTGACATTTTTTTTGCTTCATCTTACTTTCTTGTCACCCATAGGGTTTTGACTTTGTTTGCCTTGCCTTACCCCTTCTGGCAATGCACCTTACCTATTCCCAAACCATCTCTTTATAGGTAGCGCAATATTTTGTTACAGCTTTGCCTGCCTATCTTTGATTCCAGTTTATCTCGTACAGGTCCATCCTCACAAAGTGGAAAAGTTAGCGACTTTACAATTAATTATTTTTACTTTAGATTGCTCCTTGTCCTTTGTTACTCTAATGTTATGGTATGTGACCTCTGTTCCCTAAATACCCTCAAATGACACTTGACCACACTTCACTGTTCCCTAAATACCGCTCAAATGATACTTCAAAAACTTTCTTTGCCTGTCCCTATTCGCTATTGCTTTTTAAAGTTTATATTATAATTAATGTTGCCCACAATCACTATACAGTTCGTACACCTCCCTCTAATTTCCTTAGAAAATTGCTCTTCTGTTTCTTTCCATTAGTGCGTAACCCATAAAGTAGATCTAGTAGTGTAATGACACTCCTGTTGTTTCTTAACCATAATCAGAGGATTTCTGCCGTTGATTCCTTCAGGACATCCTCTCCAGCATTAACATTTGCCTTGATTAGGACTGCCATCCTCTTTCCTTCCCTATCTTTACTGCACATCTATTTGGAGATATTTAGTATATAATCCTGCCTTTTTGAACCAGGTCTTTGATATCACTACAGCAACATATTTGCATGCGGCTACCTGCGCTTGCAGCTTACCAATCTTATTTGCTACAGTGTATTTACAAATAATAAGTTTCACAACATCAGGTTAAAGTCCAACAAGTTTCTTTGATGGTAAACCCACTAGCCTTCGATGTGTGCCGCTTCGTCAAGTGAGTGGAGAGTTCTGGCCACATATTCTAAAGTGACAGAGTTGATCATCAGTGCAAAGAACAAAACAGCATGGGAAACAGGCCCTTCAGCCCAACAAGCCTGCGCCGCCACCCCGATGTTCCCACCTCTACCCGCGGTCCCTGTCCATGTTTATAGATCTATGGATTAAAAACCAAATTTGAGACAATTTAGGAGAATTTGTTTTGCCAATTAGCCTAAGAGCACATCTTTGGGATGTGGGAGGAAACCGGAGCACCCGGAGAAAACCCACTCAAGCACGGGGAGAATGCGCAAACTCCCACAGACACAGGCCCAAATCCATGTATCCGCACAGCACAGCGATAGTCACTGAGCTGTCGTGTTGCCCATCAAATGGTCCAGGTCAAGCGTACACTAACGACGTGAAGCAGTAGGATACTCTCGAAAAAGATCCAAGAGCAGTCCTCTCATGACCCATCGTGTGTATGCCCCTTGTTAGACAACAAGGTGGACCAAAGCACCTGTAGGATAAAAACAAGTGCATCAATATCATCATCTATTTACACACTTCCCAGGGACTCCCAAGGCTCATGATCCCTATTTTAAATCAGTTTTCTATACCCCTCCATTCCCATTCTGTTCATGTGCCCATCTAAGTCTTTCTTAAATAACTCCAGAGTACCTGCCTCCACCACTTTACTTGGCAGTGCATTCCATACCCCCACCACCCTCTGTGTGAAAAAAACTCCCTCTAGCATCCAAATTATACCTTACTCCCCTCACCCTAAGCCCGTGACCCCTCGTGCTATTTGAGTCCATCCTAGGAAAAAGCTTAACCCTGTTTACTCCATCTATCCCCTTCAAAATCTTGTACACCTCTATCAGAGCTCCGCTAAGTCTACGACTTTCTAAGGAAAACAGTCCCAATTTGCCTAATCTCTCCTCGTAACTCAGGCATTCCATACCAGGCAGCATCCTGGTAAATCTCCTCTGCACTCTCTCCAGAGTCTCCACGTCCTTCCGGTAGTAAGGCGACCAGAACTGGACGCAGTATTCCAAATGAGGTCTAACCAGCGTTTTATACAACTGCAACATTAAAGGCCAGCTCTTGTACCCTTTCCCCTTCCTACAAAGGCTAGCATACTATATGCTTTCTTCACAACCTTCTCCACTTGCTCTGCCACCTTCAGAGACTTGTTCACCTGCACCCCCAGGTCCCTCTGTGTTTCTATAGTCTTAATAGGTCTACCCTTTATTGTATACCTCCCCCCTACATTCTTTCTCCTAAAATGCATCACCTCACATTTATCAGGATTGAATTCCATCTGCCATCTGTCTGCCCAAGCTACCAGACTATCTATGTCCTGCTGCATTGCCTGACAATGTTCCTCACTATCTGCAAGTCCAGCCATTACCTGCACTAATGATGGGGTGATGATGTTCAAGAGGCCAGAATTGAAGGAGCTCGCATATCTGGAAGGATTGAAGGGTTAGAGAAATAACAGATAGGGAGAAGGGAATGGGCTTGGAGGGATTTGAAAAAAGGATAAGAATTTTAAAACAAGGCTAGGTTAGAAAGCAATGTAGATGAATGACACTTGGTATAAGTTAGGATACAGATGGCAGTTTTGAATGAGTTTAGGTTTGAGGTGTGAGAGACAGGAGACTGGCAAGAAATACCTTGGAATTGTCAAAGAACAGTTAATCGTTAAACAGCTCTAAATTAAATTCTCAAAACCCAGAGTTAAAATTGGGCCCAGACAATTGGAATAGAATAAGACTATTTGACCCATCAAATCTACCTGAATTATGATGAAAAGCAGTGCGGTTATGCTACTCCCCCTGCCCCTCCCTTTCCCTGAACAGTCATCATTTTTTTTTTTGAAAGTTGCTATTAAATGTGTTTCTACCTACCAGCCAATCAGGGAGTGCATTCAAAATTTCAACCACTTGTGCAAAGAGTTTTTCCTATGTTTTTTTGCCAGTTGCTTCTTAAATTTGCATGCTCAAATTATCAATTTGCAGCTATTGGAAACTGACAAATAAAAATAAACTACATAAACCCTCATGATATTAAACATTTCTGTTTTAAGGAGAACATTCCCTATTCCAGCTTCTTCACCTTGTTTACATAATTGCAATCCCTCATCTCTAGAACCATCCCAGTTAATGTCTTGAGTACCCTATCCACAGTTTTCAGTGCTTCCCTAATGCCCACATTGGACAAAATACTCCAGCTGGAGTTGCAATACTCTTTTGTACAGTTCAGCATAACTTCCTGGCATTTGAGCCCCCTCGTCCTATATATGAAGCCCAGGATCTTGTTTGCTTTCCTTGATTGCTTTGTTAATCCAACCTACCATCTTCAAAAATTTGTCCATAATGCACCCAGTCTCACTATTCTTACACACACTTGAAAATTGTATGATTTAGTTTGTACTGTTTCTTATTCCTACTATCAAAATGTATTACCTCAAACTCTTCTGCGTTGCATGTCATCTGCCCATTCCACCGACCTGTTTTTGAAATCTATTATGCTTTTCTACACTGCTTACAACATTTCAAATTTTGGTGTCATTTGCATCTGCTTTTTTTACTGGCCTTCAGTCTTGCTAACGAATCTATTTATGGTACTTTATCAAATGCCTTTTGAAAGTCCATGTATACAACAACTGAACTACTCTCATCCACCCTTTTTTGTCAGCCTATCAAAAAACTTACCAAATTAGTCAAAGCAGGATCGCTGCTTTTGAGAGAAGAATAACAAAAACGCTGTTTAAGATAGGAAAGAAGAACAGTTTATATACCTCGTAGTAGGTTATTAACATCAAAGGTGCTTTGTAGGTGGCTTCTGTAGCAACACAGGACTAAATGTCTTTGAAACCTAACAAAGGCATGATGGGCCAAATGGCCTTCTTCTGCGCTCTAACATATTATGAGTCAATAAAGGAACCATCCTCGGAACAAAAACATGCACGCAACAGTGAAATTCTTACCTTAAGAAAATACATGGTTATCCTCACAGTACAAACCCTGCAGATTCCAGAGAAGTTGATGGATTTGGAAAAAGTTCTGGTGAATTTGCTGTTATTCTTCGCATTTTTATACAAAGGAAAACCACTTGTGTATTAGGTCAGTAATGGGCTAATTTTCCATTTGCGTACATTTCTTTTAGTTACTACATATGCTATTTAGGTAATGGGTAGCTCCTGGATAATAATTGCAATTCATAATATTTGGTCGGTGCTATTGAGATAACAGTGAGCTTTTGAGACCATTCTAAGTTAGTCATGTTTGTCAAGTAAAGAATAATTCACAAAATTTAAATTTGTTATGGTGATTTACATCTGTCCATTGAGACTACACAAGAAATAGTTGGTCCTATGAAACATATTAATGTTTCAATTCCTAATAATTTTCAAAAGTAAGCAAGAGGAAAAAGAATGTTTTCCTATCTAGGAACCTCAGGCTGTTTTCTGATGCTGTTGTTGTTTAGAGAATATAGAATCATAGAATCCCTACAATGCAAAAGTAGATTGTTCAGCCAATTGAGCCTGCAAAGACAACAATCCCACCCAGACCCTATCCCTGTAACACCACATATTTACCTCTGCTAATGCCTCTCACACTCGTGGTCAATTTAGCATGGCCAATCAACCTAACTTGCACATCCTTGGAGTGGAGGAAACTGAAGCATCCAGAGAAAGCCCATACTGACATAAGGAGAATGTGCAAATCCCGTATACCCAAGGCTAAAATTTCAACTTGGGTCCCTGGCGCTGTGAGACAGCAGTGCTAACCACCGTGCTACTTCATCATAAGGAACATGAGATTTCAATGCGTTATCAATCTTCTCACAAATACCTCAATGCTCCTATCCCAGAAAGTGAAGTCATCATCCAGAAGCCCATCCCTATGTCCTGAATGAATCTTTGAGCCATCAAAACCACAAGATTTCAGATTTGGCTCCCATTCTGTGGTCAATTAGTGGATCCCAGTGAAGCAGTTATGAAGTTACCACAATATACATTCTTGAGATAGATATATTTCTAATAAAAAAAAAGATATGGGGAACAGGTGGGGAGGTGGGATTTGACACCAAGGAGCAATCAGCCGTGATCTGAATGATTGGCGGAACAAGCTTGAAGGGCTGAATTTGCTACTTCTGTTCCTAATTCCTATGTTCCAATATTAAATTGGGAATGGAAAATTGCGGTTTGTGTAAAAACTGTAGTAATATGTGAGACCTTGATTTCTGTTATCTGTTGTGTAATTTACTCTGCATTTTGATAGGTTCCAAAAGTCAATGAACAATTTCAAATAGGTTTTAGTTTTGGCCATCACTCAATATTGTAACTAAACTGTTTTCAAAATAAAATGAATGAAAATGAATCTTTACAGGGCCTTAAATCATCAGAAAGATTAGAAGCTCAGCAATGTGATCTACTTTTAGAATATCATAACTAGACAGATGTAGTGACCGTTTTGTGCAAGCAATAATTTGCAAACAAAATCGAGAAGAATGGCTAGTTCTGTTGTATGTATTGAGGGAAAAATGATGACCAGGACAACCAAAAGAACTATTTGCTTTTCTTCGCGATATTTAATTCCATTTAATATACCAGACAGATATTTTTATGTAGAATACAGTTACTGGTCTGAGACTGTTTGATGCAATTTGGATATCAACTGGGTTGGACTTTGTATAAGCTATTTGGCTCATGCCTGGACATCTCCTGCCCATGTGAGAACTTTGCACACACACACATAACCCCAATCTGAAAGCTGATGTTAGATTGGAGCTATCCTTAAAGAAAAGAGCATTGAAAATGATTGTTCTTTTACAAACTCCACATTCAAATTCAATCAGCTTGTGATTTTGGTGTCAGCAGTTCCCCTGAAATTCGCTATGCACTAAGCTTTTTTTCTCATTTGCCTTCTAATCAGGTAACTTCAACTCCAGGAAGGGATTAAATGGCGTATGTTCTGTACACGAGTATACTGGGATTTTCCTAGGTCAGAGTGTTCGGTTCAAGGTGACGTCGGTCTGTGGTCATGTGATGACCTTGGATTTCATAGGTAATGTGGATTCTGGTGTGGTTTTCTTCTATTTGGGAAGGGTAAAAATTGTTGTCAGATGTTGATAATGATTACATCAGTGGCTGCTTATAAATGTATTCCTCAGTCTGATTATTTTTAAAAGCTTAGATTTTGAGAATGTTATTATGTTTAATGAGATTTTGGTGGGGAAAAGACTGGTGCATTAACTGATCATAGATGTGCAGAAAAACATTAAGTTTGGACTGTTGATTTGCATGACTCTATCAGCTCTGTTATCAATTGTTTAGACGTGTTCCTGAAGGTTTCAGCACATGACCTCCAGTTGTCCCATTCCAACAACTCTTTTCCTCCTATCCCCAACATTTTTCAGACAGAAATGCTAAAGAAAATGAACGAGAAAAATGGTTGTTTTAATGCCCCTCTAATTTTTCTCCTGGGTTACCTGCAGCTGCAGCCAGGAGATGAGTCTTGAATTCCTGGAAAATCTAAGACTGTTCTGGAAGGTTTGCATCCCAAAATGCTTGCTCTCCTTTGCATGTTCACCTAAGAGTCTAAATGTAAAGTTACAGAGCTGAAGTCTTTCACTCTGATTGTATTATTTTGTATGATATCTTTTTTTAAATTAGTGACTGGCTCCAATTTTTAATATCTATGCAACTTAGTGAGGAAACAAATTCATATTTTGCTGGTATAAATGTACACTGGCACTATCGCCAGGTTTTGAATCAAAAAATACAGTTCCAGTTCAATCTTCATATTACTAGATGTAAACTATTACTTTCTATACCCTATTAACTGAGGTTTTCTGTTAGTGGTAAAGAGAATGGGATAGCTGTGCTAGTATTTAGTTTATCACTGGGTCTTGGTGAACTCATAAAGGTCATCGTCTTTGGTATTCACTGCTTATGCGAATGATTGTTCACCTAAGGAACTCCATATCATTGGTCAAGGGTTCTGAGAGTCCTTGCTTGGCTGAGGAGCCTGATTCTAGAGCCACATCTATGACTGCATGCTTTTGGGAGGTGGGATTGGTCTTTGGACTTGAGATCACAGGTATTCATTTCTTAGCTCCTTTTCTGGATTTCCTCTTACTATTGGGCGTTTTCCTTCCATCAGGCAGTAACTCCAAGTAAGTCTTTCTAAGCAAGAGCGTCCCAGGCGTTGAAGTTTGTGTTGCATTTCTAGAGGTTCATGATGTCTTTGAAGCACATGTCTTTATCCTCCTTTTGTTCAGGAGCAAATCTTCAAATAGTGATGCTCAGTTGCTGCAAGAATGAAGTGTTCAGTGACTTAGTGAAATATGTGAACTATTGTTATATCTGTTTAAAATTATATTACCTAGTTCATTAATGAAATACATAAATATAGTAGGATTAAGAATAACAGATCTGTGATTGGATTTGAATTGTGGTAAAATGATACCTTTGTTTCAATGTAACTTATTCTTGGCGGTTGACTGGCACTTGCAGCATGATCTGTCCATATTTTAATCACTCATTAGGATCCGCAAAGATGTTTGCACAGCTTCATGGAACATTACAGCGCAGTACAGGCCCTTCGGCCCTCGATGTTGCGCTGACCAATGTAACCAATTTTATGACCCTCTATCCTAAACTATTCCACTGCTATCCATGTGCCTATTCGCTGCCCATTTGAACACCCTTAAACTTGACGAGTCCACAACTGCTGCAGGCAGGGCACTCCATGCTCTTACTACCCTCTGAGCAAAGAACCCACCTCTAGCATCTGTCCTATAACTACCACCCCTTAATTTAAAGCTATGTCCTCTTGTGCTATCCATCTCCATCCGAGGAAAAAGGCTCTCACTATCCACCCTATCTAACCCTCTGATCATCTTATATGTCTCAATTAAGTCACCTCGTAGCTGCCTTCTCTCTAATGAAAATAACATCATTGATCCAGTCCATATTGAACTTCTTGCTAGCTTTTAAAGTGAATGATGTTCTAAAACTGGACATGGATAACATGAGTGGGCTTTTCTCGTGCTGTTATTATCCCTGCATTTGTTACTACAATATAATGGGGCTACTTGACATCGATCTTCATAGGTGAAGCAATCCTGACCGTGTCTTTTTATTTTCAGGTAAATATAACAACTGGGATAAAGTTGATCCAGCAGAACTTTTCAGCAAAGCACCAACAGAAAAGAAAGAAGCCAACCCTAAACTCAACATGGTGAAATTCTTACAGGTACGAAAAACAAGAATCCTCAATTCAAAACGTTTTTTTCAGTATTGTGTATTCTACTTCCAAATTCAACTTGGCCAAATATACATAAGTACCTTGGAGCATGCATTAATATGGTCTATTTTCAATAGGTTTCAGTACTATGTAATTGAACACAGTTCTTTTCATTTTGTTGGACAAGGTTTTGCTACTATGTTACTACTTATTCAGGAACTATTTACTCGTTATCAATAGATTGAATCTTTATAACACTATGATTTTAGGTGGGAATCAAATACTGCTCAGTTAATTGTTTGAACACTTAATGACACTCATTCACTAGTATGCCTGTTTTGAACAGGTAGAAGGGAGAGGCATTGATTACATTGTCCTATGGCTAGATTGTGACAAAGAAGGGGAAAACATCTGCTTTGAGGTAAGATATTTTATTCTGGGATAAGATGATACATATTCATTTGACAGACCCCAAAACAGAAACTTTCATTTTGGTTACAAAGGTGAGAACTGAATAAGGATGGACAATTACAACAACTTCTCAGCAGGGATAATCTTGTCCTTCAGTTGTCTAGGTCCCAAGTTCTGGCATTCCCTCCCTTTGCTCTTCCATCTCTGCACTTCATTTTTCTTCTTTGAGTGCTTAATACGTACCTCTTCAACCAAACTTTTGATCATCTGATCTAATATTTCCATATGTGGCTGTGTGTCAGATGTTGTTTTAATACTCTAAAAGACACTTGGGATTTACATTATGCTAAAGGTGTTATGTAAATGCAAATTGTTAGTTGTGCTGTGTGATATTTCTTTACTATTGAAATCTGATGCTACGCTTTGCATGCATTGAGATAAGTGGCCAGAATGCTGTCCATACCAATGCACAATTTAGGGCAATTACTGCTCTCATTTGTCTTTGTCAATTCTCATTAAAACTCTGAAAATCACCTTATTTTAACCAAAATATGTAATTTTGTAAAATTTTGTAATATGTAAAATTATATAATTTTGGGTGTTATTTTCAAATTGTAATTCTTGGTGTAGGAGGGCAACTATGTTCATGAATGGCATAAAGGCATTGACAATATAGCTCAAAGGCTTGACAATTCTGATTTGTTCCCCAGGACATTTTTGAGAAAAAACAAATAAATAATACTCAGTAACTGGAGGGGAATAAAAGAAAGAAAGCTTTTGCATTTTGGTTTTATGACAACACCATCAGCCAACTATATGATCCCTGGACTGCCATGATGTATATTACCTGCCTTCAAACAAACTATAACCCCATGATTGGACCAGAATAGCTGGATGAATATCAACCAAAAGCTCCAGATATTAGTCTTTCTATGTTTGCTTGCATTTACGACGGTTGCATTAAATGCTTGCCTCATAGCATGGCCCTGCAAACATGCCATGTTTACCTTAGATTCATAAATGTCCCTGTACAGTCTAGTTGTATCCTTTTGCTCACATTATTCACGGTGTAATGGTTGGGTGTGAACCTGAAAGGTTCAATTGGCTTATCAAGGCGGGGAGGGTGATATCCAGTCTAATCTTTTGAAGAAATGGTGGCACTTGCCAGCATCATTGCTGGTGTAGATTAACATTGTGGATTTTTAAAATGGAAATTTTAAAATGGAAATTTTAAAATGGAAAGCTTTGTCAAATCAATTGGAATTTTTTTTGAGGACATAACTAGCAGAATAGATGAAGGAGAATTGGTTAGCAGACAAGGAAACTGAGGGTGGCAATTAATGGGTCTTTTTCAAAGTGGATGCACTTGAGAATGAGGAAGAATAATGTTGCAGAATGTACTGTCTGTTGGGTATGTGAAGACCTCATTACAGACTTGATTAAGTTCACTTTCCTACAATAGGTAAACTTCACATTCAGAATATTGTACTGTAGTGTGTTTCTGTTTGTCCAGGTACTTGATGCTGTTCGACCTGTTATGAGCATTCCTCGTGGTAATGAGAGAGTGATTTATCGCGCAAAGTTTAGTGCTATAACAGATGGTGACATTAACAATGCTATGAACCATTTGGGAGAACCGAATCGAAATGAGGCACTGTCAGTGGATGCACGTCAAGAGCTGGACCTGAGAGTGGGATGTGCTTTTACCAGGTACAGCAGAGTTTATATGTACAATCTCTAGATTTCATAGTTAAATCCACAAGACTGGATGTCCTTCAAGCTCCTTCATTAATAGAATTTAATTACAAAGCAGTGGTTTATATTCAATTAATGATGTATATCTAATCTTCTAGTCTTCACGCAGAAAGTTCTAACATTGTCACTAGCAAGTAAATTCTAAGTTTTAAGTTATTAGTTTATTTATTAGTGTCACAGGTAGGCTTATGTTAACACTGCAATGGACTTATTGTGAAAATCCCCTAGTTGCCACACTTAGGATACACAGAGAGTATTTAGCATGGCCAGTCTTTTGGACTGTAGGAGGAAACTGGGGTACCGGGAGGAAACCCATGCAAACAGGGATAGAATGTGCAAACTCAATACAGACAGTGGCCCAAGCTAGGAATCAAACCTGTGAGGCAGCAGTGCTAACCACTGTGCTACACGTTTACTGTTAACCAATAAAAAGTTCTTCAAGGGATGCAGGTGCTAATTATTAGCCATGTTTTGACCACACTCAGCAATGTTAATTTGAAAACCTATCTGGAAGCTTTCACTCAGAGCAATCCTATTAACTTTACTATAAGTTGGCCATTTATTTTAATGAGATATTGTATTCCTAATAGTTTTGTTGGGAATATAGTTGGGTGACCTCGCATTTTATCTAATGGTGGGTAGAGTTATAAAGTAATATTTGCTTTCTGTTTTTAATATTTCGCTTTGAAGTTAAAGTGAGGTTGCATCCCTTGACTATTTTGTCTATTCTGAAACTCCACTTCCCCCTCACTGGAAGAATTAATAAGACAGATCATTTCCTCTCTACAGTCCTCATTTTTCTAATGGAAACATATATGCAGACTGTGCATGTCTTCTGGCCACACATTGTCCTGCTTGGAAAGATAGTACTGTTAACTGCTATAACTATTCCCCAATGTGTACAAATGCACAAATTGTTTATTTAGCTCTTCATGTAAAAAATAAACTGCTGGACTTTGGGAGGCAATTTGATTTGTATTCTTGACGGGACGCTTTATGAAACAGTGGTATAAATCACAAAGAAAAGGTATAAATGGTATTGCTTGTATGGAGTCTCTTGTTGGGATATGCCTTACTGTTTGCGTGTACTGTGGTCTCCATTGAATAATAAGCCCCTGTAAAATGAGAAAGTTACCATTTCTCAGTATCGAGTGACCAATGTTTTTATTACTATTTTTTTTTTTTCAGATTTCAGACCAAGTATTTCCAGGGCAAATACGGGAATTTGGACAGTTCCCTCATCTCATTTGGACCCTGCCAGACACCCACTCTTGGCTTCTGTGTTGAGCGGCATGACAAGATACAGTCTTTCAAGCCTGAGGCTTATTGGGTCCTGCAGGCAAAGGTTTGTGTTGAAATTCCACCAAGTCTGAATAATCCTGGTATATTCGAGGAACAGTTAGCTGAAGTTAATTTTGCAATTTGAGAATAAACATGTTTGCAGAACTCCAAGAAGCCAAGATGTTTTTTCATTCACTCTGGGAGATGAGTTTTTGTGTGTGTGTGGCATATTGTTGATTATAGCACAGTGGCATAGTGGTCAGCACTGCTGCCTCTCAACGCCAGGACAAGGGTTCAATTCCAGTCTGCATGTTCTTCCTTAAACTGTGTGGGTTTTCCTTGGGTACTCTGGTTTCCTCCCACACTCCAAAGATGTGCAGGTTAGGTTGATTGCCATGGTAAATTGAACCTTAGTGTTGGGGGGATTATGGGATTACAGGGATAGGCCTGGGCAGGATTGTTGTCTATGCAGGCTTGATGGGCCAAATGGCCTCCTTCTGCACTGTAGATTCTATGATTATCTTTTGGTCTGATATATAGGTGGGTTTTATCTTCAGCAATTTACCATTCACAGTGCTAACCCACAATTATCATCTTTAAAAGTTAAGAGCTAGCAAGAGCCTAAGTGTAACACATTGGATTCAGCCTGCTTTCGTACCTTTATGAGGTATTCTTTAACTGACTACTAGGTGCAATGTATTGGAGTGCATGATTTCACTGGCCACTGTGTGCAAAAGGTCAGAGCACTATCCTTCCATTGGTGTTGCATATTGGAGCAACCTTGTTGTATTAGATAAAAGTAAGTCAATGCAAATGCTAAAGTTTGAAACAAAAGCAGAAAATGCTAGAAAATCTGAGCCAATCTGATTCAAGTCATCCAGATTTGAACTATTAGCTCTTTCTCTCTCTCCACAGATGCTGTCAGATCTACTGAGATTTTTCAGCATTTTTTGCTTTTCATTCTACTAGCTATTGGATGCAGCGTCAAAATACTGTTCTGTTACTGGCACAATGCCTTGAAGCACCCTTCTCTGTGGTGGCAGTATTATTAGAACACCATCCTCTTCCTAGCTAATTGGTGAGGAATTTTAGAACCCCTTCTGATTAATAGCTGGTGGGTATGTGATGTTGCAGCAAATTAGCTTTCACTGTCAGGAACTGGACTGAAAACAAAACCATTGTTTTTGATTTCCTTTTCCCTTGCATGTGCCTGATTGACAGATTGATTGAGGGGATCATAAAGAGCTAGTTAAGAAACTGAAATGAATGTGCAATGCAACTTAAGTGGGACTGAGAACTGTACGAGTCCAAGAGTTGGGTACAAGATGGAGTGAACCAGCTTTTAATCATAACTATACTGAACCTTGGTAGTTCAGGATTAAAATTAGTGTCTACCGATGGTCTTATCAATTGGTATTTCATTCCAAATGTGACACTTGGTGGGGTGGGGAATAGGCAAGTCATTATTTTCTTAAACTGATAGCCATAAGGGAAGAGCAACACTATTATTACAGTACAAAACTGGAAAGGGTTGACAAAGAAGTTGGACTATTCAGGAAACAGTGACTAACTGATGCCAAGCAATAGCTTTAAAACCCTGATTGTTGTATGAAGCGGTATTGAGGGGAGATGGACGTTTATACTTTGGAGAGCTTTGACAAGCTGAAATTTGATTAGGACAGAGTAATGGATCTTGAATTAAACACTATGTGGATGTAGGGTGGAGGGAGAGTGTGTAAGATAGAGTTTTGATGCATAGAGTCATTTATGGCATAAGGTTGCCATTCTAGTCTATGCTGTCTCTCTATGGAGCAATCCAGTCAGTCCCCCACTCTATCCATGTAGACCTGCAAGTTTACTTATTTTAAATGCCCATCCAATTTTTTTTTTTTTTTGAAACCATTGGTCATCTCACCGTCTTCGTGGACAGCAAGTCCCAAGTCACTGCCACTCACTGTGTTAAAAATGTTCTTCCTTAAATTCCCTTGCGTCTCTTGTCCAAAACCCTCATTATATCTCTCCTTAACCTTGTGCCATTAGCTAATGGGAACAATTTTTCTGTGACTATCTTATTCCAAACTGTACACCTTTATCAAATCTCTCCTCAGTTTGCTTTGTTCCGAAAAGAATAATCCAATCTAACTTCCCCCATCCCTGGAATCATTCTGGTAAATTACTGCTCACAGCCCTTGCATTCCCCTTGAAATGTAATGACCAGACTTGAACACACTACCTTAGTTGTGATCTAATCAGAGCTTTAAGGAAAAGCATATTTTATTTATTTGTGATTCTAAAGCATTTCACCATTTTCTGATCACATATATAGCACACACTTTTTCTATTACTGTGCTTGGTGTGATAGACTCAGTGAATATGAAAGGAATGTTGAGAGTAAAATTAAACTATAAAATTATCAAAGATTCCTCACTCATTCCCACCAGCTGCACAATACTTTAGAAACTCTATATTGCAGATTTACACTAATTCACCATCTTGCTACTACCAGCTTGCTCCTACTTTGCTGACAGGCTTTCTCGGTTCTCAGGCTTTTCAGTTAACCAGTTGGCACCAGATTGTCCAAAATTATTTGAGAAGAAAACGTGCATGTTTTAACCTGTTCAGTACTGACCTTTGCACTAACTGATCCCTTCTTGGGCCGCTGTTGATGCTAGGAGATTTTCGCAGTAACACCATTGCACTGTTAATGTTAGCCTACTTGTGACACTAACAAATTTTAGAATGTTATCATTGTAATCCCTGTCACAATATTGAAAATAATGAGTTTCTAGAGCATGAATAGATCTACAGCTTCTTCCCCACTGCCATCAGACTTGTGAAGAATGGACCTACCATATGTTAAATTGGATCATTCCCTACACCCTAGTTACGATTGTAACACTCCTTTTTGCACCCTCCTTTCCTTCTCTTCTATGTACTTTACAAATGGCATATTTTGTCTGTATTAAGAAACAATACTTTTCACTGTATACCCCTACATGTGAGATCAATAAATCAAATTTTCAAGGTGCAGACGAACAATATGATGATTGTTCTCAATCTGTTCTCACCAGATCAGTAATTGTGCTGGAGATTCCATGGTTCTGGACTGGGATAGAGTTAGAGTATTTGACCGGGAAGTTGCACAGATGTATCTGAATATGACAAAATCCGCAACAGAAACAAAGGTAAGCAAGTGTGAAAGTATAGATCTTTCGTCACTCTGAATCTCTTGGGGAGGTGGGCAAGAGGGACTAAGCGAGCGTATGAATACTGACGTGTGGTAAGATAGTGGCCAGGTTACTGGGAAATTAGAAACTGCTATCAATAAAAGTGACCATGAAGCAGATGGCTTGTTGTAAAAATCCAACAGTTTCACCTAAAGCCTTTTGAGAAAGCAGCCTGCCGATCTAATCTGCTCTGATCTGTGATTCCAGCCTCCTTACTGACTTGTAGCTGCCTTCTAAAGTGCCCTAAAAAAAAACCCACTCAGTTACACAAAACTGCTACAATTATTGCTGTGGTTAAAGAGCAAGACACACCACTTCTCAGCAGCTAAGAATAACCCATAAATGCTCACTATGCCAGTGATGCACACACCCTGAGAATGAAAAATAGATCAATATGCAGAAAGAAAATAATTTCCTCAATGCACATTTGGGTAATCACCAGAGCAGGAAGAGAAAATGCAGTCTATAAATACTCAGAGTGGAATCTGTAATCTCTGGAGCGAGCAGGTAGTACACCTGGCAGTACAGGTGGAGAAGGTTGCGAAGAAAGCTTATGGTCTGCTAGCCTTTATAGGAAGGGGTATAGAGTACAAGAGCTGGCGTTTAATGTTGCAGTTGTATAAAACATTGGTTAGACCTCATTTGGAATACTGCATCCAGTTCTGGTTGCTTTTCCACCGGAAGGATGTGGAGACCCTGGAGAGAGTGCAGAGGAAGTTTACCAGGATGCTGCCTAGTACGGAAGGACTAGGTTTTGAGAAAAGATTGGGCAAATTGAGGCTGTTTTCTTTAGAAAGATGGAAAATGAGGGGAGATCTAATAGAGGTATATAAGATTATGAAGAGTATGGATAGAGTAAACAGTGATAAGCTTTTTCCTAGAGTGGAAACAAACATTACAGGGGGCCATGGGCTTAGGGTGAGGGGGGCGAGGTATAATTCGGATATTAGAGGAAGGTTTTTCGCACAGAGGGTTGTGGGGATATGGAATGCACTGCCAAATAAGGTGGTGGAGGCAGGCATGCTGGAGTTATTTAAGGGATACTTAGGTAGGCACGTGAGCGGAATAGAGATTGAACGATATAGGAGACTGTTTTGAATAGGGATCAAGAGCCTTGGGATGTTCTTGGGAATCAATTGATTCCTGTGGACCTTCCAATATATTTTCTGACTCATTTGTTTTACTTTTGAGCTTCTGGGGATTCCCTTGAATGTTTGCACATGATGTGCATGTTATTGATGTTTTTCGCTTTTAATCCACAGGTACTTCGGTCCGCCTTGTTGCCCAACAAGGGACATACACGCGGTGGGTTGTGCGAGGGATGCTCTTGGATGTTCCGAGAGTAGCCTAGTGCTTCACGTCATTAGTGTATGCTTAAACCGGACCAGCTGATGGGCAACATGACAGCTCAGTGACTATCACTGTTTGCTGTGCAGATACTTGGATTTGGGCCAGTATCTGTGGGAGTTTGCGCATTCTCCCCGTGCATATGTGGGTTTTCTCCGGGTGCTCCGGTTTCCTCCCGCACCCCAAAGATGTGCTCTCAGGTTGACTGGTGTAACAAATTGTCCCTAAATTAGTCTCCCCCCAATCTGGTTTCCAATGTGAATTTCTATAAGCATAGACAAGGGTCATGGGTGGAAGAAGGAACTCACACTGTTAAAATGTGGCGTGGGCTCGTTGGGCCAAAGTGCCTGTTTCCCGTGCTGTATTCTTTGTTCTTTGAGCAAGATGTGGGGGGTGAGGAGAAAGAGGGAATTAGAAAGCTATAGATGGGAGGGAAAAAAAAGATTTCAGTTCCAAGCTAAAAATCATAGGCATTAAATTTTACAACTTGCCTTTGTACCAACTGAAAGACCAGAGATTAAATGTAGTGCCTGAGAGAACATTGCATAAATAGCAAGGCCTCCAGGACTATACTTCAAGATTATCCTAAACAAGGCAGATTATTTTTCACGCTCAATTCCTGGACTTCTATTTCACATATATGAATGTCATCTCCTGTAACATGACTTACGAAAGAAAACTGCTAACTGAAGACCTGGACTATTTTTCTTAACTGTAGAAGTACCTTGTAGCTGAATTTGTATGTTAATTTTTATTGCAGGTAGAATCTGTGAGTAAAAAAGAGAAGGTGAAACAGCGACCGCAGGCTCTGAACACTGTGGAGATGTTGCGTGTAGCCAGCTCTGCCTTAGGTATGCTGCATATTACACGCAACTCTCCCTAATCATTACTGGAAATAAATTTGATTTCTTAGCTGTGTGAAGGGTCTGGATGCTATAAATGAATATTTAATACATATTTTTTTCTTTCCTTTTTATCTAATTTGTCAAGGTGACATTTTAGTGTTGGAGTATGGTACATTATCCATTTAGACCAACAATGTCAGATGGAAGACTCCCAAATCAACTTACTCTGACTTCTGAACAGCAAGCCTTTCTGTATTAGCATGACATTTTATCATGTTCTCACTGAACAATGAGCATTATGAGATTTGGGTCTATGCTTACTTAGGTTGAGACTGCCTAAACTTATTTCATTGAGGACCTTGACGGTCAGCAGATAGGGGCACAGCAGATAAGTGATTTAACATGTATATTGTGACACAATAATTGAATTATGGTTCATGGTTCATAATTCATATGGTGAATTTTGCTGGTTGCAAACTACTTGACTGGCTTTTGGGCACAAATTGTACGTACATGTTCATTGTTGTCATTGTGCGGTTATATTGCCGTGGTAGTATGGCAATATGATATTGGGGGCTGAGATGTTACTAGTTTCAGTAATTAAGCGAGTAAATAGAACAAAAATTTCTGATAGTTCTCGCAAATTCAATGCAAGCCCCAGGACATCTGTATTTCTGCAAGCTACAGGTAATTCTGTTCTACCATCTGCTTTCCATTGAAAATGGACAGGATTTTTCAATGAATTTACATCTATTTTTGGGACATTGTGTGTGAATGGTGGTAGGAAATGTGACAGGGAAGTTTCTGTCATATCTGGGATTTTTCATAGAAAGTGACATGACTGTTGAAATCGAGGTGGGCATCTTGAATTGGTGGGGGTGTGTCCTCAGACATTTGCCATTGATTGACCAAAGACGATCTGTTAAATTAATTCACTTGTAATTCCTTTGTATTTTTTGTTTTTGTTTATGTTTATTAATTCCCTCCCACCCACCATAGTTGCCTCTTATTTCCAGTTCTGCAAAAGGGTCATCACTTGACTGTGAACTTCTTTGTCCTCTCCATAGATGCTGACTATTTTCAGCACTGTGTTTTATTTCAGATTTTACTGCTGCTGTTAAGTGATGGTAAATAAAGTAGCAGGGTGGAGCTACACCCATTAACTAACTGGTACCAAGTTCATTGCATTTCAGATTGTAGAAGGCAAAAATAATTTCTTAAAAAAAAGGTTTTCTGTGATAATATCACATTTTTGTTTGCTAGATTGTAAAATAGCAACCTCTATTCTTACTTCACCTTCTCAAATACAAAAATTAATACCTAGAATTATTTTTTTTCAAAAATTGCATCAAGGCACCACAGTTATGCAAAGTGAATAAAGTGATTGATTGTTCCTACCTCTCAAAGATATACATTGATGGTTGACTTTCTGCTTGAACAGGTATGGGCCCACAGCATGCCATGCAAATAGCTGAGAAGCTGTATACACAGGGCTACATCAGCTACCCTCGAACAGAGACCACCCAATATCCAGAAAACTTTGATCTCAAGGGAACCCTCCGACAGCAAGCAAACAACCCCTACTGGAGTGAAATGGTTGGTAAATGAGTGGCCTTTGGTTGAAGGATGTAGGAGTTGTTTCCCTTTTTGACATATTAATTTCCAGCTGGGGTATTGATGGCACTGATTTTTTTTTCAGTATTGTTACATGTTGCTTTGAGGTGTTCAGTCTCAAATTGTTCAGGAAGACATAGAGGAGCAAAATAATCCAAGATTGTGAACTGAGAGGTCCTGTGTGTCAAGGTTATGGAATTGGAGGAAGTGTCATGGGTTTGTGACTCACCAGCCAAAACTAAACTAAGGCCTCAATGAAGGAGAACTCTTTACCAATGGAATGGATGATCGCCTAGTTCACCAGTTTGTCCCCCAAAAGTGCAAGGAGCTATTTGTTTATTCACCATTCCCTTGACAAATGGGAGCAGCGAGTAAACAATGGCACAGTGGTTAGCACTGCTGCTTCTTCTCAGCACCAGGAATCCAGGTTCGATTCCCAGCTTGGGTCACTGTCTGTTCGGAGTCTGCATGTTCTCCTTGTGATTGCGTGGGTTTCCTCCCACAGTCTGAAAGATGTGTTGGTTAGGTGCATTGCCACGTTAAATTCTCCTTCAGTGTACCAACAGGCATTGGAGTGTGGAGACTAGGGGATTTTCACAGTAACTTCAGTTTTAATGTAAGCCTACTGTAACTAATAAATAAACTTTTAACTTTTCTTTCTCCCTTTACGCTCTTCTCTGCTAGTTCACCATGATAGCCATACACCAATTTATAGTTAGCAGTGCCATTGTTCTCTAACTAAATCAGAATTTTTTTACTTTGTCAAACAAAATTGGGTAGGGAATAATTGTGGAAGGAGGAGGAATATTTTATCTGGCAGTGATGTTGGGATAAATTTTTTTTTTTATATAGGTAAAGACACTACTGGCTGAAGGCATCAATCGTCCTCGGAAGGGTCAGGATGTTGGCGACCATCCTCCTATCACCCCAATGAGGTCTGCCACAGAAGCTGAATTAGGTACAAGTTTATTGGCTTTATCCTCAGCAGAGTTATCCACACTGTAAGCCTCGGATGGCCCTCAAAGCCGTGACGATATTGGTGCTTATTCATGAAATTTTTGTGAATCGGTCTTATTCACAAAATCCTCTGAGTTTAATTCCATGGACCTGCAAGTTTGGAAAGGATTTCTTTTAATGCTGCTGCCTCATTGGTGGATAAATCCTTGTTTGGAGCACTGAGTTGAAAATAATTAATCAAAACACGAGGATCTGTGGTTTTTGGCTAAGTGACTCATAATTTTAAAAAAGCATGGGCACTCCTAGATGAAGTTAATGAACTGAGTTGCTGTTCTCCTGAAAATGACATACCAAATTATACTTTTCCTTCAGAATTTGATTAGAAGAAGTATCATTAGAAGTACTATATCCCTGCGTGTAACTTGAAGGTCTTTTACAGTCTGTTACGGATATAAAGTAATCAAAATTACCCTCTTTCTTTCCCAACCATTCCCCAACATACACAATGAGTAGTCCTATTTTGTTGACATCTCAGAAGTCTGCATAAATTGAAATGTGCTTGGTTCCCTGCTGTCAGTACTTTTTTTGTTCTGTATCAGCTATTGCAAAATTGTGACAATCAGATAGCAACAGGAAATGCAAATATGTTTGACTGAAAAATCAGCCTAGTTAGCTGGTCTCAGCTCGAGTGATGGTAGCCTGTAACAGTGGTCAAGTTTGGAGAGATATTTGCTGCATTTCCTCCTCCTGATTTGTCTATTTATCAGTTGATTCTTTCATGGGATGTTGGCAATGCCGGCATTTGTTCTTGCAGCAGGCCTCCTTCTCTATGGTAGGGACTTTATGATTCCTTATCCCTAACAGCCTGTGTGGCTGACTTAGGCCATTTCAAAGAGCAGTTAAGAGTCAACCATATGTGGACCTGGAGTCACACATTGAGCAGGTAAGGAAGACCAATTTCCTTTCCTAAAGCTTTTATTGATAGAGGGATTGAATTTCAGAGCTGTGAGGTCATGTTGCAACTGTGCAAAACTCTGGTGCGGCCATACCTGGAGTATTGCGACAGTTCTAGCAGCCACATTATAAGAAAGATGTGGAGGCATTGGAAAGGCTGCAGAGGAGGTTTACCAGGATGTTGCCTGGTGTGGTGGGAAGGTCTGATGAGGGAAGGCTGAGAGACTTGAGGTTATTTTCATTAAAGAGAAGAAGGTTAAGAGGTGACCTAATTGAGGCATACAAGATGATCAGAGGGTTAGGGTAGACAGTGAGAGCCTTTTTCCTCAAATGGTGATGGCTAACACGAGAGGGCATAGCTTTAAATTAAGGGGTGGTAGTTATAGGATGGATGTCAGAGGTATGTTCTTTACTCAGGGGAGTAAGGGCGTGGAATGCCCTGCCTGCAGCAGTTATGGACTTGCCAATTTTAAGGGCATTCAAATGGTCAGTGGATAGGCATATGGATAACATTGGAATAGTTTAGGTTAGAGGGCCATTAGATGGTTCCACTGGTCAGCGCAACATTGAGAGCCAAAGGACCTGTACTGCGCTGTAATGTTCTATATATCGTTTTTCCAACAATCAATGACATTTTTATGGACAATTGCTTAATATTCCAGATTTATAAATTGAATTTGAATTCCACTAGCTGCTATATTGGCATTTTAACCCTTATCCCCAGAACGTTAGCCTGGGCTTCTGGATGACTGGTCTAGTGACGTTACTACTACTCCACTGTCTCCCTAATAGTTACTGGAATCACCCTGTTGGAAATGGGATGAAATGTGTACTGATAAGGTCAAAATCTTCCAAACTGTGGGAAGAAAATGGAAGAGGTAGTCTTCAATCAGATTAGAGATGAATGGGTATAGCAAAATTACTTTCTGGAAATATTGATTATCCACTTAATCAACTGAGACTGAGAGCAAGCAAGTGGAATTCTATAAATATGTACAAAACTCCTTCCTCCAGCAGAATGCTAAATACCTAAAGACAAGACAATTTCTTGATCTTGTCATGAATAATGAAATGAATTAAGTAGATAAGCTAAATGTGGGTGAGCACCTTGGGCTTGTTAATCACAATATAGGGTTTGAAATCCAATTAAAAATGGAAAAGTTAGTATGAAAACTAGAAACCAGTATGGATTAGGGCTGACATGAGAAAAATAAGGAGTAAGCTAGCTGAGGTAAAATGGAAGATATTAGTACAGAGTATAATAACCCTTAAGGAGATTAAAATGTATAAAATAAAAATATTCCAGTAAAAAAGTAAGAAAAGTGTTGGTAGATTTAGCATATCATAGATAAATAAAGTTGTTTTAAAAAAAACTGAAATTTGCAGAGGCACTAAATTTAAAAGGGCTAGCAAGTATGAAGGTGAAGATGCAGTCACAAGAAAATGCTGTGTGTGGATAATGGGAAAAGAGGTGTCTAAGATTTTTGTCCTGCTCCTCCTGGTTCCCTAAGATTCTGATTGTTAAATAAAGCATCATTCTTAACCAGGCCTCTTCAGCCTATTCTGCTGCATGTTACCAGAATTCCCAAGTTGTGTTAAAAGTCACATCATAGCACCAGGCCCTCCTCTATCTGCAGTGAGAGTTTTGAATAGCTTAAACCCATGGTTGTGTGGAAACTGTCACTCTGGCGAGTAGATCTGATTTGATTCTGATTCTAATTCTCTTCACCACCCTCCAAACTCAACTCAACATTTCCTAGCCGGGTGATGGGAGTTGAAGTTGACTGCAGCATTAGTAAGTGTGAGGTGATTCTTTTTAGTGAGGAACGGATAACTGCAATAATTACAGTCTAAATGGAAGATGGCACTGTGCTGTGGAAAAGCAGTCACTTAAGAATACAGGTTTACAGCAACATAAAGGTAGACTTTAGATTAATAGGGCCATGTTTTAAAAAAAAAGTTGTTGGATCCTATATCTCTTGTGTAGAATTGTAAAAGGTAATGATGAGCCTTTACAAGACCTCAGTTATTGTATTGTACCTCCATATTTGGATATTAAGACTTTGGAAATAAATGCAATTTTATTAGAATGTTGTCTTCCACAAGAAATGCAAATGTGAAACAAGACTTGAAGATAACGCTGGCTGGAAGTTTGCTTTTATTCATTCGTGGGATGTGAATGGCATGACAAGCATTTCTTGCCCATCCCTAAATGTCCCTGAGCAGAGAGAGGTGAACTACAATTTTGAACTGCTGCAATCTTTTGATATAGTGCTGTTACCCAAGAACTTGAAGCAGTGACTGAAGGAGCTGCAATATAATTCCAAGTTGGATGACCATCATTGTGCACCTGTTTGTGCACATGCTCCTGTGGCCCTTGTTCTGCCAGGGGGTAGAGGTCCTGTGTTTGCCAAAGTAGCCATTGTGAGTATGCTTCTGATTAGTATCAACAATGTCAAGCTGTCGCTTGACTGATCAATGGAATAGTTCTCCCTTGTGATTTGATCCCCTTTTGAAATTTATTCTCTCAGCTTTTTGATGACAGTTGGTTTCCTTCTATTGGTGAAGTAAAACCCCCAGTATCATATCTACCCAGCATTATGTACTATCCCTCAGCAATGGGTTTTAAATGTAAAATTATTTAACAGAAGGTCGCTGATAGATGCTGATTGTTCATGTACGTACCTCTGTCTTTTTGTTTCATTTTACAGTGGTTCCAGATGTTGCGAAATGGTTAACAAAAGAAATAAAATGCCACATTGTCCTTTTTTTTTAAGAACTGAATTGACTTCCAAAGCAATGGAGATTTACTGAGCCCAGTTCTACATCATGAAATTATAGAATGCGATCTCTAAAATATCAGTGATAACAAAGTAGATATGAAATTTAACTTAGCCAGTTGTACCTTATTATTCACTAACATAAATACGATTTAATGCCATTCTCAATTTTTCCTTTTCAAAATTTATTAGAAATTTGAAGCTAAAATTTAAATGTCGAATATCTTTCTCTTAACTGGGCAGCACAGTGGCTAGCACTGCTGCCTCAGTGGCAAGGGCCTGGGTTCAATTGCAGCCTTAGGTCACTGCTGTGTGGAGTTTGCGCATTCTCCTCGAGCCTGCGTGAGTTTCCTCTGAGCGCTCCGGTTTCCTCCCAGGTTCCAAAGATGTGCAGGTTACGTGGATTTGCCATAGCAAATTGCCCTTTAGTGCCTCAAGATGTATAGTTGAGGGGTTTAGCAGGGTAAATATGTGGGGTTACAGGCTTGGGTAAAATGCTGTGACGGAGAATAGGTACAGACTAGATGGGCTGAATGGTTATTCTTCTGCACTGTATGGATTCTGTTCTCTGATTCTATTCTGCATGTACCTGATGTGCAATGTGATTTGACTGATATATTAGACAGAGTTGAATGATCTTAATTCTGTATTCCTATTCATTGGATTCTCATTTTTCTTTAACCTGGTATTTTGTTGTCATTGTTTCACTGTTCCAGGTAGTGACGGCTGGAGGCTATATGAGTACATCACCAGACACTTCATTGCTACAATCAGTCATGATTGCAAATATCTTCAAACCACCATTGCATTCAGTATCAATATGGAACATTTTACGTGTTCAGGGAAGACACTGATTTCACCTGGTAAGAGTAAAGTTAATGTCTGTATAGTAAATCCACTGAATGGAAAGGAAATATATTAAAAAGTGCTTCATAAATTCATATTGTTACAACAAGTTCTTAGTAAATGCTTGGCCTAGATGGATTACCCGAGCAAGCACTCAGATCCAGCGCAGACCAGTTGGTGGGAATATTCGGAGACATCTTTAACCTCAATTTGAGGTCCCTATCTGCTTCAAGAAGACAACCATCAGCCCAAAGAAAAGCCAGGCAGAGTGTCTTAATGACTATGTCCGGTGGCTTTGACATCCATCATTATGAAGTGCTTCAAAAAGCTAGTCATGGCATGAATCAATTCCAGCTTCCCGGGCTGCTTGGATCCACTACGGTTCACCTACTGCCACAGCAAGTGCACCGCAGATGCCATCTCCCTGGCCCTGCACTCAACCCTGGAACATATGGATAACAAAGATATCTACTTTCAACTCTATTATTCCCATGAAACTCATCTCCAAACTCCGTGGCCTGGGGCTTGGCTCCTCCCTCTGCAACTGGATTTTGAACTTCCTAACCCACAGACCACAATCAGTAAGGATAGGCAACAACGCCACTT
This sequence comes from Sphyrna mokarran, assembly GCA_024679065.1. Classification (NCBI taxonomy): domain Eukaryota; kingdom Metazoa; phylum Chordata; class Chondrichthyes; order Carcharhiniformes; family Carcharhinidae; genus Sphyrna; species Sphyrna mokarran. The sequence continues at coordinate 7,010,548 of JAGIQG010000020.1, forward strand.
CCATGATCATCCTCAATGCTGGTGTCCCACAAGGCTGTGTCCTCAGCCCTCACTATACTCCTTATACACTGACTGTGGCCAATTCCCCTCCAACTCAAGTTTGCTAAGGGCACCATCATAGTAGATCAGTTCTCAACCAATGACAAGATGTGAGTACAGGAAAAAGATGTAGAATCTGATGAACTGGTGTGACAACAATAATCTCTCCCTCAACGTCAACAAAACGAAGGAGATTGTCATCAACTTTGGGAAACATAATGGAGGACAGGCCCCTGTTTATATCGATGGGGACAAAGCAGAAATCGTTGAGAGCATCAAGCTTTTGGGTGTCCGGATCACCAACAACGTGCAGATCCCTGCAAGCCGACGTGATCGTTAAGAATGAGTCTACTTTCACAGAAAGCAAAGGAAATTTGGCATGTCTCTCCAACTTTTACAGATGGATCATAGAAACCATTCTGTCTGGTTGTATCACAGCTTGGTATGGCTCCTGCTCTGCCCAAGACTGCAAGAAACTACAAAGGGTTGTGAAGGAAGCCTCCTATCCATTGACTTTGTTTACATTTTCCACTGCCTCGGGAAAGCAGCCAGCATAATTAAAGACCCTACGCATCCTGGACATAATTTCTTCCATCCATTTCCAAAGAACAAAGAAAATTACAGCACAGGAACAGGCCATTTGACCCTCCAAGCCTGCAGTGACCATGCTGCCTGACTTAACGAAAACACCCTATCCTTCCAGGGACCATATCCCGCTATTCCCATTCCTATTCATATATTTGTCAAGACACCCCTTAAAAGTCACTACCATATCTGTTTCCATTAACTCCCCCAGCAACGAGTTCCAGGCACCCATCACCCTCTGTTTAAAAAAAAACTGCCTTGTACATCTCCTTTAAACCTTGATCCTCGCACCTTGAACCTATGCCCCCCTGATAATTGACTCTTCCGCCTTGGGGGAAAAAAGCTTCTGACTATCCACTCTGTCCATGCCTTTCATAATCTTGTAGACTTCTATCAGGTCGTCCCTCAACCTCCATCGGAAAAAGTTAAAAGTCTGAGAACGTGTACTAACCTACTCGAGAACAGCTTCTTCCTTGCTGCCATCAGACTTTTGAATGGACCTACCTTGCATTAAGTTGATTTTTTTTTTCTGCATCCTAGCCATGATGTAACACATTCTGCACTCTCTCCTTCTCTATGAATGGTATGCCTTGTCTGGATCGTGCAGAAGAAACAGTATTTTTCACAATAATACATGGGACAATAATAAATTCTGTTGCTGAAAATTACAACTTTAAATGATGTGAAGAAGCCAGTGTTGGACTGGGGTGGACACAATAAAGAAGTCTCCCAATACCAGATTATAGTCCAACAGGTTTATTTGGAATTATGAACTTTTGGTGTGCTGCTCCTTCCTCAGGTGGCTCATCTGAGAAGGAACAGCGCTCTGCAAGCTCGTGATTCCAAATAAACCTGTTGGACTTCAGCCTGGTGTTGTGAGACTTCTAATTTTAAATAAAACATTAGTTTCCATAAGAATGGATTTTAAAACTCTACTTTGGGTTCTGTAGGATCAGAAAAAAATGAATATTAAAACGTTGTAATGTTTTACATTGCTAAATTCCTACAGTGTTAAATAATTTGTATATTTTCTTAAATAATTTGTATATTTTCTTAAATAATTTGTATATTTTCTTAAATAATTTGTATATTTTCAAACTTATTTTGTTTAACTTTCTAATTAGAGACCCTCCTGCATCCGTAGCCTCTCGGTTCCTAATCTTCCTCATTGCCTTGCATCCTACCCTTCCCCAAATCTGAGTTGTAACCTTTCACCTTTGCAACCCTCCGATGTTGTGACCATTTTCCAATCTTCTCCCCAGTCTCCAAGTTGTGGCCCTTCTGCCTTCCTGAACCTCCTACTTCCTGACTCAAACTCTTGCCACTTCCCTATTCAGACCTTGCGTTCCTGTTCAAGATCCAAATTCAGTTCAGATTCAGAACCTTGCTGTTGTGGAAGTGTGAGTCCCATTGGTATAGAAATATCAAGCTGGAGCTGCTATAGTCCGTTTCTTAAACGTTCCCGTTCGCCTCTTTTCTCTTCTAAACCTTCCGTGTGTAAAAGGGCTGGGGAGAAGAGCAGTGAGACAGGGAAGTAGCTTTGACAGTCATGTTTAAAAACAAAACATGGATTCTAGCAGCTAAGTCACATCTGGACCTTGAACCTGAATGCAGGTCCAGATGACAGAAGTGGTGAGAGAGTATGTCCAGGAGGCCACAACTGCTTCAAAATGGTGCCCATTGGATCCATGGGAAAATATGTCAAAAGGATTATGTGATGCTCATTTGAGATTGCAGGCCCCAATAGTGAAACAAATGGAAGAATATTAAATGACATATTATATTACACCCTTCTGTCAAAGGTAGCGCTGCTGTAGTTTTACAGAGCAGGGTGTGGTTCCAATGTCACTGCTATAAACATTTCCTACTTGAATGTAAAAATTTGTAATTTATAAACTGGGCACAGAAGATTTTATACATTCTAATTTTAACTTATATTGTCCTATGGATATCTCTATTCCTATGCAGCCTTAATATTGCACTAGGAAATCAAAATATTTGCAAATGCACTGGCTAGGGCTGAGTTTTTTTTGAAGGGTAGAACTAGCAAAAGCTTTAGAAGTTGTTAATTGTTCAGCTTTTGGGGCATTTTTAAAGCTTGCTGCAATTAACTTTGTTAAAATATATCACTTTTTGACCAAAATAAATTTTAATTGAGAATGAAACGCAATGCAACTCCGAAGGCACTTATTACCAATTTGTTTTGACTGATGTTTTCCACAGCATTTATTTGTGCAGGAGTTCAACATGCCTGATTGTATCTTGTTGTTGCGCATAACTGTTGATTAAGATGTGTGTGGAGGAAAGGTTGGCAAATCCAGCCTCTTCACTATTTCTGGGTGTTTCCCTTGTGTATAAGGGACTTTGTTGTTCCTCTCCAGGTTACACTGCGGTGATGCCATGGCAGAGCCTGGCAGAGGAAGAGACTTTTCCAATTTGTGAACGAGGTGACATTTTTACTATCGATGAGATTAAGTTGTTAGAGAAACAGACAAATCCACCTGACTACCTGACAGAGGCAGAACTGATCACATTGATGGAAAAACATGGCATTGGTAAGTATATATCCAGCCGTTGGCCGTTCTGGTCTAACTTCAGATTTTAAACAATTTTTAAGGCATTTGTCATGGTTCAGTGTATCATTTAATGCCTGTGTAAACATGCACATTCTGTGACAGAGACGAAATATAGTGATGGGTCTGAAAATGGTAATGAATTCACAGTGTAACAACCATAAGGATAGTTGTTTCATTTTTAAAATTTTATCACCAGGGCTTTTAGCCCAGCACTACAGATGTTAATACTGTTTGTCATTATAGTGATAAAACCGAGAAAAATTCAAACACCCATATAGCTGCAGTCTCAACTTCAGCCTTTGATCCTGGACTGTCATCCTCGCAGTTCCAACACTAAATTCAACCTCAGACCTTGAACACTCCCCCTCCAGTTTATGTACTTATTTCAACATCTGATCCTGTCCTTGTGTGAGCATTAATTTCATTTTCTGATCACCAATCTCCCCGTTTTTGTTCATTCTCTAATTTCAATCTCTAAAATTAGTTCATTAATTTTGTCTAATGACATGTACATTCCTTTCAGGTAATATCTTAGCCAGAGTCTCTGACCAGCGCTCGTCTCTTCAATCTCAGCACTAGTTTCAGCAGAGAACTATTGCCAGGCTCTAAGCCTATGTTGTTAATCCATTTTGTGTCCAAAGGTGGTCCCAGTGTAATCTCCTTGCATTTTCTGTTTTAATAGTTGAGTGAAATTTTACAGGGGATGGGTGGGATATTTCTCAGCACCACACACACACACACACACACACACACACACACACACACACACACACCCCAAAGGAAAATTGGTGCGTCTCTAATCAACACTCAACAAGGCTATCCTGCAGCAATAGACTGAATGCGAGTGGGGCTTCTTGGCAGGAGAAATCCTGCCCTCAAAAACAACTGCCAGCCATTCTGACTGGCTCTAGCAGTGCCCACAACCCCAGAACTCAGTTTGTGTACTTTCAGGATTCAGGGAAGCCCTGGGAAGAAGACAATGTGGATCCCAGCATGGGATAAGTCAGGTTTATTGGATAGGAAGTGATCAGGGAGCATGGGGGGAAAAGGGATTGAAGGAGTGAAGGCATTGATTTGAGACCAGGCAGGGAGTGACAAAGATGGAGTAACATCTTGATAGTGGAGGATGAGGGGTGCCTTTGCTGAACAGAAGGCTTGGGATGTGCAGGATGTACCTCCTCTTCTTCCCACCTTTTGAGCAGAATTCTTAAAATAATGACCTACCCACTCTCACTTGCCTCCCCATGCCAACCATTTTATTGCGTGGGCAGTATAATATTCGGGTCACTTGGTTTGGTGATCAGTTTAATTGCCCATTAATGCCTTATTTAAAAATAGGTAGAGAGCTGCTGATTTTGGTTCCAGTCCACCTTTTGTATTATGTGGAATAGGTCAGAGTTGGGTGGGAATATCGTATTTCATGTTTTCCCCTCTCTGCCACAAATATATCTGCAGTGAGTCCTAAAATCCAGCCCCAGCTGTGTTTATTTGCAGCTTTCTTTTTTTTCCTCCCTTCTCTCATTTGCCAACTCTTCAAACCTCCTTTTGACGGCACCTTCTAAAGGTGCAACCTCCATTACCTAGAGGAACAGACACACAAGAACATGCCTACATGGAATTTCCCCTCCAAGCACACACCATCCTGTTTTGGAACTATATCGCCATTCCTTCATTATTGCTTGTTCAAAATCCAGGAGCTCCACTCCTAACGGCACGGTGGGTGTACCTACACCGTAAGGACTGCAATGGTTCAAGAAGATGATTCACCGCCACCTTTTTGAGGGCAGTTGGGGATGGCTAACAAATGCTGTCATAGCCAGAATGCCCATGTCCCATGAAAGAAATTTTAAAACATTCCAGGATTTTCAATTTTCACTTCAGTTTCCATTTTTTTTCTGTTATGTAGATTGATAAAACCAAGGGGTCACAAAATGGTTTTCACTAATTTTCACTTGGGGAACTCAAACCTATCTATATGAGAGTGAGGAACCTACCATTGGTAGCTTCGCATTGTTTGGAGTGTTTTGTAGTTTCTGTAATACAGCAGTTAAAATTTTTATTCACTCTATTGTTTCAAGAGACTGCTGACCATTTTCATTTAGACATTTCACCTTGTAATGTTGAGCTGTTTTTTGTTCAACTCGCATATCACATATCGAAATAACATATCACATGTTTAACATAATAAAACATACCAAGATACTGCACACAAACATAACAAAAGATAATCTGGCAATGAGTCAGATTGGCTGATATGATCAAAGGCTTAGTCAAAGAACAGTTTATTTATTTATTCATTTAATAGTTACAAGTAGGCTTATATTAACACTGCAATAGAGTTACTGTGAAAACCTCCTAGTCGCCAACTCTGCCTTTTCAGGTACACTGAAGGAGAATTTAGCAAGGCCAATGCACCTAACCAGCATGTCTTTCAAACTATAGGGGGAATCCAGAGTACCTGGAGGAAACCCATGCAGACACAGGGAGAATGTACAGACTTCACACAGAAAGTGACCCAAGCCGGGAATCAAACTCAGGTCCTGGTACTGAGAGACAACAGCGCTCACCGTTGTACCATCATGTCGCCCCATCCTCTTAAAGGAGGAAAACAAAGTAGAGAGATGGAGAGGTGTCGGGAGGGAATTCCCAAGCTTTAGCTCTTAGGCAACTGAAAGCATGGCCATCAGTGGTGGGGTAATTTAAGGTCTAGGATGCTCAAGGGACCCAAGTTAGCTGTTCACACTATCTCAGAAGGTTATGGAGTTGGAGGCGATTATAAGAAAATATGAAGGAAGTGTGATTGGGGAAAAGATGTGAATTTTAAAGTCAAGCCATTGACGTAGAGCCAAAATAAATTAGTGCAAGGATAGTAGGTGAGCAGGACTCAGTGAAAGTTAAAACACAGATACCAATGTTTTAGATTACCTCAAATTTAAGAAGGGTAGAATATAGAAGACAACCTAGGTACAGTCAAGTGTAGATAAATGAGGCTTTCAGCAGCAAAGGAGCTGGTCTCTAGTGAAGGTAGGTAATGTTCAGGAGATGAAAAGAGGCGGTCTTCATGATGGCACAAATGTGGATGGAATCCCATGTTGGGGTTAAGACACCAAGGTTGTGAACAGAGGAGTTTAATCTCAGACTGGTGCCAGGGAGAACAACAGTCAGTAGTTAAGGAATGGAGTTTGAGATAAGGATCAAAAACAATGGCTGTTCTACTGGGTGTCAGAGATTTAACAACAGCAAAGGAGTGAGAGGCAGTAGTGAAGTGGTACACCTATTCCTGGGTCAGATTATTACTAATTCTGAAGCCTAATTAACACTGTTATCAGAACTGATCAATCATTACCAAAATGACTGCATCTACATTGACCATTCCATTACTAACCCATTTGTTTTGGATTTAACAGTCCCATTACCAATTTATTTTGCATCCAAATTTACAGTTCCGTTACCAATCTGTCCATTTTCATGGCTAATCAGCTGCATCTGCTGACCATCCCATTAATAATCCAGTTTATAGCTGAATTGACTGCCCCTCGACCAATTCTGTATTGTGGAGGCGAACTGTCCCACAGTTAACCCCTATCCATATCAGCACCAACGGTCACCAGTGAAGCACTGATTATAGACTCGTGCCTTATTCAGATGGAACCAAGTAACAATTTTCATACATCATGTTAGCGTAGCTGGATCAAACTTCCAAGTTTGACCATTTGTTTCTAGACTACTTGCCATAGTTTTCAACTTGTAAGACCTCAAATTATAATTGAGATGATTTTGGTGCTCATACAGAACTAAAGTTTTAATTTTCTTACATCACTGTACTCGATATTGAACTTCCTTTGGGAACTGAAAAATGAGTAAGTTGATTCTTGTTTAATATTCACTGCAGTTAGCATAGCGTTTATTGTCCAATTATCTGCTGGTGTTTATGAGTCACACCTATAAACACACTCCAGTGATATGTTTGTATGGAAGATAGCGTCAATACCATCAAAGCAATTACTTCAATTCGGTATGTTGCTTTGAAAATATGAAATAAAAATGTAATTCTTTTCTGTAAGAGACAAATGTGCATTATTTTATGAAGAGTGTCCAACAATACAAGTTTTTTCTTTACACTGTGTTTTAAAGAATGCAATTAGAATTAATTTCAATTCGACTTGGGTTCAAATTTCTAAACAAACTTTTGAGTTTGAAGCCCCAAACTTCAACTCTGAGTTTGAGTTTAAATATATTTCTGAAGTAAAAGAGAAACAAAACTTGTAATAACTATCTGAACAAAGAAGATTACAAAGGAAATTTTGTAACAAAAACACCATTTATAATTGCAGTGCATACAACCAGTTTGTTATGTTTATTTATGGTGAATTGGGTTCTCCACTGATAATCAGGTCAGTCTATTATTGTCTGCGAACCATTCCAGAAATGATGAAACGAGGAGGAGTAGGCCATTCAGCCTTCAAGCCTGCTCCACCGTTCATTTTGATCATGGCTGATCATCAAGTTCAATATTCTGATGCTGCCTTTTCTCCCGTATCAAGTCTATACAGCTATTACTCAATTGAACTGCATTTTCTACCACTACCGCATGCACAATTAGTTTAGTTTCATGGATGTAGACAGTGATATGTGGGAATGGGAAGTGAAGCTATTTGCTCGTCAGGCATTTTATGTCCCACTTTTCCTGAGTTTGGGAAAGATTGAGTGAAATGATATCTCTGACTTCTTCTCCTGCCAAGGCCAAAACCTAAGGCTGCAGGTTTATCCCAGTGGCGAAACAGTTAGGGCTCTGAGAAGCTGATATGGTGCTTTATCTGAGACTTGGTAATGTTAAACAAAATTGTATCTCTTCTTGACTTTCAGGAACGGATGCCAGTATCCCCGTTCACATCAACAACATTTGTCAACGCAACTATGTCACTGTTGAGAGTGGCCGCAGATTGAAACCCACCAACCTTGGGATTGTTCTCGTTCATGGATATTACAAAATTGGTAAAGTGCAACTGAGGGAAATTTCCCCCAGCTTTGAAATCAGGAGTTTATTTAAATTTTCAACAGTGCTGATCTGCCTTGTGTGTTTTGGATGATTTGTAAATTTGGTCTAATTGTTGCTCTTCGGAGTTCCTTTATACAAACTCATGAGTCACACAACTCAGAAAATGCTGGGAAGAGTCAGCAGATTGTCTACACAGAACTAATATTAACGAAAATGTCGTTTTCTACTCTTGAAACCTATAGGATGTGAACTCTATTCAATCCAACCATAATCTCTGGAGAAAGCTCTATCTAGTTTCCTAATGTTCTCTCTCAGATCAGTGAACTCAATGTGGGCTGGGAGAATTATAGAATACCTACAGTGCCAAGGGAGGCCGTTTGACCCATCAAGCCTACACCAACAACAATCCCACCTCGGCCCTATCCCTGTAACCCCACTTATTTATCCTGCTAATCCTCCTAACCTACACATCTTGGTTCACTAAAATGCAATCTAACCTGCACATCTTTGGACGTTGGGATGAAATCAGAGCACCCAAAGAAAACCCACACAGACATGGGGAGAATGTGCAAACTGCCATGCAGTCATCCAAATTTAACCTGGGTCCCTGCCATTGAGGCAGCAGTGGTAACCACTGTGCCACCGTGCTGAGGTGGCAGTTTTGTTGGGAGTGGGCACTGGGTGGTGTGACGGTGGATATTATCAAGCAGATTCCACCAATTGGGTGCTGTGTTCTTTTCTGTAGTTAGTAACTTATATGATCTTTTTGTATTTTAACAGACCAAGAACTCGTCCTTCCTACTATCCGCAGTGCAGTCGAGAAGCAACTCAGCCTCATAGCTGCGGGCAAAGCTGACTTCCCACCAGTTCTGGAGCATGCTCTCAATATTTTCAAGAGAAAGTTCCATTATTTTGTAGATTCCATATCTGGTACAACTAAATGTTATGATGTTTTGTACTGTAACAAATTCTGCGACTAATTGTTAAACTGTTCAATAGTCAGAAACAAAAGCATGTTTTGTAAGGCTCCTCTCAGACCCGGAACTTTGATTCTCCATTCTACGCTGTCATCAGTTCTCTGCTGGGAACAGAGCCTTGCACAGTTTTTCCCAAGGTCTAAACAGTCACCCACATTTCATCTGTAGATTTGTCTGAGTAGGAATCTTTCACCTGTCATGGCTTGCAGGCCATGTTTAGAAAACATGGAAGAATTGCAAAAGTTTCATCAAAACTTCTGCATCAAGGACTTACAAGACAGGCATCAATCTCAGCCCTAACAGTGCATATATTTTGAACTCTCCTAACACTGCATATGTTACAGTGTTCAGTGTTGGGTTGGTGGAGTAAGCAAGAAAATGGAAGATGGAGTTCAACTCTAAGTGTGATTTCAGGTGTAACAGTAAACTGGAATACACTGGGAAAGATAGATGAAGTGAGAGATCTTAGCGTGCAAGTGGACAGATCCCTGAAGGTAGCAGTACAAGTAGCTGCGATTGTAAAGAAAGCATTTAGAATGCTTTCCTTCATTGGCAGAGTACAGAATATAAGAGTAGGGATATAATAAAATTATATAAGACACTGGTGAGACCAGACTGGAGTATTGTGTGCAGTTCTGATCACCACATTGCAGGAAGGATATAATTGCTCTGGAGGGAATGCAGAGAAGATTTACTAGAAGGTTGTCAGGGCTGGAAAATTGTAGCTATGAGGAGCAATTGGAGAGGTTGAAGTTGTTTTTCTTGAAAGAGAAGATTGAGGGGTAATATGATTGAGATATACAAAATTGAGGGATGCAGACAGAGTAGACAGGAGTAATCTATTTCCTTTGGCAGAATGTTGAAAAACCAGGGGTCAAAAGTTTAAGCTAAGTGGCAAAAAGATTAGAGGGAAAATGAGGAAAAACCTTTTTACACAGAGGGTGGGTATCTGGAATTCGCTGCCTGAGTTGATGGTGGAGGCAGAGACCCAAAATTCTTTTTAAAAGTACCTGGACCTGCAAGGTGCTGTAAGCTACAAGGCAATAGGTTGTCTGCAGCAGGACGAGATTAGAAAGAGCATCTGGGTGTCTTTGGGTTGGCATGGACAAGATGGGCCAAACATCCCCCTTCTGTGTTGTACCATTTCTATGATCCTGTTAATTATTCAATAATGAGAAAATTCCATCAATCCCATCGTTGCTGTGGTTTGTAAACTGCAAGGAAACTCACTCCTATGTAACAGTGTGATTATCCCACTGCATATCTTTGAGGTCAAAAGCAGAGGAAAGTGAGCTGTCAGTAGAAAGCATATTGAAGCAGTCTGATAGCAACACCCCATCCCTTTTCCTATCAACCATTGGTTGCCATACTTTTACATATCTATACTTCAAGAATTAATTCTTCTGCCCTCCATGCAAACCTGCAAAAGAATGGAACCAACAGATTATGACTACATGTGGGAAATTGGGATTATTTCTCCTTAATTGAGGTAAATACAGTTTGAGCCAGTGCACAACTTTTGCTCTGTTGCTGCTCACGAACCATTCCTTCAGGATTTAGACACTACAGTGGCACTTCTGTCTATGATACTTGGTTCAAAATTGGTCAGAAAACTGTAACTTTTGTAGTGTTAGCTCTGCCTCAGTTGCAACCACTTCTGTTTTTGAAAGAACATATTTTGGGACTAACTCCCCCAGTCAAGACTTGGGCACAAAAATCTAAGCTTCTTACCCAACTTTGTGCTCTTTTGTGGCTACTTTTGCTCAGTCTGCTCTCTGTTGCTCGACAGGTATGGATGAATTAATGGAGGTGTCATTTTCTCCAATTGCTGAGACAGGGAAGCCTCTGTCCCGCTGTGGCAAGTGTCATCGATTCATGAAGTACATTCAGGTTGGTAAAGTGCATCTATAGCTTCAGGGAGGGAGTTTGTAGGTGCCAGGGATTGATTTACTTTCAATAATCCCAAGCATAGTCTCTTGAAATTGCATTAATATTTGTTATCATTACAGTGTTCATACGTGCAACAAATGGTTAAGAATTGGAACGTGCTGCCTGGCAGGATTCAGTTGTAAACTTCAAAAGATAATTGGATTAAATTCTTGAAACAGAAAATAATTTGTATGGGGAAAAGTTGACAGAGTGGGAATAACTGGATTGATGTTTGAAAGTGGCCGCTTTTATTTGATGACCCGAATGGTTTCATTCTGTGTTGTACTGTATGATTCTATAAATCCCACTCTCATCAATACGTTTCAGGAATCAAGGAACCCAGTGGTTATACTTGAGTTACTTAAAGAAGAGGGCAATAAATTCAAGTACAGTCAGGGACAGTTATGAATCTTATGATGAAAAAAGTATAACAGTGATAGTAAGCTGCAGCCAATTTGAACATGAGATACCAAACAGAAGCAAGATAAACAACATTTACTTTGCTTTTGTGCCAGATAAATACAAGTGGGGCACTAAGAAGCTGCCTGTCCTTTTACGAAGTATTAAGGGCTTTTTTTTAAACATAAAGAGCAAACAGGGCCTCCATTTAACATTGTATTTGAAAATGATACCTTTGACAATGCAGCACTCCATATCTGCATAAGTGCCCAATGTTGTATCCCAGAGACCCTTTGGTGAAAGATAGAACTGGAGCCAATCTTTACATACTTTAATATTTATTTACAGAATTACATATAACAACGTTTCTAACCCAACAACAATTTTAGTCTGTTTATTTCTACTGGGGCTGAAGTAAATCCTCAATTAATACTCACCATCTTCATACTTTTAAGAACAATTTATAATTATTATCCAATTCCTTCAATGGAGTTTGACCAAAAGATACATTTTAGGCACTGCTGGTTTAAGGAAAGTGCCGGACGTCAATCAAAATCCCTGCTGATGTGAATCTAGAGTTCCGTTCACGAGGAGGTGTCATGCACCTGAAACATGAACTTGTAGCTTTATAGATTTGTATTACTTACTGTGCGTTTCTACAATTTTCTGTTTTTGACTCTGATTTCCAACATTTCAGTTTTTATTTCTAGAAATCCACAATCTATATACGTTATTCTTTAATTTGTGTATACTTACTGGCCAGTAAATATAAGACTAGTACCACAAAAACCATAGAATTCCTACAGAGCAGAAAGAGGCCTTTCAGCTCAATGAATGTGTATCGACTCTCCAAAAAAGCATCCCACCCAGGCCCTCCCCTGTAACTATGTAAATGTAAATATGTATTTATCATGGCTAATTTGCCTAACCATGCCACCTTTGGACATTAAGGGGCAATTTAACATGGCCATTCCACTCAACCTGCACATCTTTCGACATACCCTCATTGGGAAGTGAATGCGAATCCAGCAAAAACACACATATGGTTATAGGCAATTAATGGGAGTTCAGGGCTTTCGCTCTTTAATTACTAAATCTGTGAATGGGTTTCCAGGGCTCTTGTAGTGAATGGAAGTCCAAGGCTCTCTATGGGGTATGGCAGTTGACCCAATGAATCCATGCTGGTGCTTATGCTGTATCATGCCTACTCCCATGTTTCTTCTTCTAAATGTACCATCATAACCATCTATTACTATCTCCCTGAAGTACTTGTCTAGTTTCTCCTTAAATGCATCTAATATTATTTGCTTCAGTTTCTCTGTGTATTAGCAAGTTCCAGATACTTATCACTCTTTGAAGGAATTTTTTTTTCTCAGCTCTCTATTGGATTTCTTTGTGACCATTTTGTTTTGATGATTTCTAGTTGTGTTGTTTCCTGCAAGAGAAAACATTCTGGATCCACTCTGTAAAAACTTTTCATGATTTTAAATATCTCTATTAGATTACCCCTCAGTTGTCTTTTCAGAAAAAAAGAGCACTAGCCTGTGAATCCTTTTACTGATATGCATACCCATGCATTTCTGATACATCTTTGTTAATCTTCTCTGCACCCTTTCCAGTGCCTCTATATCTCTTTCATAATATAGTGACCAGAATTGCAAGCAGTACAAGCAGAACTGCAAGCAGCAATTGTTTATGATTTACATAGATGATTTAGAGTTGGAGACCAAGTGTAGTGTGTTAAAATTCACAGATGACACTAAGATGGGTAGAAGAGCAAAGTGTGCAGAGGATGCTGAAAGTCTGCAAAAGGATATAGATAGTCTAACAGAGTGGGTGAGGGTCTGGCAGATGGAGTACGATGTTGGTAAATGTGAGATCATCCATTTTGGTAGGAATAACAGCAAAATGGACTATTATTTAACTGGTAAAAAATTGCAACATATTGCTGTGCAGAGGGACTTGGGTATCCTTGTGCAGGAATCACAAGGAGCTGGTAATTAAGAAAGCAAGTAGAATTTTGTCTTTCATTGCTATAGAGATAGAGTTTAAAAACAGCGAGGTTAAGTTCTAACTGTATAAGTTGCTGGTGAGGCCACGTCTGGAGTACTGTGTATAGTTTTAGTCTTGTTACTTTGAGAAAGGATATACTGCTATAGGAGGGGGGTGCAGAGAAAATTCAATAGGTTGATTCCAGAGTTGAGAGGGTTGGCTTCTGAGGAGAGACTGAATAGACTAGGGTTATACTCACTGGAATTCAGAAAAATGACAGGAGATTTTATAGAAACGTATAAGATTATGAAGCGAATGGATAAGATAGAAGCAGGGAAATTGTTTTCACTGGTGGGTGAAACTAGAACGAGGGGGCATAACCTCAAAATAAGGGGAAACAGATTAGAACTGATTTGAGGAGGACCTTCACCCAAATGGTTGTGAATTTCCCTGCTCAGTGAAGCAGTTGAGGCTGTTTCATTCAATGTTTTTAACGCAGGGATAAATAAGCTTTTGAACAGTAAAGGAATTAAAAATTATGGTGAGCAGGCAGATAAGTGGAGCCGAGTCCACAAAAAGATCAGTCATGATCTTACTGAATGGCGGAGCAGGTTCAAGGGGCCAAATGGACTATCCCTACTCCTAGTTCTTATGTTTTTTGTGCTGTTTAGCCAAAGTATGATACAAGGTTAGCGTAACCCTCCTACATTCTAATTCTATCCTTTCAGAAATAAATACCAGTGTTTGGTTTACATTTTTTTTATGGCCTAGCTAACCTGGAATGCAGCTCTTTAATGGTGGATGTATTTGTACTCCATGATCCCTCTGTTTTGTGGTTCTGCAGTTATCAGATCTGTGATGTTCAAGATTGTATTTTGCAGCTACCAGAAATATGGATATTGTCCAGAGTTTAATTCTGTAGTAGAAAGATCTTTGAATCCACGGTTCTAGTTCTGTCATTACCAGTCTGAAAGTGGAGGTCAGGCAGTAGAACAGTGGTTGGTGAGTATGTCAATGAAAGTTCAGAGGTCCAATACTAATTGCTGAGTATCTATAAAATAGTACTGGACCTAATGCCTGGAAAATGATAAACCCACATTACATTACATCTTATTACATTATTAATAGTATTTGTATTTCATTATCATCTCCCAGGCCAAACCCAGCCGGATGCATTGTTCGCATTGTGATGATACCTACAGCTTACCCCAGAATGGAACCATCAAACTGTACAAAGAGCTCCGCTGTCCTCTGGATGAGTTTGAACTGGTTCTCTGGTCATCTGGTTCCAGAGGGAAGAGCTACCCGCTATGTCCATATTGCTACAATCATCCACCGTTCCGTGATATGAGGAAAGGTGAGAGCTGTTGAAACTAATGCTGACTTCACTCACTAGTTCATTTTGTTCCTCTGATCCTCCTGGTTTGTTTGTTTTTATTTAGTGTTTGTCCCTTCCTGAGCACGTTGACTCTTGCTGTTATGTAGGTATCATTAGTACCCAACCTTGTGGCCATTTTTAATTTGAAAGTGTAAACAACAACTAGTGGCAGACTGTTTGACTGTAGTGAATGTCACAGTCTTCATCGACAAAAACTAACCTGTAGGAGTTACTGGAATGTATTTCATCCCATCGTAGATCAGGGCTTCTGAAGCTAAGTATATTATCCAATTTCAACAAGGGATCGATCCTAATACCTCCTGATTTGAATGGCTCAGTATCACATCATAATGTTATCCCACTGGCGAAGGAATAACCACCCTCATAAAAAGGAGTATTTATTATGCACACCTCCCCCCTCCCCCCAATCCTAATACATGACCATACCCATAGTTCAATGTCCATAATCCAGAATGTAGGCACCAGCAAACTGAGATGTGCAGGTGCTGTGAGAAATCAGGAAATAGTGAATCATTAGAAGCACAGACTTTCATGAATAGAAAATTGCTTGTGGGAAAGGACATCTGTGGGGGTGTGTAGTAAGGAGTTATGAGAATTCTACTCAAATAACAAAGTTACAGTGTGCTATTTTGAATTTGGCCGCAGTATGTAAATTGCGTATAATTTGTGATTTATTTCTACAATATAATACTTTCCCACACTAATGCAGCCTTTTGGCTTTCAGCATTTAAAAGTTTTCGTTCTCTTCCGCCCATCACAGCCTCCTGTATCCCGTCTGTTTCCAATACATCCCCAAACTCGTCTTCAGCCGTCATGCTTTGTCATTGTGCATCATTCTATTTAATGGACAGAGTTTGAATCCTATGAGTTCAGAGCTCTGGACTGAATGAAAAATATCTAGAAATGTCAGTGCGATATAGAAGTAGTATCTCATGACAAAATTGTTTTTTTTCCCTCAGGAATGGGGTGTAATGAATGTACCCATCCAACATGTCAGCATTCACTAAGCCTGCTGGGGATTGTCCAGTGTGTGGAATGTGAGAGCGGTGTGCTCGTTTTTGACCCCACCTCAGGCCCCAAGTGGAAGATGGCTTGTAACAAATGCAACGTGGTGGTGCATTTCTTTGAAAATGCCCACAGAGTGAAGGTGTCATCTGAAACTTGTGATGTGTGCGAGGCTGCAATTGTTGACGTGGACTTCAACAAGGCAAAGTCACCGCTACCTGGCGAGGCGACACAGCATTCAGGCTGCGTCTTCTGCGATCCGGTGTTTCAGAACCTTGTTGAGCTGCAGTATGCCAAAATGAAGCACCCAATGCACAGGAGTGGTGGGGGGCAGAGCCGAAGACGAGGGCGGGGGCGGGGCAGAGGCCGGAGACCCCCAGGCAGGAACAATCCAAAGAAACCCAAAGACAAAATGGCTGCATTAGCTGCTTATTTTGTGTAGGAGTTAAGAGGGTCTTGAACACTCTGTTGATATTAGTTAAGGAATTTGTGCTTTGTTTGTCTCTTGTTCCACTTTGTTTCTTTATTGATGTTAAACGAGTTGGACGAGCTTCCCGAATGGCTGAGCCAGTAAGTGTATGGCTAGTGCAGAACTGAGCTGATTGTTTTTCAGTGCTGGCATAGCTGTTACCAGCCAGAGCAGGAATGGGGCATGAGAGTTTTCTTTAGCCCATCTGAGTTGGGAAGGAAATGGTCAAGGGTTCTTGTTGTTCATTACACTCAAGAGTCATTGTATAATAGTACACCTTGTGAGTATCAGACAAGGATAGGATTGACTTTAGCAGTCACACCATGCACACTTGAATATACATTGATCATCTTGGCTCATGAGTGAAAAAGAACCACACAGCCTATTTAAGACAAAGATTGTTTTAATTTAATTCAACATAAAGATTGTATGCTGAAATAGGCATATTAAATGATAAATTTTTATAATGCACAGGAAATAATTCAGCTCTGGAAATATTTTATAAAGCTCGCAGTGAAATCCAAGAGAAACAAACTTTGTCAACTTTGCTGATTCACTGCAGAATTGATATCTATCCTGAATGCCAGACATAATTAGTTGGCACCATTTACAAAAGGTGAACACTTGGAGAAGAGGCACTTCTGCAATCATTTACAAACTAGAACAGAAAATGAAATAGTTTAAACTTTTTTTAGCAATATTAAAAAGTGAAAAAAGCTTGTATTTATTTAGTGCCTTACAACATCTCTCAGAAACATTCAAAGTATTTTTCAATTACTTGAAGTGCAGGAGTTCTGGAAATCTGAAATCAAAAGAAAAAATGTACAGCAAATCAATTAGTATCCAAAGGAAAGGTTAAAAGATTTCAATGAACATTCACATGCCTATTTTTCTTCCCCATTGATTAAGCTGCTATGAATTTCCAGCACTTTCTGGTTTTACGAATATTCAGTCTGTGTTTGTTTTCCTAATGGTTGTTTCATTCAAATTTTGGGATATGATAAAAGATTTGATGTTTCTCTGGCTTTGAACTGCCTGTAAGATCCACAGCATCTCTGAAATCTCTCCATTTTTGGAAGAGTGTCCTGATGGTTGTGCAGTCAGTCAGAAGGAAACCTATGACAGATCTTTATTCTGGAGCTCTGAATAAACTGGAAATGTTTTACATTTATATTAGACTTTTACTCTTTTTAGTCTTCTAGTTACAAACACATGAAAAGGACGATGTGCGGTGTCCAAGTTCATTTCATTTTTGGTGTTATCTTCCCATTTTTTAATGCAAAATATTATATTTAATATAACAATGCCTTTAGAAACATGGAAAACTGTCCAAGAGAAGGATGCCAGCTTTCCTTATGATGAAACAAATAAAATTTAGCAGAGCAGAGAATGTCAGTGTTGCAGAAGAGGTGATATCTACAAAGGGATCATTCTGTTAGTAAATCAGGCACTGATTACTGTGGATACATGTGTACATCTGGACAGTTATAATACAAATTGTTATCTCCTTCAAGTATTCAAATAAACACATCTATATTCATGTCTATTTGCAACATTCTCTTTTTAATCCTAATCTTTATCACTGTTTTCCCTGAGAAATTTGAGCAGGATTGATCAATTTTCCTCAACTGTGGATACCCTTTTAGCTGTTAGATTGAGCTGTGAAGCCCTATTGAATAGTTACGCAGCTCCTCTGTGACAATTTGTTTTGAGCTAGCTGGGGACTTTGTGTGGTGTGCTGCTAGACCATCATTGCTAATTGACTGCTATTCAAATCATTTGTGATCAGCAGGTTCAGATGACTATCGGCCCTGACATTTTATTCTGAGATAATATAGTCTGATATTCACTAAATTTTGTCAGTGGTCACAACGACAAATTGATTTGCTCAAGGACAACTTTCAGTGCTGTAATACACAAATACCAGAACCCCAAGGTATATTGTAAAGCCAAACTAGACTGTAACAATTTTTCTGTTTTGGTATAAATGTGAGAATAGGATGTTTCGCTTCAGGAGTAATCCCACTGACAAATTAGGGATCTTTTATAGTATAATAAACTTGTGTTTAAACTGTTATTAAATGAAATCTAACAAATTAAGCAACTTAACTATTAACAGTTGAACAACATTTAAACATGAAAAGGAAACAACTTTAATTTCTAACTTATCTCTTTTTCAGTTCCATACAAGCAGTATCTCTCTTACAGACTTAAATGCACTTTAAATACAGTTAAGAATAAATATACTTTTTCTGAGTGTAGACAATCTTGAAGCTTTAAGAGAAAATAAGTTTGAGCAGCTTTCAGAAGCATCTGTCTTCAAACAATTCTTAGCTGGAACTAACTGCTTTCTGCAAAAACTTTTTGCTTTCTGCTATAGACCAACTCTGCTCAAGCCATATCACATGACCCTGTCAACCACTAATCAGAAATCTCAAGAGAATTGAAGTAAACAGAAGTCCATTAGCTCTATTTAAACACTTGCAAGGTTTAAATTAGTAATTATCCTGCTCAGCCAAAATCTGAACTGTGTTCCCACCAAACATACTGACTGCCTGTGGCATATGCTTAATTTTTATATATTCCCCATTGCACTAACATCAAACTAGCCTATCTTTCTATTGTCTTATTTTTATGCCTGCAGTGACTGTTTTTGATGCATATCCCATGTCCTCAATGCGACAGTCACGCTAGACTTTGTATCTAAACAGTGCTTTTAATGTAGAAAAAGTGCCGTGATGCTTCAGAAAGGCACAAAGAAAAAATGGGGAATAGGCCTGTTGTGCGATAATTCTATTACCACCAGAAGAGACTCAAACAGTTTCAAGCTTTATTCCAAATATACAAATGAAGAGACAACAGTTTGAGGCAATTCAAGACTGACTCCAAAGATTAACAAAAAGGCATTATTTATATACAGCTAGTCATGTACTTAACCATTAATCTTGTTACTTATAATCAGGTGCAAAACATCTGTCTCAGACTCTCGTTACTTGTTTCTGAGAGTGTACCCGTTAGACATTGCTCTCATAAGTGGAGGCCCCATATCTTGAAGCTCCTGGTCTTATGCTCCTGCATCCTGTAGTTTTGATTCTTTTTTTCATCTTGCAAGACACATCTGCCATCTGCCACCTGCCAGTTCTGCCTTTCCCTGCTTGGTGGTTTATTTTGCCAAAAGATACTTTTCAGCTAATTTCTTATCCTCATTAGAACAGCATACTTGCTATTCATCAATCTTGCTTTCCCTGCTTGTGATTTTTAATATCCTGCTTTTCCCTGCTTGGGTTTTTTTAATCCTTTCGTACTCTGCTTGGAGTTTTATTATTCTGCTTTTCCTTGCTTGGGGTTTTATTTTGCTAAAGGATATTTTTCAATTAAATTTGTTTAACCCTTTCAGGCTAAAGGAGAGCATTGGGAGGAATAACTAGAAACTTGGTCAATGAGATGGGTTTTCAGGAAACTCCTAAAGAAGGCAGAGTGAATGATTTGGATCTGAGCTCATCAAGCTTGATATGTCTGTAAGGATCCTACATGACATTGAGACAGTCTCAAAACAGCTCTTTGGGGAGTGAGAGTTGGAGGAAGGGGATGATGCTTGTACAGTGAACCCTTTATAATTCAGGACAACCACTGAGGGGTTGTAACATAGCATAAATGGAAAATGGAAACCGAGAGTATTATAGTGGTTGTTTTTGAGTTGGGGTTGAAGTATATTGCAATGAAGTTTAAAAATTTTTAAAATACATTAATTTTTTGGCAGGGGTGGCTTTGTATCCATAATGTTAGATTGTTGAAATTCTACTTCCAGGCAGCAGTTTATTCGAGAGACTTATATTACCCAACAGAGACCAATACATCCATTTGGGCTTGTTCTTTCATCAGTTTCTTTCTATATTCTGCATTGACTCTTTGCAGTAATTTGTGGGAATGCATTTGCAAAGCACAGTGAACCTCCCCAAATAGCCCATCATGTGTAAAACAAATGCAATATGTTTAATGACTAATTATTTTTTATTTTGCTTCAGAGCAGCACTGAGATAGGGCAGGCGTAAATGGAAATATTGCTCAAGGGGAAAAGAAAAATAGACAAAAGATGCAAGATTCAAATCATTACTGGAGACACCACTATTAAAGCCAGATGTCCATCTGGTGTGGCCAGTCATCTTGAATGGAGAGCTTGCAAGGTATGTGATGCGATCTGTCCTATCATGATATCTCTCAGCCCAATCAGCTGATGTACAGCCCTTTCACCAAATTTAGATCATGCAAATTAATAAATGTACTCCATTCACAGATCATTAGAGTAGTCAATGTAAATTGGGTGCCCTGCACTTGGAACTCCTGTAGTTGGACATATTAGACATCATCTTTTTGGGCATGTCACGTATCCTGAAGCTTCATGACAACTGTGTTTATAAAAGCTTTTTTTCATTCATTTATGGGATGTGGGATTGGCCGGGCCAGCATTCATTGCTCGTTCCCAACTGTCCTCCATTTTCACCAGGAATTTGAGAATTAGTGAATCAAATGGTCTTTTATGACAATTAGTAATGGTTTCATGGTCGTCATTAGACTTAATTGAATTCAAATTTCACCATCTACTGTGATGAGATTTGAATCTGGGTCTCTGAATTACTAATCCAGCAACAGTACCTGTATGCCACTATCTCCCCAAAATCAAGGAAAATTTATCCACTGACACTAGTGTAGAATCAAGGGAAAGAACATGGTTGACTGTGGCTTCGGAGAAAGTATCCGCTGAGGTTCGACTTCCCTGGATCTATGTAGTCTAAAGAAAAAGTGTTTTCTTTCCTTAAAAAGAGTCTCTTCTGAAAGTCATTCATACACAATTTAAGGTTATTTAATTGCTAACTTTAGTGCAGCCAGTTAAACCCAACTATAGACAAAATTGGGTCTATATAAATGACTGATATGTGGGAGGCTTTCAAATGTTAGTTGCTAGGGATTCAGGACTGGCACATTCCTGTAAGGATCAAAGATAAGTACGGCAAGTATTGGGAACCTTGGATAATGAGGGATATTATCATATCCGAGTCAGAGATAAAGGAAGCAAAAGGAAGTGAACTGGCTCGGCCATAGAAGACAGGCAGTAGCAGTGGAAAAGTGCGTTTCTGAATGGAGGGCTGTAACAAGTGGCATTCCTCAGGCATCAGTGCTGGGGCTTTGCTGTTTGTAATAAATACAAATGATCTAGAGGAAAATGTAACTGGTTTAATTAGTAAGTTTGCAGATGACACAAAGGCTGGTGGATTTGCAGGTAGTAATGAGTACCTTCAGAGGATATAGTAAGATGTAGATCAGTTGGAGATTTGAGCAGAGAGATGGTAGATGGAGTTTAATTCAGACAAATATGAGGTAATCATTTTGGAAGGTCTAATACAGAAAGGAAATATACAGTAAATGGCAAAATCCTTAAGAGTATTGATAAGCAGAGGGATCAGAGGATGTATAGGTACACGGATCACTAAAAGCAATAACGCAGGTGGAGAAGGTAGTCAAGAAGGCATACAGCTTGTCTTCATCGACCAGGACGCTGAGTTTAAAAATTGCAGGTTTATAGAACCTTAGGCCACACTTGGTCACCACACTACCAGAAGGATGTGGAGGCTTTGGAGAGGTACAGAAAAGATTTACCAGGATGTTCCTGACGTGGAGGAAATTAGCTATGAGGAGAATTTGGAAAAACCTGGTTTGTTCTCACTGGAATGACAGAGAGGTGATCTGATTGAAGTCTACAAGATTATGAAGGGCATGGACAGAGAGGATAGTCGGAAGCATTTTCCCAGGTGAAAAAGTCCATTACTAGGAGCATAAGTTTAAGACGCGAGGGACAAGGTTTAAAGGACGAAGTAAGCCTTTCACATAAAGGGTGGTGGGTGCCTGGAACTCGCTGCTGGGAAGGTAATGGAAGCAGATATGACAGTGACTTTTAAGGGGCATCTTGAAAAATACATGAATAGGATGGGAATAGAGAGATACAGTCCCCAGAAGGATAGGTAGGGGGTTTTAGTTAAGTCAGGCAGCACGATTGATGCAGGCTTGGAGGGCTGAAGGCTGTTCTTGTGCTGTAATTTTCTTTTTTCTTAGTTAAGTTGGTTATTTTGACAATCTCAATGAAACTGAAGAGTATTATGAGAGGTTGTGGTTTAATTCCACCTGGAAGGTCAGCATATTGGGTATTCAGAAAAGTGCTCAATCACCCATGTAACGGCCAGTGCTTCTGCCTCATTAGTGGCATACTTTCATTTGGTTTCCATGAAGGCTCTAGAAGCAAAAAAATAAGCTTTCTGTCCCGTTTTGCAGCTGGATGAACAGTGCTGAGGCCAGTGGCAGAAGCATCAACTGTGATGGTGGTTGGCACGGAGAGCCAGGACATCTGAATAGATTGAAAGGCCTTGATTATTCAGTGCCCCAGAATCATTATTGCCCGTTTTCAGGAAGTCTCTTGAGGTTCCCTTGACTGCAACAAAACTAGCAATAAACTTCCCCACCTGGTTTACCGTCCCAAGGAAACATTGACTATTGATGATGCACATTGGTTATGGAAATTCAGTAATGGTCTTTGTTTTCTGGGGATCGACTATGATACCATTTCAGTGGTTGATGTGTTCTAGGGATTTTATGTGGACCTGGTGAACTCTCATCAGCCTGAGGCCTTCTTTCTGGAGAGCCTTAAGGACCTCTCTTAGTCTATGGCAATGTTCTGCTGTTAAGAACAACAAAGAACAGTATAGCACAGGAACAAGCCCTTTGGCGTATCAAGCCTGTGCCGAACTCATTTACCCATCTAAACGAACCACTTATATCCCTCTATTCCCTTTGTTCATATGCCTATCAAGACGAGTCCTAAATGTGGCTAACGTGACTACCTCAACCATTTCATTTGGCAGTGCATTCCAGGTCCCCACCACCGTCTGTGTAAAAACCTTCCCCTACACATCTCCACTGAACCTTTTCCCCTTATCTTGAACTTATGCCTCCTTGTAATTGTCATTTCTGCCCTGAGGGAAAGAGCTTTCAACTGTTCACCCTATCTATACCTCTCATAATTTTATAAACTTCTATCAGGTCACCCCTCAGCCTCCAACTTTCCAGGGAGAATAATCTCAGTTTATTCAATCTCTCCTCATAGCTAATACTCTCCATACCAAGCAACATCCTGGTAAACCTTTTCTGCACTTTCTCTCCAAAGCCTCTTTGTCCTTCTGGTAGTGTGGTGACCAGAATTGGACATAGTATTTCAAACGTGCCTAACCAACGTCTTATATAGTTGTAAATAATTTGCCCATTTTTATACTCGATGCCCCAGCCAATGGAGGGAAGCATGCCATGTAGTTTCTTCATCACCTTTTTCACCTGTGCTGCCACTGTTAAGGATCAGTGGACCTGCACACCCAGATCTCTGTGTCTGTGTTCCTGACTGTTCTAACATTTATTTCATAGCTCTTGTAGAATTCTGAGAATTTTGGCTATATGATAGTTAACACCTTTTTTTGCCCTTAAAGATTTTTGACATGGTACATTGAATATCTCAGGGGTAGACTGAATGCTGAAAGGGAGGCAGTTTAAAAAAAAATGACTAAAGGCATGATAAAGGTCATCAGTAGTCTAGATTCTTTGTTGAAGGATGTTTGCCAGAACCCACTGTTTGTGTCAAGCTTAGTAAAGGATATTATTGGCAAGCTTGACCGAATCATTGTCTATTGAAGCCAAAGGTGGACTTCTCCCTACCCTGCTTTAGTACGTTGCATAAGAGCCACACAGAGTTGGAGGTGGCTACTGAGCTTAAGAACGGTACTGGACCAATAGATTAATCGGGTGACCGAGGAAATAATGTCCCTATGTAATATATGGTTAATTTCCTGCTTAACCTTTTGCAATAAGGGTGTAGTACACTCCTAGAGGCGAAAAGACACAGTGGCATGTCGTTTGTAAGCAGTGAAACACCCTATCCAATTTTCCACTTCCCTGTGCCTTAGAAAAAGTTTTTCCATTTCCAGTTGGAATGTGACTGTGGGGTCCAATGGAAGAACCTCTGACTTTCTGCATGTTGCCTCACTGTGTATGTGCATTCCTGCTAAGTAGGGAAATGCCTTGAGGAGGTGGTGGCCCAGTGGTACTGTGGCTGGACAAGTAATTCAGATAGCCAGGATCATACTGTGTGGACATGTGTTTAAACTCCATCATAGCAGGTGGTAGAATGTGAATTCAATAAAAAAATTCTGGAATTAAAATTCTGGTCCATTAATGTCCTTGTGGGAAGGACGTT
The DNA here is from genome assembly GCA_024679065.1 of Sphyrna mokarran. Classification (NCBI taxonomy): domain Eukaryota; kingdom Metazoa; phylum Chordata; class Chondrichthyes; order Carcharhiniformes; family Carcharhinidae; genus Sphyrna; species Sphyrna mokarran. The sequence continues at coordinate 7,035,207 of JAGIQG010000020.1, forward strand.
TAATTTATGTTTCTGCATTTGTATGTTAATGACCTTGTAGTTTAGTTCCAATTTAAACATTATCTACATGATATCTAAAACAAACATAAGGTATAAAAAGCTGTTGCTAAGCAAACATGGGCCCATAGAATAACAAATGCAGATTGACTGCACTGGGACAAAGTAACCCAGAAGCAAGGGGATTTTTACAGAAATTTCTGGAACAAGCAGACCCCAAATTAAAGACAGAAAAGTTCCAGAAACCAAGAGAGGGACAGAAGCAAGTTCCAAGAAGAACTTCTGGTCAAAGGAGCAAAATATAGGAATCTAGAAAAAGATTCTGTTCAGCGAAGTTAAGAGTGAGGAGCAGAGAGTCCCAAGTTAAAAGACAGCTGCAAGATGCAGACCTGGGACAATATCAACCAGAGATCCAAAGTGACAAGAATAATGGTGACTCCTTAATATAGCCTGTGAAGCAGTGGTGTTCTTTTGGCATGGCTGGGTATCTGACAGATTGTATGGAAGGTGAAGCTTGATTCAGGGTAGAGAAACACTGAAAGAGGAGGTTGAAACCTTGGAGGTGGATGCTTGGTGAGGGCATTATTTGAGGGGAAGATTCCAAGAGTGGAGTTTGGAAAACCTTGTGAAAGGCAGGGTTCTAATGAGACCAGTTGGCTCAGAGATCCATAGCATCTACTTTGGGTGATTTCTGTCACTTGGTCTCAGAGTGTGGAATGTCTGATTACAGTTTGCCTATTGATTTACTGGAACTGTGCACTTACTGAAAACATCTGAAGTACAAGATAGATTTTGTGATTTGCATCATCTCTACAAATCTATATATATATCTGTAAAAGTATAGGTGGAGTAGAGGAGTGGTTTATTGTAGTACATCTTTTTTTGTAGAATAAAAAACATATTCTTTTGTCAAAAATTATTAGCTGATTCCTGTGATTCTGTTCAATCATCATCTTCCATGTAGCTAAATAAAAATTAGGGTCTTTCAAATCATTTTTCATACTAGCATCCAATCTGATCAGGAGTAACATCAGCTGGGTTGGTGACAACACGTAGGTTTATTCCACCCTGCTCCTGGAGCTTTAAATTGGAAAGCTGAACAGGAGTTTTGTAGAGTTATAGAGCAATATAGCATGGAGACAGGCCCTTCGGTCCAACTGGTCCATGCTGCCTCCCAGCTAGTCCCAATTCCCACTTTTGGCCCGTATCTCTCTCATCCTTCTCCATCCGTGTTCTGATCCAAATACATTTTAAAGTTACTATTATTGTACCTGTCTCAACCAGTTTCGCTGGCAGCTCATTCCATATACATTCCACTCTCCTTGTGAAGAAGTTGCCCGTCAGGGAGCCTCACATCTGTGGTGGGTAAAATTGTTGGAAGGTATTTTGAGAGAAGGTTCCACCTGCATAGGAAGTAGCAGGCTGAATGGCCTCCTTCAGTATAGCTACCATTCGTTAAGTACATCCTTGTAAATCCATAGGAACTGGACAAGCCCAGGTTCTGGGGCTGAAATGTTGACGGATGTGACAGTTGCCCTGAAAAGGTGGGAGGAAAGGGGAGGGATGAGTGCTTAATCCCTTAACAATCTGTACCTCTGTTCTGCTATTCACACATTCTATGCACTTAATGGATACTTATCAACTTTTTCAGCCTTCTTTATCATAATTTAATTTCCTTTGTCCAATTACAGCCCCTCATAATATAAATTTCATCCGATTTTCTTTGATCCTAGCTCTGACAAAGGGTCACCCAGACTTAAAGTTGGCTCTGTTCCAAGGGAGCGGAATATCCGAGCCAGACAGCACAGTGGTCAACACTGCTGCCTCACAGTCTAGGGATTCAGGTTCAATTATGGTTTCGGGTCATTGTCCGCTTGGCATTTTTACATTCTCCCCATGTCTGCAAGTGTTTTCTGTGGGTGCTCCAGTTTCCTCCCACAGTCCAAACATGTGGATTTGACGGACTGGCCAGGCTAAATTGCTCGTTGGGCCGAAGGGCCTGTGTCCCGTGCTGTGTTGCTCTCTTTAAAAAAAATTGCCACCTAGTATCGGGGACTAGCTGGGGTAAATGTATGGGGTCATAGGGACAGGGCCTGGGTGGGATAGACTCAATGGGCTGAATGGCCTCCTTCTACACTGGAGGGATTCTATGATTCTCTCTCCACAGATACTGTCAGGTCTACTAAGATTTTCCAGCATTTTCCGTTTTAGGACCGTTTATATATATATAAACGTAGGCTGTTGTAGAACACATCGATGGTGGTCACGATGTGGAGATGCCGGCGTTGGATTGGGGTGTTGAAACTTTCTGAAACAAATCGCACAGGAATGATGGGGTTCAATTTATACCCTAAGTTGTAGTTGTTTATAAAACGGGAATGGGTAACAATTGATCGAAATTTTCCAGCAAGAACTCACCGCTCGGTATCGAGCGAGCATGCGTTAGACGGGTGGGCGGGGCGAAGCTGGGTAACCAGAGCGCAAGCGTTAAATTGGGGTAGGCGGGGCGAAGCTGGGTAACCAGAGCGCAAGCGTTAAATTGGGGTGGGCGGGGCTAAACCTGGCGAGCAGAGCGCAAGCGTTAGACTGGTGTGGGCGTGGTGCGTAACTAGCATCCATGCGCCATTCAAGGGTGGGCGGGACGAGTGTGGCCAAACCGAGCGCATGCGTTATTAGGGTTGGGCGAGGCGCCTTTGATGGAAGCGCATGCGTTATTGACGGGTGGGCGGGGTTGGGATAATCACACCTGCGCAGTCCTGTTGCCAGCGGGTGGCTGACAGTTGGAGGCGCGTGAGCTGTCGGTTAGTCCGCCGTTGGCAATGACCCAGAGGGACTGGGCATGAAGCAGCAATGACTACCACACCGGAGCAGGGCGAGACGATGGTGGCACCGGAGGGCAAAGATGTGCAGCAGCTCTTGGAGTCCTTCGTGCAAGAATTTCCGACTCCCCTAGGCCCTGACGACTCGTTACCCGTCTGCCTGCAAAGCCCCGAGCTGAGCAGGGATGAGCTGGAGGGGGAGTGTGCCGAAATGGGACTGAACCTGCTGCAGGGCAGGTGAGGTTGTAGGCTTGGGCTGGAATGCTCATTTCTCTAATAAATAACCGCAGTACTCTGAGCTGCCACCGTCAGCTTTACGGTTAAGGTTACTCAGGCAGGGAGCTGTATGGAATGTATGAAATGTTTGATCAACCTTTTAAGTTTTCTTTGAGGATTGAACAAGTGAGGTGGACCAGTGGCTGCAATATGTTATATTTGCATTTCCAAAACGCATTTCCTAAAAGATTATGACTGAAGTTAAAGACCTTATGTTGTTAGGGTAATATTGTCATGGATGGAGGAATGGTGAGCATTTGGGATAACGTATCTTTCTTAGATTGGTAAACGAACTAGTGGGTTATTGTAGGAATCAGTGTTGGGGTCTTAAGCATTTGCAGGCTATATTAATGACTTGGATGAAGGAACTTATAGCCAAATTTGCTGATACAAAATAGAAAGTGACTTGATGCACAGTCAAAAAAGGATATTGATAAGTGAGTGGACAAAGATTTGGCTGATGCAGTATAATATGTTAAAATATAAGCTGTCCACTTTGAGAAGAACAGCAAAATTGAATATTTAAATACTGAGATTGCAAGGTGCTGTGGTGCAGAGGGATCTGGGCGTCATTGTCTGTGAAACACAAAAGTTAGCATGCAGGCCTGAGACTGTCTGGTTGCTCTTAACACATTTTTTCAGCATTTTAGTTAATGTTCATCTGTCAAAGGAGACTTCAGGCCAATCTACAAACAGCAACCTGCTCTGAAAATTCTGTTCATGTTTTGACAATTGTGATAAGTTGCACCACAGAAGCTGAGAGCCCCACAATGTTTTAAAACAATCAACAATATTTTAAATTTACTAACTTTTTAAGTCCACTTGATCTTTCTACTTTTAAAAGATTCCAGAATTTGCATCTTTGCTTAAAAAAAATCAGTTCTTTATAGGACTGTGTACCATATAGTATACCAAGTTTTAAAAAAAATCAGTTAGTTAGCTGTAATAACAGATCTGCCATTTAATAAGGAGTAATGTCTCCTGAGGGTGCTTAATGAGTGAAGCTGGATTATTATCATCCACAAGGGAGTAAAGGTTATGTGGTCAAGCACATGTTAAGGCCATAGTCAAACCAATCACTTCCTTAGTAAATGGTGGAGCAGGCTTGAGGGACTGAATGACTTACTCTTGCTTCTATTTCTTATGTCTTTAAAACACATCATGCTCATTTTGTGATCATATGTAAGAGTTGGCCAGTCTTTACATTTTACAATAAAGGGACGATGCTATTCATACTTTTTAAAGCAATTTATATAGTTTGAACTGTGTCTGTAACTAGACAAAAGTGCATTCCAGCCTTAAAAAAAAGCTACAAATGTGCAGTGTCTTAAACGATAGGTGCAGAAGAGATTTGGTGACTCGAATGGCACCAGGAACGAGTTCTTGAGTTGTGTGGTGAAACTATGGTTTCTTGCCCTAGAGCAAAGAAGATTTAAGAGGAGGTTTGTTCAGAATTAAATTGTTTTGATAGTAAAATAAGAAAAGTGTTTCTAGTCACAGTAGATTTGGTGACTATAGGAGACAGGTTTACAAAAGAACCAGGGGTGATGAGAAAACAGTTATGACTGTGAATGCACAAACTGAAAGAATGATGGAAGCAGACTTGATAGTATCTTTCAAAAAGAAATGGCACAAATTCTTGAAGGGGAAAGAAGTGCAAGGTGGGACTAAGTTGAAAATGTCAGCATAGGGACTGAATTGCCTCCTGTGCTGCTGCATTTGATGAAAGATTACATTTTTGTTCACTTTCCATTATGGTTTCTCGTACTTGGGTTTATTTTTGTCTGTACAGTTTACCCTGGGACAGGAAAAGAAACTTTTGAGTATGTATTTCAACTTTTTATCGATTTACAGGTTTATAAAGAGTCTGCAAACAATTCCGTAATGTGATGTTACCTTTGACATGAAAGCTTTGGTTTGCTGTAATACTTTTTTTTCTGTATTTTGTTATAACAGTTTTTTTGTGAAATTAAGGAGGCCCATAGCATTTTAGTTCAGTTAGGCAACTGGGTGGGAGCACTAAAGATTTCCTGAAGGTACAGCAGTTATTGTTCAAATGAGGATATAGCAGCTATTACTGAGATAAGTAAATGTTTCTGACAGTGGAGCTTCTACAAATTCTTGCTCTAATTTCTCAACCTCATCTATTTCTGAACAATCCAACACAAATTCAAAATCAATGAAAAGGGCAGCAATAGTTCTGAGCAAGTGGAAACTGTAATAAGCAGAATTACAACAGCCAGATTTTATTTCGTAGATTACATTGTACCTACTAATCTGTACAGAACTCAAGCAGAATTGACCACTTCATGAAATTAGCACTAACAGAAGTCCAAGAAAAGGCAATCTCAATACAATTAATAATTATGAGAGACTTTAAGTGCACAATAAAAAGAACTGATACAGAAATTTTTTTAAAATTCCAAGGATTCTGAATTTGTGATAGGTGGAAACCATTATTATTTGGCTGAGAATTCAGTTTCACTTCCTGCTTTTTTGGATAAAAATTGGGGAAACAAAACCCTCTGTGCTAGTAAGGTTAGAGCCTTGCTATTTCCTTTGTTTTTTTTGTGTGCTCTTGTGTTTATAGAAGATAAAGGAATTTGTTTCCTTTTTTGTCAGCTGGCTTTTTGTCTCACACTTTGCCAGCTTTGGTTTTACCTCCTTCTGAACCGTCCAACTTAACCCATTGCAGCTGTAATTGTGTCCCATGAAGTGCCACAATTCTGTGCAAGGATGTTTTAAACAAGGATTAGTATAATATGCAAGTAATCTACCAAGTAAAATTTGACTGCAATATTTGAGACTGAGGACAAAGTTTTTTTTAGCTCTTTGGTATATTACTCAGTGTAAAGAATTTAATTCTGATGATGGCTGGGTGTACAAGCCACTTGAGGAATTGTGCTGATTTCTATCAAATCCCAGTAATCCTTGTTTTGCAAGTGAAGTTTGTTCAGTATTTGACATTTTCTGAGGCAGAGACAAAACAGTACTCTTGGATTAATGAATGTTGAGGTGCAAAGGATTGTGTGTTCTTGAAATAGATGGGATAGCTCAAAGTAAGCAGCAATAACCATGGCTATTGTGTTTGAGTTGACAATTCAGTTGCATGCTTGAGATTATTGATTGCATCTTAATTTGGAGTTGGATTATCTTTCTTCAGTTGATTAGATCACTGCTTTAAATTCTACAAGCAAGAGCGAGAGTTTCTCTGCAGCCTCTCATCTCTTTTCAACGTCTAGATTTTGTGGATGGGGAGGTGTGAATGTCCGTCTGTCTAGAGGAGGATATTAAAACAGAGAGCCTGGTTGATGATTTTTTTTGGGAATTTGACTATCCTTTTTTTGTTCTGTGAAATAGGCACCAAAGTAGTTTATCATTTTTGCCCTTTTGATGGGTGACTAAAGTAGAAAATAGTAGCGCTTAACTGTTCTGAAGATGAATAAACTCTTAAGCCCTCGCCCAAAAGGAAGTTACGCAAATTCCAATATGTTGGATTTGATTTCATTTATTACTGTCACATAAATTAGTATACGCAAAATGTGTTACAATTCTAGCTAAGGTTTAGAGAAGGATCAACTTAATGTAAAGTATGGTCCATTCAAAAGCAGGAAGCAGCTGTTCTTAAGTTGGTTGGTACATGTCCTCAGACTTTTGGTCTTTTTCCTGACGGAAGAATGTGTGTTCTGGCTGTTTTCCCAAGGCAGCGAGCAGTATTGATGATGTCAATTGGTGGAAAGTGGTTTGAGTAATGGATTGGTTTTCATTCACAAGCCTTTGTAATTGCTTGTTGTCTTCGACCGGGCAGGAGCCATACCAAGCTGTAAATCAACTGGAAAAAGTGCTTTCGATGGTCCATTGGTGAAAGTTGTAGTGGGCATGCCAAATTTCCTTAGTCTTCTGAGAGGTGCTGATGGGCCTTAACTATAGCTTCTGCATGGACGGACCAATGATTTTGGAGATGCTGGTATTGGACTGGGGTAAACGCAGTAAGAAGTCTCAATACCTGTTGAAGTCCAACAGATTTATTTTGTAGCAAAAGCTACTATCTTCCAGAGCACTGCCCCTTTGTTAGGTAAGGAGACCTGATGAAGGGGCAGCACTCCAAAAGATAGTGGTTTTTGCTACCAAAAATCTGTTGGACTTTAACCTGGTGTTGTGAGACTTCTTGCCGTGGAGGGACCAAAACAGGCTGTTGTTGTTTTGGGCACCTAAAAACCTGAAGTTCTTGACCATTTCTACTTTGTCCCCATTGATGTAGACAGAGGTTTTTCATTACACTTCCTGAAGTATATGACTGTCTCCTTTATTTTGTTGAATCTATGGAGAGATTATTGTTGTCACACTAGTTCACCAGATACTTCGTCTTGTCATTGTTGAGATCCAACCTACCGTAGTGGTGCCATCAGCAAACTTGAAAATTGTGTTGGAAGGGAATTTGAGCACACAATCGTACAAGTATAAGGAGTATAGGAAAGGCTGAAGACACAGCTTGGTGTTGGGAATGATCATGGAGATGGTGGTGTTGCCTATGCTCACTAATTGTGGGTTAGGAAATTCAGGATCCAGTCACAAAGGGAGGAGCCGAACCCCAGGCCATGGAGTTTGGCAAAGGGTTTTGTAGGAATAATCGTGTTGACTACAGCTCAACCCTCAATCAATATGAGTTGGTTTGTTATCTGTGTTTCAGAGTTGAGGACAGGGCCAGGGAGATGGCATCTGCTATGGACTTATGATGGCGGTAAAGGAACTGTAGTGGATCCAGGCAATCAGGGAGGCTAGAATTGTTTGGTGCCATGACTAACCTTTTGAAGCACTTCATACTGGATGGGTGTCAGCACCACTGGACAATAGTCATTAAAGCATACTGCCTGGCTTTTCATGAACTATGCTGTTGTACCAAATTCTTTTAGATTATATCTTATCTGTGGCTGAAATAGAATCTAAACACCAGAATGTAGATATATTTCCCTTTTATAATTTTAAATCAAAATTATTTCTATTTTTAATTTTTGCCAACATCAAATCTGTGCCAACTTGTATATTATTGCCCTCTATAATGAGTACATTGGATACATTGTTGGTAGATTTTGTCACCTAGCTTTTGACTCTTGCATGTTGGTATGTGTAAGTAATTATATAGTATTGCTTTCTGTGGCTAGACCAGTCTTGGTATTTGCTGCCACATAAATCAGCCTCTGTTGTTGGCCTGCCTTCTGTATTGTGCTTTTTATTTCTCCTTTTGCTCTTTTATAGTTACCAGTTGTTGGAAGTAACAACAGATATTAATGATAACTGCTAGTTTTAAGTCCCCTGCCTGGAGAGAATGGTCCACTGGATGGTTTGGAATGTGAGGAATTCTGGCAATGTCTTGTTCCACCCTCTGGTGGTTACACACACTAGAAGGATTTTTGGCTTGGGGGCAGGGGTGGGAAGACAGAGAGGAGGAAGTGTTTCAGTGCGTAACTATTTTGTGGTGGGGACAGGAGACAATGACTTGAGATCTCCAAATCAACTACCAATGATTGCCTGGTAGTGTCAAGCAACACATTCTGTTGACATCTGTAAAAGAGGCTATACAGAAAATCATACTAAGGTCAGAGCATTAACAAGTCTGATCATTGGGAACTCTTTACAGTCTTTTGAAAACTTATTGAAATAATTTTTGACACTTAAATAGGTTGATCTATCAATCTTTCTTTTAGTTTGCGGAGGCATTTGCGATCAGGAGAATTCTTGAGACAAATGTAAAAGAAAGAAAGATTTGCATTCATACGCTTCATGGAGTTCCTGTTGTGCAGAAGGAGGCCATTTGACCCATTGAGTCCATATGACTCTTTGACAGAGCATCTTACTTGGGCTGTATCCCTGTAACCCATGTATTTAACCTGCCAATCCACTTCAATTGCACATTTTGGATTGGGAAGAAACCAGAGCATGCAGAGCAAACTCCGCACAGACATGGGGAGAACATGCAATCTCCACACAGTCACCTAACGCCAGAATCAAACCTGGGTGCCTGGTGCTGAGGCAGTGGAACATTTCATGATCTCAGAACATTTCAATGCTTTATATCAAATTGTGGATTTTTTTTTTAGTGTACATACTATTGTAACATAAACAGTTAATTTGCATGCAGGAAGCTCCCACACATAGCAATGTGATGATAACCACATCATTTTATTGGTATATTGAGTGATAAATATTGTCTATAAGTATGAGGAGTAACTTCAATTTTTTCTTCAAGTAGTTCCATAGGATTTTAACGCTAATTTTAGGGGGCTTAGTGTTTCATTGGAACGCATTCCCTTTGTAATGCATCATAATATCAACCTAGGTTTTTATGCTCAAGTCTGGAGTGGGACTGGAACTCAGAACAATTTGACTCAGGTATGACTGTTTCCACTTGGGTCATGGCTGATGACAATGCATGGTTTAAAGTTCTAACACCAAGAAATGTGTTATATAAAATAATGCTTGGAACACTTTTGCAGAGTAGGGCTTGATTAGTTTGACAGGTAGGGTATTATGACAAGTTGAAATTAGAGAATTCAAGCTTAGTTACATTTTAGATACTGCTTTGAGTTGAGAGACTGGAATCTGCCAGGAGTCTTTTTTTTTGGAGATTCTGCTGTGTGAGTTTCTTTCTCAGAATTGCTGTTTGAGGATATACCTATCTATGGAAAATGCCGTCTGGATCCCTTCTGGAGAATTGTTAAAAGGCTGAAAATCTAGCACCATGACAGCATACTTGTTTTTTGTGCTAACTAATTCTGAGAAGAGTGCATGTCTATGGTTAGGGGGGGGAGGTATTGCTTTTAATTTGGAACAATAGAGATTGCGAGTTATTAAGTTTAGTTAGGCAGTATGCTGAGGAGATGGGCCTTATTAGATAAGCATCTTGGTCATACAGATAGAATGTTGTATTTTCCATGCCTATTTAGATGATTGCTGCCTTTCTAACGTATGTGCTGAGCTCTTCATCAAGAGACTAATTGTCTGTCAAAGTAGATCCAAATTCACAGATTACTTCCAGTGGTGTTATTGAATTTTCAAAAGTTTATTGGTGTCACAAGTAGGTTTAACACTGCAGTGAAGTTGTTGTGAAAATCCCCTAGTCGCCACATTTTGACACCTTTTCAATTATGCTGAGGGAGAATTTAGCATGGCCATTGCACCTAACCAGCATGTCTTTCAGACTATGGGATGAAACCAGAGGACCTGGATGGAACCTTCGCAGATATGAAGAATAAGGACAGTGAGCCAAGCTGGAAATGTCGCCATTGCTGTCCACAGTCCGAATGCAGGTGGAAACTCAGCACCCTGTCACGTAATTACAATTTTCTTGACACTAGCACCAAGGGAGAACATGATGCAAGCAGCAAAAACCTTTGAAATCAGCAGACAGAAATTCTATGATCAAGACCCATTGCATGAAATGGCATTATGTTTGGCCTTGTTGAATTTTCAACTTGCCTCTGCCAAGTGAGTGGTCAATATTGCAGTCAGTACTGAATGCTGCACAGATCACATCTTTTAATGATGGCCAGGTTTATGCTGCTGTGAGAGCTCAAGATGACATCATGACACCTAGTGCTGATGTATACCATGGAAGGTGGTGTTGGTAATGCAAAACCTTGTAGTAGCTGTTGATCATTTATTGTCAATCCTGTCAATATCATGATGAATGAGGCAGTTTGCCATGGAACTCTGTCTAATACAACCTTCATGCCAAAGTCACCCAATAGAAATATCTTTCCCCACACAGCAAATGCCGTAGAAGCGATCTGTGTCTTCACTATTGGCATGCATGGTTGGTGCATAAGCATAGTTGAGGCGACAAAAGAACCATCTGATGGTAGAGAAAGTGTTAGTTGTTCAGAGATTGTGACATGTATTTCCACTATCTTCATAATGTTGTTGACTGCAAAACCTGCTCTATATTCATGGTGTTCATTAGACCTCATTTTGATCCCCATTGTTAGCCTATCTAGTCTTATGGAGGGCAACCATGTTGATATGGTTAACTTGTGTAGCTCGTGATGTCTGGAGTACATCATCTGACTGCAGGTCCTTGTGTATGCCAGGACGTAGTTCTGGCTTTCCAGTTTCCCAGCCAGGAAAACTTCATTTTTTTCTTTATGGTGCCCTTTAACATCTGCTTGTTGAGATAATGTTCCTAATGCTCTTGCACTGAGAGAGGAAGGTTAATGCTAACAGGTCTCTACCTTATTGACTGGGACTGCCCTCTTTGAGGTGGATGGTGACTGATCAATGGGATGTAATGATTCTTTCCAATGTCCTTCCATACCAATGAAACTGGACTTGTAACCCATAAAGGTGCTATATCCTATGTTGGTTCCCTCACTGGTAAGAGTAAGAATGAAATGTCCCCTCTAATTGTTTTAGGTTGCATATTCTAGGCAGGATTTGATGGCATAGATTTGCCCAGCGATTGAATCTAGAATGGTGAGAACTTTCATTTCTGAAGTCCACTTGGGTACAGACGTTGTGAAAAATATTTAAATACATCACCAGCTGTCTGTAGGATTCTACTCCTATGTTGACTTGCCTGAACAATCTCCAGAAGACAATGTGTGATTTGACCCATAGCTGGGACCTGATTGATATCCATTACTACTGCTGGCTGGCAGGATTTCAGAACCCATGAGGAAAAGTCTCATTGTGAAGAGGGAGAAAATCCAAAATTGGCGATCAATTTTACTACTAAATTTTGGACAGAATTTTATAATCCATGTTATCACCAATCAAGTTCCACACCCCCAACTACTGAGTGAAGAATCTACCTTGGACATCCCTCACCAATCAAGTTGGCATACCTATAAGGTTCATGGGGAGAGATATAGATTCTTTGCTGGTTAAGGTGTGGAATACACTGCCTGCTGTGATAGTGGAGTCAGACACTTTAGGAACTTTCAAGTGGTTATTGGATAGGCATGTGGAGCACACCAGAATTATAGGGAGCGGGATAGCTTCATCTTGGATTTGGACATAGCTCAGCACAGCATTGAGGACTGAAAGGCCTGTACTGTGCTGTATTGTTCTATGTTTTATGTTCTAAGTTCAGTCTGCTTAGGAGCTGATGTTCCACTTGGATCAGACTTGTACTGTACCTGGTAGAAAATCTGAGCCTTGTGCTACTTGAATATAATGGCCGATGTGCAGGACAAAGGAGTGGACACCTGTTTCATCAGCTTGGAGTAGAACAAAGCTGTTGAAAGAATATCTCACGTAATGCGATGGCTGGGCTCTTCAAAATGAAATGAAGCCATCTGCAGTTGGATATAACTACTATACCCAAACATCAATATGTATCATCAATGGGTGGGGACCACAGAGCATCTGAAATCAGTTTAAACTGGCCTCAGGAGCTGAAGTTAATTGTGACAATGTGAGGTAATTTTCCTGAGAACTGGATGTCTGCCCCTTTGTCTCCTTCACTAAGGTCGGACTATGTGAAGTTGCATGTGGTGTAGTTTAGACACTGAGGCATGTGCCCACACACAAACTGGAAGGAGTGTGTAGCAATGCTATAACAAAAACCTGGTTTGTGGGAGCATTATGTGTAAGAAGCTAATCACCAGGTGCTAGATGCACTTTTATTTGTGGGACATGGGCGTTGCTGGATAGCCAGCGTTTATTGCCCATTCCATGTCCTCCTTTGAGGAGGTGCTAGTGAGCTGCCGCCTTAAATCGTTGCAGACTAAGTTTTGTGGGTTGACTCACAATGCCATTAGGGAGGAAATTCCAGGATTTTAACTCAGCAACTCAAGGAACAGTGATATATTTCCAACTCAGGATAGTGAGTGGCTTTCCCATTTATCTGCTGCCCTTGTCCTTCTAGAAGGAAGTGGTCATGGGTTAGGAACATGCTGTCTTAGATCTTTGGTGAATTGCTGAAGTGCAACTTGTAGATAGCAGCAGCATGTACTACCAAGTGTCAGTGATGGACGGATTGAATGTTTGTTGATGTGCCAATCAAGCGGGCTGCTCTGTCTTGGATGGTGTCAGGCTTCTTGACTGTTATTGAGGCTGCACCCATCCAGACAAGTGGGGAGTTTACCATCACACTCCTGACTTATACTTTGTGGATGGTGGACAGGCTCTGGGAGTCAGCAGTTACTCACTGCAGTATTCCTAGCCTCTGACCTTGTGTAGCCACTGTTTGTGGTGAGTCCAGTTGATTTTCCTATATGTGGCAAAGGTCTGGACATGCCCCACTCATGCATCATGATGATCACACAAGCTATCTTCTGTTTTTATCTAGGAATTGAGAATGGACTGTCAGTAAGAGCATAATATACTAATAGACAAGTGGGAGAAATTGTAGACTTCATGCTGTTGGCCACTCTTGAATGTGGTTGTGTGAATCTGTGTCAATTCCCTGTAAGTGAGTACCAAGTGTCACTGCATGCTGAAATTCTGTCCCCAGTGTTGCAAAATATAGATCAGGCTACATTGCTGTGATACATTCTAGCCAGTTGGACCATGCCATATCACATGTTTCATGTAGAGGTGTTTATGCAAAATAGCTTTGACCACAATGCATTGGGTACGTAATGCCCTAAGATTGTACAGGGGAGATTGTATGTCTTGGTTATGCTTCAACACCATCTCCAAACTCTGTGGTCTCGGGCTTGGCTCCTCCCTCTGTGACTGGACCCTGTACTTCCTAGTCCACAGACTGCAATCAAGAAGGATAGGCAACAACAGCACCTCAACACCGGTGCGCCACAGACTATCCTCAGCCCCTTGCTATACTTATACACGTGACTGTGTGGCTTACTTCCTCTCCAACTCGATTTTCAAGTTTGCTGATGACCTCACTATAGTTGGCCAGATCTCTCTCAATGACGAGATGGAGTACAGAAAGTGAATTTGATTAACTGGTGCAATGGCAATAACATAGAACGTAGAACACTACAGCACAAACAGGCCCTTCGGCCCACGAGTTGCCCACATCTATACCTACCAATCCACAGACCTATCTATAACCCCCTATCCCATTAGTTCCCATACACTCATCCAGAAGTGTTTTAAAAGACCCCAGCGAGTTTGCCTCTACCACCTCCGGCAGCTGATTCCATTCATTCACCACCCTCTGAGTGGAAAAACTTACCCCTAACATCCCCTCTGTATTTGCTTCTCTGCACCTTAAATCTGTGTCCTCTCGTCGTGACCATTTCAGCTCAGGGAAATAGCCTCTGAGAATCCACCCTATCTATTCCTCTCAATATTTTATATACCTCTATCAGGTCGCCTCTCAACCTACATCTCTCCAGGGAGAAGAATCCCAGCTCCCTCAACCTATCTTCATAAGGCATGCCTCCCAATACAGCAGTATCCTTGTAAATCTCCTCTGCACTCTTTCAGTAGCTTCTACATCCTTCCTACAGTGAGGCGACCAGAACTGTGCACAGTACTCCAAGTGGGGTCTGACAAGGGTCTTATAAAGCTGCATCATTACCTCCTGACTCCTAAACTCAATTCCTCGATTTAATGAAGGCCAGTACACTATATGCCTTCTTGACCACTTCCTCCACCTGCGAGGCCGATTTAAGAGTCCTATGGACGTGGACCCCGAGATCCTTCTGCTCTACAACACAGCTAAGATTCCTACCCTTGATATTGTACTCCTTCATCCCGTTATTCTTGCCAAAATGGACCACTACACATTTATCCACATTGAAGTCTATCTGCTACTTCTCCGCCCAGTCTTGCAACCTGTCTATGTCCCGCTGCAACTTTTGACATCCCTCCAGACCATCCACCACACCACCGACCTTTGTATCGTCGGTGAACTTACTAACCCGTCTCTCCACTTCCTCATCCAGGTCATTTATGAAAATGACAAACAACAAGGGTCCCAGAACAGATCCCTGGGGCACTCCACTGGTTACCGACCTCCATGCAGAAAGACCCATCCACAACCACTCTATGCCTTCTGCCGGCAAGCCAGTTCTGGATCCACGAGGCCAAAGCCCCTTGGATCCCATGCCCTCTCACCTTCTCCAGAAGCCTTGCATGGGGGTCCTTATGAAACGCCTTGCTAAAGTCCATGTACACCATGTCCACCACTCTTCCTTCGTCAATGTGTTCAGTCACATTTTCGAAGAACTCAACTCGGCTCATAAGGCACGACCTGCCCTTGACAAAGCCATGCTGACTATTTCTGATCATTCTAAACTTCTCCAAATGTTCATAAATCTTGTCCCTCAGAAGCCTCTCCATCAGCTTACCAACCACTGAAGTCAGACTCACCGGTCGGTAATTTCCTGGACTATCCTTGTTCCCTTTCTTAAAAATAGGAACCATATCCGCAATCCTCTGGAACCCCTCCCGTTTCCACGGATGATGCAAAGATCATCGCCAGGGGCTCTGCAATCACTTCCCTCACTTCCCACAATAACCTGGGGTACATCCCGTCTGGTCCCGGCGACTTGTCTATCTTGATGGAATTTAACAGGTCTAACACATCCTCTTTCCTAACATCCACATACTCAATCTTTTCCGTTTGCTTCAAACCTGCAGTACATCCTCCCAGATCACTTTCCACCATGAATATCGAGGCAAAGTACTCGTTAAGCACCTCTGCCATTTCTTCCGGATTCACACAGACTTTTCCCCCTTCACCTTTTATAGGTCCTATTCCTTCTCGTCCTTTTACTTTTCACATATTTGTAGAAGGCCTTGGGATTCTCCTTAATCTTACCCGCCAAGGCCTTCTCATGACCCCTTCTGGCTCTCCTAATTTCCTTTTTAAGCTCAACCTCTCCTCAATGTCAACAAAATGAAGGTGGCACAGTGGTTAGCACTGCTGCCTCAGTGCCAGAGACCTGGTTTAATTCCAGCCTTCCAGAATTCAATTCCAGCTTCAGAAGAGCAGCCAGTGTAATTAAGGACCCCATGCAACCCAGACATAGTCTTTTCCAGTTCTTTTCATTGGGAAAAAGATACAAAATTCTGAATATACATACCAATCGAATCAAACAGCTTCCCTTTTGCTATCATACTCTGGAACGGACCTGCCTGCATTAAATTGATCTTTCTCTGCACCATAGCTATGACTATAACATTACATTCTGCACTCTCCTTGTCTATGAATGGTATTCTTTTTGTCTGTATAGTGTGCAAAAAACAATACTTTTTCATTGTGTATCAATACATGTGACAATAAATCAGATCATTCAATGTTTGAACAAAGAATTTTGACAGGCAACCTCATTGCCAGCACTTTTAAACATGAATCAAGACTTAATTTGGCTGTTGGTGGTGAGATAAACATCAGCTGCTATTTGTGGACCATCAACTTGATGACCCTCTTTTGGTCTTCCCAAGGGTCTTCAACAGATGGCTCATCTGTTATTGAGTTAGCAAACTAAGGTACCAAGTCTAAATATCAGTGGCAAGTACTTTTAATTTCAATAGTCGGTTTTTAATTTAACAAGTACCCTGCATGCTTTTGGATTCTGGACTAAATAATAGATGCCCAAGACAAAAGAACACCATGTGACATGCAGTCTGCAACATGTCAGTATTCATTTAGAATTTCTCTCTGACAGGATATCTGGTAATTGTGTCTGTTCCTTTTGTATCCCATGTGAAAGTAATGGAACTGATCGTAGTAAGTAGCGTTTTTGTTGTCATTTCAGCCATTTGGCAGCTGTTTTGAAACTGAGAATGCAAACTATTCAGATTAAGTCCTTTTTGTTTGGAACGCCTCAAATTTAATGATGCATAACATGTTCTTTTGATTGAATGAGATCAGATAATTAGTAGCTTCTTGATGGACAGCCTGCTCAAGTGGCGTTAATTGGGGAAGCATGCAAACTTGACTGGCAACTGGAGTTGCATTCATACATTTCAACCTGAACCTGCCCACTTTCAACAAACGATGGCATGTTTATAGTTACAGAATTCCATTCAGTTCAACAACCCAAAAAGTTGCTTGTGCAATATCCAGGAAGATGGATTTTTACATGTTTGCACTAGCAAGGAACTGCGTGTGTGTGTTTTGATAGCTTGGTACAGTGCATTAAAGGACAAATATACTGAGTGAATGTGTTGATAAAATGACTGTACTGTGTATGCAGAAGAACTCCTAAAGGTAAGAGAAATAAAGAATGGAGCAGAAAATTGAATCCTGAAAATTTATGGGAGGAGCTAGTTAGCAATGTGAACTGTGGGCAGCGTGGGTGGAAAATGTATCTGAAGTATGTAGCACTTTTAGACCTGAACTCTGAATTGGAATGCAACTTTTCATTTTGGCAGTACAGTCATATTTGGCGACCTGTGAATGCAACATGTTGAAAAGGAAGTAAGATTTGATAGAAAAACAGGCCACAAAGCCACTATTATGTTTCAGAAAGATCTTGTCCAAACTTCATTTATAACTGATAACCTTCATGAGCTCTCTCCCATATGCTCCATGGTGAGAATGCACTCCTATTCCCCCTCGACAACAGGAGCTGCAGAAGACCAGTAAGAGGTTTCTACAGTTTACAATGAAAATTTTCATTTTTAAAACTGATTAATAAATTAACTGTCAAAGGTAATGTCACAAATAGGCTTACATTAACTTCATTGCAGTGATAATGTGAAAAGCCCCTAGTCACCACAATGCAATGCCTGCTCAGGTACACTGAGGAATTTAGCATGGCCAAAGAACCTAACCAGCATGTCTTTCAGACTGTGGGAGGAAACTGGAGCACCTGGAAGAAACCCACACAGACATTGGGAGAACATGCAAACTCTGCACAGACAGTGATCCAAGCCAGGAATCGAATCTAGGTCCCTGGCACTGAAGCAGCGTACTAACCACTGTGCCACCATTGCAGCTCCAATTGGAACATTCCTTGCACATATGACAATGCTGGAGCACAGCAATGAAATGAGGAAGACACTATCAAACTGATGGATCTTAAAAAGCTTTCCAAAGGAAAGTTGAGAGAGAATTATTTTTAGGAGAAATATATAGCTCACTGCTAGTACTTTAGAGCAGTGTGTTCCATCGGCCACAATCACTTCCGTGCCTTTTATCTTCCCTCCCTGCACTGTCGCCCTTAGTGCTCTCTTCAGAGGAATTCTCTTTTCATCATTGGTATCTGTTCATAGAACTAAGTACCTGTTAGGAAATGGAATGTCCTTGGGGACTATCTGCCTTCTCTCGCTTGCTTGTCTGTCTGGTGGCCATCTAGTCTTCTGCCTGCACTTTGTGCAGGGTGACCACCTTCTGAAACGTGCTAGCCAAATAACTCTTATCCTTATGAGTTTGTTTCAATGACATCCAGCTGCTCCTTGATTGACTCCTAAGACATGATGCTCAAGTTTTTGACATTTGCATTGACCAGGACACGGTGCCATCTGGGAAACCACCTGGTACAGGATTTACTTTGGGTATGAGCAGCCATGCCTTGAATTATTTACTGCACTGAAATTAAGTAAACACAAAATGTTAATTAATTCTTGCTCTGTCCTTGCTTCTTGTTCCTAAAGTCCTGACACATGCTGTAATTCTTGCTTTATCCTTGTGCCAAACGGACACACCACTATTGGATTGAAACCCTGGGATCTCTATTACAAAGTCAATAAAGCCACTTTGTGTCAGCTATGAAAGGGTTAAAAATTAGAAATTAGGCACTGTTAACTTGAATATCTTGGTAATTGATAGTGATCTTTTCTTTCAAGTTGTTACATGTAAGAAAAGAAATATACATTTTGTATTGATATTGGATGCTGTTAACCAGTTAAATTTTATTAGATGAATTTCCTTGCTTACTGCCCTGAATGGGAAGAGAGATCCTTGCCTCTGAGTCAAGAGTGGCTCAGATTTGACTCCAGAGATCTGACCACAATTTATCTGTAATTCCAGTTTGTAGTGGAGTATATGCAAAAGGTTATTTAGCATTATTTTGAAAAGCAGGGGAATTTTCCTTGCTATTCAGATATTTATTATCCCTTGCCAGCATCACTGAAACAAATTATCACATTGCTACCTGTGGGAACTTACTTTGCACAAATTGGCTGTTGCATTTCCTACACTAGAAGTTTGACAATATTTTGGAAATACTTCATTAGCTCTTAGGCAGAAACTCATTAGGACCTCTATCGATCTGGATATCTGAACTTGGTATACTTTAATTCCAATTACCAGATTTTAGCACTAAACTTTCTCACTGCTGTTATTATAATTCAGATTATTATAGTGAAAAGAAAAAGTTATCAGTGGTAACCTGTATGTGAACATGCTCAACGTGAGAGACATCCTCTACCTGCGAAGCCGATTTGAGAGTCCTATGAATCTGGACCCTAAGATCCTTCTGATCTTCCCCACTGCTGAGTCTTACCCTTAGTATTATATTCCTTCATTCCATTTGACCTGCCAAAATGAACTGTCACACACTTTTCCGGGTTGAAGTACATCTGTCACTTCTGTGCCCAGTCTTGCATCCTCTGTGTCAAAGAACAACACAGCATGAGAAACAGGCACTTCGGCCTAACGAGCCCACGCCACCATTTTAGCATTGAGTTCCGTCTTCCACCCATGACTGTTGTCTACGCTTATGGCACTCCACTTTGGAAACCAAATTGAGGGGAGACTAATTTTGGTGTAACAAATTGTCCCTATCAGCCTAAGAGCACATCTTTGGGTGTGGGAGGAAACCAGAGCACCCGGAAAAAACCCATGCGAGCATGGGGAGAATGCGCAAATTCCCACAAATTCTGGCCCAAATCCATGTATTTGCACAGCAAACAGTGATAGTCAGTGAGCTGTTGGGTTGCCCATCAGCTGGTCCAGTTTAAGCGTACAGTAACAATGTGAAGCACTAGGCTACACTCAACATCCAAGAGCAGCCCTCGCATGACCCACTGCACGTATGCCCCTTGTTGGACAGTAAGGCAGACTGAAGCATCTGTGGATTAAAAGAGCAAAACATCAATAACATGCACATCTTATGCAAACATTCAAGGGAATTCCCAGAAGCTCAAAAGTAAAACAAGTGATCCAGAAAATATGTTGGAAGGTCTATACAAATCAGTTGATTCCCAGGAAATTCTCAAGGCTCTTGACCTTATTTAAAACAGTTTCCTATATCCCTCCATCTTGACTCTGCTCAGGTGCCTATCTGAATATCCCTTAAACAACTCCAGCGTGCCTGCCTCCACCACCTTACTTGGCAGTGCATTCCATTTTGGTGATAGTGACCACACTATCGGTTACTAGTGGTGTACCTCAGGGATCTATTTTGGGGCCCCTGCTGTTTGTAATTTTTATAAATGATCTGGATGAGGGTATTGAAGGATGGATTAGTAAATTTGCGGATGACACCAAAGTCGGAGGAGTGGTAGATAGTGAAGAGGGGTGTTATAGTTTGCAGAGAGACTTGGACAAGTTGCAGAGCTGGCCGAGAGGTGGCAAATGGAGTTTAATGTGGAAAAGTGTGAGGTAATTCACTTTGGCAGGAATAACAAATGTGTAGAGTATAGGGCTAATGGTAGGATTCTTAATAGTGTCGATGAACAGAGGGATCTTGGTGTATGTGTGCATAGATCCCTGAAAGTTGGCAATCAAGTCGATAAGGTTGTTAAGAAGGCATATGGAGTCTTAGCTTTTATTGGTAGGGGGATTGAATTTCGGAGCCGCAACGTCATGTTGCAACTGTACAAAACTCTAGTGCGGCCGCACTTGGAGTATTGTGTACAGTTCTAGTCCCCGCATTATAAGAAAGATGTGGAGGCATTGGAGAGGGTACAGAGGAGGTTTACCAGGATGTTGCCTGGTATGGAGGGCAGGTCTTATGAAGAGAGGCTGAGGGATTTGAGGTTGTTTTCGTTAGAAAGAAGGCGGCTAAGAGGAGACCTTATTGAAACATATAAGATGATTAGAGGTTTAGATAGGGTGGACAGTGATAGCCTTTTTCCTAGGATGGAGAAAGCTAGCACGAGGGGACATAGCTTTAAATTAAGGGGTGGTGGTTTTAGGACAGATGTCAGAGGTAGGTTCTTTACCCAGAGGGTGGTAAGGGTATGGAATGCCTTGCCTGCTTCAGTTGTAGATGCGCCAAGTTTGGTGGCGTTTAAGAGGTTAGTAGATAAGTTTATGGATGAAAAGGGAATGGTTTAGGTTAGAGGGTCACTGCTTGTTCCTAATTGGTCGGCGCAACATCGAGGGCCGAAGGGCCTGTTCTGCGCTGTAATATTCTATATCCCCACAACCCTCTGTGCGAAAAACCTCCCTCTAACATTTGAATTGTACCTCGCCCTAAGCCCATGGCCCCTTGTGATATTTGTTTCCAATCTAGGAAAAAGCTTACCACTGTTTATCTATACCCTTCATAATCTTAAACACCTCTATTAGATCTCCCCTCATTTTCCGTCTTTCTAAGGAAAACAGCCCCAAGTTGCCCAATCTTTCCTCATGAGCCAGTCCTTCCATACCAGGCAGCATCCTGGTAAACCTCCTGTGCACTCTCTCCAGAGTCTCCACGTCCTTCTGGTAGTAAGATGATCAGAACTGACGCAGTACTCCAAATGCGGTCTAACCAACTGCAACTTCTGACATCCTTCCAAACTATCCACTACGCCTCCAACCTTTGTGTCATTCGCAAACTTACCAACACATCCCTCCACTTCCTCATCCAGGTCATTTATAAAAACCACAGAGCAAGTGTCCCAGAACAGATTCCTGGGGCACTCCATTGGTGACCGACCTCCATACAAAAAAAAGACCCATCTACAACCACCCTCTGCCCTCTATGGACAAGCCAGTTCTAGATCCACAAAGCAATGTACCCTTCGATCCCAGGCCCCCTCACTTTCTCAATACGTTTTGCATGGCAGACCTTATCAAATGTTTTGCTGAAGTCCATATAAACCACATCTACTGCTCTTCCTTCGTCAACGTGTTTAGTTACATTTTCTAAAAGCTCAACCAGGCTTGTAAGGCATGATCTGCTTTTGACAAAGCCATCCTGACTACTTTTGATCATACTACTCTAAATATTCATAAATCCTGTTTCTCAGGATCTTCTCTATCAACTTATAAACCACTGCGGTTAGACTCAGGTTGATAATTTCCTGGGCTATCTCTATTCTCTTTCTTGAATATAAGAACCACATCCACAATCCTCCGGAACCTCTCCTGTTCCCATCAATGACGTAAAGCTCATCGCCAGCGGCTCTGCAATCTCTTCCCTCGTCTCCCACAATAACCTGGGCTCGACCCCATCCGGGGTCTTATCTATTTTGATGCTATTCAAAAGCTCCAACATATCCTTTTTCTTAGTGTCCACGTACTCAAGCTTTTCACTCCGCCGCAAACTTGCACTACAACCACCAAGATCCTTTTCCACTGTGAATACCAAAGTAAACTATTGAGCACCTCTGCTATTTCTACCGGTTTTACACAAACTTCCCCATCATCACATTTTATAGATCCTATTCCTTCACATCTCATCCTTTTGCTCTTTACGTAATTGTAGAATGTCTTAGGGTTTTCCTTAATCTAACCTGCCAAAGCCTTCTCATGACTCCTCCTGGCTCTCCCTTAATTTCCTTCTTAAGTTCCTTCCTACAACCCATATACTCCTTTAGATCCCTAACATCACCTAGGTCCCTTACCTTTTGTACGTTTTTCGTTTCTTTTTGACTAGATTCCTGACTCTGACCCACTTGTCTGTCTCCCGTGGCCGTGTAACCACCTGCCTGTAATTCCTATCTATCACTTGCTCATTTCCCCCTGACCAGCCAAAGATCCTCGAGCTGCAGCTCCAGTTCTCTAATGCGGTCCCTTAGGAGCTGTAGCTTGATGTACCCAGCACAGATATACTTATTCATATACTTGAATTATATTGGTGCTGTCCTCATTCAGGCAGGTGATAGTATTTCATCCCACACCTGACTTGTGCCTTGTAGATTTTGTGTACAGGTTTTGAGAAGTTGGGTGGTGAGGCACTTTACCAAATAGCCATCCTTTGACCTGTTCTTGTAACCCACAGTATTTATGTGACTGTTGCTAAAGTTTTACTAATCAATGATAACCAACAACCCCACTCCAGGATGTTGTTGGGATTCAGTGATGGTATGCTGTTGAATGCCAAGAGGAAGGAGATGATTAGATTCTCTTTTGTTGGAAATGGTTATTGCCTGGCTCTTGTGTAGTAGGAAGTCACTTGCTACTCATCAGATCAAACCTGAATGTTGTCCAGATCTTGTTGCATACAGGTTTCAGTATCTGTAAATTGCAGGTGAAGCTGAATACTGCAATAATAAACAAAAGTCCCACTTTTGAGCTTATGTTAGAAGTCGCTGAAAACTGCAGATGCCTTGAACATCTTCTCTTGTGTTGGCTTGGGACTGAAAAGATTGAGTTACCATGACCATAATAATCTCCCTTTGTGTCAAGTATAACTTAAGTTAATGGAAAAATCTTTTTTGTGCACTGCTGCCACACCTCACTGCAGCCCTGTACTGGCCAGATCCAATTGAGTTGAAATTCAATAGACCTCTTTGATACCAATCTAGGTCAGATGCTGCCTTGATGTCAAGAGAAGTCATTTCCATGATCTCTGAAATTAAACTCTTTTTGGACCAATATTGCTAACCTATTCCTGTGAGTTCCAATTCAAGCAATATTCCTTTTGCAGGCTTAAAATCTATCTGCAAAATCAGTTTGCAAACACAGGCTTACATGTTTGTAATTAGATTGCCAGGCCTATAGTTCTTAGGGCACAAATAGAGGGACACACACACACACCTGTCTTCTGACAGCCTCAGACAGAATTAGGCAGTAACTGACACTTTTAAACACTGTCTGCAAAGTCAGCTGAGCCCATTAACGTAAGACTCCAATCGACCAATCAAAACTTCCCTGAAACCACAAAAGAAGCACAAATGTATAAGCTCTGTTTAAATGAAAACACGATTAGCTAAGATCAGTTGTTATCCTGTGTTGTCAATGTGGAGTTGGCTATTGTCCAGACAAATCAGCACTGTATAAAACAGAGCTCAATTTTAAATGTATCCCTTAACAAGAAACATGATGTACATTTTTTTTTTAAAAGGCATAGTATCATAGTACACTGGGAGAAAGTTCCTGAATTTTTACTAGCAACAGTGAAGGAACAGCAATATAGTTCCAAGTCAGGGACTTGGAGGGGAACTTGCATGTAGTGGTGTTCCCATGCACCTACTGCTGCCCTCTTCTATAGGTGGTAGCGATTGCAGGTTTGGAAGGTGCTGTTGAAGGAGCCTTGGTGAGTTGTTGCTGCTGATGGCCTACTGCCTCATGATAGTGCTACACAACAAAGGAGAAGCTGTCCTTCAGAAGAAGACAGGCCTTCAGATAAGTTGGTGAGAACTAGATTCAACACCACCACCATCACCACCAACAATGTAAATGTTTCACCAAGATCCATCAGACCTCTCCAGGACTCTCTTCTCCAGGACTTGGCTGCTGGGTCAATAATAGTGTTGACAAGGAATATTGTGGTCAGTGGTGAGATTCATGCCAAATGGTCATTTGGGTTTTATTCTTCAATCTTTTGATGACTTTTAATGAGTGACTTGCTAAACAATTTTGCTGTGGGTCTGAAGTCACATGAGAGAGAATCTGGTGAACTGGTGTGACAACATTAATCACTTCCTGAATGTCAACGAAACAAAGGAGATTGTCATCAACTTCAGAAAGCCTAAAGGAGAACATGCCCCTGTCTACATCAGTAGAGAGGGTTGAGAGTTTCAAGTTTTTAGATGCTCAGATCACCAGCAACCTGTCCTGGTCACCCCCGCCACTCCACAACAACTTTCTCCAACTTTTACAGATGCACTATAGAAAACATTCTTTCTGGTTGTATCACAGCTTGGCATGTTTCCTGCTCTGCCCAAGATTGCAAGGAACTACAAATGATCGTGAATATAGCCCAATCCATCACAAAAACCAGTCTCCCATCCATAGGCTTTGTCTACATTTCCTGCTGTTTTGGCAAAAAAGCTAGCATAATTAAGGACTTCACACATCCTTGACATTCTCTCTCCTACCTTTTGTCGGGAAAAAGATAAAGTGACCAACTAATCCAAGAACAGCTTCTTCCCTGCTGCTGTCAGACTTTTGAATGAACTTACCTTGCATTACGTTGATCTTTCTCAGCGATAGCTATGACTGTAACACTACATTTTGAACTCTCTCCATTTCCTTCTCTGAATGGTATACTTTGTCTGTATAGTGCACAAGAAAATACGTGGCAAATCAAACCAAAATCAAAACATCTAGGCCCATCTGAAAATCCAGCTTGTTGTATGGATACACAAAATTACTATTAAATTCCAGCTCTCTCCTGAATTCCCTATTTATGGTATGTCTGAAAAGTCCAGAATCTCGTCTTAACTGCAGTCCATGTGCATCCTATTAATTGTCTTCTCCTATTAATCCCAGCATTCAAATACAAAAATGGTTTGCAAAAAAAATGATGAAAACTGCACTTCTCTGCCTGATCGCTAATAATCTGCTTAAGGGCAGTTTTGTCTTGTTACTCCATGCTTGGGGTCTTGCACTTTGCTGTTTGGTTGCTGTTGGTGTGTCTCCTGTTTTCAATGAATAATTTGACACTGGGAAAGAACATATGCAGTAGTTTCCTGTTGCTTTCCTGATGTTTAAAAGAAACATAAGTCATTTCCTTCTGGCTGTAAACAGTCATTGTCCCCTGAGATTCAAACTTTTCTGTCAGATGTTACAGAATAAGTGTTAATTGTATTGCTTCCCCTCTTAAACTGCTCATAAAAGCAGTTTACTTAGGTTTGTAATGGAACACTGTTTTAATAGGAAGAGATGTTGAGTCTTTTGGTGATGCACAAAGGAGAGAGACTGACAAAGCATTTTCCTTCCAATGATCCCATTTTTAAATGCAGTGTATGATGTGATACTGAGACATACACAGCAGCAGAATTCAGGCTTCATCTCTGCTAAGCTGGCTGATGTTGGGAGTCGGATGGCAGGAACACAAAGGTTGCTCGTCACATCACAAGAACAAAAGAGGGAAAATTTATTTGGAGTTTGGGTCCTGTCTGCTATTTAATGTTCCCTACAGGAAATGTGATATCCATGTAATTACCCCATACTGAATCAGCCAACTAAGTTCAGTGCAATACTGAGGGAGTGCTGCATAGCTGGAGGTGTCACCTTTTTGGTTGAAATATAAAGCTGATATTGAATGAATGACAAATGCTTGTCAGGATACTTGGAGAACTCCCTATTCCATTTTAAGCAATGCCATGCTCCCCTTTTTGGGTGAAAATGGCATTGCTTGAAGAGGAGCAGGGAATTCTCCTCCTAGTATTTTGGCAAACATTTGTCATTTAGCCAACATCTCAGCAAAGTATATTATCTGCCATTTGTGGATCCTTGCTGTGCAGTTGTTTTTTTTCCTATACTACAGTAGCAGTTTTATTTCCAAGATACTTGATGGATTATGAATCATTTTAAACCAACTTGAGTGGCAGGCATCACATAACTGTAACTCAGACATTCATGAGAGTATATATAATGTTATACACTTGGAAAGGAAAAGGACAATTGACGATGTCATGCTGTATGTGAAACAGCTTGAATTTATAAAATACTCTTTGTGAAAGAATATGAAATTGTTTGTGAAAAAGTTGTATCCCAAGTGGAATATTATTTATCAGGTTTGGGAACCAAAAGCATTAGACGATGGAATAAATCATAAGCGTTTAAAAGGAGGAAAGATAGGCAGCAAGACAAAGTAGTTTTGGATAAGTTCTGGAATGCACATAATGCTGGCCCTTTTAATTGCAATAAGCTAGAGCTCAAGCTTTTATCTCGAATTGGAAGAACAGAGAAATTTATATGTTGGGAATCTTAAAGTTAATTTGGTAGACTTACGGGAGTTGTGAAGCTGGGCAAGGATGATAGTCTGTGTCTTTAAGTGCAGAGATTCAATGGTGGT
Source organism: Sphyrna mokarran (assembly GCA_024679065.1). Taxonomy (NCBI): domain Eukaryota; kingdom Metazoa; phylum Chordata; class Chondrichthyes; order Carcharhiniformes; family Carcharhinidae; genus Sphyrna; species Sphyrna mokarran. Next base: position 7,062,283 of record JAGIQG010000020.1, read on the forward strand.
TCCAATTCATTTATTCCAGAGATGTGGGTATTGCTAGACAGACCTGCTGCCCATCCCTAATTGGCTTTGAGAAGGTAGTGGTGAGCTGTCTTCTTGGATCACTGTCAAATCAAAATCCTCAAACTCTCTCCCTAGTGACAGTGAAGGAACAGTAATACATTTCCAAGTCAGGATGATGTGTGGTTTGGAGGGGAACTTCCAGGTAGTGGTGTTCCTATGTATGAACTGCCCTTGTCCTTTTGAGAGTCAGAACATCCATTCCAGGACTTGAGCACAACAACTTAGGCTGACAACCCAGAGCAGAACTGAGGGAATGTTGCACGTCAAAAGTGCTGTTTTTCATATGAAACATTAAAATATCCTGTTTGCCCCCTAAGTGGATTTCGAAACTCTCCAGGCACCTGCGTTGCTTTGGAGGAGCAAGGGAATCGCGCTGTATCTTGCCTCGATCAACTTTGCAATAACAAATGATCTACCATTATGTCTCATGTGTTTGTGAAAGTTTGTGCACAAATTTAAGTGCTTTGGAATTTCTGACTGAAGGGCATCATATAAATGCAAGTCTTGTTTTTCCATGGTACTGTATTAAAGGTTAAAGTTTATTTAGTCACAAGTAAGTGCTGTGTTGATACAAGAATGTGTTACTGTGAAATTCCCCTAGCTGCCACGCTCCAGCATCTGTTGGGGTCAATGCACTTAATCAGCACGTTTTTCAGACTGTGGGATGAATCTGGAGCTCCTGAAGGAAACCCATGTAGACATGGAAAGAATGTGCAAACTCCACATAGATGGTGATCCAAGCCAGGAATCTGACCAGGGTCCCACCATGCTAACCTTTTGGATACATGATCCTGAATTACCTAGCCTTTTGGATTCTGGTTACCAATAGAAAGATCATTTGAAACAATGTTCAAATTGATGAGGCTTTCTGTAGCAAAGTGGGTGAGGTAGGGAGTTGAAATTGGCAATGCACTGGAGAAAGGAAGTTTTGGGACAGGCTCATTAAAAAGGGCACATGCTTGTCTATCTGGGTTGGCCTTGCCAAATATCTCGAGGCTGATTTAAATCACCAGCAAGCCAACATTGCTGACAGCAGCTAAACAGTGATTTTAGGTTTATCAACATTGAACCATAGGAAACTGCAAGTCATTCAGGATTTGATGTTAGTGAAGCAATCTATGCAATAACAGATTTGAAATGAATAATGGTAGAGTAAAAAAGTCAACATGTTTCGAGGATGACTTTGTGGATGTGCTAAACACTTGGAAGTTGGCCCAATTTTTGCTGATGTTGCTAGAGAGTAGGATGTATTATATAAATAGAAGTGCATCAAGACTCTAGCAGTGCACATGCCAGGATTGACTGGGTATTAGGGAATAAATTCTGATAGGATTTACTAATTGTTGGTACAGACAAGTTTGAACGACCAAGGGCAGCTAAATGCAATCAGTCATGCAGGATGTACAAGCTCTGATTTTTTTAAAAAATATATTGCCAGTATCATTTCCATACTACCGTTTTCACAGTATATTTTGATCTAAATCAAATAAGAGTTAATGATCTGTTTTTAAAAATGTCAAAAAATGATTGCTGTCATAATTTTTATTCCTTCTTCAGATATCTGCCACCTGTCCTTGCTGCGACATTGATTCATACTGCCATTGCACGTGTGCTGCAATTGGATGTCTCTATGTTTAAAAGCAAAAAGGAACATGATCAGGATGCGGAAAAGCTTATCTGTAGGTATTTACATTATATTTTTAAATTAACTGTTTTGCAATGTAGTGAAAAAAAGCTTTCTCTGAATATATTATACTAGGCTTCCTTTTGTCGTATGAAACATTGTTTTAGTACCACCTTTGGGGTGATGAATAAGAAATGTTATTGTCTACTGAAAAGCATAAATGTGTGGGCAATAATGGGACCTATTACATCACCTGCTTGTAGCTTTTCTGGTGCAGGTATTGCAGCGACACAATGTGGACTGGAGTAGGCCTTCTAGACTTTGTTCAACGAGATAACGGCTGATCGACCTCAAATCCCATTTTTCTTTGGTTCCTCTGGTATCCAAAAGTTTTTACTTTAAATATGTTTGACAGTTGACCACGCAGACTTTTCTGGGATAGAGAATTACAAAAAGTCACAACTGTTTAAAGAAATTTTTCCTCATTTTGGTCCTAAATGGCTGACCCCCCTCTAGATTCCCCAGCCAGGGGAAACATTTTCTCGGCATTTCTCCTGTTAGACTTCTTAAGAACTTTGCTTCAGTTAGGTCACACCTCATTCTTCTAAACTCCAGAGAATCTAGTCTACTCAATCTCTGCTCATAGGATTATTCTTTCATCCTAGAAAAACAATCTAGTAACCTTGTGTTACACGTGGCATGCTAACTTCCTGTGATTCATTTACAAGGCCCCTTTGGAGTTGTAACCATTTCCCAGTTGCTAATCATTTTTTAAAAATTCTTTGAGAGAAAAAAATAAAGTGGATAACTTGCATTGCATTCCATCTGTCACAATCTTGCCCACTCGTTCAACCTATCTGTATACAATGTTTTGTCAGCTTCACTGGTTGTTTTCTAACTTTTTGTATTGTCAACAAACTTGGATGTCTCTTGCTGTTAAGTCACTGAACTAAATTGTGAATGGCTGAGGCTTAATCACTGCCCTTGTGAAACCTGTTGCAACCTGAAAACGCCCCTTTACTCCTACTCTGCCCTCTGTCCGTTAACCAACTGGCCTATAATTTCCCACGTTTTTCATAGCAGGATTATGTTTGATAACATCCAATCCTTGGAAACTGTTTAGAATTTCAGGAAATCAAAATCAATTGAAGCATTACCTTTTTGAAAACCTCAGATTCAGGTCCAGGCAATTCATTGCCACTGGCTTCTCCAGTATTCTTTATCTATGTTGATTTCTTTTAGGCTATTCAATTGTTGCAAGACCTTTGGTTTCTCATTTCTGGAATGATTTTTATCTTCTATCATGAAGATAATGTATTTTTTAAATGTCTTTGCATTTTCTTATTGTCCATTATGATTTCACATGTCTTTCCCTCTAACAAGCCCATGCTTTTTTATCATCTTGTTCATATATCTATTAAAATCTGATACCATCTTAAACTCATTAGTCAAAGTTGAACATATTTTGTGCATCAAAAGAGTGCTTATTTGTTATGAGTTACATTTTCTTTTAATGTTTTAATTACATGAATAGGATGGAATAGAGGGATATTGCCCTCAAAAGTAGAGTTTTAGTTAAATCGGGTATCATGATCGGTGCAGGCTTGGAGGGCTAAAGAGCCTATTCCTGTGCTGTAATTTTTTTTGTTTTTTGCAAGCCATTATTTGTTTAGAGCTGCATTTATTAATGTAGTTTCCAAATTCATCTTGGTCAATTTGTTTACATTTCAATCCTAGCTTTAGACTTGATCAAATCACTTCATGGCTCAATATAAAATTCCAATGCCTTATGGTCACTCTTTCTCGGAGACCCCTTGATTGCAAGATTTATTAACTCTTTCTCATTGCGCAATTCTAGATCCAAATTGGCTTATCCTTGACATACTTATTCAGAAAACTATCTTGCTTGCATTCAATAAACTTACCCTCCACATTATTATAGTTTGCAAGCCTATGTAGATTGGAGTCTCTCACTGGGAATGGAGAGAGCATGGGAGGAATATAGAGAGAGTAGAAGGGAGCTCAAACGGGGATTTAGAAGGGCAAAAAGGGGGCATGAAATGGTTTTGGCGGATAGGATTAACCCAAAGGCTTTTTACTCCTATGTTAGGAATAAAAGGGTGGTTAGAGGAAAAATCGGATCTCTTAGGGACAGAGAAGGGGAACTGTGTTTAGAGCCCGAGGGAATGGGGGAGATCCTGAATGAATACTTTGCGTCGGTATTCACGAAGGAGAGAGGCTTGTTGACTGGCCCTGTCTCTGAGGGAGCTGTGGACCAGTTGAGGGAAATATCCATACTGAGGGAGCAACTGTTAGAGCTTCTAGGTAGCATTCAAACTGATAAATCTCTGGGGCCTGATGGCATTTATCCCAGGCTGCTTAGGGAGTGCGAGGTGAAATTGCTGGGCCTCTTACGCAAATCTTTGTCTCTTTTTTGGACACAGGTGAGGCCTCAGAGGACTGGAGAATAGCTAATGTTGTACCGTTGTTTAAAAAGGGTAGTAGGAATACCCTGGAAATTATAGGCCGGTGAGTTTGACGTCAGTGGTAGGGAAGCTGTTGGAGGGGATTCTTAGAGATAGGATGTACAGGCACTTAAAGCGTTACGATCTGATTAGGGATACGCAGCATGGCTTTGTTAAGGGGTGGTCGTGCCTTACGAATCTGGTAGAATTTTTTAAGGAGGTGACGGAAACAGTCGAAGGGCGAGCCGTTGATATCGTCTATATGGATTTCAGTAAGGCGTTTGACAAAGTCTCTCGTGGGAGGTTAGTTGAAAAGGTCAAGGTTAATGGGATATAAGGTCAGGTAGCTAGATGGATAAGTAACTGGCTTGGTAATTGGAGATAGAGAGTAATAGTGAAAGGGTGTTTTTCTAGCTGGAAGTCAGTCACTAGTAGTGTGCCACAGGGCTCGGTACTGGGACCTCTTCTATTTGAATATACATAAATGAGTCGGAAGAGGGAGTAAGTGGAATGATCAGCAAGTTTGCAGACAATACAAAGATGGCTGGACTTGCGGATACTGAGGAGCATCGTCAGGTGATACAGCAGGACATAGGCTGGAAATTGGGCAGATAGATGGCAGATGGAATTCAATCCTGATAAATGCGAGGTGATGCATTTTGGGAGAAAGAATGTAGGGGGGAGGTATATGATAAAGGGGTGGACCTATTAAGAGTATAGAAACGCAGAGGGACCTGGGGGTGCAGGTGCACAAGTCTGAGGTTGGCAGAGCAGGTGGAGAAGGTTGTAAAGAAAGCATATGGCATGCTAGCCTTTATAGGAAGGGGTATGGAGTACAAGAGTTGGCCTTTAATGTTGCAGTTGTATAAAACATTGGTTAGACCTCATTTGGAATACTGTGTCCAGTTCTGGTTGCCTTACTACTGGAAAGACATGGAGACTCTGGAGAGAGTGCAGAGGAGGTTTACCAGGATGCTGCCTGGTATGGAAGGTCTGAGTTATGAGGAGAGGTTAGGCAAATTGGGCTGTTTCCCTTAGAAAGACGTAGACTTAGAGGAGATCTGATAGAGGTGTACTAGATTATGAGGGGTAGAGATAGAGTAAACAGGGTTCAGCTTTTTCCTAGGATGGACTCGAATAGCACGAGGGGTCACGGGCTTAGGGTGAGGGGGGGTAAGGTATAATTTGGATGCTAGAGGGAGTTTTTTCACACAGAGGGTGGTGGGGGTTTTGCAATGCGCAGCCAAATAAAGTGTTGGAAGCAGGCACTCTGGAGTTACTTAAGAGATACTTAGGCACATGAACAGAATGGGAATGGAGGGATGTAGAAAACTGATTTACAATAGGGATCATGAGCCCTCTTCTGCACCACCCCATACCAAACTGATTATACTTTTTGATTTTGAGCTAAAATACTTATTCCTGTCTTTATTGTAGCATTGCTAATAACATTTTCCCTTTTGCTGAATTTTTCTAAAAGTTAATCATCTAGAATATTTATCGCTCATCTTGGTCATTTTACAACTAGGATTCAATAACGGTTCCTGTATTAAACCTATATATCTAATTTTTTTGTGCGTCCAGAAGTGCCTTGAGCTTTGACTTTTTTCTAATTTTCCCTAATATTACCACAGTCACTAATGCTCTGTTGCCTTTGTTCCACTTCCTATCTTTTCTGAATCTAGTCTATTTATCTTACTCCAGATTCCACTTCAGAGCTTCAACATTCTCCTTACTATTTTTAAATTTCTCATGCACTCATGTGTTCTCCAGAGAGAGGGAGAAAATGCCTCTTGCCTTTTGCAGACCTATGAAGATGGATATCTAATTTCTAGCAAGTCCCAGATTTTAGTTTCCAGTAAAAAGAAAGAAAAAGCTACTCCTTTCAAGTTTTAAACAGCAGCTTGCTTATCTCTCTGTAAGTCTTGTTCCGTTCATTTATGTAACTTTCTCTTGTCAATTAAATTTGACTCTGAAACCCCAGGGGAAAATCCTAAAACTAACAAAAATTGCATTAACTCAGATTAACCCCAGGGACTAGAAGCAATCATTCTTTTGCATTATGAGCATGTGAGCTAATTGGTTGTGAACAATTGACACCATAATCAGAGCTGAAATATAAAACAGTCCCTTCACTAGAAAAATGACACATACATTTCTCAAAAGCATAGTATTATATTAGATAATCCACATGGAAGTTATAATCATGCGTAAAACCACTCTGCCTTTGCTACATGTTTACTCGACCTCTGCATTTATACATTCTGCCACTTCAGAACAGCTATCAGGGAGGCCTTTACAAAAATCCCATGCAATCTTGTTCACAAATGCTTACTGTAATCCAGACACACCGATACTGCTGTGCTTTAGCTTATTTCTCTACTTAGGAATCATTTCTAATAAGCAAATATAAACAAAAAAACTACTTTCCACTCAGCACTAAATCAGATGAAAATTTAAATATGGGCAACCTCAAGTTAACACAAACCACAAGTGCTAAAGACTCAAAGAAGTACTTCCTTATTTGATAAAACATTCAACATCTGACTGGTTTATAAAGCACCAAGTTCATGGTGTGATCAAAGAACAAAACAGCACGGGAAACAGGCCCTTCGGCCCAACGAGCCCGCACCACCAATCTGTGATTGTTTCAATGATCCGTCCAACTTGCCATTCATAATTCACTTTCAGTCCCAAGATTACTGACATCCCTATCTTGCAGTTCCTTCCATGTTTTAAGACTTTTCATATACTCCTTTTCTCAAGCAAGCTTCTGCCCTACCAAAGCACTGACATTTTATCGGTGAAATCAATGGTACTTTATGTAACTGAGTCTCTGTTACTCCTACTTTTATGCTCCCTTCAACACTATTAATCTCCTCTTTGTCTTTGAATGTTACTTGCTCACAGTCCACTTTAGACATTGCTCTTGTCTGTCACGCTGCACATTCATCACAAATTATTTTTCTTGCTTAACTGTTGTTAACTCTGTAATGAAAGGCTTCATCCTCCTATCTTCCTCTTATTTTACACTGCCTGTCAATAATGTTATCTAAAATAGTGGAATAAGTTGTCACATATGCTGTTGGCTCATAGCTCAACCTTGCCAATTTCTCTGATCCCATGACTGTGGTTACTTTACCCATTGTCTCTGATGCAAAGACCTGGATGAACTAAATCTTCAGCCATGTTTTTTGAATCTTGCAAATACCTCTTTCCAACTCCAGCTCTCTCCTAATTGTACCTCTGTCATAACCCAGCCACGTGGAGAATTGATTTCTTCCTCAATACTCCCCCATATCTAAGTTACCATCAAGATCTCCAAAAATTTGCATTCCTGCATTTCTGCTTAATCAAATCTCTATCCTAAATTCCTCCCTCAGTCACTGACTCTGCCTAATACGTATTTTTCACCTTATGAATGAGCTCCAGAATCCTTGCCAACTCCCCTACTTCCACAATTCCTAAATTGTAAGTCATCTCAAGCACTGCGGCTCATGTTTTTAGTGATATGAAGATCCATATCTTTGGATCTTGATAAGGACAGGAACGTTGGTTTCCTAAAGCTCAGGAAAATCAACTTTAAGGTTCTCATCTTCACATTCAAAGCCGTCCATAGTGTACCCAACATTCCCCCCTCATCCCCTTCTCATCCTTTCATTTGTCTGACCCTTTCAGTCAGTCCTGTCTGTGATTACATCATTAGCTTCAACACTCAAGCTAATTTCTTGTTCATGTCTCCACTATTAGCAGCCACTCTGAGCTGCAATATCTTCCTTCGAATGCAGTTTTTCAACAACCCTGACTTTTCATCTCCTTGGGGCCCTGATATTTGAGCATTCTTTTTAAATATTTTTAATGAAGATTTCTATTTTGCAGTTTATCACATGCCACAACAGAACTCAAAATCCAGTGCAGTACAGAAAAAAATCATCATTCAATATATACAAATAGAAAAAACTGACAAATACTGACATTACGTTGTTATCAGATGTACCTGTTATAGTCATTGCCTCATTTTTGTGTAAGTAATTGAGGAATGTTTCAAAAAGTGAGGAATATCAGGATAACTAGTTAGGATAGAACAATACAGTGGTGCACACCCTTGCTATCAGGATAACAAAGACAGAGCTACATAACATTTGGGATCATATACCGTCAAATAGGACCTGACTCAGTACCACACCAAGGATACCACTCGCGCGCGCACACACACTCCCACCATCAACAGACTTCATCCATTACCCCTCATCAAAGAAACTTTAACAGCCCTAATGACATGCTCACCATTTGTTCCAGGAGCCAAAGTACGAAGCAACCAGTGTCAGCGAAGAAAATACAAAAATATCTACCTGAGAAAAGCAGGATAACCACAGATAAACTGACCACTGTGGGATGTTACTAAATATGCCTGAGGCGCTAATGACAACAAAATACATATGTCTGCATCCTAATAGGCTATCAAGGAATCATTAACCCCAAGATAATTAAAATACCAAAAAAAGTGACACTATAAGATCGAACATAGGGTTTGTCTCATCTACTTTTAGGACTTATAAGGCCATACACACCACCTCTAAGCCATATTGCTTGTCGACAACCCTGTTATGTGCTACTCATCTATAAAACAAAGCAAAGGGTACCTAAATAAATATTCCTCACTGAAAATGATGGATTTCAACAAAACAAAAAGGTAAATATAGCACAACCCTAATGTCTTGCAATCAATTCAGCATGTTCCCAAGGGAATGAAGGAGACTCATTTTCAGTGCACAATCAGGAAAATATATCTGTTGCAAACTCTGAATCCAAAGAATTTGAATTTGACACACATCCAGCAGCAAGGCCCTGTTACCCAACCCACTCCATCAGCACCAGACAACAAGACCAAAATTGAATGCAAACAGTATCAGATTTGGGTCTTCATTCCCTCACTGCCAGAATGTACTAGTGGATAAGTTTGGTTACAAATAAATAGATATCTCTGGTTTTCAATGGATAGTAGCATAAGCAGAATAGCAAACGACATGCTCCTCTGTGTTCGTGTATCATATGTTCTTGTCAGGATAAAAGACAGCTTCATAAAACCAGGAGTACAATCACAAAGGGAAAAGAGTTCAGGATTAATAGTCTAACCGTAGGTTAATTTATCCATCCATGGATCTTGGGAAAAAAAGCTAAAGCCACAACAGGACTGTTGAGCAAAATCAAGGATCCATCCAAAAACTGTGTATTTCTGGTGTACTGTTGCCCAAATGCTCAAGTGAGGAGCGAGCTAGGCCTTAGCAGGCAGTTAGGTCTCGTCATATCTGGCCGCCTCCAGCCCTTCTTGATGAACATATGCTCAATGATTGGAATCTATGACCGACCCCAGGCCTTGCAAATTGGATACAATAGGCCCCATCAAACTTGAAATGTCCAGCCTTTAAATCAAGGTTGTGAAAGCATGGCAGTCAATTCTCAAATTCAGTTAGAAATTCATTCTCACTCTTGGGAGATCCAGGTCTCTGCATTCACCAGGATATTTGATATACCATGCAGCAGGATTTCTGAGAGCTGAAGATGAGCCTCCACTGAGGAAATTGTACTCTTCCTTAACAGGAGTCCTATAAACCACAAAGAGCCATTCGGCCCATTGAGCATGTACCGATCACAATCCCACTCAGACCCTATTCCCATAACCCCACATACTTACCTGCTAATCCCTCTGATACTGGGGTCAACTTAACATGGCCAATCAACCTAACCCACACGTTTTCGGGATTGTATCTCCACTTCACTCATTTTCTTGCAGATATTTTGTAGCTCATCAACGTGAGCACCAATGACAGTCGAGGCTATCATCCACAACTTTGCTCGATGGTCATCAACTTCTCTGCTTGTGAAATTGCAAGAGTGAGAGGCTGCTCACAAGCAAAAACCATTTGTAAACAAGGCTGCATTCCTTGCACCCAACGCCTCTTCCCCTGCCTTTGTTTTTTCTTGATCTTGAACAACTTTGTTTACAAGAAGTTAAAGTTGATACATTTATTGAACACTGCAAATGGCAGATCTGGCTGTAGATAGCTGAATGTGCACCTCCAGAAAATGCTTTGAAAAGTGTAAGCTCAGTGCGTGGTTCTTCAACTCAGTTTATTGTCTGAACCCAGGAGTCAGTAATAGCTTTAGTTTTCTGTGACTGTAGCATCTTAAACAATTTGCTCCACATGTATCATTATTGGGATTTACCTATTACCTCCAATTGATGATTTATTATGGCTCTTATTTTTAGGGCTTCTAACCTGTGGAATTAAAATATAAGAGGTTAAAAAAGTTATTGTGCTGCTTTGTAGTAAATTAGTTTGATCTCCTTATACAAGTAATGAGAATGTTAGATGGCCTACTTTTGGTGTTGCTTGTTTGTTTTCAGTAGTATAGCATTTACTTACAAAGTGCCCTTCAAAAGATAGTATCCTCTGATTTTTTTGCCTTTTGTTTTGACATTTTTATAACTTGGTTGAAGTGCATTCACTAAATGTAGATGCCATATCAGGTGCAACTCTTCAAACTGCAGTGTGATCCTCTGACTTTGCTTTTTTGCAAGCATGTATAGGTTTTTAAGTTTGAGGATTAAGGTGAAATTGTCTAGCCATGTTGCACAGGCGCACCCAGTTTAATGTGGTTTGTTTAAGGTTACTTCCTGTTATACAATTCAATTCTTGAAATAGTCACTTCCACAATCTGCATAAATTCGGCCCTTGGCAAAATATAAGCAAACACTATCTGTTCTGAAGCTAAATGCAAAATATATCAGAACTCGGTACGTTGCTTGGAAGCAAGAGCAGCGTGTCCCTTTTCTTAGCAAAACACATTCTTAATTTTACTTGTTATGCCTTGAGTGCATCTTTTCGTGAATGTTAGCACCAACATTGTATAAATATAGTTTGAGAAAGCAGAATACAGTGAATGTAGGAATTAGATAACTGAGTGGAAAATTACTGAAAATTGAATTTAGTAATTTTAATTATGAGGAGCAAACTAGCTGACAATTTTGCTGGAATTTTTACAGGGATGAAGTGGTCTCCGGCACAGCCAAAATGGCACTGGAGCTTTGTTTTTGGAAGTCCTGGTTCCAAATTTGCATTCAACATTTTTGCTGGGGTGTGTGGGATTGTCACATCCACATGTGGTTCACTTGAGGGAACTGCTTTCAGTCAGTTCCAGTTTTCATTAATGGGATGCCCAGGATACAATTTAATGAGCTTTTTTACATTTCTGGAGATGGTGCAAACTTATTGGACCCTCTTTGGAGAGTAGAGAAAGGTACATGTCCTTTATGGTCATTGCAAGAACTGTTAGCTAGCAGGGCATTTAAGTATTTGTTGGAACAGTATTCCAATAGAATTGTTTTATTTGGTTAATAGTTTGGTTAAGCTTGTTCATGAAAGTGTAGTGGACATCTGGAACTATTTTCCAACAGATTGGGTCAGTTGCGATTATCAATACTGAGGTCAACTGATTTTTTTTTTAATGTGGGTAAGCATATCAGGAGATGTGGCTTTTTAGTTAAGTGGAGCCAAGGTATAGATAAGTGAAGAGTTTGTCACAGTAAAAGAATTTGTACATCCATCTTTGTTAACTGGACTACTTTGAGATTGTTTTTAAAAAAAAATGCTTTTAAAAAGAACAATTGCTGAACTGACCAGATGGCTCCACCGAGCCAAATGCTGGCTTCTGGAAGTCTCAAAAGGCTCATGCTTCAAACATCCTAGAATGTAATATTCCTTGCATTACATAAACATTGTAGTCAAGCTAATACATTGTCCTAACAGACAGTCTGCCTGCCCTAGCTAGCCACAGACAAAGACAGCTGGTTGCAAGACCTAATCTGCAATAACAGACCTAATGGCTTAAGCATCAACAGTTCTAATGCATTCGTTTCAACAAGCGGACTTCATTTAACATCCTGAAACCAATATTACATGACTGAGACATGGCTTTCTGAACTTCAAATGCACAATCTTTGAACCTTTTGTCAGCAGTTGTTTCTTTCAAAGGTCCAAAAACAACAGTTCCAAGCAAGCAAACTGTGCTGTCTACCATCTTGCCATCGAGCCAGTAGCAGCAGAAAGAACAAAGAACAAAACTGCATGGGAAACAGGCCCTTTGGCCCAACGAGCCCACGCCGCCACCTTGATGTTCCCACCTCTACCCGTGATCCCTGTCCGTGTTTATAGATTTATGGATTAAAAACCAAATTTGAGACAATTTAGGGAGAATTTGTTTTGCCAATTAGCCTAAGAGCACATCTTTGGGATGTGGGAGGAAACTGGAGCTCCCGGAGAAAACCAACGCAAGCACGGGGAGAATGCGCAAACTCCCACAGACACAGGCCCAAATCCATGTATCTGCACAGCACAGCGATAGTCACTGAGCTGTCGTGTTGCCCATCAAATGACTTGTTGCCCATCAAGTGACTTGGACAAGTTGCAGAGCTGGGCCGAGAGGTGGCAAATGGAGTTTAATGTGGAAAAGTGTGAGGTAATGCACTTGGGCAGGAACAATAAATGTGTAGAGTATAGGGCTAATGGTAGGGCTCGTAATAGTGTTGAGGAACAGAAGGATCTTGGTGGATGTGTCAATAGATCCCTGAAAGTAGGCAGTCAAGTGGATAAAGTTGTTAAGAAGGCTTATGGAGTCTTAGCTTTTATTGGTAGGGGGATTGAATTTAGGAGCCGCAGCCTCATGTTGCAGCTGTACAAAACTCTAGTGCGGCCGCACTTGGAGTATTGTGTGCAGTTCTGGTCCCCGCATTATAAGAAAGATGTGGAGCATTGGAGAGGGTACAGAGGAGGTTTACCAGGATGTTGCCTGGTATGGAGGGCAGGTCTTATGAAGAGAGGCTGAGGGATTTGAGGTTGTTTTCGTTAGAAAGAAGGCGGCTAAGAGGAGACCTTATTGAAACATATAAGATGATTAGAGGTTTAGGTAGGGTGGACAGTGATAGCCTTTTTCCTAGGAGGGAGAAAGCTAGCACGAGGGGACACAGCTTTAAATTAAGGGGTATGAGTTATAGGACGGATATCAGAGGTAGGTTCTTTACTCAAAGAGTGATTAGGGAGGGGAATGCCCTGCCTGCAGCTGTTGTAGATGCGCCAAGTTTGGTGGCGTTTAAGAGGTTAATTGATAAGTATATGGAAGAGAAGGGAAGGGTTTAGTTTGGAGAGGCATTGCTTTTTATTTTGGTCGGCACAACATCGAAGGCCGAAGGGCCTGTTCTGTGCTGTAATGTTCTATGTTCTATGTAAATGGTCCAGGTCAAGCGTACACTAACCACGTGCAGCACTAGGATACTCTCAAAAAAAATCCAAGAGCAGCCCTCTCACGACCCATCGCGTGTATGCTCCTTGTTAGACAACAAGATGGACCAAAGCACCTGTAGGATAAAAACAAGTACATCAATATCATCATCTATTTACACACTTCCAGGGACTCCCAAGGCTCATGATCCCTATTTTAAATCAGTTTTCTATACCCCTCCATTCCCATTCTGTTCATGTGCCCATCTAAGTATTTCTTAAATAACTCCAGAGTACCTGCCCCCCGCACTTGGCAGCGCATTCCATACCCCCACCACCCTCTGAAAAAACTCCCTCTGGCATCCAAATTATACCTTACCCCCCTCGTGCCCGTGACCCCTCGTGCTATTCGAGTCCATCCTAGGAAAAAGCTTAACCATGTTTACTCTATCTATACCCCTCATAATCTTGTACACCTCTATTAGATCTCCTCTAAGTCTACGTCTTTCTAAGGAAGACAGTCCCAATTTGCCTAACCTCTCCTCGTAACTCAGACCTTCCATACCAGGCAGCATCCTGGTAAACCTCCTCTGCACTCTCTCCAGAGTCTCTACGTCCTTCCGGTAGTAAGAACTCTGCCCATCATCAAAACTGCAAACTACTGGAACATGCGCCTCAAAGTAACTTGCTCAATGTGCCTTTTCTCTTTGTGGAAGTGTCCCTTTTGGAAAGAAGGATTATCCTGCTACAATCAATCAATCTTCTGTTAAGAAACTTTCCATTAAACATTTGAATTTGGATTTGCATGCACTTGTATTGCAGTCATGCCCTGAATGCTCTTCTTTCTTTTCCTTATCCTTTGTTTATTGTGTGAATGCAAAAAGGGCAGACATTTTATGCATTTAAAATAAATAAACCAACCTCTTTATTTCATCTTCCCTGGAATTTGTTACGCACATTATCATAGAAAATTAGAACACTCTGAATTTAAGAGTTGGGGAAATATATCTACTTATGAAATGAGAAATCAAAAAATGCAATTTCTCTTTACAGCTGGATAGTGAAGTGAAATCAGAGCTGTTTAAATTTACCCTGCTCTTGTCCAGGTGGAACACTGGAGCTCTGACATATTCTTACTACATTTTTGCCATCAATTTGATGTTATGAACTATCTACTATGTGGTAAGAGACGGTTTACATACATGTCTTTATGCCAACATTGGACCAAGAGGTTTTTGTTCTGTTGAACCCATCACATTTTTATGCCAGTGAAAGGTAAATAGGTAGTACTTTAATCGTGTAGGTTTCCTTTGTATTTATCTTAATGGCAAATATTGACACAGTCTTTGTACAGAAAACACTAAAGTTGACTCCAATTCAGTCCTTACTTTTTCTCATGCACACTAATTTCAATTGCTGTCTGTGTAGGAACTGACTTAGTTTTATATTCTCATTAAGGTCTGCTGAGAAATTCCAGCAGCTTTTTGGTCTTTGTTACAATTTTATGCTAGGCTGTATATTTTACAAATCAAACTAAAACAACCTGAATTTTCAAACAGTTGCTGAGCTGAGATTCCATTGACCCTTGTTGGTTAAAAGCATACATTCAAAAAATGGCTGGACTTGTAAAATGTATTTTCAGTTTTCATGCTTAAGAGGAGAGAGGAAATAGACCATTTGCTTTGTGACTAAAACTATTCATTTACTCCAGAAATTAATGTTCTAAGTTTTAGGTAGATCATCAATGGAAGGGTGACACAGCCAAAAAACTACGGCCTGATTGTTGATAGTGTATTGCAACAAACATGATGATTGGTAGAGCAGTATTTCTTCCACAAAATGATTTGTAAATATTCTGTGTTCCAATAGTATTGTAATGAACAGGAGAATGCAAATGTTCTGCAATGAAGGCAAAAGGTCAAGAAAACAAAAAACAAAAACAGCGCGGGAAACAGGCCCCTCGGCCCAACGAGCCCGCGCCACCACCCCGATGTTCCCACCTCTACCCGCGATCCCTGTCCATGTTTATAGATCTATGGATTAAAAACCAAATTTGAGACAATTTAGGGAGAATTTGTTTTGCCAATTAGCCTAAGAGCACATCTTGGGGATGTGGGAGGAAACTGGAGTTCCCAGAGAAAACCCACGCAAGCACGAGGAGAATGCGCAAACTCCCATAGACACAGGCCCAGATCCATGTATCTGCACAGCACAGCGATAGTCACTGAGCTGTTGTGTTGCCCATCTACTTATCTGCCCATCTGCTTAAAAGACCATTAACACCTTGAAGCACACTTCTTCATTACAAAGAACAAAACGGCAGGGGAAACAGGCCCTTCGGCCCAACGAGCCCGCATCACCACCCCGATGTTCCCACCTCTACCCGTCATCCCTGCCTATGTTTATAGATCTAGTTTAAGATTAAGAAACTAATTCTCCTTCTCCTGGACGGTTTTAGTACCGCGCAGTCTACCAGTACGACGAGCAGTAATGAGACCGACTTTGCGACCAGCTGGAGCATCTCTTCTGATGGTTGATGACTTCCCTATGTGCTGATGGTTATCACCACCGAAAGGATGTTCTACAGGATTCATAGCAACACCACGGACACGTGGCCAACAGTTTCTCTTGGCCTTATATTTGTGATAAGCCCGACCCGCCTTCAGAATGGGTTTGTCAATTCGACCACCACCAGCAACCACACCAACAATAGCTCTGTTGGTCGAGGAAATAACTTTCTTAGAACCGGATGGTAACTTGACACGACTTTTCTTGGTCTCAGGATTGTGGGAGATGACTGTGGCATAATTTCCAGAGGCACGTGCAAGTTTACCACGGTCACCTGGCTTCTCCTCCAGGCAACACACAATGGTACCCACAGGGAGGACATTTCCAATGTTTAACTGAGCCTTCTTGCCACAGTAGATAAACTGACCAATATGGATACCCTCTGCTGCAATGAACAATTATATGTCCTGAGGGATACCACTGATTAGAAGCTAAACTGGACTTGCCATTATCAGTACTTTCACAATTGAACCTTCTTATCTTAATGCTGTCATTTTAATAATACTAGTAGATCTCTGTTCCTACTTGCATAAAGATAGAGCATAAATTTGAAGTGTTTTGCCAAAGAAGCAAGTGCAAAGTGAGGAAAAAAATCTTCCACACAACAAGACGTTTGGGTCTGGAATGTACTCCCTGAAAGTGTAGTGGAGGCAAGTACAATCAAGGCATTAGATGGCATTGTTTCCATTCAAACCATCCAATGCACAAGGGTGCAGAGAATGATACAAAGTCGTAATGCTCATTTGGAGAGCTGATGCAGGCATGATTGCCCAAATGGCCACCTTCTGGTGTAAAAGTTTTGTGACATTTGATTCACTCCATGTGATATCAAGAAACCACTGAAGGCACTGGGTACACCAAAGGTTTAGGCCCTAACAATATCTTGACTATAGTACTGAAGGCTTGTACTTCACAATTAAGTGCCCTTAGCCAAGTACACTTAACAACACTAGCATCTATGCAGCAATATGGAAAATTGACCTGGTATGTCTTGCCTACAAAAAGGGCAAATCCAATCTAACCAATTATCACCTGTTAGTCTACTCTCATCAGTACAGTAATGGAAAGTCTTGTCAATGATGGCTATCAAGCATTGCTTAAACAGCTATAACTGGCTCATAGATACAGTTTGGGTTCTGGCAGCATCACTGGGCTCAAGACTTCATCACAGCATGTTACCAAGCAAGATCTCAAAGCAGAGTGTTTCTGCTGGTTGGAGTTATACCTAGCACAAAGGAAAATGGTGATGATTGTTGGAGATCAATCATTGAATCCCAGGATGTCACTGCAGGAGTTCTGAGTTCTGCTTTAACAGTGACCTTCCAGCCGCCATAAGGTCAGAAGTGAGGATGTTCATTGCACAGTGTTCAGTACCATTCATGATTCATCTACTGATGCAGTCTTTGCAACAAGGCCTGGACAACATTCAGACATATGATATGAAATATTACTTGCCACTTAAGAATTAGATAATGAACGTCTCCAGCAAAGGTGAACATTACTGTTGCTGAATGACCACTATATGTCCTGAGGGATAACACTGATTAGAAGCTAAACTGGACTTGCCATATCAGTACTTTCACAATGCTGTTCTAAGAATGTGACAAAGAAGATCAAAATTTACATTGATTAAAAAAGGGCAAGAATTTTAATAAAAGCAAAATGATAGAAAAACTCAGCAGGTCTGACCACATCTGTGGAGAGAGAAGGAGTTAGAATCCTTATGAGTCAGTGCAGAGCTTTATTTCATTCTTCAGTAACCTTAATGATAGGAAGCAGCAGAAGGATAATTTTCAATTGCAAATTTACATAACCCAGGGTGTGTTACAATGTAGTTTATGGAAATGTTTGTGACATGGAGGATTTTTTTTTTAACACAGCACGGGAAACAGGCCCTTCGGCCCAACGAGCCCGCGCCACCGTAATACCAAATACATTATCCTATTTTAATATTCCTATATAATAATATATATATTAATCCTAATTTGGAAAATTTTAACCATAGGGACAATTTGTTACCCAATCAGCCTAAGAGCGAATTTTTGGGTTGTGGGAGGAAACCGGAGTGCCAGGAGAAAACCCACGCAACCACGGGGAGAACGCGCAAACTCCCGCAGACACCGGCCCAATTCCAAGTGTCTGCACAGCCAAATCGATAGTCTCTGAGCTGTCATGGTGCCCTTCAGATGGTCCACATAAAGCACTCATTTACGACATGAGGTACCAGGCAACCCATGAATCAACATCCAAGAGCTGTACCCGCACCACCTGCCGAATGCACGCTCCTTGTTGGTCAACTATGGACCGAATTACCTGTGGAAAAAAGCCGTAGCTAAACAGTCCTAATATATCCCTCTATCTGCATACCGCTCATGTGGCTGTCCAAGAGACCCTTAAACAGCCCCAGCGTGCCTGCTCCCACCACCTTACTCGGCAGTGCATTCCACACCCCCACTACCCTTTGTGTGAAAAACTGCCCTATAATATTCGTCCTATACATAGCCCCCCTCACCCTATGGCCATGACCTCTCGTCCTATCCATTTCTAAAGGTGGAAAAAGTTTACCTCCATTTACTCTATCTATACCCCTTATAATCTTATACACCTCTATGAGATCCCCTCTAAGCCGACGTCTTATGGTATGCAAAAAATATAAAATTAACTATGATTGAGCCATAATCATAGTTTACGGCACAGTGGTTAGCACTGCTGCTTCATGAGACCGGGTTCAATTCTGGCCTTGGGTCACAGCCTGTCTGGAGTCTGCATGGTTTTCCTCTGGGTGTTCTGGTCAGGCCAAAGATGTGTGGGTTAGGTTGGCCATGCGAAATTGCCCATTAATGTCAGGTGATTAGCAGGGTAAATACGAGAAATTATGGTGATAGAACCTGGGTGGAATTGTTATTGTTGCAGGTTTGATGTGCTGATTGGCCTTCTGCACTGTAGGGATTCTTCTATTCCATTGCATTTTCATTCAGAATGATTACAATAAAAAATGCCCGTACTGCTCCAAAAATGGAAACAAACAGGAATTTTTCATCTCTTGTCAATCCTAATAATGGCTGTTATGTGCTAAGACACCAACTATAACAACTTGTCCCGACTTTGGTAGACTTGTAACTCACTGGTCCTTTATGACACATCCAAATCTTTTTCATTGATTATTGTTGATTACACTCTGATCATGTTGTTTTCTGATGTGATTATTTCAAGTACCTTCTAATGAATGATCTTGATTTGCATTGAGCTGATTATTAAATATCACATATTGGTGTCCATCTTTGAAAATTAGAATGTAGATCATGACAATATTGCTTTAATATGCTCAATATTATTTTATATATGAACTTGGACTGAACAACGAAATTGATTTTATTCCTTGAAAATAAGTGAATATTTCTCAGCAATGTTATTACTCAATCATGTGCAATATGGTTATAGATTTATACTTAACTGGATTATACTACCCAAGAATTATAGCTCCCTGTTTTAACCAAACTTTTTGGTAATAATCATTTTCTCTCTACAGCTTCTATTTTTGTATAGTTAGATGCAATATAATGTTTTGAGTAAGGAAAATAGAAATTGTTTCCCATAGAACCTCCTTAAATACAATATTAAATAGGCTACTGTTATTTTGACCAAGTGAGGCATTCCTGTCTCTAACTCAGATTGTAGTTTCATTCCAGGGTTTATCCACATAATCTAGTGTAACGGTTGTGTGCAATCTCATTATCAGATGTTTTGGATCAGATCATGTATGTAAATGAGAATTCATCATTCAGTCCCTCGAGCCAGTTCTGCCATTTACCTTGACACAATTAATTTTGAGGATTTTGGGAAGTTTTGTAATCTGTTTACGCCTGCTTTTCTGTCTTGACTCTTGTCCACCAGTAACTTTGTGGAAGAGAGCAGAGGCCAGCAAGGCATGTAGAAAAGTTTGCTTTCAATTAATTACTTAATCTCCTAAACCTATCCTGTTAACACTTGTTATAAATCTCTTACTAAGAGATAGTCAGTTCACTATTAGTTAACTTGTCATGTACCCTCTTTCAGTGTTGGAAGGTGAACCAGTGGCCCGATCAATCTTTAACAAATTGCTGGAAGTCTGTTGTGAGTGGATGAAAGAACCACAGTTATTGCATCTACCAAAGCAGTATTTAAAAGTTTCCAGTTATGCCATTCGTAACACACGGAGAAAGATGGAGGACAAACATGTAACACTACTTGAGTTCAATGCTCTCTTTGGCATTAAGGTAAGTCTGTTTAGTTGAACAACACTTCCTTTCTGAATTTATATTGAATATAAATGTAGCCAAAGCTAAATAGGTGAATGTATCTAATCTCCAACAGTATTGTGGCCAAAGTTGACTATGGTTTAGATTTTGCAGGTGTTTTTGGCTATAAATTGTCAGGATTTGTCACCATTGCACCTCTGCAACTGATTGCAATGTCACAATTTACTGCATGGACAGAATGTAGGATAGCTGAAGTTACAATCAGGCACGAGAATTCCCTTTGCTGTCTGAAACCTAATTTTTTAAAAAGTTGCACTTTTTTTAGTCCGGTGTAACTGAGGTTTCAACAGCAATCTGAATAATAAATATTGGTGAACAGCCTTAAAAATTGTGGAGCATTGTTCAATATTTCCAGTGTGATGAAAGTGTGAGTTATATATTGTTTTCTTCTGTTTTTCGTTTCTTGTCTGTCTCTCTAAGAGAATTCTTCAATGTGATTAACTGCTTGGGCAACTTAACATTGCAATTTCATCTAGGGAATTTCCATTAAACTATACTACAACCGCTTGTTTAGCAAGAGGGATAAAGATCAGAACATTCTTCAGGATCCCTGACTTTGCCACTGTCAGAGCCTGGAGCAACCAAATATTCTTCTACACAAAATCATAGAATCTCTACAATGCAAAAGGAGGCCATTTGGCCTACCAAGAATGCACCGGCAACAATCCCACCTAGTACTTATCCCTGTAACCCCACGTATTGCCTACTAGTCGCCTTGACACTAAGGGGCAATCTAACATGGCCAATCCACCTAACCCACGTGTTTTTGGAGTGTGGGAGGAAACTAGAGCAGCTGGGGGAAACCCTGCAGTCATGGGGAGAATGTGCAAACTTCACACTGACATCGTCCAAGGCTGGAACTTGACTTGGGTCCCTAGTGCTGTGAGGCAGCAGTGCTATCCACTGTGCCACCGTGCTGCCCATACTCGAGTTTCAATATCAACTGAGCCAGAATTGAAACACTAAATAAAAGGCTTCAAGTTAATCAGGCATTTGACTTGTTTGTAGTGAAGAGGTGTAATTCTCTCTGTCTTGTTTCAAGTTCCCCGTTTTATCTTGTGAAGATATTTGCACTTGAAATATGGCTAGAAGTAAAGCAAGATCATGGGTAATCAGTAGTAAATTGTGCTCTATTTAATTTCTAAAGCTAACGGTCAGTGCAATATATGCCTGATATGTGTAGCTGTAGGTTTGAAAAATACTGTTTGAGGAGTGCAGCATTCAGCAGAGTTGCAGTGTGGTTTAGCATTTACTTCCTTTCTAACTGTTGCAACTTTGATCTGTCAGTCTGCCAAATATTTTTATACATGTAAGTAGGTTGCATTATCTTTCTAAGATGCAACAATTAATTATCAATCTGGGGCAACTTAAGGAATTTATGCCCTAGGGCTTGAGGTTTGGTTTTTTTCCCTGAGCCAAAGGTGTGAGTTGATAAGCTGTGAAACATGAATTCTTTTCTCAATCACTTTGTATTAGACTACTGTTTTCCATTTCAGGATGCAAAAGAGAGGGCATATTTTGCTGTGTTTGATGGCCATGGTGGAGTAGATGCTGCTGTCTATGCTGCAATGCACCTTCATGTCAAACTTACACATCAAGAAGTATTTTTGACTCAGCCAGATGAGGCACTAAGACGTGCCTTCAAACAGACAGATGAGATGTTTCTTCAGAGAGCTAAGAGAAAGGTGAGTTTCAGAGAAAACCTTTCCATAATATCATTTTGTGCTCATCACAAAAATAGCATAAAAATGGGCAATATTAATCTCTCCATTTAGATTGAAATGTGGAGCCAACAAACTATTGGACGTTAACAACCTAATTTTTTTTAAACTGTCTTTTTTCAATGTGAACCATTTTCGCGTTGTTCTAGAATGCCTAATTTAGCACCAAAATAAGCAAGCAAGGAGTTAGATTGCTTAGGTTTTACATCAGTTACACTGGTGCAAACCAATTCATTGTGATTCCAAGGAAAAATTTCAACAGCATATACTGTGGTCTTTTCTCTCTCTCTCATAGAAGTTTGCATTTAGAATGAGCAGAGAGCTCTTATCATTTTTTATGAATGAATGTTTTCAAACTGTTAGCCACTGAAACCAGTAAAAATTTTTTTATATATTTTGTATTTGTTGTGCGCACGTGTGCGCGCACACACATACACGTACATATGCATGCGCGCACACACACACACACATATCAAGCTGTTATAAAAGGGAGCATCATTTTCAAGAATCTTGTCTTCATCTTCAAAACACTTCATTTTGTGGGCCTTTGTAACCCTCCAGGTCAACATTCCTTTAAGAATTTTCCAACACCAAGCTACTTCTCATTTTGACAGCTCCTTAACTTTGCTGTGGCCCTTTGGAATTCTCCTTCATCTAATCTAGACTTCAAAAACTTGACTTTTTGGATTGATTGACTTTGCTCTGCTAGGTTTTGTTTGCACATCTTTCCTTTTCCATTCATCTTGCTGTTTGCTCTTGGTATGGTTACTCAAAACAGCAACACTGGGAAGACGCATCAGACAAGTTTGATCCAAAACTCAAAAGAGAACTGCAGGGGCAATTTTGAGCTTGCACGCTATCTGTGGGAATGATGGCATGTGTTCAAAATCCAGAGGGTGTGATTTATACCAGCATGTTTCCAAGTTCAAATCTCACTGGCCCCTCACTGGCAGAGTGGTCACAGGATTGCAAAACACCCAATTTAATACTTTAGCATGTCTCTTTCTGGATATTGAAGAGGTAGTTCATCTGCTATTATGTCTCCCCAGGATCCACAGCACAGGTTTCAGCTGCTATCGGCGGGACGTCATGTTATGACATTTGCAGAAGTCTGAACCTGGCCTTTACCTCTGTGGGGGATTTTAGAGATGTACACTCAGGCAGCCAGTACCCTTCACAGTGTGCAGTGCTTGGGAGGTACCAGAAAGGACTCAGGGACACACGGATAGGTTCAGTTGAAGGTAGGGGGTCCCAAAATCGCTGTTTTGGGGGAGAGGGGTTAGGAAGGGAAATTTTCAGGCCTTGCTGTAAAGGGGTTGTGACTGCTAGTATGCAGGCAGCGCTTCCTGTGTCCTCCTTCCTCAGTTTCTGTCTATATCACAGCTGAGGAAATGCCTTTCCTTAGTGGGGGCTGATGAGGTGCCAACACTGCCATTCCCTCATTCCACAGAGTTGAAACAGCAGGTAGCATGAACGGGTAGTGGAGGCTAGGTGGATGCACAAACTGAACATGACTGAAGAACATTCAGAACAAAATGGTGACCTTACTGCAAAGTGCTTATATTCACCCATGCCCACTAAGTGCCTACAATTTCTTAATCTTTCTCATCAACACATTACATTTAAATGTGTCCCCAGGATCCACAGTTGAGGTTGAGGTAGCCTGCTGATCTGAGATGACTTTGGCAGGCATTCTTTGGAGAGCTATGGTCTTGAGGTTCCAGGCCTGCTTTTGGGTAACTTGGTTGGCTGGATTGCTGCCTCCCCGTCAGTGTCAGGGGCTGAAGGCATGTTGCTCACAGGGAGGGTGAATGGCAGATTGGCTGGAGAGGCTTAGGGTTCTCTGGCTGGAGGACCCTGGGCTGCACTGAGTCAAAAAGGTTACAGCATGGAAACAGGCCTTTCAGCCCAACTTGTCCCTGTTGCCCTTTTTTTTTTTCAAACACCTAATCCCAATTGCCTGTATTTGGTCCATATCCTCTATACTCAGCTTACCTATGTAACTGTCTAAACACTTTTTAAACAATAAAATTGTACCTAACTCTAAGACACTCGCCACCCTATATAAACAAAATTTCCCCTCTGGACCCTTTTGTATATCTCCCCTTTCACGTTAAACCTATGCCTTCTAGTTTTAGACTCACCTACCTTTGGGAAAAGATATTGACTATCTATCTGGTCTATGCCTCTCATTATTTTATAGACCTCTATAAGATCATTCCTTAGCTTTCTACACTCCAGAAGAAAAATGTCCCAGTCTATGCAGCATCTCCTTGTAACTCAAATCATCAAGTTCTGACTGCATCCTGGTAAATTTTTCTGCACTCTTTCTAGTTTAATATCCTTTCTATAATAGGGTGACCAGAACTGTACACAGTATTCCAAGTGTGGCCTTACCAATGTCTTGTATAACTTCAACAAAACTTCCTAACTCCTGTTTTTAGTGTTCTGATCAATGAAACCAAGCATGCTGAATGCATTCTACACCACACTGTCCACTTCTGTAACTCCACTTTCAAGGAGCAATTAACATGTACCCCACATTTCTTTTTTGTTCTGTAATTCTCTCCAATGCCCTACCATTAACTAAGTCCTGTGCTGGTTTGATCTACCAATATGCATCACTTTGCATTTATCTAAATTAAACTCCACATGCTATTCATCAGCCCACTGGCCTAATTGATCAAGATCCCATTGCAATCTTGGTGTCATCTGCAAACTTACAAACTGTGCCTCCTATATTCTCATCCAAACCATTAATAATAATGACAAATAATATCCTGCTGATTCTCTTTCCCTTGGGTTCCTGGGGCCCATTGTGCTCTTCCATGAGATGGAGGGGCAGCTGGAGTGACCAGCAGAAGCTCCACTTTCTCCTGGTGCTGACACTCCTGACTGCCTGCATTGTGTAGTTGAAGACCTGTACCATGGTGAGGACACCTGGCATGGAATGCGTGACCTGCACTAAGGTCTCCAACCCAGGGCCAACCTTCATGCACAGCAGTGATGGCACCATTTCCTCAGATGGAAAGCAATGGGACTCCAATCATCCTTGCAGTCTGAGAATGGCAACTGTCGTCTTTTCCTGAGCTTTGCGACTCTGCCTTTGCAGCTCCACCAATTTAGGAAGACCATGCCCATAGGCATATCCTCAGCCTGGTGCTCAGCAGAGTCTGACTCTGGCATCTCGAGTGCCAGTTCCCTGGGAGTTTCCTGCTTCTGCTTGCTGTGGATTGTCTGCAATGGTAAGCCTATATACTTATTAAACCCACCAAAGTGAGTATCTGCTGGTGCTAGGCATGGGTGAGTGCTGTGATGCCCCCTCCATCATGGGGTCAGAGAATTTCCCCTCTCAACTGGTTCCAGCGGGAGTGAGGATTGTCTGGCTTGTTCCAGCAGTCAGTCTGCAAAGGCAGGCACATGATATCAGTGCAGGGAAGAAATGTTGATTACTCACTTGATACTTGAGGAATGATGGTATTTATGTTGACGATTCTGAAGTTTCCAGGCTGCCCCACTTCACTAGCAATATTGGCATGCTCTTCCTCCTCTCTGGTCAGCTCGAGGGCCTGCACCCAAAAGCATGTAGTTTGCAACTCGGGCATGCCTGCTGATACCTGTTGTGCTTGAGCTTGTCCTGCAATGATGTGGATAGAAAGAGGGTAGGTGGGAATGTGAACATTTATATAAATTGTGGTGGGCATGGGGTTTGGATGGATGTTGGAATGTGCAGAGTATAGCTGTTACTGGGAGAATATGGTGACTGTGGGAGGGAGTGAGGGGGAACTTGGTGCCTGATGTTGGCAGAGGCTAAGGTGGCCGAGTACAAGAATGGGTTGGGGGTGCAAGGGAGATCCAATGGGAGACTGGACTGCTTCACCTACCCTGGCTGAGTGAAGATCATTCATCATCTTTCGACAGTGCTATCCTGTCTTCTTCTGCAGTGCACTGACTAGGCTTGCCACTGCATCCCAAGTAGTGGTTACCCTCCTGGATGTCTGCCATCTCGAGCATGGGTATAGTGGTTTCCTCCTCTGTGTTATTCCACTGAGCAGCCTGATGAGGACCTCTCCATGAAGTGTGGTGCTGGCTTCTTGGTTGCCATCTCCTGCAATTGTTTGCAACAAGTGCTGGAGAACTTTACATGGAGCTCCCCAGTTCTTGCAGCAGGTAAATCCTTATATGGTGGTGTGCAATTTGTGGGAATAAAGATTAATAGTAATGAGCTGTAAAATTAGGACCAAAAATACATCAGCACTGTTGGTAGCAAAACTTCTTTTTTCCTTACTGGATCCAACACTCAGCCATCTATGTGCTGAGATATAGATCAACAGCTAAAGAGGTGGAAAAAGGGCTGCTGCAGTATGGCTGTCGCAGTTATGATTTGACATGTCACTGAAATCTGACCACCAACTTGTCACAATCATGTGAGCAATGACAGCATCCCAAATTCTTCATAGAAACCATAGAAAATTTACAGCTCAAATAGGTCTTTTGGCCCTTCTTGTCTGTGCCAAACCATTTTTTGGCATGGTCCCACTGACCTGCACTTGGACCATATCCCTCCACACCCCTCTCATCCATATATCTGTCCAAGATTTTCTTAAATGTTAAAAGTGACCCCGCATTTATCACTTTATCTGGCAGCTCATTCCACACTTCTACCGCTCTCTGCGTGAGGAAGCCCTCCTAATATTCCCTTTAAACTTTTCTCCTTTCACTCTTAACCTACGCCCTCTGGTCTTTTTCTCCCCTAGCCTCAGTGGAAAAAGCCTGCTTGTATTCGCTCTGTCAATACCCATCAAAATCTTATACACCCCTATCAAATCTCCCCTCATTCTTCTATGTTCCAGGAATAAAGTCCTAATCTATTCAATCTCTCTTTGTAACTCAGCTTCTCAAATTCCAGCAACGTGCTTATGAACTTTCTTTGCACTCTTTCAATCTTGTTTACATCCTTCTTGTAACTAGGTGACCAAAACTGTACACAATACTCTAAATTTGGCCTCACCAACGCCTTACATAACCATACCATAATGCTCCAATTTATAAAGGCCAGTGTACCAAAAAAACTGTTTACGACCCTATTCATCTGTGATGTCACTTTTAGGGAATTCTGTACCTGTATTCCCAGATCCCTCTGTTCATCTGCACTCTTCAGAGTCCTACCATTTACCCTGTACATTCTACTTTAGTTTGTCCTTCCAAAGTGCAATACCTCACGTTTGTCTGCATTAAGTTCCATTTGCCGTTTTTGACCCATTTTTCTAGTTGGTCCAAATTCCTCTGCAAGCTTTGAAAACCTTCCTCACTGTCCACTACATCTCCAATCTTTGCATCATCAGCAAATTTGCTAATCCAGTTTACCACGTTACCATCCAGATCATTGATATAGATGACAAACAACAGACCCAACACCGATCCCTGCGGCAGACCACTAGTTACAGGCCTCCACGCAGAGAAGTAATCCTCCACAACCACTATTTGGCTTCTTCTATTGAGGTTTCAGTTTCATGTTAAACAGAGGGAGAGGGATCTATTTGCTAAGTCCTTTGGCAATAGAAAATTGGCACAAGGATGGGGCTGTTAACCTAGAAATCCCTAATCTAAGAATCTGTACATAGGTGAGATGCATAAAGATTGTTGAACACCTGTGTAAGGACAGGACTGTCTTTGGGCAGCAATATCTATGACTGAGCAGTCCTCTTCAGAGTACCTTCTGATCACCTCAAATGGGGAAAGGGCTAGAAAAAGTGCTATAAAAATAGGGTGTCCCTTTTTCTGAGGTAGAAATAAATGGAGTAAATCCTGCATTCTAGATCCCACTACCTCGTGGGACAACCTGCCAAATGTGCTGGCCAGGAATCAGTCAGTTTAGTCTCATAACACTGGGACATGGTAGAAACTCTCAACCCCAAATAGGTGCTAACCTTGAATCTAGGGACAGCTGGCAATGACTGCAGAGAAATACATTGGCATACGAGACACTTAAAGTAAAGCATATTTTTAATGTCACACTACAGAGGAGTAAATGAAAGGCACCATTTTTTTCAACTCTTTAGTATTAGTTTTGCACTTCATGCAAATAATATTAAAAAAAATCACCAGGAGCTTACACGGTTGGTATAGAATGTAATTGTTGGATGGTAATGTGTTAAAATAATCTTTTGAGGTAGAGTTTTCATATTAAATTAACAATGCAAGATTGCATATAAAGGGGTTAAAAAGGAGACACTGGTTTCCGTTGGGAGCTAGGTTAAGTAGAGGAGGTGATTCACTAAACCTGTAACTGTCATGGAATGGATGTTTCTAACTGAGTTATCTTCTGTGTTGCAGAAGTTACGGAGTGGTACCACTGGAGTGGCAGCCTTGATTGTTGACAATTCGCTGCATGTGGCCTGGCTTGGGGATTCGCAGGTGATGATGGTTCGACAGGGCAGGGTTGTGACACTTATGGAGCCCCACAAACCTGAGAATGAAGTGAGTGAGCTATCGAGTGTGGATTTTTTTTTTTAAAGAAAGTGGAGGCAGTTCGGCTAAATCATGATTTCTGGCTTGACTGTTGTATGTAAATAAAAATACAGTTGCCTATGAATATAAATGCAAATATAGGCTGTTAGCAGTGTGAAAAATTGGTAGTAATATATTCAGCCCACCATTAATTGCAGATATGTATGAGAATTACAAAACATTAACAGCATGCTGTATTTAGTATTCGTAATGTAGTTTTTAACTTGAACCCTCGAATATCTTGTAAGTTAGTTTGCAAACTGGTCACAGAAATGGTGCTCAAGTGCCACTGTAGTACCACCAATTTCTGATGCACTAGCTTCGTGCAACTAGCCAGAGTCTCAATGAATTCACTGATACTAGCAGAAACTGATTCTTTTAAACTAAGTCTTTCCAATAACTTTTTAAAAAATTGTTCATGGATATTGCTGTCACTGGCATATTCAGCCTTTATAGCCCACCCCACAATTGTTCTCAGACCAAGAAATCTCCTTGCGTATCGTTGCTGTAGGTCAGTGTCCTCTGGCATCAGTGCAATTCCAAAGCAGTTATAGTGTTGAATTAGTGGGACTTAGCTGTGCTGTTACACAAAAAAGATCTGATCTGAGGATGAAGAAGCTCCTTTTTTCTCTCGTTTGCGTGGCTTTTAACAATTTTTGAAGAATGTTTGATTTTTCATAAAACAATAAGTGCTAGTGTTCCCCTACTTGCAAGGTTCAATCTGCTTCATTGTTCTCAGTCTCCAAAAATCTGCTGAAATCTATTCAGACAACTAGTTGGTTGATTTGATAAGTTTTCTTTTCAAGTGATTCTGAAGACATGCCTAGCCTACATATGGCCAAGTTTAATAAAAGCAGCTATATTGGAACCAGATTATTCTGCCCTGTGAATATTTCTAACTGCACTTTGATTAACTTCTGCTTTGAGTAAATGGTTGGTTTTGTGTGAATTATTCTATCTTAGAAAGAGAAAGAGAGGATTGAAGACCTTGGTGGATGTGTGGTATTTCTGGGATGTTGGCGTGTAAATGGAACTCTTGCAGTTTCTAGGGCAATTGGTGAGTATGTGATAGACCTCTCAATAGGAGACATGCTGAATGTAACAATTGGTCATCTTAGATTATCGAACCATGAATGGAATACACCAACTATAGCCAATGTAATACCGATTAAACTTGAGTTTCATGTTCCCATTTTATAATCCAAATCTTCTACAATCTGTAAAAAGAAAACAAAAATCCCAGCATCCAATAATGAAAATCATCTTTTGGATGATCTCTTTCCTCAATGAGCTTTAATTTTTGTCTTTGCACTTATGGAATGAATTCTTGGGAATATGGTAAGAGCAAACATTTATTGGCCTAAACATTAACTGCTAGAAATTTGCTAAAGTGAAGTTATTTATTGGATCAAAATATTGCATTTTCCTCAAATTCTATCACTACTTTCTAAGCAGGATAGTGTTGCACATTATCTTGTCTGTATCCAGATTTTCTTGCTGCTCAAGTGACTGACTCATTTTTATGTGGGACCTGAGTTCCTGGTTTCTGAACTGTTTCATGTACAACAGGATCTTGCATTTGTATAATAACTTTAACATTGTCAAACATCCCAAAGTGCTTCATGGGAACATTTCTCCATAAGATATGGGAGCAGAATTAGGCTGTTTGGCCCATCGAGTCTGCTCCGCTATTCAGTCATGGTTGATATTTTTCATATCCCTCACTTTCCCATCTTTTCCCCACAATCCCTGATTCTCTGGATAACCAAGAACCTATCTATCTGTCTTAAAGACATTCAATGACCTGACCTCCACAATCTTCTATGGCAGAGACTGTTACAGATTCACCACTTTGGCTGAAGAAATTCCTTCTCATCTCGGTTAAGGGATCTTCCCTTAGTCTGAGGATGTCTCCTCTGGTTCTAGCTTTTTCTACTACTGGAAACATCCTGTTCGCATCCACTCTTATCCAGTTTCAATAAGATCCCCCCCCCCCTTCTAAACTCCAAGTACAGACCCAAAGTACTCAACCGTTCCTTGTACAACAAACTCCTCATTCCAGGGATCATTCTTACGAGCCTCCTCTGGACCTTTTCCAAGGTATGCACATCCTTCCTTAGATATGGGGCTTAAAACAGCTCGCAACACTGCAAATAGAGTCTGACCAGAGCCTTTACAGCCTCAGAAGTACATCTCTGCTGTTATATTCTAGCCCCCACAAAATGAATGCTAACACTGCATTTGCCTTCCTAACTGTCAGCTGAACCTGCACATTAATCTTAAGGGAATCTTCAACAATGACTCCCAAGTACCTTTGTTTCTGATTTCGTAAGCATTTTCCCATTTAGAAGATAGTCTATGCCTCCATTCCTCCTTCCAAAATGCATAACTTCACACTTTTCCACATTGTATTCCATCTGCCATTTCTTTGCCCACTGTCCTAACTTGTCCAAGTTCTTCTGCAGACCCGTATTTCCTCAATACTATCTGTTCTTCTACGTAGCTTTGTTGCTAAGTTTTCAGATGATACAGTGCCTTCAGTTCCTCCCTCCAAAACATTATGTATATTATGAAAAGTTATGGTCTTAGCACTGACCCCTGAGGCACATTAGTAGTCACCGGCTGCCATCCTAAAAAAGACCACTTTGTCCCCACTCTCTGCCTTCTGCCAATCAGCCAATCCTCTATCCATGCCAGGATCTTAACAACATGGGCACTTATTTGACAGTCTCCTTCGCAGTACCTTGTCAAAGGTAATCTGGAAATCTAAATAAATTACATCCACTGGTTCTCCTTTATCTAATTTCCTTGTTACCTCCTCAAAGAACTCTTAACAGATTTATCAGACATGAACTCCCCTCGACAAAGCCGTGCTGACTCGGTCCAACTTTATCATTCAGTTCTGAGAACTCTGTAATCCCATCTTTAATAATGATCTCTAAAATCTTGACAATGACAGAAGTCAGGCTAACTGGCCTATAATTTCCCATCTGCTACTGCCTCCCTCCCTTCCTTAAACGGTTCTTTCTTTAACGGTAAGGAACCTAAGGAGTTCTTTTACAAACAGGTTGCAGGAGGAGACGATTCATCCCTTGAGTCTGCTATGCCATCCAACAAAATCACGGCTGATCAGATAGCAACCTCAAATTTTCATCCCACATACTGCTAATAACCTATCATGCCTTGCTAATCAAGAGTCTATCCACCTCTGCCTTAAAAAATATTTAAAAACTCTCCTTGCATCACCTTTTCAGGAAGAATCATAGAATTGTACAATACAGAAGAGGCCCTTTGGCACATCAGGTCTGTATCAGCATGTGATGAACACATGAATTCCCACCTAATCCCATTTACCAGCACTTGACCCATAACCTTGAATGTTATGATGTGCCAGGTTTTCATCCTGGTACTTTTTAAAGGATACGAGACAATCAGCCTCCACCACCCTCCCAAGCGGTGCATTCCACACCATCACCACTCTCTGGGTGAAAAAGCTTTCCTCACATTCCCTGCCCCCCCGCCCCGCCCCTCCCTGAATCTCCTGCCCTTCACCTTTAACCTATGTTCCCTCCTAACTGACTGACTGGGACTAATGGGAACAGCTGCTTATCCTTTATCCGTGTCCCTCATAATCTTGTACGCCTTGATCATCCCTCAGTTTTCTCTGCTCCAATGAAAACAACCCAAGCCTACTCAACCTCTCTTCATAACTTAAATGTTCCATCCCAGGCAGCATCCTAATGAATACCTTCTGCATCCCTCCAGTGCAATCATATCCTTTGTATAATGTGTCAACGGAACTGCAAACAGTACTCCAGCTGTGACCAAAGTTCTGTACAATTTCAACATGATTTCCCTATTTTTGTAATCTATGCCTTGATAAAGGCAAGTGTCCTATATGCCTTTCTCACCACCCTACTAATGTGTCCTTCTGTCTTCATTGATGTATGTACAAACATGCCAAGGTCCTTTTGTTCCACAGCTTCCTAGTGTCATGCTGTTCATTGGAAGGAGTAATTGAACAAGGAAGTATTCAATGTGTATCATCTCTCACTTTTGGGGTTAAATTCATCTACTCCTTATCTGCCCATTTGACCATTTCATCTACATCTTCCAGCCCAAGACACTCGGCTTCACTGTTAACCACCTGGTCGATCTTTGTTATTTGCAAACTTGCTAATCTTACCCCCCACATCGTCATCTATGTTGTTTATATAAATTACAAATAACAGGGGACCCCCAACAAAGATCTCTATGGTACTCATTAGATACTTCCATTCACTTAAGCAGCCTTCTGTCATCACTGTCTCCTACAACTGAGCCAATTCTGAATCAGTTTTTCAAACTACCTGGTATCCCATATGCATTTACCTTCCTTACAAGTTTCCCATTTGGGATCTTGTCAAAGGCTTTCAAAGGCTTCCAAAGACTTATGGCCCTCAGAGAAAAAAATGTCACCTCATCTCTGTTTTAAATAGGTAACCTCTTATTTTGAACAGTGACTGCTAGTTTAAATTCTCCCATAAAAGGCAACATCTCCATTTCTACCGTGTCAAGACTCTTGGGATCTTTTACGTTTCAATCTAGTCATCTCTTACTCTACTAAATTCCAGCAGATACAAGCCTAGTCTTTCCTCATAAGACAATCCACACATTCCAGGTATTAGTCTGGTAAACTAATGCATTTATACCCTTCCTTAAATAAGGTTACCAAAATCGCAAACACTACTCCACATGTGGTCTCACTTGTGCCCTGTACCAGTGAAGCATAACCTTTTGTATTTAATTTCCCTTATAATAAGTGATATCATTCTGTTAGCTTTCCTGATGAACTTAAGGACAAAAGCGAGGTGAAGATGTTTATGCTGGGAATTCAACAGCTTGGAGTCTAGGCAATCAGAGGCAGGGTGGCTAATTTTGGAGCTGCAGGCAATAATGTACATGAGACCAAAATTGGAAGAGTGCACAAATCTGATTGGGATGAGATGAGTCAGTGGAGGAATTTGAAGATTGGTTCCCAAATGCTTCCGTTTTAAAATTCTTATCCAATGTAATTCGGTTAACACTGAGGTAATTGAATTTTAGAACTTGGTTCAAGTTAGGATGTAACCTTAAATTTACGAAGGATGCAAAGTGATGGATTAGCAAGGAGAGCACTGGGATAGCTGAGTATAGAGGTAGCAAGGGCTTGGTCAGGAGTTTCATCAGTAGATGAGCTGAGACTGTGAAAAAGATGGGTGGTGTTACATAGGAATGGAAGTGCAAGTGGGGGAAGTCATGGTGATGGGCGGAGAAGCTTGTCTTGGAGTCAGTAAGGACACTATGCAGATAATACAGTTCAACCTGAGATAGTGACAGGAAGAATAAAGTTGGTGACCAGAGAATGGGCGGCATGATAGCACACTGATTAGCACTGCTACTTCACAGTTCCAGGCACCTGGATTCGATTCCTGGCTTGGGTCACTGTCTGTGTAGAGTTTGCATGTTCTTCTCGTGTCTGTGTGGGTTTCCTCCAGGTGCTCTGGTTTCCTCCTGCAGTCCAAAGATGTGTGGGTTATAGGGGTTGATTGACTGTACTTAAATTACCCCTTGTGTCCTGAGATGTGTAGGTTAGAGGGATTAATGAGTAAACATTTAGGGATATGTATAGGGCCAGGTTGGGATTGTGGTCGGTGCAGAATCGATGGGCTGAATGGCCCCTCTCTCCTTCACTTTTTCTGTACTGTAGGGTTTCTATGATCTATGAATACGATTTGTGGCACGGACCAAAGATAATGGTTTGGGTCTTTCCAATATTTAGCCATAGCAAATTTTCGCTCAGACATTGAATATTTCTTGAGCAGCGGGACAAATCTAAGGCAGTGAGGCTATGGTGTTGCATGCTTCCATACCAAAAAAAAACTGAGGTTGAGGTATCTAAGAAAAGATGCAAGAATGTCTAATATTAGAATAGAAAAACTTATTACCTACATTAGGAAGCACTGCTGAGTTTGGGGTTGCGATGCATTATTGTTGATGCCTCACTTCTCTGTCTGATTATGCTGTAATTGGTGTAAAATGTTTGATGTTGATACGGGTGAATAGTGTTTGGATCTTCAGTATTAGCATTAATTTGAAACCATTGTAAATAATACAATAATGAATTTGATATCCTTTATTATCCAGTTACTAGCATTGTTTTTGTGGATGTGTATTCAATTCATATCGTACAAGCCAAATGCAGCAAGAATTCTCCTGTCCTTCCCATTATGAGCATTTGGGTCACATATAACTCTCATGGGAGAGTCAAACTTCCTCACATAAATATCATTTATAAGGCACTTACAAGTATAGATGTCATTCTTATTTCTGTTTCCTGGTTCACATGAATTCATATTTAATTTCTGAGTTGGATTTGAGTAATGTGTATATTTTCAGTGATTTTAGTAACTATTTTTTAAAAAAAGTTCATTTTTGAGTTGAATGAATCCACATTGCCAAAGGTGAATTTGTATTTACTCTGACATTCTGCACTGTACCAAATTCTGGAATGTTAATTTTTCTTTCCTGTTATCAAGATGATTTTGTTCATTCTTTTAGGGGATATTGACCAAAAACCTTACATTTCGGGGGATGCAGATAGCGCCTCGTTCCAACTAGATGGCACGGAGGACTACATTGTTTTAGCCTGTGATGGCTTCTTTGATGGAATTGAACCTTCCAAGGTTGTGGACCTTGTGCAAGAACATTTGCAAGAAAATGCGGGTGATGGCAGTACAGTTGCAAAGACACTTGTAGTAGCTGCAAAAGAAGGTGGTTCTAGTGACAATATCACTGTGGTGCTGGTCTTCCTACGGGATCCACAAGACATTCTGAAAGTTAGCAGCTTGCAAGTGGGCATTGAGAGCACTGACCAGGACAGTGGGTACCCTCGAGCCAGAGGCGATTCTGAAACCTCTCCACTGCAGCTAGTCTTCTCAACAGTAAATAAAGACAACCAGGCTGAGGTACAGACAGGCTGACTCCTGTCTAATGGAGATCAGGTGACAGTGTTACTTTCAGGGTTTAATGCTTTATTGAGTGATGCCAAAGAACTGGGTAAGGGTGGGGTTTGATGTTGAAATGCCAACTCTCAGTAGAGTGACGACACTGATTTGGCAAGTTTGTGCCTGCATTTGCCAAATAGATCTATTTAAATCCAGTCTCCTGCATGAATTCCTTTTAATGAAAGGAATACAATGATCAGTAATCCAGGTGCAAATAAGAGTCACTTGGGAGATGTTAAGATGTGCACCTTTTCTGAAGGTTTAAGGGGCTAAATCCCAGAATTAAGTAGCATCAATGGATTTTTATCAGATTGCTATAGCTTGGATTGGAGAATAAATATTCCCTAATCCTGGGGCCTAGTTCTGTAATATGGGCAAAAGGATATTCCAATTTAGTACTTTGCCTCAGATGTTCTGTAACTGGAGGTTGAAAATTCATCTTGGTGTCCTCCAAATTAACAAAATTGTGTTCAAACTGTAGCTGATCCACTAGTTCTTCTAATGCAAACTTTTCTCAGGAACTAATCTGGTGAGAGTTTCAGGAGCAGACTGTTTCATTTGCCTAAAAACTCTGAAATAGTGATACTCCAAACTGACATCAATAATTCTATGCCAGTCTAAGTTGGTGATAATGGGCTGATGTTGCAAGATTATTTTTATATGAACAAAATAGTGTTAATTTTAAGTATTTTACAGCACTATTCCATTCTATCTTATCTGGCCCAAAAGAAAAATCAATAATGGGACTGAATGGTCAGTAGGTTAAGCACATTGAATTGCCACCATGTTAACTAGATTTCCTGTGGTAAAATTGCATAATACCTATTAATTTTCTCAAATTATTTTTAATGTCAAGTTTTCAAGTACCCTTGCATAATTGCCTCCAGCAGAATAAGCAAGTTGACTATTTTAGTGCCTTAATCTGTTCCTGGTATGCAGTGCAAACCTTTTTAGTGATTTGTACTGCTCTATCAATAACCGTTTAGTGCCTTATACCTCTCTACACAGCTACAGTACTGTTACATGTACTGCACAGTGTAACATGACTTCATTCCCTTCTCTTGTCAAGAGAGAAAAAAAAGTGTCAGGTAATGAGAAAATGTTGATTTTTCTTTGATTTGGTGCTAAGTTTGGAGATTTCATTTTATAGCTTGTGTCAGATGGATGGTTGAATGTATTGCAGTTTTAAGTAACTGGAATTGTTTTGATCTGTTTCAGAAATATTAGTTTTTCAGTAGTTTAGTAACTGCTGAATTAAGTAATGATAAATAACGTATTTGATGTTGTGTATTCCAGGACACATGGTAGACTTCCAACACCATCTGTCCTTCATTTTTATGACCCAAAGAGTAATTTACTTAAAACCCTCCAAAGAACCCTCAAATGTATTCATTTTTTTGAAATAATGAAAGCTAATGTGCAAAGTAGCTTTCCAAGTTTTGTTTTGAAACTGAAAAATCATTATTCTAGAGACTGTTTTGAAATCTTTATATTTTTCATGAGATGTTGCTAACAGGGGGAGCATTTACGGACCGTTCCCAACTTCTGTTAAGAAGGTAGTAGCAAATGAGCTTCTTGAATTGCTGTAGTCTGTCGGTATCTACACTCTCTCCATTAAAAGGAGGGAGTTCCAGGATTTTGATCTAGAGCTGATGAAGCAAAGATAGATTCCAAATTAGAATAGTGTGCTACTTAGAGGGTAACTTGAAGGTGGTAGTATTTCCATGTAATCACTGCTCTTGTCCTGTTAGTTGCTTGGGTGTTTAGGAGATGCTATTGAAGGAACTTTGCTAGTTACTGCAATATATCTTGAGGATGGTGCACACTACAGCTCATGGCTTACCAGTGGGAGAGGAAGTGAATGTTAAACTTACTATGTCACACCCCTAATTTTTCTTCTAAAGAGGGTAATTTGTAGGGACATAGTTCAATGGATGCCAGTAATCTTCAGAAGCTCCTCCTGTTGTCATTTGCTTTATTAGCATGTTGACAGATGAATAGCTCAGCCCAATTCTCTTTGTACGGTGCACACTTCCATGGTAGAGATCAGGAAAAAAGGCAGAATTAACTTTTTATTCCTCAAAGGCAAGCCACAAGATAAATTGACTCAGCATAGATCAAGGATGACACCTTTACTTTTCTTAGCAAAACTTTATCAAGGCAAGTTACCTTGAGAGATTTTGCTGAATTTGAAATACGATATCGCAGAAAATATGGCTTCATGTGGAGAAGGGGAATCAGCCATTCCAACGACATGAGACATTTCTTGTGTCACAAAACTTGACAACATAAATTTGTGTTCCTATGTTCTGATATCCAATTTGAGTGACAAATGGCCAGTTGGCCCACTGAAATTTGCCCTTTCTATACTCTGATTTGTTCAGCATAATACCCATCTACATTTGGAATATCCCTAGTGTATTTTTATTTTTCTTTGTAGAGCATTCCAAATATTTCAGCTTTTCAATGCTAAAACCTTTTTCAAAATATTTTAGCTATTTGCCAAATCTGTTTCTTGATTCTATTAACTAATCTTATCTCAAAACAGTATTGTTATTCTTACCAGTGTACTTTATATACTCCAACTTTTTCAATCACTTCCTCCTTCTACAAGAATACTTTTCTTTTTTGCACCCAGTCCATTGCACACATCCCTTTTTGAACAGTACAACACAGCTGGGTTTCTAAGAGCACCACCGTGTGAACTTGTGCACAACTTTTGTATAATGGGAGGGAGACAAAAGCGGGGAGGGGAATGTCACTCAGTATCAAAACAAAACCATATCCTTGATAATATGTTACACCTGATACCTGTCTGGTGAATTACTGATGATCTAATCTCTGGCAGATGATAATCATAATTTCTAAACCAATCTTTTACAATTTATAATGTATTTGAGTGCCCTGATTTTTGAGGGTTCCTTACTAACCCCTTAACAATGGTTTTTGCACTGTTTGTTTATAGAAAGTGCAGGGCTGGTAATATAATACTGGTGTCTGTGTATACGTGTATCTGTTTTATTTTACTTGCCTTCTTAATTGCATTTTCATTGCATTTGATATAGCCACAAGACTTTATAACCTGATTTTATTTATTCATATTGCATGATATGAACATATATATTTTTTAAGCAAACCTGCAACTCGCTAAGTTGGGAAGTTGTATCTGGTGCGGTTTTGTGCATGTTGAAGTGTTGTGCAGTTAAGGGGATCCTTTAATGAAATATATTCCTATGCATCCACCATGACCACTGCTTATGCTTACTAGCAAAACAGTTTGTTCAAATGTTGCATTCTAATCCACTGAAGATCTGAAATACTTGAGCCAGAAGATGAGAGAAGCACTTATCATTTTTCAAATCACATGCATAATACTTTCAGTGGCAATATCTTGCTTCTCCAGCAATTTATATAGTGTACGGTATTTTTTCCCAACGTGCCTGGTCGCTAACAAATCCTATGGGATATCAACTGCAGATACTGATTTTTATAATCTCCAATTTAATATCAAGTATCTGTATCTGAAGTGAGAAAAGGATGAATGATTGGAAGAAATAACTGCCTTGACCCTGGCATATATTAATCTTGTTCCCATGGGAATGTTGTGTTTTGTTTTGGGGGCTTTTCACACATTGCACATGACTGCTTTGAGGTCAAAGTTAGTACAATGATCCTTTGGCCCATATAGGGTTTGTACCCAAGGTATATGTTGGCTGATTTATTTTTTCCATCTTTAGCACGTGACAATGGAATACTGCAATGCAATTGATTGACAACTTTCGATTTGTTAGTCAAAGATTTAAAAAAAGCCAGACCTGCTAAACATTTCAGCAAGAAAAGCTATTCACCTAAAACATTAGCTGTGTATCTTACTTCACAGATGTTGCCAGACCTGTTGAGTATTGCCCCCAACATTTTCTGTTTTCTTTTCAGATTTACAGTATTCTTGAGATGCGAGTGACACTGGCATAGCTGTTACATTAATCCTGTCTGGACCCCTCAGGATCTAGTATATTTCAATCAAGTTATCTATTGTTGTTCTAAACTCCAGCAGATATAAGCTTAGCCTGTTCAACTTCCCTGATGAGACAACCTGCTCATTCCTGATAGTTTAATGAATGTCCTCTGAACTGCTTCCAACATATTTACATCCTCCCTTTAAATAAGGTGACCAACAGCACTCCAAATGTGGGATTATTAATGCCCTGTACAACTGAAGTATAAGCTCACAATAGACAGTAATATTCTGATAGCTTCCATAGGTACTTGCTGTACCTGCATACTAGCTTTTTATAATTCATACATTAGGATATCCAGATTCTTCTCCCCCTCAGACCTCTAATTTCTCACTATTTGATTTTTTTTACTGTTTCTGCCAAAATGGACAATTTCACATTGTCAGATATTTGTCTACTCATTTGACCTATCTTCTTGTTGTAGCTTGTTCATATTATCTTCACAACTTAATTTCTATAATTAATGTAAATTGGCAACCATCCCTTGAATCTCCATCTAAATCATTTATACAAATTAACAGTTGGTCCCTGTGGCACACCACTCATTACATCTTGTCAACCTGAAGACCCATTTAGGCATTCTCTGCTTCCTGTTAGCTAGCCAATCTCATATCCATGCCAATATGTTAATTCCCTATAACATATTTTCTACAATAACCTTAGCACTTATCAAATCTATGGAAATCTAAGTACAATACATCCACCAATTTCCCTTTATCCCCAGCATGGTTACTTCTTCAAAGTACTCTAGTTTATAGAAGAATTTTGGTCATTTCTGATGGCAGGCTTGACTCCTTAAAAAGTAAATTTGCTGAATAGCTCATGATAAAGGGTAAACAATTGCAATTCCAGCTTTTACGTAAAATGTTTATCTTGAATGATAAAAAGCATTCGGCATTTGGCAGGCATCAACATTACTCCTGTCTGGATTGAGTGGCAGTGTACTGTGGTGTTTTACGGCTCTCTACTAAAGAATCAAACTGGTTTTGCTCTTGCCAGAAGCTGATGAGATTTTCTAGGCAACCTGTATGTAAATTGGTCAGCTTTATACTTTAATTGAATTTAGTTATAGAATTATAGATTGGAATGGACCTAAACAGTAATGTGAATGGTCTTTGTTTTCATCCTGT
Organism: Sphyrna mokarran; assembly: GCA_024679065.1. NCBI lineage: Eukaryota > Metazoa > Chordata > Chondrichthyes > Carcharhiniformes > Carcharhinidae > Sphyrna > Sphyrna mokarran. The sequence continues at coordinate 7,102,978 of JAGIQG010000020.1, forward strand.
TTAAATTATAATTGGACAATGATAGTTTGCAGCATATGTAGGTTAATATGAGCACAACTTGTGCTATTTCTTCATGTGCAAAGAACTGGATAGGACCAGGAAAAAGTATCCCTGAAGCTAATATATAGTGCCAAAGGTAGATTTACAACAAATGAGGATTTTTTTCTGCAAAATCTTCTTGTGATGAACCAACAATTTTTAAGAAAAGTACACATATAACAAGCTTATAGTTCTTTAGTTCTTGTCTGAATAGTGCTGCCAGTGATGTGCCCTGTTTGGCTGAAGTCTGTCTCTCCTCTCCCTATCTCCCTTACCACCTCTCTGATTTGGAGCTGCTGAGTTGATTTTCACCATTTTTATTCCATTGGACAATGGTTGACTTAAGACTAATATACACTTTTTTTTCCTTGTGTGGCCAATTCACTGGCATGGGTGACTGTTTAATTTTTTTTGTGGAGTCCTACAATATGGTAACTTGCAGGCCAACTTGTGCATGGCCTGTGTGGGAATTTTTTGATTGCTGCACAATCACTCCTGAGAGGGAATAGTACATGGGGTTATAATCAAGATTCTGAGCTGTTTATCTTCACACAACATTGCACAAAACCAACAGGAAGCAACTTGGTGTCACCAAGATTTATCTCAAAAGTATTTATTTATCTGCAGAATTAATCCTTTATCACTTCTGTGCTGGAAGGATGACTTACTAAGCTGAGTTTGAAACCTAGTTATTTCTATTTGCCTTATTGGGGATGTGTTATTAACTATCCTGAAATGTTTCTATAACAGTATTATCTTGTAATAAAGATATATGCAACTTGTGTTACTAGCTTTATTTAACAGTAAATAAGTGATTATACCATTAAATATTTTCTTTCCCCTGGGTAAAAGAATAAGGTATGTGAAGAGATTTCACACTAATAGCCTTGTATTTATGATGCTGCATAAGGAAACCTCCATAAGCCAATAAGTGTGTAATAGTACTAAGCAAATCTGAAGTCCTACAAAAGGAGGCATGCACACTCAGGGGCTTTCTAGAGGTGGAACAAATACACTTCCTTTTGCATGGTCAGAGTAATTTGGAGGCATTGAACCAAAGAAATTAAATGATGAAATTATTCCCTTTTATCATTACTATCTTCATTTTTGTGCAGAGGGCATTTAGACATTTGACACTGCAAAAAGCAAATGCCATTGCTCCAAAAACAGCAACTTGCACTTGTATAGCAATTTAAGTGCAGGTAAATAGGGTTTCACAGGAATTTGATCAGACAAAATTTAATAATGTGTCATTAAGGAAATAATAGGGTAAGTGATCAAAACCTTGGTTAAAATGGTAGACTTTAAGGATTATCTTAAAGGATAGAACTATTTAGGAAGGGAATTCTAGCATTTGAGGTCAAAGCAGTTGAAGGCACAGCTGTCAAATGATGGAGTAATCCAAATCAGCGTGTGCAAGGCCAGAAGTGAGTGAAGTAGAGAACCTGGGAGTACTAGGGTTCAAGGAGGTTATTGGGCAAGATCACACAAAACTAGGATGAAAATTTAAAAATCGAGGATTTGATCGACCAGGGGTCAATGCAAGTCAGCGGCTAAAGGAGTTAGAGAACGGGATTTGGTGCAAGTAACTATACAACATAGGCCTCAAGTAAAAGAAAAATAATTAATTTTGTTTTAATTAAAGGGCATTTTATTCAACACCACTAATGAAAGTAAGATGCATTCTTCAGCAGTTCCTCTACACAGTGGACTATATCTAAATTTGGTAAGAGCACTATGAAGCATTGGTGCTAAACAGGAGTAGAATTAATCAGAGATGTCTCCCTCTTCCTATCTGTCCCTTTCCTCTCGCGTTCTCTTGTTCCCTCTCCTGCAACATTTTGGGCCTAACTTTGGGGGAAATAATTGAAACAAATGCCATTAGTGGCATAGTGGATTGAAGATTGATTCTCAGATCAAACACTTAAATGTGCAGCTCCAGGTAAATACAACAACAACAAAGAACAAAACAGCATGGGAAACAGGCCCTTTGACCCAACGAGCCCGCGCCGCCACCCCAATGTCCCCACCTCTACCCGTGATCCCTGTCCATGTTATACAAGGTCCTACTCTACGCTATTGACTTACTTTAATCCAATACTTGAAATCCACCCACTTTTTGCACCACTGACTTATTCCAATTTCCGATCCCAGCCATCCTATGGGATAGGACTAAGAATAAGTGCTGGTAGTCAAGTCATGAAGCTGTCCTTTTGTGAGATTTATTTTTTAACTGACGGGAAATTTTGCAATTTGAACTGGTAGCAAACTGCTTAAACACAAGGTCACGTTCCAAAGTGAAAGTAAGAAAATAAACTCTTCACAGTCATGAGGGTGATTTGAGAAATTTCCTGTAATCCAGATATCCATTGAAACTGTCTAAAGGAAGAGACATTACAAGTGCAAAGCACTGGACATTGAAACAATGGATGCCATATTGGAAATAATGGGTAAAGTATTCAAGGCAAGGCTGCCTATCCGTTTGAGAATGATTGCAAGCGTCAGTAAATCTTCAGCAGAGAAAACAGGCTGAAGGCTGCATGCACTCGTATTAAGTCCAATTCCAAGTAGCCAACTGTACCAGAAACCTATCAGCAAACTGAGATAGAACAAAGAAAATTACAGCACAGGAACAGGCCCTTCAGCCCCCAAGACTGCACCAACCATGCTGCCCGACTTAACTAAAAACCCACGACCTTTTCACTGATCATATTCCTCTATTCCCATCCTATTCGTGTATTGTCAAGGGCGTCTTGACAAATGAGTTCCAGGGAGCCGTGACACAGTGTAAAAAAAATCTGCCTTGTACATCTCCTCCAAACCTTGCCCTTACACTTTAAACTTGTGCTCCCTAGCAATTGACTATTCCACCCTGGGGAAAAAAACTTCTGACTCTTCACTCTGACCATGCCTCTCAATCTCCTAACAATTGTATCATCTACATCTCACCACATCCAAGAAACCAGCTAATCCAAACCAGCCACAGTATTTAAAATCTATACTTAAAGGATGTTTAACCTTATATTCTTTTAGCTTTTATATTTGATACCTGTGTGGGGACCCAAATGATTGTACAAGGGCTAAAGGGCTATTTTTCTTGGGTTATCAAAATCTTGTTTGGCTCCTTATTGCTTGCCAATAATTGCATCCATTCTGCTTTTGGAAAAGAAGCTTAATCTTTGTTGTGATCAACATAGGAGGTTGAATAGAGCAAAAACATTGCTGGATTTATTTAACCTAGGATGCTAAGGTGGACGTTATGGTTGGATTCACTTCTCTATTCTTCACCTCTATTTTTATGCCTTTGTCTCTTTTTCACTACTGCATTATTGTAAATTGGGGAAAGAATTTCATGTGCGTACTCTTCAAATTCAATCATAAAATATTTCAGGTATGTGATATTTTGAAGACGTATAGAATCCATACAGTGCAGAAGGAGGCCAATCAGCCCATTGAGTTTGCACCAATACCAATCTGACCTAAGCCTAATCCCCTTAACCCTACATATTTTCCCTGCAAATCCCTCTGACCTATACATTCAGGACACGAACAGTTAATTTAGCATAGCCAAAGCACTTAGCCCACACATCTTTGGGCTGTAGGCAGAAACCCATGCAGACATAGAACATAGAACATCACAGCACAGAACAGGCCCTTCAGCCTTCGATGTTGCGCCGACCAATATAAAAAGCAATGCCCCTCCAAACTAAACCATTCCCTTCTCTTCCATATACTTATCAACTAACCTATTAAACGCCACCAAACTTGGCGCATCTACAACTGCTGCAGGCAGGGCATTCAACTCCCGAACCACCCTTTGGGTAAAGAACCTACCTCTGATATCCGTCCTATAACTATCACCCCTTAATTTAAAGCTGTGTCCCTCGTGCTAGCTTTCTCCATCCTAGGAAAAAGGCTATCACTGTCCACCCTATCTAACCTCTAATCATCTTATATGTTTCAATAAGGTCTCCTCTTAGCCGCCTTCTTTCTAACGAAAACAACCTCAAATCCCTCAGACTCTCTTCATAAGACCTGCCCTCCATACCAGGCAACATCCTGGTAAACCTCCTCTGTACCTCTCCAATGCCTCCACATCTTTCTTATAATGTGGGGACCAGAACTGTACACAATACTCCAAGTGCGGCCGCACTAGAGTTGTGTACAGTTGCAACATGACGTTGCGGCTCCGAAATTCAATCCCCCTACCAATAAAAACTAAGACTCCATATGCCTTCTTAACAACTTTATCCACTTGACTGCCTACTTTCAGTGATCTATTGACACATACACCAAGATCCTTCTGTTCCTCAACACTATTAAGAGCCCTACCATTAGCCCTATACTCTCCACATTTATTGTTCCTGCCAAAGTGCATTACCTCACACTTTTCCACATTAAACTCCATTTGCCACCTCTCGGCCCAGCTCTGCAACTTGTCCAAGTCCCTCTGCAAACTATAACACCCTCTTCACTATCTACCACTCCACCGACTTTAGTGTCATCTGCAAATTTACTAATCCATCCTTCAATACCCTCATGCAGATCATTTATAAAAATTACAAACAGCAGGGGCCCCAAAACAGACCCCTGAGGTACACAACTTGTCACCGAACTCCACGATGAATATCTCCCATCAACCACCACCCTCTGTCTTCTATCTGCTAGCCAATTCCTAACCCAATTAGCTAATCACCCTCTATCCCATACATCTGCATTTTCTGCAGAAGTCTTCCATGGGCCACCTTATCAAACGCCTTACTAAAGTCCATATATACTACATCAACCGCCTTACCCCCATCCACCTCTTGGTCACTTTCTCAAAAAACTCAATGAGGTTAGTAAGGCATGACCTACCCTTCACGAAACCATGCTGACTATCCCCAATCAATTCATTTCTCTCTAAATAACTATAAATCCTATCCCTAATAATTCTCTCCAATACCTTGCCCACAACAGAAGTAAGACTCACTGGCCTATAATTCCCTGGAAGGTCTCTCTCCCCCTTCTTAAACAATGGGACCACATTCGCTATCCTCCAGTCCTCCGGAACCACACCCGTAACCAACGAGGACCTGAAGATCAGAGCCAGAGGCTATGCAATCTCCTCTCTTGCCTCCCAGAGAATCCTAGGGTAAATCCCGTCCGGCCCAGGGGACTTATCCAACTTCAAACCCTCAAGAATATCTAGCACATCCTCCCTATCTACTTCAGTACTTTCCAGTTTGCAACCCTGTACCTCAGTGTTCTCCATAATTACATTTACATCACCCTGCGTGAATACCGAAGAGAAATATTTATTCAGTGCCTCTCCAATCTCTTCAGGCTCCACGCACAACTTCCCACTGCTGTCTATGACTGGCCCTAATCTTGCCCTAAACAATCTTCTATTCTTAACATATCTAAAGAAAGCTTTAGGATTCTCCTTAATCCTATCAGCCAAAGTTTTCTCGTGTCCCCTCTTAGCTCTCCTCAATTCACTCTTTAGCTCCCTCCTGGCTAATCTATAGCTATCCATTGCACTAACTGAGCCTTCAAGCCTCATCCTGACATAAGCCTCCTTTTTCCTTTTAACCAGCAAATCAACTTTTTACGTCCACCAAGGTTCTCTTACTCGACCATTTCCTCCTCGCCTGACAGGGACATACTTATCAAGGACTCGCAGCAGCTGCTCCCTGAATAAGCTCCACATTCCAGATGTTCCCAGTCCCTGTAGTTTCCTAGTCCAATTTATGCACCCTAATTCTCTTCTGATGGCCTCATAATTACACTTCCCCCAGCTATAACTACTGCCCCCAGCTTCATGCCTATCCCTATCCATCACCAAGGTGAACGTAACCGAATTGTGGTCACTATCACCAAAATGTTCACCAACTTCCAAGCCTAACACCTGGTCTGGCTCATTGCCCAGCACCAATCCAATGTAGCCTCACCTCTAGTTGGCCTATCTACATACTGAGTCAAAAAACCTTCCTGCACGCTTTGTACAAAAACTGACCCCTCTAACGAGCTAGAGCTATAGCTATTCCAATCAATATTAGTAAAGTTAAAGTCCCCCATAACAAATTACCCTATTACTTTCACTCCTGTCCAGGATCGACTTTGCAATCCTTTCCTCAACCTCTCTAGAACTTTTAGGAGGTCTATAAAAGACTCCCAACAAGGTGACCTCTCCTTTCCTGTTTCTAATCTCAGCCCATACTACCTCAACAGACAAGTCCTCATCAAACTTCTTCTCTGTCACTGTGATACAGTCTTTGACTAATAATGCCACTCCTCCCCCCCTTCTACCTCCTCCTCTACTCCGACTAAAGCATTTGAACCCCGGAACCTGCAACATCCATTCTTGTCCCTGCTCTACCCAAGTCTCTGAAATGGCCACAACATCGAAGTTCCAGGTACTGGTCCAAACTGCAAGTTCCTCCACCTTATTGCGAATACTCCTTGCATTAAAATATACGCATTTCAAACCATGCCCTACTCCACCCATACGCTGCTGTGTTTTACAGCTTTCCTCTATGACCCCCCCCTACTCTCATCCCTCTTAGCACCCCAACTACTCAGGATCCCACCCCCCCTCTGAATCAGTTTAAAGCCCCCTGCATAGCCTTTGCAAATTTTTCCCCCAAGATGTTAGTTCCCCTCTGGTTCAGGTGTAGATCATCTCTCTTGTAGAGGTCCCACCTATCCCAGAATGAGTCCCAATTGTTCAGGAACCTGAACCCCTCCCTCCTGCACCATCCCCGCAGCCATGAGTTCAAACATTCCCTCTCTCTGTTCTTCTCTAAACTATCCCGTGGCACAGGCAAGAGTCCAGAGATAACCACTCTGTCTGTTTTGGCCCTAAGCTTCCACCCCAACTCCATAAATTTCTGTTTAATATCCCCTTCCCTTGTCCTACCTACATCATGTGTCCCCACATGAACTATGACTTGGGGCTGACTCCCCTCACCCTTAAGAATCTTAAAACCCGATCTGCGACATCCTGGACCCCAGCCCCTGGGAGGCAACACACCAGCCCTGTGTCCCGTTTATTACTATTTACCCTCCTATCTGTCCCTCTAACTATGGAGTCTCCTATAACTAGGCCTAATCTCTTATTCCCCCCACCCACCTGAGCATTCTCAGCAGGCTCCCCCCCAGAGACCTGCTCCCTTTGGTCAGCTCCAGTTGATACTTCCTCAACTGTAGCCTCCAAGACAGAAAATTTGTTTCGGAGGGGAACAGCCCCAGGGGATTGTCTACCCGATTGCTTCTTACCCCTCCTCCTAATAGTTACCCAAGAATCACTTTTAGGAGCGACTATCTCTTTGTTACATAGGAAGAACATGCAAATTCCACACAGACAGTGACACAAGCCAGCAATTAAACCCAGACATCTGAGTTGTGAGGCAGCAGTGCTAACCACTGTGCCACCCATAGAAGTGATATAGCCCTTCAAGTAAAGAAGGACAAAGTCATTTTTTAGAATTTAGGCTCAAACGACAAGTAGGTGGATGGAACTAAATAACAAGGCTGCTGGGAGTTGCTTAAAAATCTTGCAATAGTGGCTGTGCTGTTAGTGTATTAATCAGGAAATAACAGGATTTTATAACAAAGGCAAAGAAAAATGTTAATCTTTGTCTGGACTGGAAGTATCAAATTAGCAAAAGCAGTTTGTAGGATAAGTTCATGGAATTTGTTTGAAACAATTTTTGTGGCACCAACAAATATAATTATTTTAGATAAAAAAATGTCCTGGAAAACTCCACAAATCTGTGGAGAGAAACAGTTAACATTTCGATTCCAATATGATCCTGAAGTACTAATCATATCGGACTCAAAACTGTTCCTTTCTCCACAGATGCTGCCAGACCTGAGTTTCTTCCAGATTTCAGATCTCCAGCATTAGCAGTATTTTGCTTTGTATTTATTTTGCCACTTCTCTTCCAGGAATGACCACCCTGAAGTTCTGTTTTTCTCCTGAGCAGGAATTCAGTTTGTCTCACCTTGTTCACCTTCACAGCTTCCCACTTCCCTCCTGACCAAACTAATTTTCACAGCCACATCTTCGGTCACTGTCTGGCTCCAGGCTACACCTTATGTAGCTTCCAATTGAAGATCAATCCTTCATGTTTCAAATCTACCCTGGATTCTAGGCATCTTCAAGATATGCAACATTTCTGATTTCACTATACCCTAAGAGCACACAGAATGCCATGTGTCCTCACACGTACCTTGATTTCTTCAGCAGCATCAACTCATTCTTATAACTGTTCTGGTCCCAACTTTCAAAGGACAAAACAGCACGGGAAACAGGCCCTTCGGCCCAACGAGCCCGTACTCCCACCCCGATGTTCCCATCTCTACAAGTGGAGATTATTTCTCAAAGTAGTGAGTACAGAGGCAAAGGTGACAGTAAAAGAGCTCAATGTCATGCCAAGCCAGAAATTCATTGTGATAAGAGAGTAAGAAAATTAAGCTGATTATTTGCTGAGCTCAAATCGTTCAGCTTAGACAGGGGAAAGTAAGAGGGTACAATGAAAACATGGTGAGAGATGAGATTAGAAGAAAGGATGGGGTTGAAAGGAAGGGTCTGGAGGAATATTGGTATCCGTAAATTGTTGGAGCTGTGCTTTTCAACACCTGAAAGGAAAAGAATTTGTTAAGATGCCAATGAGATGAAGAATGAAATGAAAAGTTTGTAATATATATAAATGACTTGGAAGAGGGAGTAAGTGGAGTGATCAGCAAGCTTGCAGATGATACAAAGATGGCTGGACTTGCAGATAGTGAAGAGCATTGTCAGGCGATGCAGCAGGACGTAGATAGGCTGGTAGCTTGGGCAGACAGATGGCAGATGGAATTCAATCCTGATAAATGTGAGGTGATGCATTTCGGGAGAAAGAATGTAGGAGGGAGGTATATGATAAAGGGTAGACCTATTAAGAGTATAGAAACGCAGAGGGACCTGGGCGGGTGCAGGTGCACAAGTCTCTGAAGGTGGCAGAGCAAGTGGAGAAGGTTGTGAAGAAAGAATATGGTATGCTAGCCTTTATAGGAAGGGGTATAGAGTACAAAAGCTGGCCTTTAATGTTGCAGTTGTATAAAACGCTGGTCAGACCTCATTTGGAATACTGCGTCCAGTTCTGGTCGCCTTACTACCGGAAGGACGTGGAGAGTCTGGAGAGTGCAGAGGAGGTTTACCAGGATGCTGCCTCGTTTGGAAGGTCTGAGTTACGAGGAGAGGTTAGGCAAATTGGGACTGTTTTCCTTAGAAAGGTGTAGACTTAGAGGAGATCTAATAGAGGTGTACAAGATTATGAGAGGTATAGATAGAGTAAACAGGGTTAAGCTTTTTCCTAGAATGGACTCGAATAGCACGAGGGGTCATGGGCTTAGGGTGAGGGGGGTAAGGTATAATTTGGATGCTAGAGGGAGTTTTTTCTCACAGAGGGTGGTGGGGGTATGGAATGTGCTTCCAAGTAAAGTGGTGGAGGCAGGTACTCTGGAGTTACTTAAGAAATACTTAGATGGGCACATGAACAGAATGGGAATGGAGGGGTATAGAAAACTGATTTAAAATAGGGATCATGAGCCTTGGGAGTCCCTGGGAAGTGTGTAAATAGATGATGATATTGATGTACTTGTTTTTATTCTACAAGTGCTTTGGTCCACCTTGTTGTCTAACGAGGGGCATACACGCGATGGGTCGTGAGAGGGCTGCTTTTGGATCTTTTTTTTCGAGAGTATCCTAGTGCTTCACGTCGTTAGTGTACACTTGACCTGGACCATTTGATGGGCAACACGACAGCTCAGTGACTATCTCTGTGCTGTGCAGATACATGGATTTGGGCCTGTGTCTGTGGGAGTTTGCGCATTCTTCCCATGCTTGCGTGGGTTTTCTCCGGGTGCTCCGGTTTCCTCCCACATCCCAAAGATGTGCTCTTGGGCTAATTGGCAAAACAAATTCTCCCTAAATTGTCTCAAATTTTGGTTTTTAATCCATAGATCTATAAACAGACAGGGATCACGGGTAGAGGTGGGAATATCGGGGAGGTGGCATGGGCTCGTTGGGCCGAAGGGCCTGTTTCCCGTGCTGTTTTGTTCTTTGACCAAATGGCCTCTTCTGCACTGCAGGGGATTCTATGTATTTTGCTTCTAGCAAGCATAGATGAGCCATTTTATGACTTTGACTAATTATCTTAAATTGATTGTTAGAGTAGTTATTAGTACACTCAGTATTCAGCCGTGCTGCCCAGTTGCTGAATCATATCTAACAGGTTTTGTGTTTTGCAACGGGGCTGGTTGGATACAGTCTGCTCTGCCTACTATGAACAATCAGAGGAATATACTATTTGTTCTGATCAGCCAATCATTCGGACCCATGGGCTACATGTCTGTCATCACACCAGGACTGAAATTCAGGAATGACATTGCACAACTACATGGTAGGTAGAACATCTTCTGGGACTGACGGCAACATCCTATTAGTGAAAATACCATTCCAAATGCCACTGTATAGTAATAGTATGAAATGGATTGCTTAATCTTAGTTCTTGACATTTTTGAGATACTTTAACTTTCTAGCATAATCCAAGATAGATTGGACAGTTTTCAGGTTTGAATGTGGCAGCCTTTGGCCCATTTGCAAATGTGCATCACACACAATGAACAGAATGAACACACAATCTGATCAGGATGATCACTGCTCCGCAGAATCACTTTGATCTGCCCTATTTTTGTGCCTTTTTTGAAGTACTTAATGCCTACTCCATAGCAACACCTCAACAAATCAAACTGGCCAACCAATTAGCACAATTTGTCTCCTGTGTGTAAATTGTTGATTCTCTTGAGATTTGGCATTCTTGTGTTTGTCCTGATGAGTCTAAGACTGGTGTTGCCTTGTCAACATCCCTTCTTTCAGCAGTAATTTGCTTTTATCCAAACATAACATAAATGCTGGTAAAATGTTGTTTTAGACTCATTAACCTGTAGCACGTGATTGATAAAGTTTCTCTGTATCTACAATCAAAGAACCCACAAAACTTCAGTCTTCAGCATCACATTTTTCTGATTCACAGCTTTTGTTCACCACAAGATGGAGCAGTTTTCCAATGTAGGAAAGGAGCAAGCTCCAGTGTTGCAATCTAATTAATTACAACTTTCAGCACCATATTTGAGAGCATACACATGAGAAATATGGATCATAGAATCCTTAATATGCAGGAGGAGGTCATTTGGCTCATCCCACCCAGGCCCTATCCCTATAAATGCTGCTAATCCCCCAACACTAAACAGCAATTTACAATGGCCAATCAACCTAACCTGCACATCTTTGGACTGTAGGAGGAAATCCTCGCAGACTCGAGTCACCCAAGATGGGAACTGAACCAGACTCCTTAGTGCTGTAAGGCAGCAATGCTAACCACCACGCCACCCTATGTGAATGGAGCCATTTGTCTAGTTTATCTCATTCATCCAGAAAGTCTCTAATCCCACCTCTCCATCACAGCTTTTGACACTCATTCACTTCCTGCATCACCGTTCTGTAAGTTAAATATTCGATGTCATTGTTTCAAAAATAGTTTTTACGTCCCACCTAGCCTGGTCTTATGCTATGTCTCGGAGTTGCGTTCTTGGTTTAATGGACTATAACTCAATATTTTGAATGATTGATACCTTGGCTTTGACTGAAACCTGACTCATAGGTGGAGAGCTGTTTGCCACTCACTGAAACCTTTTGTACTTAGCAATGGTTTTGGACAGCATAGATAATAGCTGTAATTTGGTCCTTAGTAACAAACCAAATCTTAAATAAAAATCAAATCGCATCCATTCCTTACGTTAAGAACGTTATCTACTCACCTCATTCAATATCTTCCTCATCTTCACACCAAAAAAAAGACATCAAGGAAGTACAAAAGAGCAGAATTTCCTTTTCATTCTTTCGTGGGATGTGTTCATCATTGACGAATCCAGCATTTGTTGCCCATTGTACATGCTCTTGAGACGATGGCAGTGAGTAGTCCATTGATGCAGGTACACCCACTGTCCTGACAGGATTGCAGTTCCAGAATTTTGACCCAGCACCAGTGAAGGAAAGGCAGTCTACTGTAGATCATGATGTGAAATTCGCCTATGAAGCTTTTGAAAAATCAACCCAAAGTGTGGGTCAACTTATACAGTGAGTATAAAATGTGAGCTGCCAGGTTTGGTGCAGGTGGAACCAGTTCTGTTTGTGGGGTCTGCTGTGTGTGTGGGTGTGTCTGGTCCTATTCAGTTTCTGGTCACTGATAATCCCCAGGTTACCAATATTGCCACGAGAGTTGCTAATGTCTCCTCGGGGGGCTGTCACCATTGAGTTAAATTTATATCTCTGTATAGTCACCCAGGGCTTCAGGTGATGAACCCTTCATAGGTTTTAGTTTTAGGGGCATCCTGGAGAAATCAAATCCTTTATCAATTTATAGGTTTGGGCACTGTAGGCTGTTAACAGAATTACTCTCTGCTTCTCCTCTGCCACACCCCGCATTTTGTTTGCTTTCAAGAAGTTTAGCAGGTGTTCAACCAGTTGAACCCAATCCTCCAAATTAAAGTCAAATGACTCTAGCTTTCTGAATAGAGGCATTATGATAACTTCCTGATCACTGGATAGATGTGGTTCCAGTGACTTGTATACAAGATCTGCTCTGCTGTTCTCTGTGGCAGATGGAAAGCACGTTATTGATTCTCTGTTGCAGTATGTTGGAAAGAGTAGCAACCATCCAGTGAATAACTGAAGAACTGTTTATTAATGGGAATAATTATACACAGTGAGGAAGATGGTACCCATTAGTTGGACTCCAGTCTCCAGATTGCCAGCGAGTGCCCATGCTCAGCCCTAGGATTCACATGCTTTTGCCTGAATGGGTCACATGACCCTCTGAAACTGTGCCCCTTAAAGGGGCTCACTACTTCTCAGCTGGAAACATGATTAAATACATAGTGAGCTTCAATGCATATTTGAATAACTAATCAAGTAGTTATTAAGACTGGATAATTCACTAATGTTTGAAATTTAAGATAGTAATTTGTTGCTGTTAACATTGCTTTTTAAATTCATTTATCAGCGTTGCTAGCTACGCCAACAATCATTGTCTATCATTAACTGCCCTTTGAGAAAATGATGGTGAGATCTGGAATTGCTGCGGTCCATGTGGTGTAGGTACACCCACATTGCCGTTAGTGAGAGAGTTCCAGGATTTTGACCCAGTGCCAGTGAAGGAACGGTGATGTATTTCCAAGTTAGGACGGTGAGTCGCTTGGAGAGGAACTTCCAGATGATGATGTCCCCCATGTACCTGTTGTCCTTGTCTTTCAAGATGGTTTGGAAGGTGTTATCTGAGAAGGCTTGGTGAATTCCTGCAGTAACAAATTAATATCTTAAATTTCAAACATTAAGATTTGAAATTATTCCTGTTAATAAACAGTTATTCAGTTTTTTCACTAGAAGGTTGCCACTCTGTCCAAAATACTGCAACAGAGAACAGAGTGCTTTCCATCTGCCATGGAAAACAGCAGAGCAGACCTCATGTACAAGTTGTTGGAAGCACAACTATCACGCAGTCAGTAAGTTATTATAATGCCTCTATCCTGCTTTCGATGGTACACACTGCTGCCACTGGGCATTGGAGTCGGAAGAAATGAAAGTTTGTGGATGAAGTGCCAATCAAGTGGGCTGCTTTTTCCTGGATGCTTTTTCAGTTTCAGAGGGTCATGTGACCCATTCAGGCAAAAGCATGTGAATCCTAGGGCTGAGCATGGGCACTCGCTGGCAATCTGGAGACTGGAGTCCAACTAATGGGTACCATCTTCCTCACTGTGTATAATTATTCCCATTAATAAACAGTTCTTCAGTTATTCACTGGATGGTTGCTACTCTTTCCAACATACTGCAACAGAGAATCAATAACGTGCTTTCCATCTGCCACAGAGAACAGCAGAGCAGATCTTGTATACAAGTCACTGGAACCACATCAAGCTTCTTCGGTGTTGTTGCAGCTGCACTCATCCAAGCAAGTGGAGAGCAACCCATCACACCCCTGACTTGTAAATGATAGACAGGCTTTGGGGAGTCAGGAGGTAAGTTCTCACCACACAATCTTTAGATTCTGACCTGCTCTGGTAGCCACAGTGATTATATTGCTAGTCCCAAACAGTTTCTGTAAACGGTAACCCCCAGGATGGCAATGCTACTGAATGTCATACAGCAATGGTTACATCCATTTTTGTTGGAGGTGGTCATTGTCGGGCATTTTTGTGGTGTGAATGTTACTTGCCGCTTAATATCCAGATCCTAATGCATTTGGACATGAACTGCATCAGTATTTGAGAGGTCACAAATGTTGCTGAACATGGTTCAGTCATCATCCTACTTCTGACCTTATGATGGAAGGAAGGTCATTGATGAAGAGTTGAAGATGATTGGGCGGAGGACACTACCTGAGGGACTCCTGAAGTATGTCCTGGAGCTGAGATGCTTGATCTGCAATTATCACAACCATCTTTCTTTGTGCCAGGTATGACTCCAATCAGAAAATAGTTTTCGCCCAATGTCCGTCAACTCCAGTTGCTAGGGCTTTTTGATGTCACACTTGGTCAAATGCTGCCATTGATAAAAAGGGCTGTCACTCTCACCTCATCTCTGGAGTTCAGCTTTTTTGTCCATGTTTGAGGTCAGGAGCTGAGTGTCCCAGGCGAAATCCAAATTGAGCATCAATGAGCAGGTTATTACGAAACAAGTGCCACTTGATAGCATTGTTGATGACCCCTTCTATCATTTTACTGATGATCAAGAGCAGACTGATGGAGTGGTAATTGGTTGGATTTTTCCTGCTCTTTTTGCACAGGAAATTTTTAACATTGCCAGGTAGATGCTAGTGTTGTAAATATACTGAAACATTTGGTTAGTGGAGTAGCAAGCTCAAGAGCCCAAGTCTTAAGAGTTAATTTCTATCTAAGTTCTTTCTTTAATTTAGCAATTAACTAAAAGTTACTCTTTGGATTGGAAGAGAGTGAGTTTAAGGTTACTATAGTAAAATTGAAGGCACTTGTTGTGGCTTCAACAAAGAATGGTTCATTAACTAATAATATACAAGGTAAGGATCTGATAGGAATAATATACAAGTCTATTTCTCCTTGGCTCCAAGAGTAGTTCCTTCCGATCCCAGGATGCACTCGTTCATTCCCAATTGGCTCGGCTTCCTGCACTGCCTCTCTATAGGATCCAACTCAATCATGTGAAATCCAATCTGGTCCTGATGGAATGCATCCCAGGGTAGTAAAAGAGATGGTAGGGGAAATAGCAAATGCCATTTTACCAAATTTACCAAAGTTCACTGGACTCTTGGATGGTTCCTTCAGGTTGGAAAACAGCAAATATGACACCATTGTTTAAAAAAAAGGTAGAGAAATGGTGGGTAACTATAGGCCAGTTAGTTTAACTTCTATAGTAGGGAAAATGCTTGAATCTATCATCAAGAAAGAAATAGCTAAGCATCTGGATATAAATTGGCCCATTGATAGGACGCAGCATAGATTCATGAAGGGCGGTTATGTTTGATTAATTTGGTAGAATTCTTTCAAAAAAAACATGTACAATGGATAATGGGGAACCTGTGGATGTGGTGTATCTGGAGTTTTAGAAGGCATTTGACAAGGAGCTGCACCAAAAGCTGTTGCATGAGATAAAGGTGTATGGTATTACAGATAATGTTTTAACATAAATAGAGGATTGATTAACTAACAGAAAGCAAAGAGTGGAGATAAACGGGTGTTTTTCTGGTTGGCAATCAGTGATTAGTGTGTGCCTCAGATCAGCGTTGGGATAGCAATTGTTCACAACTTACATAGATGATTTGGAGTTGGAGACCAAGTGTGGTGTGTCAAAATTTGCCGATGACACAAAGATGAGTTGCAGACCAAAGTGTGCAGAGGACAGTAAAAGTCTGCAAAGGGATATAGATAGTCTAAGCGAATGGCACGTCTGGCAGATGGAGCACGTTAATAAATGTGAGGTCATCCATTTTGGTAGGAATAATGGTAAGATGGACTATTATTTAAATGGTAAAAAATTGCAGCATGCTGCTGTGCAGAGGGACCTGGGTGTCTTTGTGCAAGAATCACAAGGAGTTGGTTTGCAAGTGCAGCAGGTAATTAAGAAGGCAAATGGAATTTTGTCCTTAATTGCAAGAGGGATGGAGTTTAAAAACAGTGAGGTTATGTTGCAACTGTATAGAGTATTGGTGAGGCCACACCTGAGTACTGTATACAGTTACTTGAGAAAGGATATACTGGCACTGGAGAGGCTCTAGAGGAGATTCACTAGGTTGATTCTGAAGTTGAGGGGGTTGGCTAATGAGGAGAGACTGAGTAGACTGGAGCTATATTCATTGGAATTTAGAAGAATGAGGGGAGATCTTATATAAATGTATAAGATTATGAAGGGACTAGATAAGCTAAAAGCAGGGAAGTTGTTTCCACTGGTGAGTGAAATTAGAATTATAGAGCACAGCCTCAAAATAAAGGGGAGCAGATTTAGGAGTAAGTTGAAGAGGAACTTCTTCACACAAAGGCTTGTGAATCTATGGACTTCACTGCCCAGTGAAGCAGTTGAGGCTACCTCATTGAACGTCTTTAAGGCAAGAAAAGATAAATTTTTGAACAGTAAAGGAATTAAGGGTTATGGTGAGCAGGCAGATAAGTGGAACTGAGTCCATGAAAAGGTCAGCCATGAATTTACTGAATGGTGGAGCAGGCTCGAGGGGCCAGATGACCTACTCCTGCTCATACTACTTATGTGGCTTGCAAAGCTTTACCCTATAAAGGGGCCACATTACCACACTCTTTCCCCCTCTAACTTTTGAGTCTATCTATGAATGAAAACAAGGGAAACATCATTATACATGCACAATAACATATCAGGGATATATAAGGGAGAAGTCCATTCACAGAGTCTGGAACCTTCCAGACTCTGGAAGAACATCTCAGCACAATATTGGGTCCCACAGTGAGTACAGAATCCAGGCAGGCTGATGCAAATGGCAAATTCATCAATGTGACGTCAACACCCTATTCGCTGCTTCTACCTCCTTGGCTTCAGGAACCACGAGTTGCCTCGCTCCACGTTAACCACAGGAACCCCTGTATCAGTAACTGGCATACCCAAATCCACACGGCAGACTTGTTAGTCACCTGGATCAGGCCCAACTTTTTTCCTCAAATGACCCACATTATTTTTTTTAACGCAGCAACCTTGTACTTCTACCATGTATGAGGCTCATCTCGTTCTTTCCAGCATTTTGCCTGCCACACGCTGCTTCTCCACCACAACTGCTGCCCGTAACTAAATCATCAACCTGGAAGCCTCCGCCCCTTTTTCTTGTGGTTTCCTTTCCTGGAAGTTTGCCGAGCCCCCACCCTCCCTGCCAAATCTGGAAATGCCAAATCGAAACTAGTTTGGTGTCATTTCATTAATAATTCAGCTGACATAACCTCTGTACTAGCATTCAGCATGGTATTGTATCCAATAAGGAACTTGCCAAGAGTGAAGGCATTGGATTGTGATCTTGCTGGTTCATTGAGTTGGGTGTTTTATGGCTTGATCTGTTGAGTAAGAAGTCTGCCAACATCAGGTTTAAGTCCAACCGATTGATTTGATAATAACTCTCTATTTGCCTTATGAAGGGGCAAACCCCGAAAGCTTGTGAGTTTACTATCAAATAAATCGGTTGGACTAAAACCTTGTGTTGTCAGACTTCTTACTGTGTTTACCCCAGTCCAAGCCAGCGTCTCTGCATCTTGATCTGCTAAACCACTGGAACTTGAACGCAAAGGACTCAATAAATATCTCAAATAATATTTGACTTAACAAATATTTGAAACTCCTCAGCTTTCAATATTGTGCCATTGTCCGACACTTAAGACTTCTGGAATGCCTTGGATGGTAAAAATCTGCTGCAACTTTCAACAGGGGCTACTGTCATTGTAGACTTCATCAATTGGACATCAACCAAGATGAGGAACTTGTGTCTCATGATCAATTCCACAGAATTGATCCCAGCCGCCCCTGCCACTCCCATGGATGCATATTTGCCTCTGGCAGCAATGACTGTTAAGCTTCACCGCTTGGCCACGAGCTGACCAATCTTGCGATTTCTTTATCGATGCCCAGGCATCAATCATAATTTGGGCATTGCTAAAGAAGCTGAAAGAATGGTCAGCCAGTGCCTGAGATGTGAAGCATTGTGCAGCTCCTGTAATAAAAGCTCTTGTCCCTGGGATGACAGTATAACACACTAACACGCCGTCTTCACGTTATCTCCATCTTACATTGCGGGTAAGGTTCGATTTTGCTCTGATTGATCTTTTGCATCATCTTCCTCAACTTTTGATTGCACTGGGGTCCCTTTAAGTCCAAGTTTTTATGTGCACAGTTGAGACTCAAAGTCTCGGAGATGCAACACTACCTCTTATGGTACAGGCAATAGGATACTGTCTGGGGCAGAGTGGGGAGGCGCTGAGGCTGCTTCCTGGGGCGGACGTGGTGTGGGTATATGCAGTTGATATTTGCATCCTTTTGCTGAAACAAGTAGCTGTACACAGCTAATAATAAAGCCCATCTGCACCTTCGCAGAGGCAATTTGTGGCACTGACTTATCCTCTTGGAATAAACTCAACAACAGCTTGTAACCTGATATCAAAGTGAAATGTTTACCATATATACTATAGATAAATATAAAATTTCTTCACCACGTAGATTACTGTTAGACTGCCCTTGTTAATTTAATAACCTTTATTTTCAGCCTTGAATAAGGTTCTCAATGCCAAATGCAATTGGCCTTTATTCCATCTGACATAGAATCAACCGTGCAGAAGAATGCCATTCAGTTCATCGAGTCTGCACCAACCATAATCCCACCCAGACCCTATTCTTGTAACCCCTCATTTTTACCTTGCTAATCCCCCAGACACTAGGGTTAATTTAGCATGGCCAATCAACCTAACCCGTACATCTTTGGACTGTGGGAGGAAATCGGAGTACCCACACAGACACAGGGATATTGTGCAAACTCTACACAGACAGTGACTGAGGCCAGAATTGCACCTGGGTTCCTGGTGATGTGAGGCAGCACTGCTAATTACTGTGCCATCGTGGACTGCCCCCACTCCGTATGGTGATGCATTACAGGCAACTATCAATGGTTAGATTGGATCAAAATATGCAGGTATTGCTGAAAATACTTTATCTTAGCAAACACCTCTCCATTTCCATCATTGATGCTTCTTCAAATCTGGTGAAATGGGCTAAAGTTGTAGGCATGTTTTGTCTGAATGTTGTAACAATTCACAATCCCTAGAAGTGATATTAACTCCAACACATTCTTAGGCTGTGGTACTTCCTTTATGAAATTAATCTTGTTTTCTAAAGGATGTAGGTGTTTTGCATCTACCCTGAAACCCAGGTGTGGAACTTCATCTACCTGGAAAGTGCATTTCTCCCATTTCAAATGGACTCCCGCTTCTTTGAATCTTTTTAGGGCCTCATTTAATTGTGCTCTGTGCTCCTCAGCGGATGCTCTAGTAATTAAGACATCATCCAGGTACATCGCTACTTTCAGAATGTTCTGCAATAAACTTTCCATCATACACTGGAAAATGGCACAGGCCAATGAGACTCTGAAGGGTCAACGTGTGCTGGTATAGCCTTTTGTGACTAACCATTGAGAATCTTCATCTAACTCCAGGTCCTGTTGGATATGACTGAGATCTAATTTGGTGTATTTAAGGCACTCTACTAATTTTGGACAGAGGTCCTCGAATCTCAGAATGAATTTATTTATCTGGTTTCTCGAGTTCACAGGTAGTTCATAATCCCCACAGAGTCTTACAGTGCATTCTGGCTTCAAAATAGGGTAGGACAATGGTAGTGATAAGGGATCCTATCGTAAGGAGACCGGAGAGATGTTTTTGCGCCCACAGGTTAACACCAGGATGTTGCTTCCCTCGTGCCAAGGCCAAGGATGTCACTGAGCGGATGCAGGGCAAGGGTGGAGAGCCTTATTGTCCATATTGGTAGCAATGATATATGTAAGAAGAAGGATGAGGTCCTGAAAGATGAATATAGAAAATAGGAAATAAATTCAAAGTCAGGGCTTCAAAGGTAGTAATCTCAGCATTATTCCCAGGGCTGCATGCTAATGAGAGCAGGAAAAGGAGAATAGACCAGATGGATGTGTGGCTGGAAGATGGTGTAGGAGGTAGAGATTTGGATACCTGAGGCATTGGGACCAATCCTGGGGAAGAGGGGGTCTGTACAAGCTGGACGTGTTGCACCCTACTGGAACAGGACCACTATCCTCACAGGGATATTTACTAACACAGTTGGGGAAAGTTTAAACTCCTGGCGGCAAAAGGATATGAAACTGAGCAAAGAGTCACAAGAGACGGAAACAAAGATAAAAATGAAAGAAGAAAAATAGAAAGCACAAGGGGCAAACCGCGGAAACAAGGGAAAGCAGTAAATGGGGCCATAATACAAAAAAAATTAAAAGACAACTCTAAAATAATGCATAGAGCATTCATTATAAGAGATGAATTCAGAGCATATTGGTGCACATGGGAATGGTATGATTGTGATTAAAGAGACATGCTTGTTGAAAGGATTAATAATCAAACAAGCTTAAAAATCATAAGCTGCTACGAAAAATATAAGAAATCTCACAACACCAGGTTAAAGTCCAACAGATTTATTTGGTAGTAAACGCCACTAGCTTTCGGGGTTTGTCCCTTCGTCAAGTGAGTGGGGAGTTCTGATCACAAACAGAGCATTTAAAGCACACACAGTTGAAAAAAAAAATACAATTCTAATTACAGCTATTTAAGTCTTAAAGATGCAGATAATGTGAGTGGAGATAGCATTAAGCACAGGTTAAAGAGATGTGTATTGTCTCCAGACAGGATAATAAGTGAGATGTTGCAAACCCAGGCAAGTCATGGGGGTTACAGATAGTGTGACATGAACCCAAGATCCTGGTTGAGGCCGTCCTCATGTGTGAACACCGCTCGACAATCACTAGGCAAGACTGTTCTCTTCCTTTTGGCGAACACTTCAGTGATCACAGGCATTCAGCCTCTGATCTTCAGGTGAACATTTTCCAAGGTGGCCTTCATGATCTATGACAGCACAGAGTCTGAGCTGAAACTGATAGGCAAGTTCCTCACATATGAGGACGACCTTAACCGGGATCTTGGATTCATGTTACATTATTTGTAACCCCCGTGACTTGTCTGAGCTTGCAACATCTCACTAACTATCCTGTCTGGAGACAATACACATCTTTTTAACCTATGCTTAATGCTCTCTCCACTCCCATTGTCTGTACCTTTAAGACTTGATTAGCTGTAAACACTCACATTCTAATCAATATTCTGTAAACTGTGTGTGCTTTTATATGCTCTCTGATCAGAACTCCCACTCACCTGACGAAGGGGCAAACCCCGAAAGCTAGTGGCGTTAACTACCAAATAAACCTGTTGGACTTTAACCTGGTATTGTGAGACTTCTTACTGTGTTTACCCCAGTCCAAAGCCGGCATCTCCACGTCATGAGGAAAAAAGAGGTCTTTATAAAAGTCTTCACAGATAAACACTAAGGCTTTTAGTCTAAGAGAATTCATTAAATCAGACATCTGGAACTGGGAGGAGGAAGTTAAATTCACAGACAAACTGGGACATTAATAATAACTTGTAACAATGATGAATTAGTTCAGTGAACATGATTAAGTTTTCATGCTGATTGGATATTGTAACTAAGCAAGAGTGAGGTGATTGTTTTCAATATCTGTACCTTATGAATGATGTAACCTTACTCAATAACTGTAATGGTTAGAGATAATCCTTATATTTGTAATCAAATTTGAAACGATAACTGCCTGTGTAATCCTGAATTCTGGACTCTGGCTGGTTGCCAGAGATGACCTGTGACTTTTCATTGTCCTTGCTATATGGCTTGCATTAAAACAGCTGCTTAAGAGAACTCCATGACTTGGTTTGGTTTCTTGAAGGGTAAAGTTGTGATCAATTAAAAGGCTGAATTCAAGCCCACAACAGTTGTGGGATGACCAAAACCGGGAATGGAACATCCACAGGCATTCGAAATTTAGGAAGGAAAGGCAAAAAGAGAAAGGAGGTGGGGTAGCATTGTTAGCTAAGAATAAAATCAGCGCACTCATGAGACGGAACATTGGCCAGAATATGCAGATGTAGAATAAGTCTGGGAGGAGCTAATAAGAAGGGGTGGAAAACACTAATGGGAGTTGCCTATAGACCTCCAAACAATTGGGGTAGGGCAAGAGATGGCATTAAACAAGAAGTTAGAGATGCATGTAACAAGGGTGCTATAGTAATCATGGGTGACTTTAATCTACACATAGATTGGGCAAACCAAATTAGCGACAGTTCTGCAGCAAATGATTTCCTGGAGTGTGTATGAGATAGATTTTAGACTTGTTTGTCAAAGAAGCAACCAGAGAATATGCTATCCCAGATTTGTTATTGTGCAATGAGAAGGGATTAATTAATAATTTTGTTGTATGGGTCTTTAAGGAACAGTAATTATAACATGATAGAAATCTTCAATACGATGGAAAGTGAAAAAGTCTGATTTGAAACTAGGATCCTAAATCTAAACAAGGGAAACTATGATGTTAAGAGGCACGAGTTTGGCTAAGATAGACTGAAGAACTTCATTAAAAGGCATGATGATGGATAGACAATGACTAATATTTAAGGGACAAATGTTTGTATTGTAACAGTTATATTCCTTTCTGGCGCGAAAACACAAGAAGTGAGGTCCGACTCAAAATAAATTAAGGATATTGTTAGATCCAAAGAGGAATCATAGCTAGAAAAAGAAGCAAGCCTGAGGATTGAGAACAGTCAGAATTCATCAAAGGAGGACAACAAATTTGATTAAGAGGGGAGAAATAAGAATACGAGAGTAAATTTGTAAGTTACAAAAAAGTGGACCGTAGAAGTTTCTATGAGAATATAAAAAGAAAAAGATTCCTGAAGATAAATGTAGATCCTTTAAAGTCTGAAACAGGGGCATTTATAATAGAGAACAAAGAAATGGCAAAGCAATTAAACAACTACCTTGTTCGATTTTTAAAGAGAAAGACACAAATAACTTCCCAGAAATTGAGTTTTTTGAGAAAGTGACCAGAGAGGTGGATGGGGGTAAGGCGGTTGATGTAGTATATATGGACTTTAGTAAGGCTTTTGATAAGGTGGCCCATGGAAGACTTCTACAGAAAATGCAGATGTGTGGAATAGAGGGTGATTTAGCTAATTGGATTAGAAATTGGCTGGCAGATAGAAGACAGAGGGTGGTGGTTGATGGGAGATATTCATCGTGGAGTTCGGTGACGAGTGGTGTGCCTCAGGGGTCTGTTTTGGGGCCCCTGCTGTTTGTAATTTTTATAAATGATCTGGATGAGGGTATTGAGGGATGGATCAGTAAATTTGCAGATGATACTAAAGTTGGTGGAGTGGTAGATAGTGAAGAGGGGTGTTTTAGTTTACAGAGTGACTTGGACAAGTTGCAGAGCTGGGCCGAGAGGTGGCAAATGGAGTTTAATGTGGAAAAGTGTGAGGTAATGCACTTTGGCAGGAACAATAAATGTGTAGAGTATAGGGCTAATGGTAGGGCTCTTAATAGTGTTGAGGAACAGAAGGATCTTGGTGTATGTGTCAATAGATCCCTGAAAGTAGGCAGTCAAGTGGATAAAGTTGTTAAGAAGGCATATGGAGTCTTAGCTTTTATTGGTAGGGGGATTGAATTTAGGAGCCGCAGCATCATGTTGCAACTGTACAAAACTCTAGTGCGGCCGCACTTGGAGTATTGTGTGCAGTTCTGGTCCCCACATTATAAGAAAGATGTGGAGGCATTGGAGAGGGTACAGAGGAGGTTTACCAGGATGTTGCCTGGTATGGAGGGCAGGTCCTATGAAGAGAGGTTGAAGGATTTGAGGTTGTTTTCGTTAGAAAGGAGGCGGCTAAGAGGGGATCTTATTGAAGCATATAAGATGATTAGAGGTTTAGATAGGGTGGACAGTGATAGCCTTTTTCCTAGGATGGAGAAAGCTAGCACGAGGGGACACAGCTTTAAATTAAGGGGTATGAGTTATAGGACGGATATCAGAGGTAGGTTCTTTACTCAAAGAGTGATTAGGGAGTGGAATGCCCTGCCTGCAGCTGTTGTAGATGCGCCAAGTTTGGTGGCGTTTAAGAGGTTAGTTGATAAGTATATGGATGAGAAGGGAATGGTTTAGTTAGGAGGGGCATTGCTTTTTATTTTGGTCGGCACAACATCGAAGGCCGAAGGGCCTGTTCTGTGCTGTATTGTTCTATGTTCTATGTTCTAAATGCTAAAGAATCTAGGATTAGTGAGAAAGGGAATTGAAGAAAATTATTATTATTAGAAAAATAGTGCTGGAGAAAATAATGGAATCAAAGGCCAATAAATTCCCAGGGCACTAAAGGAGATGGCCATGGAAATAGTGGATGCATTGGTTGTCATTTTCCAAAATTCTGTTGTTTCTGGAATAGTTCCAGCAGATTGGAGGATAGCAAATGCAACCACACTGTATAAAAAAAGGGGGACGCTGTTTCTTCATCAGGTGGGTGGAGAGTTCCCTCCACTTGCCTGACGAAGAAACAGTGTTCCGAAAGCTAGTGGCATTTACTGCCAAATAGACCTGTTGGACTTTAATCTGGTGTGGTGAGACTTCTTTTTGTGTTTACCCCAGTACAAGGCTGGCATCTGCACATCATTAAAAAAAAAGGGGGACAGAAAAAGAGGGAATTACACACCTGTTAGTCTAACATCAGCATCTATTATAAAGTATACAATAACAGGCATTTAGAGAATACTAATGGAATTGGACAGAGTTAACATAGATTTATGAAAGTACATCATGTTTGAACTTACTGGAGTTTTTTGAGAACTTAACTAGTAGAATAGAAAAAGGTGAAACAGTCAATGTGATGTATTTGAATTTTCCGAAAACCTTTGATAAAGTCCCATGTGAGAGGTTAGTGTGTGAAATTGAAGCACGTGGAATTGGGGGAATATATTGGCATGGATTGAGAACTGGTTACCCGACAGGCCAAGTCACTGAATATACTTAAGAAGGAAATAGACAGATTTGTAGACTCTCAAGGTGTCAGTGGTGCAGTGAGAGTGCAGGAGTATGGTTGGGGTAAAATGGTGGAGCATTTTCACCCTTCTAGCTGTCTTGATCACCAATTGAAGTTTGGAAAATCAATCGACTCAGTGGCTGACGGCTCCTATTTTCTATGTTTCTGTCCTTGGCTATCAGGAGCAGGTGTTCAGCGAACTAATGAGATTTAATTGACGGAATTCAGGTAAGAGAGAGATCACAGACTGTCTTCGTGGACCAATGCACGTCAATGATCAAATCCAATAAAATTAACCCAATAGCAACAACAAATGACCAATTGGCTAATTACAGCAGGAACTGAGAACTGAGTTCTCAGGATTTTGAGAAATTGCTGTTGATTTGGGAACTTGAGGAAGGTCCTTACTTCTACCTGACTTGATCACCCAACAGAAGCTGTGAAGGTCAGTCTTGTTTCTTGAACAGTATTGTCTATTTCATTTAAAAAAACCTGACTTTTAAAATAAACTATATGGTATTTTCTTTTGCCTTATTTGATTAGAGTTTTGCCAGAACCAAAGGGTTCTGCTGCAGAGGGCAAGATCATAAACATTTTTCTCTGTAGAAGTTACCATTACAGATGATTGGCAGGACAAGATGAAAGAGCTGGATATACAATTAGTAAAAGTATCCAAAGTGGAAATTAAGTCCCATAAGCTTGGGTTAGCAACGTTAATACAGGGCAGGTGATAGCAAGACTTTATCTTAATAGTACTAGAGAGGTTTGACTGCATCGCTAGTGAAGAGAGCCAAACATTGCAGGCCGAGTGTTTAGTGAAAGAAAGCAATGTTTGCTTTCAGGACGTTGTTACCTTTATCAAGGACAAAGAGAACAACAAGGTGTGCAGTACATATTTTTGTGTGCTGCAGAACAGTGGAAACATCCAGCAGGGGAGAGGGGGTGAATGTAGTAAACAGGAGAACGTTGTGTGGGAATCTGTGTATGCATGCAGGACCTAAGGTATTTAATAATCTACTGTTCGCTTCATAATGTTGAAAACATAGGCTTGTTATTAATTCTATGTACATTTGTGTTTTTGAGGAAACAGGATAAATTTGATTTGAGTCAATTTAAGCAGAGGAACTAAGGTACACCAGCATTTTTAGTTCAATATGAGTGTTGTCATTTTATGGAATTTCAAAATTATTGCCTCGTAAGAGAGGTTTTATTCTGAAAAGTTGAAATGTCTGATAGATGTTCAAGAGGAACAGTTCAAAAAACATTATATTTAACTTGAAATATGTGTAGTTTTTAAATTGGGAAATTAAAGGCTAATCTTTATTCCTTAATTTAAATTACCAGTTTTTTTTGTTAGGTCTGTTTTCATGCCTTCATTTGATTGCCCTTAATTAAGTTTAAAGTGTTAATCTTAGATTCACTCTTCCCTTCCTCAAACTGAATGTAAAATTCAATATTATGGTCACTATTACCTTGTGGCGCCTTCAGTATGAGTTCACCAGCTAATCCTATTTTGTTGCACAATACCAGGTCTATTATAATTTGCAGCTGTGAGCACCATCGGTAGGAATATTAGCCTCACTCATCCTTGGCTATATGGAGCTGATATCCAGAGAATGAATTAAAACTTGTTCAAATTCAGCGAAGAGAAAGATCATGAATTGTCTCATTGTTGTGCTCCATGGAGCAATGTACATAAATGGTCAAATCCAATAAAATTCACTCATTAACAATAATTGGAACAATTAGCTAATTAGAACACTGATGTGTGATAAGATATCCTTAATTCAAGGGAGCCATCTTGTTCCTTATAACTTTATAGTTTATGGAGGTACTGAGTGCTCCCTAGGGCAGGATTTCGGGAAAATGCTGTTTGTTTGGGAACTTGGGGAATATTCACCTTTTTAGCTGTCTTGATTACCAATTGAAGTTTGGAAAATAAATCATTTATTTGAAGAATCTCTTCTGTACTGTGTGATTCTATGTCAAGAAATGGCTGAAAGCATTGGATACTGTAAAGGTTGTGTGCCCTGACAATATTCCAGCTATAATGCTGAATACTCATGCACCAGAACTTTCCTTGCCCCTAGCCAAGCTGTTCCAGTATAGCTGCAACACTGACATCTACTTGGCAAAATGAAAATTGCCCAGGTTTGTCTTGTATGTTAAGAATCAGAACAAATCTAATCTGGCCAATTACTGCCCTATTAGTCTACTCTCAATCATCAGTAAAACATGATGGAAGGTGTCAGCCACAGTGCTATCAAGCACCACTTACTGAACAATAACCTGTTCAGTAACGTCCAGTTAGTATTCTACCAGGGTCACTCAGCTCCTGACCCCATCACAGTTTCGGTTCAAACATGGACAAAGAGGTGAGATTACTGCCCTTGACTTCAAGCAGCATTTGACTGAGTTTAGCATCAAGGAGACCTAGCAAAATAGAGTCAATGGGAATCACAGAGAAAACTCTGCTCATTGATGTCATACCTAGCACGTAGGAAGTTAGTTGTGATAGTTGAAGATCAATCACCTCAGTTCTGTAACATCACTGCAAAACTTCCTCACTGTTAGCGTCCGAAGTCCAACCATCTTTAGCTGCTTCATCAATGACCTCCTTTCCATCGTAAGGTCGGAAGTGGGATGTTTGCTGAAGACTACACAACATAAACACAACAAAGCCTAGTGCTTCAAGTCGTTAGTGTATGCTTAAACTGGACCATCTGATGGGCAACATGACAGCTCAGAGACTATCGCTGTTGCTGTGCAGACACATGGATTTGGGCCTGTGTCTGCGGGAGTTTGTGCGTTCTCCCCGTGGTTGCGTGGGTTTTCTCCGGGTGCTCCGGTTTCCTCCCACATCCCAAAAATGTGCTCTTAGGCTGATTGGGTAACAAATTGTCCCTATATTGGTCCTTATATGGGAATCTTCCAGAATAGGCATAGCCTAAAGTCATGGATATGTCATTTAAGATGTTAGGACGGCAGCGCGGGCTCGTTGGGCCGAAGGGCCTGTTTCCCATGCTGTATTGCTCTTTGTTCTTTGTTCTATTCAGCACCATTCACAACCCCTCAGATACTGAAGCAGTTCATGTCCCAGATGTAGTGAGACCTAGACAATATCCAAGCTTGTCAGACAAGTAGCAAGTAACATTCCCACCACACAAGTGCCAGGCAATGACCATCTCCATCAAGGAAAGCCGTTTAACATTCAATGGTATTACCATAAGTGGTTCCTCCACTATCACCATCATTACCACTGACCAGAAACTGAACTGGACAAGCAAATAAATATAGTGACGACCAGAGCAAGTCAAAGACTAGGAATCCTCCAATGAGTAACTGACCTCCTCACTCCCCAAAGCCTGTTAATCATATTACAAGTCAGGAATGTAATGGAATACTTTCCACTTGCCTGGATGAGTGCAGCTCCAACAATTTTCGAGCGTGACACCATCTAAGACAAAGCAGCCCGCATGATTACTATCCCTTCCACAAATATTCAGTCCCTCCACCATTGCCAACAGTGATAGCTGTGTGTACCATCTACAAAATGCACATCAGGAACTCACCAAAATTCCTTAGGCAGCACCTTCTAAATGCTCCCATCTGGATACCTAAGAATACCATCCTGTCCAAGTCATTCACCACCCTGACCTGGAAATATATTGCTGTTCCTTCACTGTGGCTGGGTCAAAATTTTGGAGCTCCCTCCCTAACAGCACTGAGTGTACCTACACCTCAAAGACTGCAGTGATTCAAGAAGGAGCTCACCAGAATCTTTTTCAAGATAACTAGGGATGGACAATAAATGCTGGCATAGCTAACAATGCCACATCAAATGAATGAATTTAAAAAACCTTCCAGAATCCCTACAGACCAAATTAGTGCATTTTCTAATTTATATATAGAAATTGATATGATCACTGGAGTTGTTGATGTGTAAGTATATCAAACCAGGTTAGACCTGGTGTTTCCTAACATAGCAGGAAAGGTAAAGGCAAAGCAGAAACTTTGTGATTCTACAAAGTCTGAGAAGTGGGAGATCTGGTATGTGCGAAATATTTTTGGATGTGTCAGAATTGGCCTGTTGATATATGATGTCAAATTTCAAGGTAAAAGATTGAAGAAGCATTGAGATCATTTGGGACGAAAAGAATCACATGAAGAACCAATGGGGAAAGTCTGGTCTAAGAATGCCCACCAGTGATTAAAGTTTATTTATTAGTGTCACAAGTAGGCTTATATTAACAGTGCATGAAATTATTGCAAAAATCTCTTGGCCACGCTCTGGTGCCTGTTTGAGTACACTAAGAGAGAATTTAGCATGGCTAGTGCATCTAACCAGCACGTCTTTCTGACTGTAGTAGGAAACTCATGCAGTCTATGCACAGATAGTAACCCAAGCCAGGAATTAAACCTAGGGTTCTGGTGCCGTGAGGAACCAGAGCTAACTACTGTGCCACTGTGATGTTGTTGTATGGAAATAAGTCAGCCTGAGCAAGGGTGGAATGGTCTTCCTGTGGAAATTGGAGAAATGAGCTGCACTGAAGCACCTTTACCAGTAGAAAATCCAAGTTCTAAAACCGAAACCAACTCTGGCCCGGCTGCTGAAGCTCCCCCTATTAAGGTGCATCACTCCCAGAGGGAGAGGAGATCCCCTGATAGACTGACTTCATAATGACTGTGATAAAATATGTATTTATAATGTCATATTGTCAACAGTTTAACTTCCGTTGGTATTTGTTAAGGAGAGACTTAAAGGGGGAGGGATGTAGTAGCGAGCCCCTCTAAGGACCAATCCGAGTGCTGCCTTACAGGGTATGGGTTTTCATCATAAATCAGCTGGTTGCTTCCATGTCGTGATACCAGTTGGTCATTTTGACCCCTTCCTCTGATTTTGTCGCAAACATCCAGAGAGCTCCACCATTCATAATCATAGCTGATCCTGCCTTTCTCTCCTTGATCCCTTTAGCTCCAAGAGTATATTTGGATGACAGACTGCGCTGGGTGGTTGTTAAGATTCTGAATCTCCTGTTTAGACAGGCGGTGTGGCACAGGCATGCCTTTGCACCCAGGTGGTAGCCTTCTGTCTTTAGGCCCCACGGCGATGCCTTTACATTGAGCCCTCTCCTCAATGGTGTGCCCCTGGTTGACGTATATCTTCTGCCAGGTGCACGGCCTGAATTGTGACGTGTAGCTCCTGTTCGCAGGCCGGAGAGTTTGTCAAAACTCCTTGCAGGCATTGCCCATCTTTTACCAGGCCCACCTTAAGTCTGGGACTCTGTCACCTTGCGCCACAGCTCTCCCCCCCTCTCCTGAAGAAGAGGCTGTCTCCCAGGAACCACTGCTTCAGGAATCCATTCCTCTACCAACTCTGTTTCCAGTGACTGGAGGAGGGAGGGGCTGTGGATGCCAGGGTGGCAGAGGAGCGGGCTGTACGACACCCTGCGAATTGGCTCAGTGCGCGTAAATTCAGCTCACGACCAATTCCATCCACCATCTCGAAACAATCGTGCTCGGTCATCACACGTGGTCTTGAGGAGGCGCAACCTTGCTCAGTGCCTGCTCTTGGATGCCTCAGGCTCAGACTTACCCTCCCCCAGGGTTTGGGAGCCCACAGCTTGACAGAAATGCCTTCTTGTCCTTTGCCACAGTACGGCAATGTTAGCGTTGGACTGGGTAAACACAGTAAGAAGTCTCACAACACTAGGTTAAAGTCTACCGGGTTTATCAAATAAACCTGTTAGATGTTAACCTGTGTTGAGACCCTTTGCCACTGCACAGGATTTCATTTATGGGCAGCTGCCACACATGTTCCATTTCCTTGCCCTTGCCCGGACATGCCCTGCTGTTTGCTGTGCCTTTACGCTGTCTGGTAGTGAGGTCCCTTTGAGGAGTGATCCTCTCCCTTAATACTGTGATGGAGGGTGTTGCACACAGCAGTCCCATACCATCATAGGATCCATCGGTGCACAGAGTGCCAAGAAACCTGCCCTTCTTGTGGCCTTGCAACACCCATGGATCATGTTTATATTGGTTCTTTAAGTCTGCACTCTCTTTTGTTATTTAAAAAATCTTTTAATGTTTTATTTGCAGTTCAGTCCCACATTCCTGATGTACGGGCAACCAGTGTGGAGGTGGGCAGGAAGGAGGAGGACCTCCTCGTGCACCTGTTCCCGGGCCTGGCCAAATTTGCCATAAACAGGTCCAGACACTGGGCGACCCAGGGAGCCATCCAACTGTACTTTCTGCCCCTCTACTGTGGCTATATTTGCATCTGAATCCCCTAGAGAGGGAGCATGCAGTGTCCACAGGTACCATCTAGACCTTCGTGCTCATTGGGCCTCTTGGTTTGATGTTTTGAGTTTCATTTTTGCTTTCTTTTGGGTGGTTCCCCTTTAAGAGGCTGCACTTCTGCTTTGTCTTTCAGCTTATTGAATTTAGTTTAATTTGTTCTACCCAAAAGCATGGCAGGGTTGCTCACATTGGGTGCTGTGGGTACAGGGTTGCAACCTACCAGGCAGAGAGACATGAAGGTTGAGGCAACAGGGGAGGGTGTGAGGTTTGCAAGCATGGTGGGAAGGAGGAATGACAGTGGGCGGTATTAGGACCAAGGATGAAAAGGGAAGGGAGAAAGACAGGCAGAGGGAAGGAGTGGGAGATCTGGAGCCCAACATGAACAAAGAACAAAGAACAAAACAGCACGGGAAACAGGCCCTTCGGCCCAACGAGCCAACGCTGCCACCTCGATGTTCCCACCTCTACCCGTGATCCTTGTCTGTTTATAGATCTATGGATTAAAAGCCAAATTTGAGACAATTTAGGGAGAATTTATTTTGCCAATTAGCCTAAGAGCACATCTTTGGAATGTGGGAGGAAACCAGAGCACCCGGAGAAAACCCACGCAAGCACGGGGAAAATGCACAAACTCCCACAGACACAGGCCCGAATCCATGTATCTGCACAGCACAGCGATAGTCACTGAGCTGTCGTGTTGCCCACCAAGTGGTCCAGGTCAAGTGCACAGTAATGACGTGAAGCACTAGGATACTCTCAAAATCCAAGAGCAGCCCTCTCACGACCCATCGCGTGTATGCCCCTCGTTAGACAACAAAGTGGACCAAAGCACCTGTAGGATAAAAACAAATACATCAATATCATCATCTATTTACACACTTCCCAGGGACTCCCAAGGCTCATGATCCCTATTTTAAATCAGTTTTCTATACCCCTCCATTCCCATTCTGTTCATGTGCCCATCTAAGTATTTCTTAAATAACTCCAGAGTACCTGCCTCCACCACTTTACTTGGCAGTGCATTCCATACCCCCACCACCCTCTGTGTGAAAAAAAACTCCCTCTAGCATCCAAATTATACCTTACCCTCCTCACCCTAAGCCCGTGACCCCTTGTACTATTTCAGTCCATCCCAGGAAAAAGCTTAACCCTGTTTATTCTATCTATACCCTTCATAATCTTGTACACCTCTATTAGATCTCCTCTCAGTCTGCGTCTTTCTAAGGAAAACAGCCCCAATTTGCCTAACCTCTCCTCGTAACTCAGACCTTCCATACCAGGCAGAAGGGGTGCATGTAGAGTCAGGAGGGGCGTGAGTGGGTTTAGCATGGCACGGGGGTGGTGGAGTGCACCCAAATCTGATTTTGTAGGTGGGGGTTAGGATTGCACAGCAGCAAACATATGCAGAGGATGGTATGGATCCTATAGGAGTGGGTGAGCAGGGTGGAATGAGGATCAGACAGCTATAGTCCAGGGACTTGACCAAGTGGTCAGGGTGAGAGATTATAGGGGGTCCTGGGGCTTTGCAGGCCACATTGCAAGTCTGTGTGCCATGCCAAGAAGAAATGAAGGAAATATATTTGTATATCTATATCATCCTGGCTACTTTATACAATTATTTAAAATATTTATATAACATAATTGTAATGTCCAAGCATTGATAGGGCACATGGGTTTTAACAAGAAGGTATGGTTTGCATACAGATTCAAAGTAACACACAACAGATTTATTGGAAGAGATGCTCTCTGCACAGAACAGAAAATGAAACTGAGACAGAAGCATTGGAAACACCCCAATGACGACGACATCAAATCATGTGACTGGCTCTTAAAGCAATCCTGCAACCTTCTAAATACATAACACCCTCTCCTTTTACTTCTGTGGTCATGATAATAAATTACTATGATGTTATACATGGGATTACTATCTCTGAAAGTTGCTGGAAGTAATAACAAATCAAATATAGTTCTCCACTTTCTCTTTAAGAGTAGTAATATAGGTGAACTTTGAGGAGTATTTCTGTAATATGCCAAAAAGCTGTTCACATGGCCTGATAAAGAATGTTTTAAGGATAGTATGAATCTTTCAGCTAATCCATTGGTTGGTGGATGATAGTTTTTCAATGCTTTGTTCAGATATAGTAGATCTTATGATAACTACAGGCCACGGCGCATCACTTATGACTAAGAATATTTAACCCTCAAATGGATCATCAAAATCTATATGCAATCGTTGCCATGGCAATTTAGGCCACTCCCAAGGATGTAAAGGAGACAATGGTGTGTATTTTTTATTTGTATACGAGATTGACAGTGGGCCACTTTTTCTTCAATCTGAGCATCCAGACCTGACCACCAAAAATAATTACATGCTAATTCCTTCATCTGACTATCCAAATATTCATATCATTATTCAAGAACTCAACAATACAGACAAGGGGGAATGGTCACTCAAATTCCCCACAATAAACAACTACCTTGGATCTTCAGTGCAATCTTTCTTGACAATCTTTCAAATCAAGATGTGTATTTTGCATTCCACCTATCGTTCTTCTCAACACCACATCCATCATCTTCCTCATCACGGGGTCATTTCTGTTATGTCTCTGAACTTGACAAGCTATCACAGGCAAATGATCTAGTGAAAAATAAGAATCATTACCGAAACTAGTTGTGGCAAACTAAGTAAAGGTAAGCATGATAATGCATTAACATTAGCATGGCACTCTGAATGACAATACATTGTAGGAGTGTGCAGATAAGATCAGTCATCATCCTTGTAATCAGTTGGCAGCTAACAAGTTTAATGTGGGGTTATTAACAGAGGATCGGATGAGGCCAAACTCAAAGATTGGGCAAAATACATTTATAAAGGGACAAATTTAAAGGCCCGTCTGGTGCATGGATATTGTGCACAGCATAGAGTACTCCCTATGTATATGAAGGATATGGGCAGTGCCTCACACACACATACAGTAGTCCTGGAGAGGTTGGATTGGTAATGAAATAGTCATGGTCAGATCAGGAATCTGCAGCTTTTAATGTGAGGGGACAGAGTTGAGAAGATGATGACTCAAGAGTAAACAACAAAGTGAAGGAAACAATATTGATCGGGGTGGAGGCAGGATACAATTAACACAAATACTGAAGTGCTTTCAACAGAAATGCTTTTACGATAATGCAAATGACTGTTACCAGTGTTAATTCCAACTGCGTATACTTGCACTAACATATCCAAAGAACACGATGAGGAGTGATAATGGACAGAAGATGGATTAAGAAGGTCTAGAAAGGCTCAAAGTTAACTGGAGGAGAGGCGCAGCTGATGAGCTCAATAAATATGGAATGGGTGGGTATAACAGCAGAGAGAGAGTGCGCAGAATCAATTTAGATAAGAAATTATGTGTGTTAAAATCTATAAAGTGATGACAAACTAACTTCCAACTCACTGTGAAATGGAGGTTAAGGAGATGTTTGGGGGAAAACAAAAAGGACTGTAGTAAACTACAATGAAATAATCATTGGGAGAATTTCAGTGAGCCACAGGTCAACATGAAGGAATGGAGGGGGTGATAATTTAGAACATAGAACATTACAGTGCAGAACAGACCCTTCGGCCCTTGATGTTGCGCCGACCAATTAGGAACAAGCAGTGACTCTCTAACCTAAACCATTCCCTTTTCATCCATAAACTTATCAACTAACCTCTTAAACGCCACTAAACTTGGTGCATCTACAACTGACGCAGGCAGGGCATTCCATACCCTTAACACCCTCTGGGTAAAGAACCTACCTCTGACATCCGTCCTATAACTACCACCCCTTAATTTAAAGCTATGTCCCCTCGTGCTAGCTTTCTCCATCCTAGGAAAAAGGCTATCACTGTCCACCCTATCTAAACCTCTAATCATCTTATATGTTTCAATAAGGTCTCCTCTTAGCCGCCTTCTTTCTAACGAAAACAACCTCAAATCCCTCAGCCTCTCTTCATAAGACCTGCCCTCCATACCAGGCAACATCCTGGTAAACCTCCTCTGTACCCTCTCCAATGCCTCCACATCTTTCTTATAATGTGGGGACCAGAACTGCACACAATACTCCAAGTGCGGCCGCACTAGAGTTTTGTACAGTTGCAACATGACGTTGCGGCTCCGAAATTCAATCCCCCTACCAATAAAAGCTAAGACTCCGTATGCCTTCTTAACAACCTTATCGACTTGATTGCCAACTTTCAAGGATCTATGCACACATACACCAAGATCCCTCTGTTCATCAACACTATTAAGAGTCCTACCATTAGCCCTATACTCTACACATTTATTATTCCTGCCAAAGTGAATTACCTCACACTTTTTCACATTAAACTCCATTTGCCACCTCTCGGCCCAGCTCTGCAACTTGTCCAAGTCTCTCTGCGAACTATAACACCCCTCTTCACTATCTACCACTCCACCGACTTTGGTGTCATTCGCAAATTTACTAATCCATCCTTCAATACCCTCATCCAGATCATTTATAAAAATTACAAACAGCAGGGGCCCCAAAACAGATCCCTGAGGTACACCACTTGTAACCGAACTCCACGATGAATATCTCCCATCAACCACCACCCTCTGTCTTCTATCTGCTAGCCAATTCCTAATCCAATTAGCTAAATCACCCTCAATCCCATACATCTGCATTTTCTGCAGAAGCTTCCATGGGCCACCTTATCGAACACCTTACTAAAGTCCATATATACCACATCAACTGCCTTACCCCCATCCACCTCTTTGGTCACTTTTTCAAAAAACTCAACGACCTACCCTTCACAAAACCATACTGACTATCCCTGTTCTCCGGAGCAGAGTTTTTTGAAGAGTGGCTGGTGAGATTCCTGACTTGCAATTTCTGTCTTTCACTTTAGTTGTTAGAATGTTTATTTCGGCGCTCCGTAGCGGGAGATAGGCGCGGGGGGCTGCAGGGAAGGAAGCACGGGAGTACAAAAGGAAGGCCAAGGTAAGACAGCGGGCAGCGTCGGGAGCGGGCAGTGGAGTGAGACGGGAATTAGAGTGAGAGCAACAAGGGCTTAAGCTCACTGGGCTTGGGCGAGCGCAGGCTTGGACACGGTGAGTACCTTGATTCCTACCTAATCAACACTTTTCCCAACACCTTTAAAGGGGGTATACAAAATGCCACGATACTGGCCAAACGCGTCCACTGCATACGCTGCCATATGTGGACCTTCTTGGAGGCATCACGTCTCCCAAAGGCCCACATATGCGCAAAATGTTTAGAACTGCAACATTTAAGAGCAAAGTTGAGACAGCTGGAGCTGCGCTTGGAGGACATGTGTCTAGTGAGGGAAAATGAGGTTACAATGAATAGGGAAGGTAGTCCTGCAGGGACCCCAGGATCTAGTAGTAGGGACGGGCTGGTTACAGTTACGAGGAACAAGAATAAAAATCAAGGCACAAAGGCCAACTCAAAGGAGGATTCCAAGAAAACCAAGGGAGGGGTAAAAGCTGTGATGGAGAGGGCAAGTGAGGGGGAACAGAATGCCACAGAGACCAGCAGGAAAGCAGGAAGTGAGATATTGGTGGGGGATGGGATGGTTAAAGGGATCGATAGGCGATTCTGTGGGCAAAAGAGAGACTCCAGGATGGTAGTCTGCCTCCCTGGAGCAGGGGTCCAGGATGTTTCAGAGAGGGTAGAGGGAATTTTGAAGGGAGAAGGGTCTAAGGCAAATGTAATAGGTCACGTAGGACAGAAAGATGTAGGAACAAAGCACAGGGGGGACTTACGTAGGCAGTTTAGGGAGTTGGGGGCTCAACTGAAAGGTAGGGCCTCCAGGGTGGCGTTCTCTGGCCTGCTG